>OW386287.2:38925859-39577456 GCA_936432065.2 Rutpela maculata | reverse complement strand
TCTTCGCGAGCAGGTTGAATGTTGTGCAGATCTTATCTCAGCATGAAGTCAGCAATGTGAGGCAGAAAAAAATGTAAAGGAATGGTTTTACATACCTCTGCAGCATGACCCCTCGTTGAGGATGGGCTGGTGGCAAAGGTGACAGGGTCGTGGCTTCTTAAATGTTTTACATCGAAATGCATGACTTGGTCCTTGTGATAGGCCACTATCTTCGCTCTGAAAAAATAAATGTCATTTATTATACTATGTTTCTTCCATACTGTTGGAAAAAATAGCAAGTTTTCACAATTAGTTACTACTAATTTGAAAATAAAAAAAAGTCACGTCTATTTTCATGTAAGCAAAGTATTCTGTATTTTCTTTCAAAGGCGTAAAAAGCTACGATTGTAAAAATTCGAGATATTAGCTATAATCACGTTTTATTTTCACGAGTTTAAAACATAATGCATTTAAGTGATTACTGGTATTACTTAAAACACGTTACTACTTTATACCCCAAGCATTAGAGACCGTATAGGGCCCTTACCTGGAAAAGTTCATGGTAGTTCTGGAAATAAGTTTATTTTAAGTTTTTTGGAGCGCTGAATTCGAATTTTTAACTTCCAAAAAAATTCCCCCCGCAACCTCTTCAAAAATTTGAAAATAAAACCAAAAAACTGTTTTTTTTTTCGTTTTAGGAAAAGATACCTAGAAATTCGGAAAGTAGACAAAATTCGCAACAAAAAAGGTCCTTTGACATTTTAACGTTGAACAAACGGAGAAGTGCTAACACGCCTCGAAACATGAGCCTCGGCGCCGTGGGGCTGCATGCACTAAATTACACGTCGGTTACGTTCTTTCAGTCAGGAATATTCTCGCATGAATTGTTGCACTTGAGGCACATGATGGAACATCCCAACCTCCTTTTCTTGCAGCTATGCGCGCCGCGGTAGCCTTCTTTTACACCTGGCGGAGATAAACTTTAGAAGTTTTGGTAGAGCAGGAGGATTCAAAGTAGTGACAGGAGAAAGTCCATAACTGTTTTTTTTCCAGACCAATTTTTCTGGCTCGATAACATTTCCTTGCCAAAGTTGGACTTGGTGGTACGTTCTCAGTGAGTGTTGCAGCAGCTTTAGTTGGGGCCAAAGAGGCAATGTTGTGTTTACTGTTGTACGCGGTCTTGATGAAACATTGATGTTTAAAACCGTTCAAAGTCATGTGTTTTCATCCTTGCAACCATACAAACGAAGAAAAATTAATTGCCAGCTTTTGCGATAGCTTGTGGATCTGTATTTGGAGTCCGGAACAACTGAGTGAGGGAATTCAAATCTGGGTTTTGGACGAGGACTTTGATCAATTGAAACAATTTAAAGTCACATCAACCATGTTTAAAGTATTATGAGAAAACAGTTCTCATGCGAAACAAAACGTTTTTTAAAGCAATTAAAAAAAATAATAAACAATATAAAGTGAGGATAAAACGTCTAAAAAACTTCGATTGCTATCAATTCTCGAGCAGCATACAGGTGCCATGGGTCGGGGGGGAAAGGGAAGGGCCTCTTGACAATAGTATCATAGCTCGAGGGGCGTGGCAGGGGAGGGGGTACTCCAAGAAGATCGAAAGACGAGAGAGTAACTGTGGAGTTGCCGTGATACCTAAATGCACTTGCGGCGCATGATTCGGGATTCCACCCGTTCCCCTCCCGTTCGTCGTACGTCAAAATGTCAAAGGACTTTTTTGTTGTAGATTTTGTTTACTTTTTGAATGCCTGGGTATTTTTTCTCTAAAACGAAAAAAAAAAACGGTAAAAAAGGCAAAAACCAATTTTTTGGGTTTTCTTCTCTAAATTTGAGGGGGTCGCAGGGGGAATTTTTGGTGGGAAGTTAAAAATTTGGATTCAGCGAGCCAAAAAACATAAGGTAAACCTATTTCCAGAACTACCATGAATTTTTCCAGGTAAAATTCTCTAATGCCTGGAGTATTAAGCTTATTAAATTATTACAGCTCCACAAAAAAAAGTTCTGTATAAAATATGAAAACATGATATTCCCATGTATTTTGTGCCGTCAGATAAGAATGTGACATCAGAATTTTTGTAACAAATCACAATTTTTTTCTAACCTCAAAAAATCTCAACTATATAAAGGACCCCGCACACAATACATGGGTTTTGCGGCCCGAACAAATTTCGTGAAACTCTGGGAAATAGTAGTTCTCAGTGAGTAGAAAAAAAGGCTAAATGGGAGCGAAGCTCCAAAGCCCATTGATTCCGAGATAAGACCAGCTGAATTCGGACCAATCGATGTGTATATTTTTTTCACAGAAGCCTTTAAAGTAGCAACTTTATGCCCGGAACGGGTATAGAAAGTCACAATTTTAAAGGCTACTGTGAAAAAAAATAGTATACAACCCTCGGAAATAAAGAGAGACAGCTCATAGCTCGTATTTTTTACACGAGCTATGGAGTGCCTTTCTCTTTATTGCCCTCGGGCGTAAATATACCTACTATTATATGAAACGTAGCATATGCAGACACTTAAACACATGAAGTGTAGGTTATGTAGACATTTCTGTTATTATGCGAACGTCCGTATAATATTTTTATAATATTCCAAAGTATTATGACACAATAGGGGGTGGGGTTGGGGGTAGGTTTGTTTTTTTAATAACAAATGATTTTAAACAACAAGAGCAATCGAACTACCCCACTGCCGGGGTATCCGGAAGGTGGGATCTGACTCCAGATTTATGATCACTATAATTCGAAAATCCTCTGATACGAGCTTCGGCTGTTTCTTAGAGATATCGGAAAATTGATCCATTTTGGGAGATCCTTGATTCATTTTAGGAAACAAATGACCAATTATGGGTCACCATATCGATATCTGACCCCATATTCGTGATCAGTGTCTTCGAAAATTCTTGGTACGAGTATAAGCGAATTTTGAACCATGAAAACGGTATTTGAATATTCGCGATTTTTAGCGAACAGAATATTTGCTGGTCGCAGCGTTCAAGCAGCTCAGCTCAAAACCAGTATATTTTTGAGCCTTTGTACTACTATTCCGAGAGTCATGGGGATTAGCCTACTGGTGGTGGTAGGGGTGGTTTCTAGGGTTAGAGGGTTGGTGGTTAGGTGGTTTAGCCCGCTTGTGGTGTGGCATTTAATTCTTTCAAGAAAAATAAGCGATTAAACTTGCTGTTCCCAAGGTCAGGTGGGTTAGCCTTCTTGTGGTTTAGAAGGGGTGGTTTCTAGGGATTAGGTGGGTTATGCCACTTGTGAGATGGAATTCAATAATTTCAAGAAAAATAAGCGACTAAACTCGCTATTCCCAGGGTTAGGTGGATTAACCCGCTTGTGGTTTGGTAGGGGTGGTTTCTAGAGCTTCAGCTGGTCTTATCTCGGAACCAATGGGGTTTGGAACTTCGCGCCCATTTAGACTTTTTTTCTACTCACTGAGAATTACTATTTCCCAGAGTTTCACGAAATTTGACCGGAGCCGCCGCAAAACCCATGTATTGTGTGCGGGGTCCTTTAATGGTAACGTTATGCATATTATAAACCGTACCTAAAATACGATAATCCTGTGTTTTTAGATTCACTGAAACTTAAATAGCTGAAGGCTGAAGTATCATTATTTTGAAAGAATTTAAGAGAAAACAGAAAAGTAAGGAAAATCTTATTATTTTTCTTATTTCTTTTTATGATAACATACCCTTTTACTATGAAATATTGTATGTAGTGGAGTCTTATTTACATCCTATCTACCAATAGTATCTTGATGGAATCTTTTACCTTGCTCTTCACTGTAATTTCCAAGATTTTTTGGGAAATCGTCAATATGTGAATCTAATAACAGGGTGGCCACTTTTTCTCCACAACAAATTTCCCTGACTTTTCCCGATCTTCCAGGCGATTTTTTAGTTTCTTTCCTGACTATTGTCGTTCCATTTTGTCGTATGTTATTTTCTTTACAACTGCTGTTTAAGTGAACGTGATTATTTGTACTCTTTATCCCATTGACTTCAGCAGTTTTAAATGAAAATCAGTCTTTTTAACCATATTTTAAAAGTATATATGAATAGAAAAGGTACATATTATCAAAAAGAACAAACAAATCAATAAAATATTAAGCACTTTCACAAAAATCCCTGACTTTCACCAAAATTCCCTGACATTTCCCTGATTTTTCCCTGACCTATTAAATTCCCTGACTTTTCCCGGTTTTCCCGGTTTTCCAGAAAGTGTCCACCCTGAATAAATGCAGCTTTAAGTTCATTTTGCATCTCAGCCTTCGAAAATATTCAACCATTTTTGCGACAATTTCTTTATAATTTTCACTTTTGACGATTTCCCCGAATATCGTGGAGATTATATTGAAAAACGGTGTGAAAGATTCCGTTAAGATATTATGGTAATGGTGCGTCATTATCAAGGTAATTGGGATGTAAATATGATGGCAAATTTTTGTTGGATGTTGGAACGAGAACACAAACAGAGGGGGATAAAGAGATAGGCTCCACTACATAGAACATTTGATAGTAAAAGAGTTGGTTATCATAAAGAGGAATAAGAAGAATGAGATTTTCCATGATTTACTGTTTTCTCTTAGATTCTTTCAAAATAATGATATATGGAGACTTACTTCGGCTATTTAAGTTTCACTAAAAACGGAGAAATGTCACATTTTAGATACGTTTTATAATATATAATGTTGCCATGTAATACAGTTGAGATTTTTGATGATTTTGAGCTATTTTTTGAGGTTAAAAAAAATATGTGATTTCCTAGGACAATTCTGATGTCATATTCGTAATCTACGGCTCAAAGTGCATAGTAATACCTTATTTCAGATATTTTTTAGATATTCGTTACCTTATCATTCTTACACTTGAGATTTTTTATGATTTTGGGTTATTTTTTGAGGATAGAAAAAAACTGTGATTTCCTAGAACAATTCTGATAGCATATTCGTAGTCTACGACTCAAAGCACATAAGGTTGCCTTATTTAAGATATCTTTTAAATATTCGTTCTTACAACTGAGATTTTTGATGATTTTGAGCCATTATTTGAGGTTAGAAAAAATTGTGATGTGCTGGAACAATTCTAATATTATATTATATTCATATTCTCCGACTCAAAATACATGGCAATATCATATTTTCATGTTTTGCACAGAACTTTTTTTTGCGTTTTCATAATTTTGAAACTAATCCCATTCAATTTGGTTAAAAATTGTCCGAGATATGATTTCTTTAATATGCTGTTTTTTCACCACTTTCTAACAGTCAAATTTTAACAAGTTTTTTCGTGACTATCCCAAAAATTAAGGAGTCTAGAAACAAATGCTTACTGAAAAGTTGAAAAGTTTATTCAGTCCCCTACACTTTGGTTCTTGCTTGAACCAACTACGTTCATTTATCTCAATTATAGCGTCTTCCATAGCCACTTAAATCTCATAAAAATTATGAAAAAAAAATGCAATTATCTTTAAAAAAAATTTTAAGGCGTACAAAAGAAAGTTAACATAGTTTTTGAAGTATGCTCTTACAGGTAAACGAGCACGAAGCGATTTTCTTTTTTATCCTCTAGTTTCTTTGTTACGCTTTTTTATGAAAATTACTTTTTTTGGAAAAAATCAGTTATTTTGCAAAAACGCCGTGCTTAAGAGAATGATTTCGTAATTCGACAATTTCTCCTATATCCCTGAACCGTTTGAAAAAATTCTTTGATAGGCTTTTATAGAAAACTTGATAGAATGTTATCAATTTTTTTTTAAATTTTCGCTCGAGAAAAAGTTTCCTTCTTTAGTTCTCAATAGCCTAGTACCATTCTATAAAGTTGTCTCTAAAAGTCTACCAAAAAATGTTTTAAATCGGTTCAGGGATGTAGGAAAAAGTGTCGAATTACGTTCACCGCACACCTTAAGACAATTAAATCTGATAGAATTATCTAAAATTTTTGGAAGTCTGTATTTTATGAACCACAGGAAATAGAACATGATTCAATTTAAAGAAATGTGTTTTGATAGCTTAAAAAAATCCCCTTTTTTACTTGGATGTAAATATGTATGATACTTTAATAAAGGTTTACGCTAATGATTGAATGCAATATTTATTAGCTTTGTCTGTTTTCTGTGATATAAGTTTTTATGTTCCCATATACGGCGGAAAAATATTCTAGTAGTATGGCCCACATAACTGCAAGTTTACTACATTTTTAATTATTTACGCTAATACTTTGTGTCAATTAATATACACATAAAAATATACATTGAAGTAAAACTAGTCGTTTATATCGCAGATGTTTACGTATTATAATTGATAAGTATACTGCATAAACAATAATTTTCATTAACTACATATTCTAATGGACGTTAATGTAATATTACAAACACATTTTATGTGCCGGTTCCTTAATAATCCCATTAAATAAACGGATTTATGATGTAATATTATACATCACTCACATTCATTTCCAGACTAATTAAATGAGCGGTTTTAACACAGACAGCTCTTTCATAAGTCGTTTTGAATAAATAATACATTAAATACTTTTTTCTGCAACTGTAAACAAACTCAATTAGAAGCGTCAATGTTAATATTTACTTTGCTAATTGACTGCCTCCGATATGCGTTGAGAAATTTGGATAAATGTGAATTATTTGGTGAGGTGGATAAATAATATCGAAATTACTAATGAATTACTTACTAATTATAAGTAAATATTTGGAGTTATTACGAGTAGGTAGATATATTTAATGAATATAAGTTTTTAAATTATTTCAAGCTATACAATATGTCCCTGAATTGAGTTTACCACAGTGAAATTTTTTTTCTGTATTTTTAATTTTACAAAAAAATATTAAAGTAATAAAAATTTTTTCTTGATTTAAAATGAATAAATCTGTAAATAAAACTTTAATGTTAATATAATGTGTACTTCCTTAAAATCGTAAACTAAATCTGACAAAATTATTTTTAATTTTACAAAAAATATTATAAGCACAACTTCTCCGCATCGTAAACACAATAAATCTTTGTTTCTGGAATGAACAATGTTCTAATTTTTTATATGTGATTGTATTAATCTAACATATACGCGCCTGTCAGTATGATCGCTTGACCTTATTCAGTACAATGAAGGCACTGTTGGAATTCATATGTGTTATCTGGATCAGGTCTGGTCTGAGACAATTAATTCGTATAGGTCACTTAGTCAAATAATGCTTATAAATAATTATGATGAGAGAGCTTAGAAGGAAATGTTCATCGATAATTTAAACATTTTACAACCAATTTGTAGTATTTAAAAAATATTCTTTGAAGTATTGAAAGCCCGATTATCGAGACATTCTGCATTGGGATACCTCCAAGATTCGACACATCGCATATTTGTTTTCATCTCATCGAAAACATTGACCATGGGCTGGCGCAACTTGGCAGAGGTGTTCTTGTTCCCACAAAATAATAATCAAAATGGGGGGCATATCAGGACTACTAGGGTCTCGTCACATTACAACCATATAAGATTAGATTAAGGTTTTTAATTCATTTATTATAACGTTTCTACATCTTTGACCCAGGTACCTAGTTTGTCTTGCACTACCACTTGACTGAACATTTTCCTGGAAGCCAATTATTGAAGTTCATTATTTAAAGTCTAAGCAACGTTTCATCAGTTACGGATATATAGTATTGTTGGCATAAAAATAAAGCCTCTCTAAGAACCTCATCAAAGTCATTTGAATAAATTATAATAACACAGGTCCTAATATGGCCTCTTTGGAATGTTTCTGTTTTTGAAGAAATAACAATGTTTTTTGACGATTAAAATGTAAGTAACTCAATATATTTAGGATAAAATACATATCATTACTTTAGAAAAATACATTATATTATAAATCAGTTTCTTTACCGTAGCTAAAGTAGGGAAAGCCACAAACGAGTTTATATTTACAGAAATGGCGAAGGCGCCGGGAGGATACATTTTTATACCCGGTGACGTTGTTCGCAGGTATAGAAGAAAAAGCTTTGGATGTATCACTTTAGTATCCACTAATAGTGACAAAGTCAGTTTAGATATTCCCATCAAGAAGTTAGTGAAGAATTTTCATAAGATGAAATATTTTTGAAGAGGCCCAATGAAACAAAATTCCGTCAGTAGAATTCAACACTAGATATAAGTTGTTTTTCATCTATGAGAAGTGTACTTCAGAATGTCTTATTATTGTTTTTTAACTTAAGGAGAGGATTTTGCAGAGTGAGAGGGAAATATGCGTTGATTTTACATTTATTTTAAATAATTAAAACCAAACATAGTATAATTTTAAAACTGATTTAAATAATTACTATTGTTCTATAAACTTCTGTTGTACTTGAATATCGTAGTTTGTCAATGAAAATGGTTCCCAATTTCATTATACTCCAGTCGGTAAAGTAAAAAATACACCAGAAGCTTGCAAAAAATAGTATCTTAGATTTTCCTTCAGTAACTGTTAGTGGAGGGGTTATACATCATAAAGCCACAAAAATCCCTTCGGTAAAAAAAACCTTATTTTACTGATAACTCGATAACCGTTGAAGATATAAAAAAATTGCGCATCATAAAAAAGAAAGCTTGACTAATTTCCTAAAAAAAGTCCTATTGTAATTTTGTTGTATATGCCATGGTTTTCGAGAAAATCGATATTGAAAAAAAATCCAAAATTTGTATTTTTAATGCGCGCGAATTTTCGTTCATTTGGAATTTATTGCGCGAGGCCTATGGAAAAAATTGAATTGCTCGAAAACCATACAAGCTAGGGAGATAAATCAAAATGGGTTTTAAAGGGGATATAAAATACTCTCTTGTGTCGCCATTTTTGATGGCTATTGATATTTATCTAATATATAAAAATCTCGTGTCACAGTGTTTGTTATCGAACTCCTCCGAAACGGCTTGACCGATTTTTATGAAATTTTTGGTGTATATTTGGCAGAGCTGGGCAAATACTTTGAAAAAGTATTTAAATATTAAATACTAAATACTTTCAGAAAATTGAAAGTATTTAAATATTAAGTATTTTCAAAAGATAAAAGTATTTAAATAATAAATAACAAAAGTAATTAAATAGTTTAAACTTAGTATTTAAATACTTTCTGAATATTTAAATACTTTGATAACACTGAAATATTTTGAAGCATAGTTAAGTGTAAAAATAGACTTTAATGGCTGAACTTCGCCAAATTGTATTTTCTATTTTTGTAGAAATCAATAAAGACTTAATATTATCATTATCATTATTATTATTATATTAAATACTATTTGACTATTTGAGGTGTCAAAATTTTAGGTTTCATGACTTTCATGAACTTCTACAACACTATTTTAATACCTCTATACTTAATCAGTTCTAGCTGGGTATTGGACTTTTACTTATCCTTAGAGCTAGACCTTTGCGTCTTGTGCAAATACCCAAATAAAGCACAGAGACTATGGCACTAGTTCAAATGTTCTCTGTCACAATCACAAAACATATACATGCAGAGTGAGAGGGAAACATGCGTTTATTTTCGGTTTATTATAAATATTTAAAAAAATCATAAATGGTATAATCCTTAAAATAGTTTCAAATACTCCCCATTGCTTTAAGGAATACAACCATATACAGTTTTTATCATAACCTTTATATATATATATAGTTAAATGTCATACTTTAATAATGAAATTAGGAACTATTTTCATTGACAAACATGATATTCAAGTACAAGAGAAATTTACAATAAAAAAAATATAAAGTTGTATTCGTTAGAACAATAGCAATTATTTAAAACAATTTTAAAGATTATAGTATACTAGCTGACCCAGCAAACGTTGTTTTGCCATATAAATTATAAATTTTTGCCCAAAAAATAAAAATAAAATTTCTGGATAGGGCCACCCTTATCACCTCGGGGTATAAAAAATAGCCTACGAACTATTCTCAGACCTATCAAATATACACCAAAAATTTCATAAAAATCGGTCAAGCCGTTTCGGAGGAGTTCGATAACAAACACTGTGACACGAGATTTTTATATATTAGATTTGGTTATTTAACGATTTGTAATAAACCGAAAATAAACGCATATTTCCCTCTCACTCTGCAAAAGCCTAACCTAAACAGTTAACACTTACTGTCTATGTCTGCTCTCAACTTTCTGGGAATTAAAACGTGAATGACTGAAGACTGAATAATGCAATGTGTTTATTAATTACATAGTATGGTACATGTCTTGATTCTTGACGAGTATCTGCCTGTCTCCCTGGTGTATTTGATTATATTTGTTGTATTTATTTAAATACTTTTGAGATTCAAATACTTCTGAAAGTATTTAAATACTGTCAGAAAAGGATTTAAATACTTTTTTTAGAAGTATTTAAATACTTCTCAGTTATTTAAATAGTTTAAGTATTTATAAATACTTTAGGATCATTTTCACAAATACTAAGTAGTAAATATTTCAGATAAAGTATTTGCAAGTATAAATACAAATACTTGTTGCAAGAAGTATTTAAATACTTGGTATTTAAATACTTTCTAGTATTTAAATACTTATTAGGTATTTGTAAGTACATATTTGCCCAGCTCTGATATTTGGTAGGTCTGAGAATAAGTCGTAGGGTATTTTTTATACCCCTAGGTGATGAGGGTAGCCCCATCCAGAAATTTTCTTTTTATTTTTTGGACAAAAATTTATAATTTATATGGCAAAACAACGTTTGCTGGGTCAGCCAGTTAGTATATAAAAATAACAATATAATATAGTTATCTCTAAATTTTTTGCGTCTCTAACTATTCACAGGCACATAAAAAATAACTGACTTTAATATAAGTTATAAATGCATTATCTTTCAGTTCGAAGTAGTACCTCAATGCAGAAAAAGTTAGGAAGAAAAATATTCATATTTACAAATTCACCAGCATGTTGAAGTTTTGTCAATTTTTTATTTTTTATTTTGATTTTGCCAATATAACCATTTTCATATAGGCAATCCAAAGTTTGGCCGTTTTTCCTCTCTTTTCAATTTCCTCCATTTTATTGAATAATTTTTTGAGCTAAATTTTGGGTCTTTTTTTATTTTTAGGAAGCAATAAAAAATTGGCCAAAATATGGCTAACTTCAACATGCTGGTAAATTTGTAAATGTGAATATTTTTATTCTAACTTTTTCTACATTGAAGTACTACCTTGAACTAAAAGATAATGCTTTTATAACCTACATTAAAGGCAGTTATTTTTTATGGGTCTGTGAATAGTTAGAGGCGCAAAAAATTAAGAGATAACTATATTATATTGTTATTTTTATATACTAATAAATATCAAAAATAGCAACACAAGAGAGTATTTTATATCCCCTTTAAAACCCTTTTTGATTTTTATTCCTAGCTTGTATGGTTTTCGAGCAATTCAATTTTTTCTATAGGCCGCTCGCAAAAAATTTCAAATAAACGAAAATTCGGGCGCATTAAAAATACAAATTTTGGATTTTTTTTCAATATCGATTTTCTCGAAAACTATGGCGTATACAACAAAATTACAATAGGACTTTTTTTTAGCAAATTAGTCAAGCTTTCTTTTTTATGATGAGAATTTTTTTATATCTTCAACGGTTAACGAGTTATCAGCAAAATAATGCTTATGTCACAGAACGTATTTTTCTGGTTTTGTGATGTATAATAATCCCTCCATTAACAGTTACTAAAGGAAAATTTCAGATAACATTTTTTGTGATGGAAATTTTTATAATTATTGGACTATTATTAGAGTATGGCATTTAATTATATACAAAATTTTATGATAAAAACTATATGTGGTTGTATTTCTTAGAGCAATGGGAAGTATCTGAAACTATTTTAAAGATTATACCATTTATGATTTTTTATATATTTATAATAAACCGAAAATAAACGTACATTTCCCTGTCACTCTGCAAAATCCTATCCTTAACTTTGAAAAGTGTAAAATGTCGGGCAGAGATCAAGATAAGAAGTACTTTACAATGTATGTATTCTATGTTGTTTACTTCAATGCAGGATAGCTGTTAGAACAATTTTTGTATAGGCCTGCAAATACATGATTTTGTTGCAGAACGTGGTATTCAGTTTGAGCTAACTTTTTAAAATTCTACTTAAGTCTAACTTATTTATTGCATATCACCGGATATGTTGTTAACATTGTAGCTGCAATTTGCTGCAAATGTATGAGAGACGAATTTTTTAAATTTGTAAAAGTGAAAAGCTTGTGTGTATGTTGACAATACAGCCCACAAGAGATTATGAATTTCACAAGGTTATATCGGATTTTTTTTCTACAATTGTAAACATGAAACGTAATAAAATTAATGTAAAAATATAACAAATAACAATAATAGCATTAGTAATACTAATAATAATTTAAAGAATTATTTTTTATAGACGTCAAATCTAAGTATAACCAGAAGCGAATCAATTTATTTATACTTTGGTAGGAACGACGAAATGAAGATAAAAGTATAAGATTAGAGCATATTATTTAGATATTAAGCAAATCACAATATACACATTTTTTTATATATTATGACAATACCTACTTTCTGTATATTGTTATCTCGGCACGCTAATATACTGGTTAGGTAAATACTTTAAAACACTCATTATTGCAGAACCAATCAAAACAACTACTTTTCTAGCTAATACTGAGGAAGTATTAAATTACACGATAAGATTCTTAGCATTTTAAAGCCAACAAATTATATTAAATATACTTAAATCATTTATTTGAATTCAGTGTATGTTGTGATTTGCTTAATACCTAAATAATATTCTCTAATCATGATGGAAGCAAATGAATAAAAAATAATTAATTGTAAAAAGTATAAGACGTCAAGAAGTAAAAATTGTGATTATAAATCAACTGATAAGAAAAAAAATTAGTTTTTCGCAGACAATACGCAACTTCTAAAACACCCTTTCGCTCTTGTGATACAGTCTTTTTCTCTTCTTAGTGTCGTAAATTAAAAAAAAAGTTTCTGAAATTGCAATTTTGAGTACTCCCAGATTTCACATTTTTAAAAATATTTGTTCTACGTTGACTGTCACTTTGACAAAAATCGCGAGTTCAGAATTTTATGTAAATGTAACTATATTCCCCCAACTGACTAGACTATTTAAAACATCTGTTCTTTGCTAACTATTACAATTTTCACAATAATTCAGAGTTTGAGACTCTTTTTCAAGCAACATTTTTGCGCCTCCTATAACTTACCCTGTTAACCGATTTGATCTTTTTTAATGTTTCCCAATAATATTAGCCTATTACCAGTTCATCCCGTATTATGCTTCATAAATCTAGTTACAATTGATCATTTCGTTTGTCCAACATACTGTAAAATAAAATCTTCAGAGCTGTTCTTACTATATTGTCCTTTGAAAACTCAAAAGTTGTTGGCTGGGGTTTTATAACAACTTTAGTATACTGATTATCTCGGAAGCACTTCATGAAACTGATTCAAGATTTTACATTATTGACGCACTTATATTCTTTTACAGCGTTAATTAAAATTCATTTTATTCGTAGGCAGAGTCCGAATACATGTTTATAGGAGAATTTTACCATTTTTGTGTGTAGAGTCAACGTCTAAACAAACCAAAGTTATTTAGATGACATATATTGTATAATAATATAAATTTAATGCAATGTATAATAATATAAAGTAGAGTAGTACAAAAAATATAATATTTGGGATGACGTAAAGTTCAAATAAACAAACCATTCAATTCATGGAAAATTTCTATTATTTTAAAAAGAGCTCAAAATTCGTCACTACTTGCCTCCCAAGTAATTTTCACAAAAACCAAAACACTTGTATACTATTACGCATGTTTCGCCAACCATGTTGGCATCATCTGGAGACGATTAAATCTGAGGGACGTCACTACTTAACTGTGATCTCAATTATTCTCAGTTTGGATATCAGTTGACTATTTGAAATCCATTGATAGCAGACAATATTACAGATATCTAGACGTATTTATAAATGTTATTAACAAAGTATGAAAAGTGTTTATCTAATACAAATATAAAATTGCACATTACCTAAACATTTAGTGGTTTAATGACAACATTCATATGATTTGTTCAAAGTGATATCACATTTATTACAGTTTAATACGGTCCTGACTGAGGCTATAAAGTATAGCTAATAAATTAATACATTTTGTCTGTAGCTCGACCGCAACTCGATGATTTACTGGACTTGTTTATGCGCTTACTTATTAACCGGAGGTAGGCGTATTTATAATTGATTTTCATTTAAATTTGCAACACTATATCTTTCTTGAATTATAAAGAACCAAATTGTGTGTCCTAAATTATGATCTATATTCCAAATACTATACCGGATAATTAACAAAATGAATTAAATATGACCCTGTGGATATAATTATTTCATGAATTTCATCCACATATTATCTTAGAATGTGTACATTTTTCATATCATAACTATTATAGGTATGTAGTATTAAATATTCCCAGACTATTTTATGAATATATATCGGGTGACCCAGAAAGTACCTACCCCCCCACTTTTTTCTTCAGTTTTAAAAATAAAATTCTGAAATTTGGGAAATCAAATATAGGTATCAATGGCCATATTTTGATTATTCGGTGGTAAAATAATCACCTTCGGTATGGCCGGAAATTGCCACAACTTTCTTATTTTAAATAGCACCCTATATATTTAAGTCACTTTTCTCATAAAGCTGTATTTTCTCTTTCCAACGTTTTTTTCAGATTTAAAATCGGATGAAAAAAATATTGGAAATGGCATTTATTGCTATTTCTAGTTGGCTTTGGAATTCAGGAACAAATTTAAAAAATTTCGAAGTAGGCTTTGAATTTGAATAAAAAGATATTTCTCAACAAGTTAAATGTAAAATTGGCCTATCTTGTTCATTTACTTGGATTTAGAAATGTTTTTCCCATTTTTCCATTTCATGGAAATTCAATTTATCATAACTCCAATTTTTCAAATAGTACCCTGTATGTTTTATTTTTTTATCAGACGAAGTGGTAAATTTGCTTTAGACTGATTTTTCCCGATTAAAAATTGAATATAAATTAAAATAAATATTAAGCGTTCTGTAGAAGCGTTTCGAATTATGAGTCCATATCAAGCTTAGTATTTATTTTAATTTATATTCAATTTTTAATCGGGAAAAACCAGTCTAAAGCAAAGTTACCACTCCATCTGATAAAAAAATAAAACATACAGGGTACTATTTGAAAAATTGGAGTTATGACAAATTTAAATTCCATGAAATGGAAAAATGGGAATAACATTTCTAAATCCAAGCAAATGAACAAAAAGGCCAATTTTATGTTTAGTTTCTTGAGAAATATCCTTTTATTCAAATTCAAAGCCTACTTCGAAATTTTTTAAATTTGTTCCTGAATTCCAAAGCCAACTAGAAATAGCAATAAATGCCATTTCCAAGGTTATTTTTCATCCGATTTTAAATCTGAAAACAGCGTTGGAAAGAGAAATTACAGCTTTATGAGAAAAGTGACTTAAATATACAGGGTGCTATTTAAAATAAGAAAGTTGGGGCAATTTCCGGCCATACCGGAAGTGATTTTTTTACCACCGAATGGTCAAAATGTGGCATTGATACCTATATTTAATTTCCCAAATTTCAGAATTTTATTTTTAAAACTGTAGAAAAAAGTGGGGGGGTAGGTACTTTCTGGGTCACCCGGTATACTTAGCACTGTCTGGTACCCCATATACGTTTACACAAGCAAACCAGCATAGGATTGTTAAAATCAAAAATATCCTAAAATGAACATTATTTATAAAGAGAAAATATAGAAAATAAAAAAAATAATATCAAGATATATATTTTTTTGCTATCACAATATTTTTATGCTTATATGGCTAAGCAATACAGATAATAAAATTTAAATGTCATATACATATCATCCTTCCCTTCCATATAGTCTTCAGCAATACAAAACAAACTAAAAACGTACTCTTTACCAATTTACTGAGCTTTTCATATAATTGTTACACATTCTATAGGATACTCTTCGCAGTTTTCTTGTAAATAATGTTACTTTTTATACATCCTAAATTTCGTGATACCAACTTTGTTGTGAAAAAAAATATGAAAAAGAATCCATCCAACCTGTCTGGGATTCGAACACACGACCTTTCGATTGCAAGGCTGCAACAACAACAACAATAACAATTTATTAAAGGTTTTATATACATTTATGCGCCTCGCCGAAACCTGTCCCGGAGCCAGCCAGACAACCACGGCGCTCAGTGCCGTGGTGATTGCAGGGCTGGGTGAGGCAAAACTTTATATATATATATATATATATATATATATATATATATATATATATATATATATATTTTTTGAAAATCATATTTCAACGCATTAGATATATTATTATTAAATATACATTAGTAAAATATATAAACAAAATTGTAGAGATAACATTTCGCAAGATTTCTATTTAAGTACAAGCGACAAAAATTAAGAAAATATTTTTTTTTAAATTAAATGGTTAATAGCTTTCTTATTTACTAATTGATTTTCTTTAAATACAAAAGGTTCTTCCTCTAGCTAACACTAACTTACTTTCCAAATTTCAATACAATCGGACTTTTCTTTCTTAAGTTATCGTGCTTACACGAAACGTGACGAACAGACAGACGGATATTTTGAAAGTTGTTCAGAATTCGTTCACTAACACAATGATATGAAATTTTTTTTCTCTACGAGCGGCATTTACGGTTTTAGAAATGTGCCGATCAAATGCAATATATGTACTCTTCGTTTTTGCGAAGAGTATAATAAATGGACTTTTAAAATTGTGATTTTGTCGTGCAGTTTTTTTAAATTTAATTAATGTCGGCCTATTTCGGCGGTTAAGACCTACCCCCAACCTGAAGATTTTGCCGAAACTCTTGTCGTAAGAAGAGTATGAATTTTTTTACTGCCTAACATCTAACAGACAAAGGACCGCCTACTTTAAATCCCTTCTGAATGATGGTATATCTACTACGCAATCCTCACCTAATATTGTATAATTTCTGCGCATAGATACACAAACTTAGAAAGTGGAGTGAATGTATTTTCCTGGAGGTCACCCATCCAAGTACTAATCTCCACTAACGTTGCTTAACTTTTCATATAGAGGTACAAGTATAGTCGAGACAGATCTGCGCTTACCCCTATTAAATGTTTTTGTAGGCAAATTTTCATTTAGAAATAAAATAACTTACCACATAAAGAGAATGTGTTTTAAAAACATAGCACCAAAGGAAATCACTAACTTGTTATTTATCTTTAAATGCATGCTATTTGAGAATGTGAGAAAAAAAATTAATATATCAGCCATTTCTATTGCTTAGAATTGATTACTCCTTTCGCCCCTTTTCTCACATTATATGAAATGGACACACCCATTATTCTCAGCAAAATGTTCGCTTTCAATGGTCAGTCATCCAATACCGTGTTCAATATATTAACAATGCTTAAAAAGCGATTTTCCTTAAGTATGTTGCTTAAAATGATAAATCACATGTCTTGAAGGGGAGTGGCGCATTTAGATACAAATCACTTTAACAACGACAATAGAAAAACCCGCTTCATACAATATATACTACTTTCCTCATGTGGCTAGGTATAATAATTCATGTCATATACTCGTATGAACAGATTTATCGTAAACTAGCTAAGAATAACTGAAAGAGGTGTTACTTTTTTATTAGATGCATCATCAATTCAGCAGATGTAGATGAGGAAAATCAGAATGTGACCTGAAATACATTGTTCAAGACATTAAGTTAACTTACACTGCTTTAAATCATCATATCTATAAAAATTTTAAAATGATCACCAAAGAACTGTATTCTGTTTAAACAGCTTTTATTTCTGCTTACAAAATTATTAAAAAATATTGTTTTGGGTATTCAGCAGATAATAGCACAGACACTGGATGTCATATATACCATCTTTTCTAAAGCCTTCGATACAATTGATCATTGCATCTTGTTACAAAAACTGTTCAACATTGGCCTTACAGAAAAATTTATTAACTTTTTTTATTCTTACCTGTCTGGCAGGAAACTTACCGTACTATATCGTGGTTTCAAGTCTAATGAAATAACGGCAATGCCTGGTGTTCCACAGAGATCCATTCTTGGACGTCTATTGTTCATAATATTTATAAATGACAGTAGCGATGAGCTCAAAAATAGTACTATGCTTTATGCTGACGACTGTAAGCTTTATTCTGCTATTAATAACTTAGATGGCTGCCTCACCTTGCAAAAAGATTTGCGACAAATTTATACCTGGTGTGACAAAAATAAGTTGCATCTAAATATTAAGAAATGTAAATTTATGACTTTTACAAAACTCAATCCAACATAATTTAATTATGTTTTAGATGTTTTTCACCTATCTAGGTGTTGTAAATTATTATCTTGGAGCCATCTTTGACAATAAGTTAACCTTTTCCTAACATATCAATGATATTATGGTCAGTTCATACAGAAACTTAGGTTTTATATTTTGAAATATCAAAGAATTTGTAGACGACAGTAAGTCAGTACAGACCACAAACTATTATATGTGAAACAGGAAGTACAAAAAGAGAAAAGAAATAAAGGAAATAACAAAAAACCGTACAATACCTGGAATATCTTTCTATTAAAGCACGAAGACTTCCAGAAGAAGTATCGCGAAGAAGTAGATAAACAACTAACAGGGGAAGGATTTAACAGGACATTAAGTTCAAAAATAAAAATTTCAGAAAGAAAGATGTTTAAAACGGGAGAAGTCATTCATTAGCCACAACTATTAGAAAGGAAGAAACAATAACAAATATAAAGAGGTAAAAAAGATGAACTCAACGTACAAGTAACACCAGACGTGGAACATAAACAAAAAAATTAAAAGAAACAGGCAAGAAACAGGCATTTTTCTAAAACATAGAAACCCTCACACCAGGACAATGACTGGACCTTCAGATACCTGAAAAAATACAGAAGAAACAATAATATGTTCACAAGAAGATACATATCACTGCAACATTAGACCAAGAAACTAGAAAAAAAAAGGGAATATAAAGAAAAAAACGAACAAAATTAATGCAAGAAATGAACTACTGACCCATCAAAGGGTGGACTGCTAGAAGTATTGGTTAGAACTAGGAACAATACTGTATTAGAAGTAGGGAGCGGTATTAAAAGAGTTAATGCTCTATGGAATGGAACACAACCATATAAATGTCCTTTCTTAAAATCAACTCGAAAATATAGACGAAGAATAGCCCTCTGCGGCATAGGATACAAATTGTACAACTCCCATTCAAATCCATTGGCATCGTACTGCCAACGATAACATTTTTTTTTTAAATCGCCTTATTTTATTTTAATGTCCTGGCGGAGTTTAGCCCATGGCTATTCTACCACTCAACCAGGACGGACACACACATAGACAACATCACAACACCCATTCCCTGCGACATTGCCATCTGCCGCAGCTGAGACTCGAACCCAGGAGAGGAGAGCGACTAGACCGTGTTGTCTCTCACACAACCGCAGTCTAGCCCACTGCTACCGTCTCGGCAACACGAGAAAAATGCCACCACACATCCATACCCTAGCCAGGATTCGAACCCGGGACCCCGTGGTCGCAAGCTTAACACCTTAAGCACTGCGACACCGAGTCGAAGTTAAATATGAAGCAACAAAAGCCAACTAACAGAGGAAGCCTGAAAAGAGCTACTAGTAAAAACAACAAGAATGAAGCAACTACATAAAACGTCAACATAAGAGGGAAAACAATTACAAAAAGTACAGAAACGTACGCAATGAAGTCCTGGGATTATGCTCTCCCGAAATCAAAAACAGGGGAAACAGAGGACTCAGAAGAAGATGAACTTTAGAAACAAAAATGCAAAGAGAGGAGTATAAACACTCAGATCACGACACAATGCGGTAACGCATTCCATAAACACCTACACTTCCCATCCCACATTCCTTGCGTCATGTGGCTCTCGCTGCTGACAACAAGCATGACCCAAATCCAACCCAGCATAATCCATAATCAGGAGTCTAGAATACGTCGGACATAAAGTCAACGTTGAGAAAACGCGGAGAACTTTCTGTAAATATCTTTGGTTTAAGAATGACGTATTTACCCTGCAAGAGGTATGCCTCAAAGTGATTTATAAACAGATATCAAATACATGATTTGGAATCCCGTCGTAGGTAATTCTCGATTACATTCTTATATGAAATTATAAACAATCAGATAGATTACCTTGTAATAGGGCATTGCAAAATAATATGATAAAAATTATTTTTGTGATATGATATTGTATGTTATGACAAATGTGAAAACCTGTTTGTATACCAATTTTAAGCTCGATTGGACAAATCTAGGCCTCCGTCCACGTGAACTAAAGTTTTACCACTGTACGCATAATATACCTCGATAAATTAACCTCTGTACCTGCACTTTAAGATGAAGACCATCAACACATAACTGAGGAGAAGTTTTATAACCCCGATCCTGACTTTGTGCTTCCTTCAACTGCTGCTGGTGCTCGTCCTAAGGCTAAACGTTCTACTTCTGTTCTCAACCTACCTCGCAAATCATTTAGCAGCACGAGAATTTCGGCAATGGGAGATAGGCTCAACCTCTCAGCTAGACAACGAACAGCATTTATGCGTCTCGGGATTCTGGTGTCTGGTATGCCAGACTTTAAAGAAGGGAAACATCTAGGCGTTCCTGTAATCACCAGCTCCAATGGAGAAGAACAGGTTAATGCCAGTCATTCCCTGACTAGCGAGTAGGGGCTACGTGATAATGTGCGGGCTCTTGTTTTTGACACAACGGCAGTATCAGTAACCTTTAAGGATAAGTTATAGGGAGAGGGGGAGAACTGTGGGAAAGTGCCAATCATAGAATATTTTGAAAACATTGAAGTCGTACTCCTCGCTCTTTTTAAGTACTTATCAAAAATACTTGTACGAAATGTGTCAGAGCATTTAGGAAGAATTAAAAATCTTATTTTACTTCCACATCCAGTGGAAGTATATAACGACAAAAAAATGTTTTAAAAATTTTTATTGTTCAAATAGGCTCAGAATGTCATGAAACGTCGAGATTTTAAGTTTGAGCGAAAAAAATTTCTATCTGTCTGTCGGTCTGTCTGTCGGTCTGCCTGTCTGTCGGTCTGCCTGTCTGTCGGTCTGCCTATCTGTCGGTCTGTCTGTAACTTTTTTTTGTGCGCACGTTTACTCTGGTTTGAGATATTGACTTGAAATTTGATACACGTATGTTCTTTAACGAGATCTAGAACTAGATTATATTTTCATCTTGTTCCGTCGAAGAGTTGGGAGTAAATTGGGGTAAATTTGGGGTAAATAGGTAAATCAAGCAGGTAAGAGTTCATAAAATTGGTGTTTAGTATATACAAGAGAAGCTAAGGTCTCAAAAAAAATTTTGGCATTAGCCACCTCCATTACCACCCCCACCCACCCCATTATTAAAGAGGATGAAAAAAAAATGTGATTTAGTGTGTGTCAAGAACCAGAAATCTCAAAATATTTTTCTACTTCATCCCACTACCACCCCCTATCACCACCCCTACCCCAATACCGATGTGGGGTATCGTTTCATGGGTTTTTGGGGTAGAGGAATTCAAATATTATATTATTAAAGTTCCATAAAAAATTATTTCCACATAAAATTTTTTTCGTTGTGAGTGATTTGGATAGAAAATCTGGATGTGGAAGTAGTGATTCCTTGGGCAGCGGTTTTTAACTAATTACGTTGTCAAAGTTGTTTGAAATTAACTTAAATCCATCTTGTAGGTTTGGTTCAAGACATATTATGGGTATTATTAAAAAATATCGATATTTGTCAAATAACCTAAAAAAAATTTTTTTGACTCACTTATATAAAGAAATTGATTTTTGTTAATCCAGAAAATATTCTGGTAAGATTGTTGCAGACAGCCATCAATTTGTGTGAGACTTGCACCGAGGCGAATATTAAAGTGCCGAACCACAAATGTTAACCAACAAGATAGTGTACGAAATTTCAAAATACCACTATTGACTTTTGACGCCGCGGATTACATATACGTGATAGACTGGCAATTTGCGAAAATTGCAGATCCTCCTCTGACAGCACACTTTTCTAATGAAAGTATAAGAAATTTAACATCGAATGTACGTGATAAAAATCCTCGTAATACGATTTTCTTGTCACACACATGCTGTAGAACGATGTATGAAATTGGTAACAGAAGCTTCAGCTGAAACATGCAGGAAAGGATCAAGAGACAGTCTCATTAAATCAAGAATCGCATCACGAAATGTTCTAATTAAATGTGACACAAAATCGCAATATTTACAAGTTTAAGTACCAAGAACTATGTTTTATGAAAAAAAAGTAATGGGTACAATATAATGCAAAGAAGGGGTAGGGTAAAACTCGACATGCATCCACCTAACGTGGCGAGTTCTGAGTTGTTTTAAACGTAAACCAAGCTAAAAGCTACATTTTTATTTCACGTTAGATAGGCAAGTATTGTTGACAATTTAATATTGTTTAAAATGATTTTAGCAGCTGGTATTTCACATGGCTAAGCCCATATAGGCTTTTACATTTTTTCCCAAGTTAACTAGTCTACCAAAATAGATCTTTCTGAATCATGAATACGAGAGGAAAATCTACCACTGATCTAAAAGAAAGTATTACAGAATTCAATTAAGCTCTGCAACATTCTTATTATCCAAATTTGAACTATATCATCAAGTACTTGTTCATGAATGTACTTATTTAACAAATGGGAGAAAACAAACGGATATCTGAGACTTACAGCGGTTCAGATATGTATATAATTTTCACATCAAAAGTACCACAATTTTACGTGTCTGCGGTACAACTTCAATGGTGAGAATTATTACTAAATGCTACAATGCCTAACATTACATATATTGCAGCAATATCTTAAATCTATATATAGCAACATCAACAGAAAAAAGTATCAAATAATCAATCCATTCTAAACCCATTTGTCTCTTTTCCATTGTGTATGTAATTTTC
Organism: Rutpela maculata; assembly: GCA_936432065.2. NCBI lineage: Eukaryota > Metazoa > Arthropoda > Insecta > Coleoptera > Cerambycidae > Rutpela > Rutpela maculata. The sequence continues at coordinate 39,554,328 of OW386287.2, read as the reverse complement.
GAGTGAATATGTAATTTGTAACTTTATTAATAACAGCAATAAAACCGACCTCGGAATAAACCTAATAAATGATCGGCATTTCCATATCTAATAAAGCAATCACGGCTAGTAAACGATATTAGATAAAGCCGTTGCGCGTATGATATCAATTATCAGCTAATGTTATACATTAAAATGGTATTCCAATTTCCTCTATATACATATACATACTATACGTGTTCGTATTATGAAATTTATGAATACATATGTACTTATATAGCATATAGTATTATTGGTTTGTTTGATTTATAATCCCAGCATATAATTTGGCGCAAATGTAAGTATAATTCTTATATAAATATATAATTATAAATCATGTTGAGTGCTGGGGTGCATAGTAAATTTGAGATGTGAAAGGGAAAAGGAGTTACCGATTAAAAATGGTGTAATTTGTTTTGTATGCATAAATAAATAGTAGAAAGGACTCGTTTCTTTAGAATAACATGTAGTGTTCTTTTGTTGGCACGAAAATTGTGCCCTGAGATTCACCCAAAATTTGACCTATGAAAATTGTTAAGTATCCTTTTAAGATGTCACATGGCACACAAAAAATTGACCTAAGATAGTGATTTTTCAATATTTAAAAAATCCACATCTCAAAAACTGTAAGATTTTTACTAAGGACTAGTTCCAGTATTTTGATAGGTGGTCTACCTGATCTACGATCAGGTTCAGTGTTATCCATCGTTTACCGCACACCCTGTATAGTGAATTGATCACCATTTAGATAAAGTCTAAAATGCTGGGTGGATCCAACTAAACTAGGACTAATTTTTCTATGACTCATTTACAGTCAGTTTTTCAGTGTCGGCTTAAAATTTTGGTTAAATAGACGAGTTTAAATTACTTCCACATCCAGTCGAAGTATAGTAACGACAAAAAAATTTTAAAAATTTTTTATTGTTCAAATAGGCTTAGAATGTCATGAAACGTCGAAATTTTAAGTTTGAGCGAAAAAAATTTTCTGTCTGTCGGTCTGTCTGTCAGTCTGTCTGTAACTTTTTTTGTGCGTACGTTTACTCTGGAACCGTTTAAGATATTGACTTGAAATTTGGTACACATATGTACTTTAACGAAACCTAGAACTAGATTATATTTTCATCTTGTTCCGTCGAAGGGTTGGGGGGTAAATCGGGGTAAATTAGGGGTAAATAGGTAAATCAAGCAGGTAAGAGTCTATAAAATTGGTATTTAGTATATACGAATTTTTCTCTAATCCCTAATCCTAACTCTCAGGCAGAAATGGCTACTTTGACTTCTAATATCCCATGAATAAATTAAAAAGTCGAGAAGATACAGAATTATAGAAGACTTTATAACTTAGTTATACGAATATATCATATACTTAGATGAATGCAAAATAAGCTGCTTGATTTTACTAGATTATAGCAAGGCGTTTGACACTATGGATCCCACTATTGCGTATGATAAACTATCATATTATGGCTTCTCCCATAATTCTATCACCCAGTGGCGTAACAGAAACTGAGTGCCCCTCGTAAACGTTTTCAGGGCCCCCCCTCTCTATAATAAGTGGAAAATTATAATTGTTGCCTTTATTAATGAAAAGCAAAGCTGGCCGCAGAGTTTTGAATGGGGATCGGCCATCCGTCAATTTGGGTCCTCCGGCTGGCCGGGCCCCCCCGCGGTGCGGGGTCTGCGGGGGTGTTTGTTACGCCACTGCTGTCACCCTAAGCTACTTACACAATAGGTGTCAACGTATTGTATACGGTAATAACATTTCAATGTTACGCCATGTTAATTTTAGGTGTTCCTCAGGGATCCATACTCGGTCCCTTGCTGCTTTCAATATACATATCAGACTTTCATAAAGTTCAGGCTTATTTTTCCTTCACCACTGACAATAGTTTACCAAGTGTAGAAAAAATCAATAATGACTTAGTTAAATTGGTTGATATATCGACAGCGCATAATCTTAAGTTAAACGCTAACAGATCATCTCTTATGTTGTTTGGATCAAAGCATAAAAGAGATTATGTAAATCCATTTTCTAAAATAAAATTAAATGGTGAAGATCTACCAATTATAACTGAGGCAAAAAATTTAGGCCTGTGGATTGACTCAGACATGCGATTTACGAAACGTGAATTATTATATAATATATTAAAGCAATTTTATCCTCATAGGCAAATTTTAAATTCAAAATTGAAACTAAATATATGCGAAACCCCAATTATGTCAACATTATCATATTGTGATGCCATTTATGGACCAGCTCTCTTAAAATTTGACTCCGACAGATTACAAAAAGTCCAAAATTCATGTTTTAGATTTGCCTATGGAATAAAAAATATGAACATATCAGTTTTAAGATAGCAGAAACAAATAACCTAAAACTTAACAAGCTTAGAAATGTTCACTTACTGACTCTGGTTCACAATGTTTTGCTGTCTAAAAAAACGAACATATTTATATCCCAAATTAAACCGATTTAGAGATGTGAATAGTTTCAACACTCGCAACAATTTTGTATTAGTTATACCCAGATATTCCACCGCCATATTTAAACGATGTTTCACATATGTGTAGCATGTAAACTGTATAGCAACTTACCGGGTCGATTTCAAAATTACTCAATAGTAAATTTCAAAAAAGTTAATAGCTTTCATTTTGAAACAATAGTGTTTTCAGATGCTTGCCTCGGGTTGTAGTTTGATAATATTTAGATAACTTGCTCAATGATTTGGCTGATATTAGTCTTATTATACTACTAATTTTTAGGATTAATAATGTTAGCTAATTATGTTTGATGGTGTGCTGAGTGTCTTATGTATTATTTGTTGTATTTTAAAGTTTTATGCACGCATTAATTGTTTGTGTTGTATATCAGCTTTTGTTTTGATTTGTATAGTCGAGACTTAAAATTTAATATATTTAGCATATTTAGCATAATGTGCAACTTGAAAAACAACGCCCACTGAGTGACACTTCGCCATTTCATAATTTTTGTATGTGTAATTTGCAGATTACTTGTAAATTGTAATATTACAAATGAATAAAGACGTATTATTATTATTATTAATATCTACATAACGAGAACAAATATTTTTAGGGATCTATAGTTATCTTTGTTATCTGCGCTTAGTATTACATCCAATAGTTGAGCGAATGGAAAATGAATATTTTCTTGGTGTCTTGCAAAACCTAAAAACCATAGTATTGCAGCTATGTAGTCACACATGCCTAAAGTTCTTATGTCAGATTTACATGTTGGCCAGTCATTTAAAACATCGTAGGTCGCAAAAATTGCACTGTTCTGATTTTTTGGGATATTGTTAGGATAGATACTAGTAGTACAAAACCAAGTTTGCAGCTTCGAAAGACCTGTGCTAACTGCGTGGTGCTCAAAAACCCTTGAAATTTTCGGACCTTTTTCATTTTCGGGCTGATAACTTCGAAAAGGTGCCTCCTACTGAAAAAGTCACAGTTTACACTTTTAAAGTAGAAATTTGTTACAATTTGAATGCAACCGCAGCTCTGTAGGTCCAATAAGTCCTGAGATACACCACTTCAAAGACTGGCCATTTTTTTAAAAAATTAAGGAAATCAGATTTTTCAAGAAATGGAGCTCCCAATGTAAATTGTTATTAATATTGCACAGTTACCTATAGAATGTTTTATAAATTTGATATATTTATTGTATCACAGCTACATATTTATATGAGTCGTAGTTGTGAAATAACCTAGGCCTCATCTTTTGGTTAGGTACCTACCACTTACGGCTGAAAACCAGTTTTTAAAAACAGAGGCAGGGGTGGAACAGGTTGTGAGCAGCTCTTCAGAATCATTAATTCGAGGAGAGCTCCCATTCCCTTCTGGAATAGAGTTGTTCCTTCACGCCTTCACTGGTTGCGACACCACCTCTGCCCTTTTCTGGCAAGGGAAAACAAAGATGTTGGGCGTCCTTTCAAAACAGCCAGACCTTCTTGACGCGACTACTACGTTTCTGAACCATGACGCTACTCATGAGGAGATAGACTCTGCTGGCAGCAAATGTCTCGTGGCGCTCTATGGTGGGGGAAAAGATGACTCTCTCTATGCCCTGCGTTACAGGATATTTGTCCGATCTGCTACCAACGCCAAAGCCTACCTCGCTCGTCTGCCCCCAACCGAAGTGGCTGCTCCCCGACCTTCCTACGGAACCTACCACCAGGTGCAGAAGTGGTTGGGAGTAGAGAAAGAGCCCACGAACTGGGGGTGGACAAGGAGCCAACATGAGCTGACACCGGTGACCTCAACCAAGGAAGCAGCGCCGCTAACCCTGCTGAAACTCCTGTCATGCAGCTGCAAGAAAGGGTACAGAGGAGGAAGCTGCTCCTGCCAGAGAGCAGGGCTGAAATTCTCTGCTCTCTGTTTGTCAGGGGAAGACCTGCCTGAATACTTAGCCATGGATGAGTCGGATGAAGAAGACGACCCTTTACCACTAGTATCTAGTAGTAGATCTAACTCGACAACAGAGGAGTCTCTGGAGCCCCATGAAGAGTCTTCTGACCAACCTGGGCCTTCCAAAAGAACACGACTGTCTCGCTAAGTGCGTAAAGGTAATTCGTTGTAATTTATTATAAAATTACATTGTGTTGTCCGTTCATATCGCAGGAGTCAGCTGAGGCCCCGCCATCACTTAACTTTCAACATTTCACGTCCCAGGTCCCCCAAACTAATCAAAATAATTTTTACACAATTTTGATATAATTTTGATAAATTTATATCTTATTATTAATTGTACTCAACTTCATTTTGCATGATATAAACCATTTTCCACTGAGTTATGTCTTTCTTATCCCTTACAAAAGTCCTGCAATTCGTCATGCTCCATTTCGTGAAAAATTCGATTTTCTTACCCCAACAGGGTTTCGCTTGTGCTTAAATTAAAGCAAAATAACTGCTCCTCAGCTTCATCTCCTATGACTTTCCTCGTAAGATGAGTGTTTTAGCATATATCCTGCTCGGAAGACGGCTAAAACTACAATGTCGAACTTTTTGGAAAAAATGGCCAATTTTTGAAGTGGTGTATCTCGGGACCTATTGGATCTACGGAGCTACGGTTGTAGCAAATTTTGTCTACTTTAAAAGTGTACAAGGACGACTTTTTTCGTAGGATGCACCTTTCAGAAGGTATAAGCCAAAAACTGAAAAAAGTCCGAACATTTCACAGCAAACTTGGTTTTACATTATTGGTATCTATCCTAACAACTTCCCAGAAAATCAGTGCCATTTTTTTCGACCTAACGCGATTTTTGTGTCTACGGTGACTGTCCTAATGTACATGTTTCTTCATATTGGGTTTGGATCAGCTTCCAAGTCATCAATTTGGGTATGTGCTATCCATAACCGTGGTACGGTTTCGTAAAATGTTATTAAATGTTAAGAATAAGTAATTAGATTCTACGTTTTTTAAAGATTCAGTTTAGGACTATCGACACCTGTTGGTGAAAGACATAGGTCAATTTCACTAGACGGACAATTAAATAGTTAGCGACGTAAAGAGGGTCTGGAAGCAAGTACTAATAGTAAAAACTCGCTAACTAGTAAAACTCCCTTGGGGTAATACGACGAACAGAAAAGAGTAGAGAGGTTGGTGGTATCAAAAGATGGCCAGCTGTCGCGTGTGTTGGGATAAATTATTGATAATAATTTGCGTATTTATACAGATAGTTGCACACGTTTTGCTTAACAAGACGTCGTTAGATATATAGATATATGGTACCTTCAGGGTTTACGACGCCGTCTTTGTCAAAATTTGGATAGTCATCTGAGACACGTGTTTTGAACGTCTCCAAATCGTTAGAGTTTCGGCGGTTAGAGCTATGGCTTTATTTTCGTTACCTTTCAGAACTTAATTAATGATTTCTGAACTAATGTCAGGTTTCGTATTTTTAGGTGTTTTTTTTTCTTCTGCCCTTTTTTGCTATTGTTGTTGTGACGTGCTGGACCATAGATTTAAGGAGAAGTATTGGATGCTGATCTATGTAATTTATAATCAAACTGTCGCCTAAGTTCAATGTGGATCAATGCTATATTTTTCTGTAGAGTAGAATAAAAAATCATGTTTCGCTGGAAAACCGATAGAACTCGTACGAGTGTATTCTGTAAAAAACGAGGTGTTGTACCGGCGAATTGCCGGCTTTATTCATCTACGAGAGTCGTGGAGATAAGTGATAAGTACCACCTAGTGGAGTAGTTATTATTTTTATTCATTGTTTGCCATATAATAGTATTAATATAGTTTTTGAGTGATCAATATTAACTATAATTTGATTTGGTATTAACAAATTATAATATGGTACATAAAACCATTCAGTATATTATAGCAAGTGTGATTTCTCAGATAAGTAAGATTATACACTTTTTGTGTTTGGCCTCCAATTAATTATTATTTACAGAAACGTTTTCTTCAACCTTAAAAATTCTTAAATTAAAAACTGTAATACACCGTAGTTTTTATTCGTTTATTGTTCTTGAAAATTTATTTAAATTGTATCTTATAATGAAAGTAACGGCTTTAGTCTGGAGAATGTTTTAAGGATGTTGCATTATCACAGAGCGATGCGCAATAAACACTATGTTTATTGCAAACAATAGACATCATTCACATAGCCGGGTGGCTAATCACGGACATTGGTATCTATCAACACGGTTGAGGCATTAAATGTTCCGCAAAAATGTGTGTGAAGTGCGATAATATTATGTCACTATGAAAAAAACATTTGGCGGCCGCGATGCTCAAGAGTTTTATTTTTATGATTTATGTGCCATTTTACGATTTTATGCTTGTAATTTTGCGATTTATTTCATGTTTTTGTTTGCGGAAAGCAGAAAAGCATATTCATTTTCCGCCAACGTTTAGTGCCTATCAGTGTTATCCACATCGTACAGGGACATCAATTTAAAGCGGTAATGTTTATATCTTTTCCATTAAATATTTTAATGTACATACATTTTTATAGTTTATATGTATGCAAAGCAGATCGGTTTAACATTACCTGGAGGGTCACAGTAACTAATCGAAATCAAGTATGGGATTGTTATTAAAGTATATTAGACAAATTAAACGTTTAATCGTAACTAGTTTTAAGGAACATATAATTCAATGTTTCAAATTTGGAGAAAATGATTTATAATTAATGTTGATCTACGTTCTTTTGACAACAATAGGAGGAATGTAATAAATAACCGAATTCTTCCAAAGGTCTTGAAAAAAAAAATGTAAAATTAACTAGAGTAAAAATTATAATCTTCGCCGACTTACATACTTATTTAACTTTCTTCAATATAATTGTTGTATATTTTATTGGATACACTTCTCAATGGTGAAATTTACGTCAGTAAATTAAAAAAAAAACTACAAATAATCCACCTTATTTACTTTTGGAACATGCGAGCCGTGGATTTTCAAAGTCTAAATCAATTAATCAATCAATCAGTCAACCAAAACTAATTCATTTAAAATTAAATTAAAACATTTTGACCTCGTTCAGGAGCCAGTGAGACATCCATGGCGCCAGTAGTGGTAGATCGAGTCTAAAAGTAACCACAGTTATTCCTTATTTTGTTAAATCTAAATATCAATACAATATGTGTAGCTGGAGCATAAAAATAAAATCATGAAAATTATGTTAATTTTTTAAAATTTAAATGATTGGTAACTTTCTCAACTACTGATGGATTTTGTTCAAAAACAATATGATCCTTCCTCTAGCTAACTTGCTGTCAGTATTTCAATACGATCGGACTTTTCATTCTTCAGTTACGAACGAGCGGACAGACAGACGGACATTTTGAAAGTTGTTGACAATTCGATTTCCAGCAAGTTTATTTAAAAATTATCGATATTTTTGGGTTCATTTAACGATGTCAAAATCAGAAAATGTATTTTCAGAACGTTGTCTGTCCGTCTCTCTGTTTGAATATTTTATCCACGAAATAGGTACATATTTTGGTGAAATTTTGTACATGTCACATCTTTTGAACTTAAGAAGTAGAGGAAAGTAATAGTATATTATTCAATGAGTGAGTAATAGTTATTACATGCGAGTAGAATATTACACTTTTTCTACGACTACTCAACACGAAGTTGCACTTTGAGGTAAATTTGCCGAAAATAATATTTGTGATGGCGCTGGCGTGCTTAAGAAAATGATTTCGTAATTCGACAATTTCTCCTACATCCCTGAACTAATTAAAAAAAAAAAATGATAGGCTTTTGGAGACAACATTATAGAATGGTACTAAGCAATTGAAAAGTGGAAAAAAAAAATTTTTGATTTTCACAAAAGTACAAAAATTTTCTTCTTTAGTTTTCAATGGCTAATGGAGTTGCTTAATTCAAATTTTCTTAAGAATCGTTCAGATTGTGATACTTACCTGAAATTGGATGAGTATAGACATTTTTTTGAGATGAACAAAATGGAATATAGTGCCACTCAGAAAAAAAAATTGGTTCGGCCGTTATAACCTCAAAATCGTCATAAATATCAGTACTTCGACATTATCTCGAAAGCGGCGAATTGTATCAATATTTTTGTGATTACACAAATTAAAGTAAACTAAATTTTTTACAAAAATCGTGTAATGAGTTTTTTTGTGACTCCATTAGTTTTCTCAGTGGCGGGGAAATGATATATTTAAGTATAGCTGTAATATATATTTTTTAAAACTATTTTAAGACTGACTATTTTTAATAAAAAGTACCTAAATAAATTTTTTTGTAAGCTTTATTTTAACTAAATATTTCCACTCTAGTGATTTTTTTATAAAATGGCAAAGAAACGAATGCCTAAAAGTTATAATTTTCAGTCACTATCAGCTTCACAGCAGTCTCCATCACATAAACACAGTACTGTACATTTTAACTCTGCGCGAGTGCATGAACATTTTTTACTACATATAACTCAACATTTACAAGAAAATAGCTCCTGACAAGCTGAAGTAGCTTCTGGAGATGTGGTCCAAAGAATCAGGATCTGGATGATTATTATTATTATTATTAATATTATTATTATTGTTACTAATGCATTATTCTTATGCATGACATTTCTTATAACAATAATACTGTCGGTAACGTACTAAACAATCTGTGCGACATCATATTAAATAATCCTTGACAATCGTACAACGTACTAAACAATCTGCGCGACATCATATTAAATAATGCTTGACAATCGTACCGTTGATCATTTGGCCTAATTGACCGTTTGGTCTATGACAAATAGTATAAATGTTATTTTGTAGTGAATTTTGTGTTCTTCAATTTTTACTTAGGCGTTTTTTTGTCATAAGTACACGGTTTTCAAGATAAAACTGTCCGCAAATTTATTTTTTTCATGATGACCGCCAAACAAAAATTTTTCCGCTTGGCACTATATCACATTTTGTTCGCCAAGAAAAACTTTACCTCTGTGCCAAATTTCATGTTAGTATTACAAAGTGAACGATTGTTATGCTTAGCAACTCCACTAGGCCTAGTACCATTTTATAGAGTTGTCTCTAAAAGCCTATCACAAAATGTTTTCAATTGGGTCAGGGATATATGAGAAATTGTTGAATTACGTTCACGGTACCGCCCACCTTTAATAATGCTTAAATTGCAAATTGTTCCTCAGTTTATGAACTCCTCCCTGTAAATTTTTTATCTGTTAGCTAGGAGTGATACTTTTCGAGTTATTCGTCAAAAACCGTGTTGAGGCGCCCGTTTTTGCAATCCGCGAAGAAGGCGAGACACGAAATCTTTAAACGTTCAGATCTTTTTTTAATACATAAGTTGAAGGGCCGCCATACGATGTCATTACGGAAAGAGGGAGAAAGGGGTCATCCCGCATATTTTTTTTATTTTAAATTATGATAGTTCGTTAAAAAATAATACACCCGTATTTTTTTATTTTTTCATATTACGTCGTTTGATATAAGAAAAATAAAGTTAAAATTTTCCCGCGCTACTCGTGACGTAGCTAATCCCGCGCCAATGAGAAGGCTGGGGGCCTTCTCATTGGTTGCCGCTTTTGTCGCCGATAACCTAGAAACTGTAGTCTGCTCAACTACCTAGCTGTACTCGGTCGATAAATTCCAGAGACGGCTTTCGCATGTACGTATCAATAATAATACACGTGTAAAATAATAATTAAATTTATTTTTGGAATTAGAAATGCGATAAAAGTAATTCTCCGAAAGTTCGCTATTTTACAAGCTTTTATTTAACTTGCAATGTTTGTAACTGTCTTTCCGGTTAATTTGTGATGGAATTTTATCGCACTTTCTATTATCCCATCAAGCTGAAATTTTGCACACTTGTATAAGTTCTTTGACAATGCTATTGAAAAAAATTGAAAAGTTAAAATGGCGACGCCAAGATGACGAACCATTTTTTTCATTTATGATTCGATACGACTGAAAACCGATATCTGTGCGTTTTCGGGAAGGCAGATAATTATTTTTTTTAATCAAAATTGAAAAGTCAAAATGGCGACGCCAAGATGGCGCACCATTTTTTCATTAATGATCCGATACGACTGAAAATCGATATCTGTGCGTTTTCGGGAACGCAGATTATTATTTTTTTATTAAAATTGAAAAATCAAAATGGCGACGACAAGATGGCGGATAATTTTTTCATTTATGATCCGATACGAATGAAAATCGATATCTGTGCGTTTTCGGGAACGCAGATAATTATTTTTTTATCAAAGTTGAAAAATCAAAATGGCGACGCCAAGATGGCGGACCATTTTTTCATTAATGATCCGATACGACTGAAAATCGATATCTGTGCGTTTTCGGGAACGCAGATTATTATTTTTTTATCAAAATTGAAAAGTCAAAATGGCGACGCCAAGATGGCTGACCATTTTTTCATTTATGATCCGATACGACTGAAAATCGATATCTGGGCGTTTTCGGGAACGCAGATAATTATTTTTTTTATCAAAGTTGAAAAATCAAAATGGCGACGCCAAGATGGCGGACCATTTTTTCATTAATGATCCGATACGACTGAAAATCGATATCTGTGCGTTTTCGGGAACGCAGATTATTATTTTTTTTATCAAAATTGAAAAATCAAAATGGCGACGCCAAGATGGCGGAACATTTTTCATTTATGATCCGATACGACTGAAAATCGATATCTGTGCGTTTTCGGGAACGCAAATTATTTTTTTATCAAAATTGAAGTCAAAATGGCGACGCCAAGATGGCGGACCATTTTTTCATTTATGATCTGATACGACTGAAAATCGATATCTGTGCGTTCCCGGGAACGCAGATTATTATTTTTTTTATCAAAATTGAAAAATCAAAATGGCGAAGCCAAGATGGAGGACCATTTTTTCATTTATGATCCAATACGACTAAAAATCGATATCTGTACGTTTTCGGGAACGCAGATTATTTTTTTATCAAAATTGAGAAATCAAAATGGCGACGCCAAGATGGCGGACCATTTTTTCATTTATGATCCGATACGACTGAAAATTGATATCTGTGCGTTTTCCGGAACGCAGATTATTATTTTTTTATCAAAATTGAAAAATCAAAATGGCGACGCCAAGATGGCTTACCATTTTTTCATTTATGATCCGATACGACTGAAAATCGATATCTGGGCGTTTTCGGGAACGCAGATTATTATTTTTTTTATCAAAATTGAAAAATCAAAATGGCGACGCCAAGATGGCGCACCATTTTTTCATTAATGATCCGATACGATTGAAAATCGATATCTGTGCGTTTTCGGGAACGCAGATTATTATTTTTTTATCAAAATTGAAAAATCAAAATGGCGACGCCAAGATGGCGGACCATTTTTTCATTTATGATCCGATACGACTGAAAATCGATATCTGGGCGTTTTCCGGAACGCAGATTATTATTTTTTTATCAAAATTGAAAAATCAAAATGGCGACGCCAAGATGGCGCACCATTTTTTCATTAATGATCCGATACGATTGAAAATCGATATCTGTGCGTTTTCGGGAACGCAGATTATTATTTCTTTATCAAAATTGAAAAATCAAAATGGCGACGCCAAGATGGCGGACCATTTTTTCATTTATGATCCGATACGACTGAAAATCGATATCTGGGCGTTTTCGGGAACGCAGATTATTATTTTTTTATCAAAATTGAAAAATCAAAATGGCGACGCCAAGATGGCGGACCATTTTTTCATGTATCTATTTATCTATCCTATCATTTCATTTATTTATCCGATACGACTGAAAATCGATATCTGTGCGTTTTCGGGAACGCAGATTATTATTTTTTTATCAAAATTGAAAAGTCAAAATGGCGACGCCAAGATGACGGACCATTTTTTCATTTATGATCTGATACGACTGAAAATCGATATCTGTGCGTTTTCGGAAGCGCAGATTATTATTTTTTTAATCAAAATTGAAAAATCGAAATGTTTTCAAAGACGCGGATTACGAATTTTTGGTCAAAAGTCATCAAGTATTGATATAAAATAAAATAATTAAGACGCAACTAAAAATTTTGAAATAAAATAAATTAAAAAAAAAACTTTTTAAAAACACGCTTTTATTATTTGGTGTACTAAAACGAAAAAAACAAAATTAAATTAATTGTCTTAAAAGCTTGTAGCGTGAATATAAAAAAAATACGATAAGCTTTTAAGACAATTCATTTTATTACTTCCACATCTAGTGGACAAAAAATTGTTGAAAATATTTATTGTTCAAATAGGCTTAGAATGTCACGATACGTCCAAATTTTAAGTTTGAGCAAAATAAATTTCTCTCTGTCGGTCTGTCTGTAACTTTTTTGTGTGCACGATTACTCTGGAACCGTTTAAGATATTGACTTGAAATTTGATACACGTGTATATTTTAACGAGATCTGGAACTAGATTATATTTTGATCTTATTCCGTTGAATGGTTGGGGGGTAAATTGGGGTAAATGGAGGTAAATAGGTAAATCAAGCAAGTAAGACTCCGTAAAATTGGTATTTGGTATGTATAAGAGAAGCTTAGGTCTCAAAAAAAATTTTGGCATTAGCCACCCTCATACCAACCCCCACCCCATTATTAAAGGGGGTGAAAAAAAATAAAATTGTCATTTAGTGTGTGCACAAGAACCAAAAGCCTTAAAAATTTTCTTTTACTTTATCCACCCCCACTATACCGATGTGGCATATCGTTTTATGGGTTTTTGGGGTAGACGATTTCAAATATTTTATTACTAAAGTTCCATAAACGATTATTTCCACATACAATTATTTTTCGTTGTGAGAGACTTGGATAGAAAATCTAGATGTGGAAGTAGTGTGATTCCTTGGGCAGCGATTTTTTTTTATTCTTTCGTTTTAGTACACCTAGATAATAAAAGCGTGTTTTTAAAAGTTTTTTTACAAACATTTAGTTTTATTTTTAAATATTTAGTTACGTCTTAATTATTTTATTTTATATTAATACTTGATGACTGACCAAAATTTCGTAATCCGCGTCTTTGAAAACATTTTGATTTTTCAATTTTGATAAGGAAATCGGAATCCGCGTCCCCGAAAACCCACAGATCTCGATTTTCAGTCGTATCGGATCATAAATGAAAAAATAGTCCGGCATCTTAGCGCCGCGATTTTAATTTCTCCATTTTGATAAAAAAATAATCTGCGTTTCCGAAAATGCACAGATATCGATTTTCAGTCGTATCGGATAAATAAATGAAATGATAGGATAGATAAATAGATAAATGAAAAAATGGTCCGCCATCTTGGCGTCGCCATTTTGATTTTTCAATTTTGATAAAAAAATAATAATCTGCGTTCCGGAAAACGCACAGATATCGATTTTCAGTCGTATCGGATCATAAATAAAAAAATGGTCCGCCATCTTGGCGTCGCCATTTTGATTTCTCAATTTTGATAAAAAAATAATAATCTGCGTTCCCGGAAACGCACAGATATATATTTTCAGTCGTATCGGATAATAAATGAAAAAATGGTCCGCCATCTTGTCACCATTTTGATTTTTCAATTTTGATAAAAAAATAACAATCTGCGTTCCCAAAAACGCACAGATATTGATTTTCAGTCGTATCGGATCATAAATGAAAAAATGGTCCGCCAAATAACAATATAGCTATGCGTGAAAATGTTTACGCGATGACACATCTTCTGAGGCCATCCCTGTTGTTGATAAATAAACATCCCGCCATTAACTTCGGGCCGACTCGTGCACGCTCGTGCACGAAATTTGAATTTGGGGATTATATACGTCATCACGCCGGAATTCAAATTTCAAACGTAAAAATAAAATACTAAGAGACGATAAACTAAAATTTTATCGCTGTATTTATTAACTAGAACCTCTAAGCTGTTCACCACATATATTAGAATATCACGATTTAGATGAGCGGGATGACCCCATTGCATCTGATGCACATCGTGAATCGCACCGGCGAAATCGAAAATTCGAGCCCACGAAAAGTGACTTTTTTTGACTTAATTAATCTAGTTGCATTTTTGTACCGGTAATTTTACCATCACTTGAAATCTTTGTTTCGCAACATACTTGTGCAAATTAGTAAAAAAAAACTTGATAGCAATTTTAAAATTGAAAGAAATCTATATGTGCATGACAATTTGAATTGAAATATGGCATACGCGATGCGATGGTTTTGATTGATTGATTTGATTGATTTACCAGCGTGCGGCCACTCCAAAGTATTCAGCTGGGTCTGCTACGTCCACACTGGGTTGGATTAGGGTCATGCTTGTTGCCAGCAGCGAGAGCCACATGGCGCATGGTAAAGGAACGTGGGGTGGGTTACCCCAGTATGTTTGGTCCTTTCCCATTGTGTCGTGAGGGAGCGTTTAAGCTCCCCTTTTTTGTGTTTTTGGTTCTGGACTTCTGCCTCTTCTAAGTCTTCTTGTAAAATATGTTGCCGCATTGTGTCGTGATATGGAGTGTTTATGCTCCTCTTTTTGTGTTACTGCTTCTTCGAGTGTTCTTTTTCTGAGTCGTCTGATTCCTCGGTTTCCGAAGCTGGGTTGGATTTAGGTCATGCTTGTTGTCAGCAGCGAGAGGTCACATGACGTATGGTACAGGAGTGGGGGATGGACAGTGTAGATGTTTGTGAAATGCGTTGCCGCATTGTGTTCGTGATATTTAATGTTTATGCTCCTCTGTTTTGTGTTTCTGCTTCTACAGATTTTCTTCTTCTTCTGAGTCTTCTGATTCCTTCTTTTCTGGTTCTGGTAGAGTAGAGTAGTAGAGTAGTAGTGGGTTCGACCCCCCAGCCCCGGTATTGACAACACCGGTGGGTGTGGATGTATGTCTGCGTTTTTCCAAATGTGTAACCCCCTTCCGCACAGCCTTGGCTATGGATTTGGGGGTTGTCTACTATCCGTGGTGTGTTTATTATTATATCTGTATTTGCGAAATGCGCGGCCGCACTGTATCATGATTTGGAGTGTTTGTGGTCCCCTTTTTGTATTTCTGCTTCTACAAATCTTCTTCTTCTAAGTCTTCGGATTCCTCGGTTTCTGGTTCTGGTAGAGTATATATCGCTGCGATTTCTTTGTGGAATTCATTCCCCCCTCTCGATTTTCTTTCCCAGTATGTTTGGTCCTTTCCCAGTTTGTTCATGATCCTCTCGGTCAATGTAGAATTTTTCACTTAACAACGAGCGCAATTCTGACCTGAAAAACCTCACTTGATAATTTACCTAAGAAAATATTATAAACATACTTTAAGAGTAATGCATTTGATTATTACGGCTGTTGTGCTAATATGTGCAACTCCATATATAATTTTTTCACTTAAAAACGGGCTTTGTCACTCTTTTTTTCACTTCTTTGCACTGAAAGATTTAATCACTCATATTAGCTATATCACTTAATTTCTGTTATGTAAGTATGATAAAAAATATAGTTTTGCGGGTTTACATAGGAATATCACGGCCATACTTTAATAATTTATTGCCCACCATAAATTTATGGTGACAGCGGTCGATACTTTCAAGGGTTTGAATGTATAAACACTTCTCAGATTATTTTCTAAGAGAGTTGTTTAAATTAGATCTTCAACATTTATAATGCAAAAAAATATGCAATACCACAAAGATACTCTTATTAGAAACAGATACAAATAAAGATTAACAGCACTTATCTGTGATTCTTGAGATTGCTAAATAAAAACTGTAATGAATATATGAACTACTGTGATTGGTCCTAGCCCATTGAGCAATGAAGTATTGCCCACGGTCTGAGTAGTGAGCTCTATTACTTGTTCAAAATTAATCTTATTTTAGTTGTACATTTTATGTAATTCTTCAATAAAATGAGTACAGCAGTATTATCCTTTTCCATTTGTCAACCCAGAATCGACATTTTTTAAATTTTTAATCATCTCAAACTGACTGTATATTCAAAGGTAATCCCTTTATCCATACATACGCACTTTATTCTCTCTCCCAGGGAGATAAAAATCATTTATAATAATCACGAACATGATTGTGGTGTTTTGACAGCGTTTCTATTAAAATGCCATAAATCAAATTACTTCAAGCAGCCCTTTCAGTTTACAGTTTCATTTAATTTAGAAATCATCTGCGGTTTTTTGTGGAATCACGATAGAGCAATTAATCTTTCTTGTTCTGGTTGCATTATTGAGTACATGTAAATAAAGGATCCATTAAGGTAGGTCATATAACCACTGACTATTAATGCACGAGGCAGCAGCTGCAATATGTGTATTCATTTCTAACGAGCAGGACCGGTTTAAGCCAAGAAATATATGAAATTTAAATAGTAAGTAAAACACAATGTTGATTAAAAGGTAAAGCATGATGTATCAATACACACTTATTTGATAGATAATTAATTAGAGTTCAACATCGCGTACGAATTTTTTTTATCGTTGTTGTACACTGAAAAAAAATATCGTTCGTAATATGCTGATTGTTGACAAAAGTTTATTGAATATATGAATAGATTTATAAATACAACATACAGTTATGTTCGTTGGGTCAACGTAGTGGCATTTATTTTATTAATAAATACTTTTACATTAGTGAATGTAAAATATTTCTTAAAACAACGAGTTATTTATTAATGCCATGAACCCTTTTATTGAATAGGTACATGAAAACATGTATCAACAAGTTCTATAAAATATTTCGGTGATATTAATGTAAAAAATCATTATGTAATAAACTTTTCGTTGTTTCTATCTCCGTATTTTATTGTTTCAATGAACGAAGTAACGGGGGTCTACGTACAGACTTGTAAGGCATGTTTTTCTCCTTTGTGCATATATATGGTCTCCATCTTTATAGGAGATATATTTCTTTTCTAAACATTAATATAATAATTTAAATTATTATAAATTTTGAAATTTGTACTTCAATCTAACAGTCTATTAAAATTTTATGTTTTATTTTTTAATTCTTATATATAAATAGCTAAATAAAAAAGATTTTATTTCATCAATTTTTAATGATATCGAGTTATCAAAATCTTACTTAGTATTTGTATTTATTGACTTTATGTCAAGAATGTTATCAGAAGCGCGTGTAACGAAGCGCATTTTGGCAGGCCTAGTTTCACCTAAAAATTTCCGCGTCGATGCTAGACCATCCGAACACCGCTTAAAAGAGCGCATGCAAATCTCAATGCGAGCTATTGCCTACCGCGAAGATATTTCAATTGATTCCAGCCCGCCCGCGAGTTCAGAAGTGTCGCCAGAGACCAACCCCCGAACTGAAACTATTCTAGCCTATGTCACTTGATATTTGTACGCATCGAATTGTGGTCATCTTTCCCACATTTCCATCGAGGGCTAGCCACCAGTTGAGATGACAAGCATTTGAGTTCCTCACGAGTTCCGCTATAGGCCAGAAGTACTGAAGGAAGATCCAGAACCAAGTAAGTGTGACACCGAATCTTTCTAAGACCGAAAACCGAAAATAATTACGAAGTCCACAAACCCGCCGTGGTGAAATTTTATAAGTTCAGTTGACATCACCGTATACTTGTACGCACCGTGCCTACTCATGCCTCCCAGTCTGTCTCCATTCCCCACTGTAGCTTTGGTAATATTATTTTGGAAGCCGACCAAGCCGTTAAACCGTAAGAACAGTTCCCACCCATGACCGCCGAGGTCAAACGTGCCCTGTAGTTGTAAGTAAGTCACGTAGGTTAGTAGATTACTTTGTAAATAACAGTAATAAAGATTAGTTGTATTACGAATTTTGCGTTTTACTGCTGAGTGTGTGAGTGTCTAATTTTCCCTGTTTGACCCACTGGAATTCACCATTTCACCACTGTAGTTACTCCAGTCCTACTATACAGGCTGTTTAAGGGACGTGGCGTTCCCCTGCGTAATATGGGGAACTGGCGCCCGAGCAACCGATCCGTAAATACCGCCGTTGCTAAGGTGCCAAAAGTGACGCTTTCAGGCCTTCCCGGAAAGTACGTCACGCGCGGAAGAATTTACCACAAATTTTTTAATATAAAGCAGCACTGAAAGGCAAACATGTTCTAGGAAAGTAAATAAAATTACGCAAGAGTTTATTCTTAGGTATCTACCTAAATCATACTAAGGTCTAACAAATTGAACTACTTTCATTACCAACGGCGGAGCTACCTAATAGTTTTTCTTAATCAACGCTTATTCAATGCGTGATTGGCCAATATATACGCATCGAATACATTTAAGAGAGCAGGTTGCACGCAGAAAAACATCTTTTTTAGTATTATTTCTCTTCAAAAAAAGTTTTTTGACTAAGTGGTTTTTTAGAGCCTGAAGATGACGATTGCATACGCCAGTATCGAATTAAAGATACAAAAATTCTTGAAACATGGCAGATATCTTAAAATAGGGCCATTTTATAAGTTACATATATTTTACTTCTTTATTATATTCACTTTAATAATCTTCTTCCAGATCAACATGGAGTTCAAGATGGTTTTTGAGAATGGAGATTGGCAACAATGTTTCAAGAACGTTCTTATCCAATAAAGTATTTGATGAGACATCCTGTAGAAGTATTACTGAACCAATTACCGAAGTGTATTATATTAATGAATAAAATCATTGAAATAATGTTCCAAGTTTCATTGAATCAACATCTGATAGTTGTTATATTAATGAAAAGGTTCATCGATATAATGTACTAGATTCATCGTTCAATTAACACATTTTCGTTGATACAAGGTACTTTTTTATTATATATTTCTGTCCACTTTTATAATTGTTTAAAATTAATTGAATAAACGATATTTTCCTTTGAAAACTAAATAATGTACTAGAGTCATTATTCAATTAACACATTTTCGTCGTACCGCTTTTTTATTATATATTTCTGTCTATGTTTATAATTTTTTAAAATTAATTGAATGAACGATATTTTCCTTTGAAAACCAAATAAGACTTATTGAAACTGAAATGAGAAAAAATAAAAGTAATGTTACTGCTTCTATACATTTTTTTCTGCACTAACGAACAATATTTTTTCTCTATTTTGGGTTAGTCCGGCCCTGGCATCGCCCACACCAGATGTATTGCGAAGATTGGATCAGCCATGACAATATGTTCCTTCTGGAGTGCCAAAAAGCCATTTAATGAGCTACACGTGGTCGTCAATACCTGCCTCTGTGGCATGCTTCATTGATTTTGATAGCCGCAACATATGGCTATCAATAAACTGGTACAGAAAAATGAAGTAGCGCGGAAATACATGTCAATGCAGTTTCTGACTGGAGTAACTTCAAAGTACCGACATCCATCGTCAATATTTGTTTCAATAAATTATTGGTCATTTGGTATATCAATTTTAACTAAATTCAAGTCAAATATATAATTGAATAAATGGATTTACTTTACATAAGTTGCTCAACTATATATAGTACTAAACACAACGAGCCATATAAAAAACGGTTAAAAAATAGATGCAAACATTTTTTTCTTAAAATGCTTTATTACTTTTGTATTTCTTAATGGACTTTTTTCAAAATAATAGAATTCTTAAGCTGACTTACTGTCCAAATTTCTTAAGTTCATGTTTATAAGAAACGTGACGAACGAATAGATAGACGAGTATTTTGAAAGATCTTCAGAATTGATTAACTCAATGATATGGAACTTTTTTCTCTACCAGCGATATTTACGGTTTTGTGAAGAATGTAAAAAATTTCGCAAAGAATTTCATATGACCAAAGGAAAACAAAGAAACATCGATATATCATTTACAAAAGTTAATTATTATCTTGAGATCGTTGTCGTTTTGAAGATATTCGGACATGAAACGCAAACCGAGGTTGCATTATTTAGAAAAAGCAAAATTACCTAATTCTACCTTTGAAATTATCATATTCTGTGAAAAAACGAAGAAGAAGAGTATATTGTATTTGAGAAAATATTCTCATTTAATTGTGTTAGGGAATGGATTCTGAACAATTTTCAAAAAAACCGTGTGTTGGTTCTTCCGCCACATTTTCTTGTATGTATTATAACAGATTGTACTGAAAGGACCCCGCATATTTCTTACACAAAATGTCTTCCCGCAAAAATTGCTATATTTTTTATATTTTGTAGATCTAAGGTCACTGATCAAAAGTGTTCCTGGACAGAACCTTCAATAATCAACTGTTTCAGAG
Source organism: Rutpela maculata (assembly GCA_936432065.2). Classification (NCBI taxonomy): domain Eukaryota; kingdom Metazoa; phylum Arthropoda; class Insecta; order Coleoptera; family Cerambycidae; genus Rutpela; species Rutpela maculata. The sequence goes on along the minus strand of OW386287.2, from coordinate 39,533,652 downwards.
TATTATTCTTCTGAAAGTATGTTTAGTTTTTAACCGTTCTAACGTATCACTATGATCATACAGAAGAAATTTGAACCTTCAAATATGCTAACGTCTAGCAGCCACGATAAAAATAAAGAATTTGTGAATCAAGTTTTAATGTGCCGCAGTACCACACGTCAATGAAAAATATTGTAACCCGTTACGGACAGGCATGAAAATCAAGAGAAAATGCTGGGTCTACTTTAATTTTTACAGTATTATGATATTGGAAATATGGATTTCGGTGGTTAAATACATTAATCTATATATATTATATATATAAAAGAATACCCTGACTGACTCACTGATCTATCAACGCTCAAACCGCGGGGTCTAGAAACTTCAAATTTTGCATAGAGGTTCCTCGAATGACGTATAGTCCGGTCGAATTATCACGAATAGTATTAAAATGTGGCGAAAATACATAACCACGATTTTATTGTGTTAAGTTTATGTTAAAACAAGCCCTTATAGTTTGCCAACTGATGTTATACCGGATAAAGGGGGGGGGGGTCGTAAAGTTGAAAAGTCGGTTTTTCGCGTTTAAATAGAAGGCTAATAATCTGAGAGGAACGTTCAAAAGGGAAAGTTATAGGAATTAGAAAAACCTATAAAATGAGCCCCCGAACATTAAGATAGCTTTATTAGGTCAGAAGTAAATTTAAAAAAACCGAAATTTTGAAAAAAAATTTTAGTTTCAGCAATATTTTAGACAAATTTTTGAAATTTTACTAGAGTATGTGCTATATAGGAGGAAACATCTGATAAAAATTTCAGATCGATATCTGCATTATTTTTTGATATATTCAATTTTTTTGAAAAAAAAAGGGTCTTCGAAAAAGGGTTATAAGTACTTCATTTTCTGTCAGATTTTGCTATGAGAAGAAAAATTCTATTCTTCGAGAGTTGTTCAATACATATTTACAATTTATTTCTATATTGTCATTATTCAGAAGAAAGTGATGAAAATTTAATTTGAAAAAATAGATTTTTTTTTGCATAAAAAAATCCAATTAATGCAGTGTCGAAAAATCATGCCTACCATTTTGAAGAGCTGTTTTTTTTGGTTCACCTCAAAAAAAAAACACTGCATTCCATTCAAAAGATATTTAACTTTAATTGGATTTTTTTTATGCAAAAAATTTTTCTATTTTTTCAAATTAAACTTTCACCACTTTTTTCTGAATAATGACGATATACAAAAAATTTGTAAATATTGAACAACTCTCAAAGAATAGAATTTTTCTTCTTATGGCAAAATCTGACAGAAAATGAAGTACTTATAGCCATTTTTCGAAGACCATTTAAAAAAAAATGAATATATCAAAAAATACTGCAGATATTGATCTGAAATTTTTATCAGATATTCCCTCCTAAATAGCACATACTTTAGTCAAATTTCAAAAATTTTTCTAAAATATTGCTGAAATTAAAAATTTTTTTCAAAATTTCAGTTTTTTAAATTTACTCCTGACCTAATAAAGCTATCTTAATGTTCGTGGGCTCATTTTATAGGTATTTCTGATACCTATAACTTTCCCATTTGAACTTTCCTCTCAGATTACACAGGCCTATAAATAAAGGGGTCTTGAATGTTGGTGGGTAGCTGAAGATCATTTCCGAAGTAATTTTTCGCGCTGAATCCGAATCTGGCCTCAGAATTGGCCCATCATGACAGGATTTTGAAATATTTGAGATTAAGTATTAAAAAAATGGATTTTTTAGCAACTTTTGAAGTTATGTATAGAACTCAAAAGATTGTTCAGCTTATTTTTAATAAATACATCATTTAGTACCACCTCTTCTCTTTAAAATAAGCTTTCGAATGGACATCTACGATGTTTCCTCGCAAAATTATAGCCATTTTATGGTGACATGAATTTGAAACCACGTTCCCTATAACCCAACAAAGTCAAACGACTCTAAACGAAACAAGATTTAAGATAACAGAAGAGATAACCCGACAATCTTAAACAAACATTTGGATGGGATTATTGGGTTGCAGGGAACATGGTTTCAAATTCATGTCACCTTAAAATGGCTATAACTTTGCGGGGAAACATCGTAAATGACCATTCGGAAGCTTATTTTAAAGAGGAAGGATGGTACTAAATTATGTATTTATTAAAAATAAGCTGAAAAATCTTTTGAGTTCTATACGTAATATATAACTTCAAAAGTTGCTAAAAAAAGCCATTTTTCAAGTTTTTAACCTCAAAAATTTCAAAATCCTGACGTGATGGGTCAATTCTGAGGCCAGATTCGGATCCAGCGCGAAAAATTACTTCGGAAATGACCTTCAGCTGCCCATCAACAAAACCTCGTTATTAGCCTTCTATTTAAACGCGAAAAACCGACTTTTCAACTTTACGACCCCCCACCCCCCTTATCCGGTATGACATCAGTTGGAAAACTATAAGGGATTGTTTTGGATGTCCAAACTATCAACTTAGCACAATAAAATCGTGGTTATGTATTTTCGCCGTATCAAATTACAATTCGAGGCATCCACTAAGAAGTGATTTTTCGGGATTCGACCTCCAAGAGGGTGAAAAATGAGGTTGAAAATTTAGGATTTTTCGGAAACGGTCGGATTTAGATGCCTGAAATTTGACAAAAATATTTTGTGTTGAAATCTGTTAGATACGTGTAAGACAAAATTTCGATTTTCGCTTTTTGTAGGGGGTCAAAACGGGGGGGTGGTAGATGGTTTAAACACATGCGGTGCAAACGGCCGTCAGTCCGATAAAGTATATCATTTTGACACTGAAAATGATGTCTATAATTAAGTCCTTTTGACACGTCAGAATATAAAATATTATCATGTTTCATATATCATTTCCAATGTCTCCAATGGTTGCAAGGATTGGGAAATCTGTGAACTTTTACCTTTTTTAACGAAACGGCTGAAGAAAATCTAAGTATTAACGGAGACGTTGTACAACAAACTGTTGTCCCAATTGTAGGTGACGGAGCCTGTTTATTCCGTTTCCTTTCATTCTTAATGTAAGGCCCACAAGAAAGAGCGTTGGAGGTTCGTAAAAAAATAGTCAGCTTTGTGTTAGACAATTGGAACGAATTTTTAATTATGTCCCAAAACAGTGAGGGTGACAATTACTCCACAGGATTATGCCACAAGCATGGTTGTGCCCATGGACACTTTTGATAAATGACACGAGATCTACAAAATATAAAAAAATCTAGCGATTCTTGAGGAAAGATATTGTGCATAAAAAATGTGCAGGGTCCTTTGGACAGTAAATTAGTTTAGAAGTGATTAAAAGTATTAGAAGAAGTATATTGCTTTTTAACAAAGTTAATTAGTACTTAAATTGTGTAGTTTAATTGTATAATAATGGTATATCTTTAGATTCTTAATGTACTACTAATGTACAAAATTTGGGCAAAATCTTTGAATACCTCTTCTTGAAAATCAGGATATTCTATTTTTTGCATCAATAAAATACCTTTATGTAAATTTCTTGGGGACAATGATTAATAGCATATTGTTAGGTTTGTAATGCACTCTTAATGTACAAAATTTGAGCAAAATCGTTGGAACAGTTTTTGAGAAAATCGAGAATTCTTATTATTATTTATGTCAAGAACACAAAAATTACTTACTTTTAGATCATTCAAGGATACTCAATCCTTTTTCATCATTCCTCACTTATTCGTGAATAGTTTTATTACACAAATATTTTTTCTTTTAATAATGAAAAATTTTATTAATTCACTGCAACAGATTTTTAAATCCCTCTAATCTGTTTATGATCTCAGGTGAATTTTGAAAATTTGTAGGCAACAGAACACAGATGATAAATTTCTGCGCAAAATAGATAATCAAGGTTCTGAAACATTTCTCATCCAAATAAATCACCTTTCTGTCCACGAAAATTTAACCGCTTGTCTCCAGCTATATAAATTAACCCCCATTTAAATTAAATCCTAGTACACAGCACGGTAAAACAAGTTAGTTCATAAACATATCTACCGCATTACTTGATTTCATTGTCGGAATTTATTAACTGCATTTGTAGCTTCTGTAAACATTGCGAGATTCAACACTATCCATATAGGTGACACAAATGGTTGTGTTATAATTCTTGGCTTGCAAGGAAGTTAATAATGGTCGTAGTACAGTATATAGACGTTCTTTTCATTTGTTTTATCCTCTTAGACTGAGTTGTTGCCAGCAAGTAAATGGGAAATATTTAAGACATTTACTACTTATATTAGGAACGAAAACTGTACTAATTTTTTTTCTTTATTAGTATGTTTTAAAAATGTGCCAGTAATCGAACAATGTTTATTTAGGGTCATTTTCAGATGTTATAACCCTGACGTTTTTACGTTAGACGCCTGTCGTCTTGCAAAAAAACAGCATTTTGTATAATTTTGAATCAAGGTTGCGTTTGTAATTTATTTCGATTATATGTAGATCCCAGTTTGCGCTACTCTAGAATGTGTTTTCTCGTTATTAACAATTAAGGTTGAAAAACGCGTTTTTTCGAGATTTCGAAGGACTTAAAAATGAAAAATTTTGGTACCCGGGTCAATTTTCCATCTCAATTTGTTATAACAAAATTCAGTTTCGTAAATGACAAAATGATGCAGCTTCAACCAAATAAATTTTTCTTTTTAGACTACACGTTTTTTAACCAAGAATACGATGCTTTTTATTGCGATAGTCCTCGGTGGAAAATAGCCGGGAAAATCGATTTTTCCTTTTTGAAAAATGGACTTTTGTGTAAATGTTATGTTAATTGTAATTTAACAAAAATCTAGTTTTATATATGTTATATGTATATTTTTATCTAACTATGAAAAAAAAATCGAAAACTTAACACTAGGTTCTTTAAAATCTCGAAAAACCGTGCTTTTCAACCCGGCAGTGACTCAAAATTTCATAGAAAGAACGACTGGCCTATTAAAAAGATAACTAAAATTAAGAGAATTTATTTTATTGAAATTCATATGTTTCGAAATTACTACTTCCGTTTGTTGTAGAACATTTTTAACATAATATATACTCTAACAAATGCATTAGGGAAATACTGGATGTGGCAAATATACCATCGACATATTCAACTTCCGGTATTAGAACTAAAATTTAAATTATAATGACACACAATAATGCGCACCCCATCCAAAATAATGTCTTGTTTTTATTAATGTTGATATCTAATAGTACTTTGCCCTTGGTCTACTTATTCTACTGCTGTTCCTAAAAATCATGTAGCGTATAATTATTCTTCCGCTTTCAAAGGAAACAGGATTGAATACATTTGTTTCATTTATATTAATAAACCACCTGTGTAAATTGATTACTCATATTTAATTATTGTTTTTATTAAAACAAAGGCACGTTCTATCTACATATTAAACGTATTATTCGGATTATTATCCCAATTTAGTAGCTAGAAAATGTTAATTTGTTGTTAATTTCTGAGATTACAAATGGTTCTCATTCTTGTAAAGCAGTGGTTTCTAAAGTGAGTTCGTGGCTTCATATCAAGGGACTCGCAGAGTTTGGAGAAAATGAAAAACATATTTTTATGTTTGATTTTGTGGAGTCATTAGGGAAAGATTTAAAGTGCTGGTGTCTTTCCTGTATACTGTGCGATCCATTTCAAATGGACACATCTTCGTAGCTCAGTTAGTGATCATCCAATTTCAACCAAATTTGGATCGGTATCAAAGACCTTCGCTATATCCTTTTTAACTAGAAACTTATTTCAGTCATTGGCGTGCATTTTTATTAAGAAGAAAATATCGATTTTTCAAGAAGTTATATTTTATTGAAAAACGAATGCAATATTATTGATCAGCATGCTTTAGAACCCTTGCCTCAAAAATTTAACGACCTTTTCATTTATAGTTTTTAAATTAAGCCGCCCTAAAATTACATTTTTCAAATACTAAATCATTAATATATAAAAAAAATCATTTTTCGTTTTCTATTTAAATTCACTTTTCTACCACCCAGTGTAATCGATACTTTCAAATTTCGTAAGCCAAGAATTTTCATTGAAAAATTACCAAAGTATTAAATAAAATAATGAATAATTTTGAAACTAATTGTTTTAAGAAAAAAAGCCATTTCTCATTTTCAATTTAAAATCACTTTTACTACCACCTACTGTCATCGATTCTTTCAAATTCGGCAGTTCTTAATGCACGAATAATTTACAAGACTGGTTCAAAAATTTTTAAAATTTTCCAATGAAAATTATTCGCCTACGAAATTTGAGAGTATCGATGACACTGGGTTATAGAATTCAAATTTAAAGAAGCACTGAAGGAAAAAAGAGAGATGGAGAGAAACCACGACGAGGAAAAATGCAGATCATTCTTTAAAAACATAGAAACACTTCCAACAGGACAACGACTAAACCAAACCTTCAGACATCTGAAAAAATATAGAAGAAACAACAGTACCCTCAAGAGGAGATACATACCAATGCAACATTGGACCAAGAAGCTGGAGGAAGAAGAGAAAGCAACTAAAGAACGAACAAATCTAATAAAAGGAACGGGTCACTGGTTCTTGGACAAGCCACCATCAAGAGACCAACTGCTAGAAATAATAGCCAGAGCCAGAAGACACACCGCACCTGGAGCAGACAAAATAAACAACGAGTTAATACACTACGGTACGGAAAGGCTAAAGGAGAAAAGAAATCATCACCAGAGTATGGACAGAAACCACACCTCTGCCTACGGAATGGACCACGACTGTACAAATACCCCTCCCAAAAACCAACTCCCCACAGAATATAGATGACTATAGAAGAATAACACTCTGCAGCATAGGATACAAATACTACGCACAATTCCTGCTCGAGCAACTAGAGAAGTACATTGGAAGACCGCCAGACTACCAGACAGCGTTCATCAAAGGCAGATCAACGGTCGACCACATGTACACCACCAGAATAATACTGGAAGAAAAATGGAGAGAAGGGACAAAGCTGCACATAGTCGCTATAGATCTCCACAAGGCATTCAATAGTTTAATACCATCAGTCACGAGGCCATAGTCAACACCCTATATAACACTATCTAATAAACAAGATAATAAAGGCCTGCCTTCATGAAACAACTGCCATACAATAGTTCGGACAAATGACGGAAACCAGACAAAGAACAGAGGAGTCAAACAAGGATGCCCCATATCCCCCCGACTATTCACCATGGTCCTAGACCAAGTAATACAAAACAGAATAAGGGAAACACCAAACTTCAACGAAGACACGGAAACTCTGAGAACCCCAATCATACTAGTATAGGCCGATGACCTTCTAATCGTCGCAGAAGAAGAGCAACAAATTTTCAACTTCCTAGAAAACATGAAACTACATCTGGAGACATCTGGGCTGAAAACAAACTTCAAGAAAAGTCTAATAATGGAGCTAGACCCATCAACAAAAGAGAGTCGGATCAGTGGAGAAGAATACAAAATAGGTGACTAAGAACAACGAACAAACTGAAATAACCTAGGAACCAGTGGCGGCTTGTGAAATTTCAACATTTTTTTTCTCGTCTATGGCGCATGGGACCCATACGAAATTTGGGAAATAACATCTAGAGAAGCACTTCTCTAATGACCACTAAAAAATTTTGAAACAGCAGTTTGCGAAAAAATTTTTGAAAATTCGTTAGCCTCCCCTGGGTCTAGGAGCTCCTGTTTATTTTTATTTTTTTGTCATATGCATTTGACTTTTCATAAAAATACAACAGCAGATTTTGGGGTTGAAAATGTTTTCATTACTAACTGAAATACAATGAACTGAAATTTTGTAATTTACAATTTAACAAATTACAATATTTCAATTCGTTGTATCTCAGTTAGTAATGAAAATATTTTCATAAACTCCAAAATCTCTGTTGTTGTATTTTTATAAAAAGTCAAATGCATATGACAAAAAAAAAAAAATAAAAATAAACAGGAACTCCTAGACCCAGGGGAGGCTAACGAATTTTCAAAAATTTTTTCGCAAACTGCTGTTTCAAAATTTTTTAGTGGTCATTAGAGAAGTGCTTCTCTAGATGTTATTTCCCAAATTTCGTATGGGTCCCATGCGCCATAGACGTAAAAAAAAAATTGAAATTTCACCAGCCGCCGCTGCTAGGAACATATTCGACTAACCAACTGAAAAGGAGAGAAACAGTAAAGGATAGAATAAAAACAGCATACAGAGTCACAAGGCAATTATACCGTTTATCGAGAAAAACAAACTATCATGGGGCCTGACCAAACGGCTGTACATAGCCATCATACTGCCAACGATGACATATGGAGTTAAAAACGCGGCAACAACAAAAGCCAACGGAAGAAGTTTGAGAAGAGCTGAAAGAGACATGATCCAACTACTCAGAAAAACAACAGGACAAAAATAGCGACATAAAACATCAACACTACTAGAGGGAAAGACAATCGCAAAAAGGATAAAAATGTATGCAATGAAGTACTGGGGACACGTCCAAAGAAGGGAACCAATACATCTACTGAAGAAAGCACTAACACTGAACAGCAGCAAACTAAAAATAGGGAGACCATGTGGAATACAACAATCGAGAGGATCATGAACAAACTGGGAAAGGACCAAACATACTGAGAAAGAAAAGCGAAGGGAAAAATGAATTCCACAAAGGAATCGGAGCGATATATACCCTACCAGAATCAGAAACGGAGGAATCAGAAGGCTCAGAAGAAGAAGATTTGTAGAAGCAGAAATACAAAAATAGGAGCACAAACAGCAGCGACATAACGCGGCAACATATATCACAAGAAGACCCAGAAGAGGCAGAAGTCCAAAACCAAAAATACAAAAAAAAGGAGCTTAAACGCTCCCTCACGACACAATGCGGTAACGTATCTCACAAATACCTATACCTCCTTTACCATGCGCCATGTGACTCTCGCTGCTGGCAACAAGCATGGCCTTAGTCCAACCCAGCGTGGACGTAGCAGGCCCAGCTGGGAGTGCCAGAAATGCCTACTGCACGCTGGTAAATCAATCAATCAATAAAAATGAAGAATGACTTTTTTTATAAAAAAATTCGTTTCCAAGTTATTAATTATTTAATATTTGAAAAATGTAACTGTAGGGGCTCTAATTCGAAAACCAGTAAAATATTCGTTGTTTTGAATCTTTAAAATTTAGCATCAGGCTTCTAATCATGAAATTTCCACGGATAAAATTTCATTTTTAATTCTTAACTTTTGACATCGGATTCAGTATCAGCTACTCCTAAAATACCAAATACCTTAATTCTGACAAAATTTATCACTAGCACATTTGCCAAATTTGCGATTAAAAAATCTTGTTTCTAATTTCTGCTCACCTTACAAAAGACGTAACTTGATGAAACTATTACGGGACTACCCACCAAGTCGGCTAAAAATTTGCAAATATTTTCACAGAAATTAATTTGGAGGTAGCAAAAAATTTGTTCCCATGTCAAGTCATGATCACAGAAATAGATGTGATAAAATCATTGAATCAAAAGACAAATAACTTAAATTTCAAATAAAGAATAGATCTAGTAGCTCGTTTATAAAAATGGTACTTAATATACTTCTGGTAAAGTTCTCACATATACCTAATGAGAAACTGCATCAATCAAGCACCATTCAGAAACAAATCAAGTTTTAGAAAAGCAACTCATTTCATATTCGCAACGGCTTTATTTCAGAATCTCGAAGTTTTTCTCTGCTTTTCTTGAGGATTAAACTAAATTAAAATACCTTTGTAGACTTTTCTGAACAACCATTTGCAACATGAAATAGTAGCTTCTACTGCAATTAAGAATAAAAAAATAAATGAGCTAAAAAAGTTTTGTAAACGCCTATATACTGTTCCACCAGAGCGAGGTTATTTTATAAACAGCCGAGAAGAATCACTAAACGCGCGAACCGAATCCTCATTACAAAAACAAAGTCTGTTCGGAGAAGAAGCCATAAAAAGGCAACATTTGCAGAAATGGAGCGAGCAGAGGCGTAGATGAGTTTAAGTGGGCTTGACATTGATGATATTTCAGCTAATAGCCTGATTTAATTTCAGTACGCGTACAAACTGAATATCAAGAATGACTATACAGCGCAAAGAGTGTGTTAAACGAACGGGGGATATTTTAAACAGCAAATTGTAACGTAAAATAACACTTTTTTCTTAAGGGATTGTAAAAAACTGATATAGCAAAATAATATTGGAAAAAGTTTGTTAAAGCCATAATCAAATAGAGAATATTTATTTTTTTTTAGAAAAAATGTACTTGTTATGCTGTTATTACAGAGCTGAATTTTTGAAAGCAAGTAGATTTGGATTTAAATACTTGATAATTAAACCGACGACGCATATAATGAATTATTCTTACTAATACCTTAAGAGAAGGTGTAAGGAAACAGTGATGGCGAGAGAAAATAAACAGTGGTCCAATTTTTTTTTTCAATTCTTTTTTTATGATATAGTTGGAGAAGGAACACATCCTGCGCTGATATATTGTTATTATTTTCATTAGAGATAAAAGACGAATGAACAGCATTTTTTAAAATCAATTTCTTGGATTCAGCAAAATTGAAACGCATTTATGTCGAATCATAAATATATTTTTTCCACGTGAGTCATTGATGTGAAGTAAATTGAAACCATTTTTCAATGAATATCAGGAATAATAAAATAAATATAATTTCAAAAATCATGCTTTTCGACTTTTTATAGCGTTGTTTTTTGGGATATGTCACAAAAAAGAATGAAAATGCCCAAATGTACATTAGACAACAGTAAACTTTAATAACTTCTTACAAAAAGCATATTTGCAATAAAAATATATATATTTCTCTTTCTCTTTTAATTTAAAAATTAATCAACGTACCTGAAGATTAATTAAAATTATATGAACAACCTCCTCCTCTATTTCGGAGGAGGTTGTGAAATATAATTGAAAAATTAATCGACGTACCTGAATATTAATCTAAATTAAATAGACAAACCCTAGCCAAAATGATTACATGTGTTATGTAATCATAAAGGAGGAGATTGTAATATATATTGGTCATAACATAACTTGTCGCCATATTTTCCTCAATAATTAAACCTAATGTGATTTTTGGAATTTAGAAATAAATATGACAACATTGTATCAAGTACTCCCACCAAAAATATTATCCTTAACAGAATCCTGCTGTGGCGACGCCTCTGAAAAGAACATATATCAAGTATCAACCGGAGTTTTTGTGGGTGGAAAGTCCTTTGTTATTAAGTTTGAATTATGAAGGACGACTGCAGTCAACAGCATGAAGAGAAAAGACATCAAGGCTCTCAAGTGTGCGAAGTATCAAATTGCCCAGAGAATTAATAATGCAGACGATTTGTGAGATATCAGTTTAGATGGCATGGCGACCATTTATGAACCAAAAAAATTAAATAAAGTAAACTCATCGAGTGAGGCTTTTATAGTATAATAAACCGATTGTACCGACCGATTTGTCATTTTTTTAGGAACTAAACTAAATATTTTTGGTTAAACTCTACGGTAAAATGTCGCCATCTATACTCACAAAAAAGTGTGTTTAACGTTTTATCCCGTTTGTAAAATATTACATTGCAAATCGGTCTTAAAAAGTAACAAGGACAATTTGTGCAAATCAATAATATATTTTTGGAGTAATGATCTTGTGTAACTTATACAGTGTGTCTCTGGATGGGATACCGCACTCTTGTAAACTTTCTTATTTTCAATTTGACGAGAAAAATTAATTCTTTATAAAAAGTTTTGCTTGTCTTAGAAAGTCATAAACAGTTGTCAAACTACTTTTTTTCACATTTTATTGAAAATTTTGTTTAATAAAGTTTTTTCAATTGTGAAGACTTAAATACGGAGTTTAGTTGCAAAATGAGCAAATAACAATTTAAAAAAAAATTACATTTTAACTTTTTATTTAACTAAGTTGAAAACTATTCCACATGTAGACCTCCTACTAGTACACATTTTTATAAACTTTTTCTAAATTCTTCAGACAGATGAGATTACTATACTTTTTCCTTTAAATACTACCATAAGAAGTAATCCAACTGGCGAACGGGCTAATATGCTGTTGGTCCATACCGGCCAATCCACCTGTCGTGGAAGTAGTTGTCTATGGCATTGTCTAACTAGAATTGTAGAATATGGTGTGTATCCATATTGCTGAAAAATTATTTTTCTTCTAAATTCTAAATTTTCCTTGTCCAGTTCTCCCAAAACAAAATTATTCAAAATTTCTAAATAAGTATTTTGATTTAAATTTTCATCCATAAAATAAAGATCGATTATTCTGTGATGCATTATAAGGCACCAAACATTTACTTTTTTAAAATTTTGGCTATTAGTAGTAATTCGGAAATTAGGATTGTCTTGAGCCTAGTACCTACAATTTTGAAAAGAGACTACCCCATTATCGTAAAAGTAGATTCGTACATGAATAAAATGTTGCGATGAAATGATCTATCTGCTAAAATTTTCTCACCGATAGTTAAACAAAAGTCCAAATGACGAGCATCATCTCCAACTTATAGTTTGTGTATAAATGTAGGTTTGAATGCATACAATTTGTTGCTGATTAAAATCTTCTGAATATGATTTGGTAATTTATTGATATTTTCCTTAACGAAATGTTCTTGTATAGAGTCTAAAACTACAAGGGTAGCAGGATCAATTTCATTTAATTATTGTTTTTTTTATATTTGTTATATCCCCAGTGAAACCAAATTTATAAATTAATTTACGTACTGCTTTGCGAGTCACTTTAACGTCTGGACACATCCTGATGATTATGAGTTTTTTAAGGTTTGAATCCACCTTCGTGTTTGTGCAAATTTTAAGATCGGATTGGTAATCAGCGAGTCTAAAAACTCACAAATATTAATTTTAGTGTACGTACTAAATGCTATGAATTTTGACCAGCTTTTGGAATTTGACCCCTCTATGTCTACTATTCCTGAAGCAATGACACACTCAAAGAAATAGTATGGGTAAATTCAACAAAAAAAAATGGTTAACTAACAATATCGTTAATTTTGTTAAACCAAACTATATTGATGGTATTTTTAAACAAGATGTGATTGTTATTTTAATTAATAAAAAGTTGTCGTACAACAAAATAAACATTAACTTAAAAAATAGATGAATAAGACTATTATTTTGTTGAATTCTGTCAAATTAAACTAGATAATAGTATATTTTATTTTTAACTATTATCGGATTGTAATTCTAACCCAGTATTAGTTCGCTATATTATTGTACTTGGTAGACAAACCAATATTATTGTCGTCTCCTAGAAGTTCTAAAAGAATTACCATAAAATTTGCTTGCTTACCACGTAGTCTATTACAAAAATTATTCCCAGATGACGCCACATACAAATCACTGACAATAATCAATCATGCATTATCTTATACTCTTATGAATTTATAGAAAATTAATAACATGATTGCAATGTTCAAAGTTCAAATTCTCTCATGGATCATCGATATATTTGGATGGATCTTATAAACGATCTCTAATCTTTGGTTTGGGTGGTCTGATGTCTCAATACTGAGATTTTGGCTAACCAAAAAAAACTTCATCATACAATAAAGTGTAGATTAACCTAAAAATTAGTTGGTGAACAAAAAACAAAGTCGTTGTACTATTTAATTGTAGACCAAATTGAAAATGGTTAGTGAACATAAAAAAATGTCATTGTACTATTTAATTTGTTACAAGAAGATATGATTATTAAACTACTATTTGTTTACGAAAACAAATAAAGTTGTATGACTATTCTTTTCTGATTGATTTAACTATGAAACTAGATAGGCGCGATTTCATATGCTCTTTTTGGTTGAATTTACCTATCATTTTCTTTGAGTGCATGAACTATTGGAACACTCTGTGTGTTAATATAACAGATACTGCTTAATACACGTAGATACGCATCCATAATAATTACTACGTTAAAGCCAATAATTGAGGAAAGACTATTTTAATATTGCACAGATTTTAATAACGGCTCAAGTACATCTCAAGGTTAAACTCTTTATGAACAGCTATTGCCTATTCTGCTCAGTTCCTTGGAAAAACATCCTGTAAATATTATCAATGGAACAAACGAAAAGAAGTCTATTTATAAATGGTATTCTTGAACACATAAATCTCGTTCAACATGACATGTAAATAAAAGATTTTGCAGCCGACACATGTCGGCATTTTTACTTTCATTTCACGGACAAGCCGTACCCTCGCGGTTGTATGTTTGATATTTTGTAAACGATATCGTATTAATAACACTTCTTGTGGAACGCCGGGTTTAAAATTCAAGAAGCTGAGAATAAATGAAAGAAATTAATTAGCAGTATTCATCGACATCGTCACTACACAAATTTTATTTTGAAAGGCGTTCTAACTAAACCAGCCCACACTGTATACTTACATTTATATCGATCTACTTGAAGAAAATTAGAGACTCGTTTACAAAAAAAAAAAAAAATCGCGCTACTTAATCACCCAGAATATTATTTTAAAAACTGATTAGAGTTTTTTACGAATATCAAACACTGGGCTAAATGTTTGTAAGTTAGTTTAAACTTAAATTTAACAAATAAATTGAAACTAAAAATTACTTAACTTAAGTCATTAATAGCTCAGGAAAAATCGACATAAAAATATTGCAAATTAGAAAAAAATTGTAACGGGCTGAATTTTTGCATGCACCTTAGTATTATGGTTCTTAACAATGTGTGAGAGTTCCTTATCGATTTGACCACCGTGGGGTGAATTACACGGGGTCAAAAGTCGTGAAAACAGTATTTTTTTGTACAGTAACTAGAGGTTTTAACTTCGGAATAATGTCTTATGAATTAAATCTCGTTCATTTTTGGTAGCCTAATAGTAAACGCATCTATATTATGAAAGGGCTTGCTAATTTATAGGGGGTGGTAACTACAAAAAAAAAACATTGGAGCTGAAAGAGAATTAAATTTTGAGAAGAAAATGTTTTAAGCAAATTTTAATATAAATTGATAGTCTTTAAGTTATAACGACTAGAAAATTGGGATTTTAGCCTGAAAAAAGGTGTTTCAAATAGGTTGTCGTCAAATAACTCTAAAGGTATTACATTGAGCGAAAACATGCTGGAGACAAATAAGAAAGCTACTAAATTTCCTGATGAATTTCGTTTTTTTTCCAATGTCTGTAGAGTTAATGGTTTGGGAGATCTGCCAGTATAAAGGTGGCATCCGAATATCTATAAGACAATTTAGTTTAAATGTTAAATATCTTAGGAACTATGGCACTTACGTAAAAAAAATCCAATTTCCCAATCAAAATGAAAGTCCATTAATTAGGCTTTCAAATGATTTTTTGGTTATTTCTATAGCATAAAAAACAAAAAAGTTATGAAGAAAACAATGTACTTTTTTGCATGTTTCTATTGTAAGTAGTCAGTAGCTAAAAAAATATATTGCCATATACTGTTTCTCGTTAATACACAGTATGACCTAGATGCTTTTTCGTCCGCTTGCTTTGGAAAAAAATTGCATTTTAAACTGTAGATGGATTTTAGAGAAAACGTAACATATTTGTTCCTTTGCAAATATCTCAATAAATATTAGTTTTAGAGAAAAAATGACGGACATCAAGAGTGAGGCTTATCAACTGACAATGAATTTGTTTTTTTTATATATTTGTGTAGGGTTGATAGTTTCGGAGATATTATAATCAACCACTAAAACGATTTTTTATTTGTTTCTACATCACAAAAAAAATATGGCCGATACAATGCGCGTTTTCACATTGTTTTTAACAAAATATCGCTATTTTGTAATTGTAATTGCTCAGTAATTAATTTTTTTTTAACGCTGCTTTTCGCAACATCTGGATACTTAATGTGTCCGTTCAAGACAATTGTTTTAGAAAAAAATTCCATCCGCCATATTAGAGCCGCCATTTTGATTTTTTTAATTTTGACTTCAGATTCGTAATCGGCGATCCCAAAGACTTAACTATCCTAAGTGTCAAAAATAAATTAGTAATACTTTTTCAAATATTGAATATTTTTTTCAAGTGGGTAATTTGCAAAATACTATTTTCCCGACCTTTGACCCTGTGTAATTGACCCCGCGATGGTCAAATCTCACACATTACTAAGAACCCTAATACTAGGGTGCCTGCCACAAACTTTACGGTGGCTAGTTTTTGCATTTTATTTCAACTAAAACAGACGTCGTTTACCTATATAATATCAAGACACATGCTACCCGATTTTAAATTGACTTATTCAAAAACTTCAACGAATTTCAACTCTGTTTTTTTTTTAATCTATTTATTTAACGTCGGCCTATTTCCGCTACCCCTATCGCCGACGCCAGGAGACGAGCTATCCCCAACCTGGAAATTTTGCCGAACCTCTTCCCTTAAGAACGGTAGGGATCTTTTACTTGCCTAACATTTAATAGACAAGGGACCGCCTGCTTCACATCCCCTCCGAAGGATGGTATATCCACTACGTAATCTTCGTCTGAAATTACTTAGCTTCCGCGTATACACTGATATACAAGCCGCTAGAAGGTGGGACGAGAACGCTGTATTTCCCAAGATGGGTCACCCATCCAAGTACTAACCGCGCTCGACGTTGCTTCAACGGAATATGATATTGATGATATTCACATTGAAGTCGCCTCTACGCTCGCCCCCCATTGTTTTTTAAATATTACCATATCTCCGTACCCTTTATTGGGCATTTCGCCACCTGCGAAAATATTAAAATATTTAATGAAAGACAAATGAATCAGACAAACTTTTAAATTAAATATGGATATCTATATGTATGTACAATATAGAAGATAATACCCACATTAAAATGTAGATGCTACCAAAATGTAAGAGTTGTGGAATAAATATAGAAACAAAGTTGTATATACTGAAATTTCACATAAAATGAGTGACGGCATATATGTAATAATAATAATAATATTTTTTTCGTAGCATGGTATTTTCTCCATTAGCCAATTACGTAATGTATATTTGTTGCCTAATTAATCCCTAAATTAACCTAGCACGCAAGTAGAAAATACACAAAGGACACTCTCTTCTCGTCCAGAGGCCTGTCAGGACATTTTTATTTTATATAACATTACACAGGTAGACCACGAGAAGGGGGTATATCTTACAATAGGAAAGACAATCAAGGAATACCAAGCTAACAGTTTAATAGTTTTCAAAATATTAATTAATACGTTTTAGATTTGCAGTTTGTAAGGGCCAATGGATGAATTAATTGCCTTTATTGGAAGGGGAACATTAATATCAACTAAGTTTTTAACATAACATTAGTAGCCATTTGGTGATTCTGACGACTAAAGAAAATATGGTCCAGATCGCCCATGTGCCGCATATACTACAAATGCCTGAGTTAAATACCCCAGTTCTAGTTTCATAACTTGGGTGTACTGGCTTGTAGGGTTATCTATAACAATAATTTCCATATGAATTTGACTAATTATTATATATGTTTTATGAAATTATACAATCTAATAAACATATCTTAAAGTTTGAAATAATAATAATAATAAAAGTACTTTATTGGTAAAAAAAAATGGCTATCGATCGAGGATATTTTATTGGCAATATATATGTTTAATTACGATAAATCCGTACGATGTCATTTGCTTGTATTTAAGGATGCTTATACAAAATTTCGATACGGTTATATCTTGAAAGAGAAATTCGAAGCAAAAGCCGCAATGAAAGATATGTTACCACAGTCTGTCGTTTCTCTGCATATTCTATAAAAGACATGCTGTTACAGATTTTTTTGTAAAAATTTTAATTCTCTACAAAATTCGGTGTTTGTCACTCTTTAAAAACCGGCAATTTTACAAAAAAAAAACACAATAAAAATTGTTAAACTTCTAATTATCTTAAATTTTCGCAATTACCATTGTTTTATTTGGCCAAACCTACAGGCACGAAATGCCGTAGAAGACAGTACAGATTAAGTCGTACATGTCATAATGTGAATCTAGTATGTTCATTGTTAGTGATTTTCATAAAATTTTGTGAAGAAAAAGTTGTACAGAATAAGATTTTGTGTATTTTAACGGGTTATTTAAAAATTAAGACGATGTACGCGGACGAAACACGTACGACTATTCTTTGATCATAATGTGTTTCCCTGTTTTGTGTTTTTTTAGATAGTCTTATCAATATAATCCTCAAAGGCATCATTCAAAACTTCTGCTTTCACAGGGAAGTCCTTGACACCTTACATATAACTGGTTAACAATCACAGTCCTGCTTTCACGCATTCACAGTGGTTATCAGAATATGATCTTTTGTAAGCATAGGACACTAGTTTTAATCATTCAAGAGGTTTAGGTTATTTGGATAAAATCACAGGATTGAGAACATTTTTGCTAATCCACATAATGTTGACTCCTGCATAATTCCATTCCACTTGTTTGCAAATTAAGTGTTAACTATTTCTCTTCGCATCCCGCATCAAGATCTAGTTCTACCGGATGGTGGCATTGCACTTACTATAACCATCATACCTCATTCTTACTTTGAAAAATTGGCCACTCTTTTCACTTAAGGAGAGGCATTGCTTAACTCGCGGCCTCACCCCCAGTCATTTTTTTAACTTAGAACCACTTTGTTCATTTCTTGAAGAATATTTTTATGATTTAGAGATGCAACATCTAAATAGATGGTAAAGATTTACATCACGTCTGGTGTCGCTGGAGTATATTTGAATACACCGCAACAAGGTAATGCATGTAATAACACTTAGAACCCAATAACTGTCGGCAAAGTAGTGTTTGGTACATTTGGATTTTCTTGTCGAAATGGGAATTATTAAGTGGGCACTAGCCACTAGTTATTTTACTGCAGTTGATTGGAAAATAGAATTTTAGAGTCTACTTTGTTTTTTTTTTCGTTATTTGGTTGGAAAGCACAAGTTTCGAGTGCTGTGATTACTTTTTATTTATTGTAGAAAGCACGGATAGTGTGAATGTTATTTTATATAAATGTGAATAATCGAAGGAGAGTCTGGACTAAATTATAGAAGGTTGAAGACAGTTCCAATACATTGCATTAACTTTTCTAATATCCAATTTAACGGACAAATATATATTATACTCATACCTTTCTAACATGAGCAACTATCCAAATCTTTTTTCCCAGTTTCTGCAACATCCTGTATTTCGTGAAAAGTTCTTTGTTAGAAAGTATTGATTCGGAATAAAAAATGTGTAAAGTCTGAAGAAGTGCTCTGAGGACGATGAGACATCAATTTATATTTGATAGATAGCGTTTTAATATAGATTGGAAAACCGGAGTAGATAGAAATTTTCTTTCTTTAGTAAAAACCATGTTTGTTTATGTGATAACCATAAGGAGAATAAAGGCACATACCCACAAATACACACACACAAATTGGTATAAAGAGTAGTACTATCAAGCTATCAACATGAATTATTTGAGATATAGTTGATATTTTTGTTTTATTTATTTATAAGACATTCATATCTTTAAGTAAGTTGCATCATTTATCATTGGTTACGACATATCTCCAAAGTTAATGGTTTATACAGAGGAAGCGCACAAACTTTCAGATTGAAAATGGCACTTCTGGATAGGGATTGCATTACCGGTTAACCGGTTAACCGGTAAACAGGACAAAAAACACATGACGATAATTACCGGTTATTTAAATTTTTTACCGGTTATTTCGGTAAATTCTGAACTTACGTTATGTCACGTATTCAACGTTTCTATTTATGTCAGTGACTAGTATTCACTAAATATAGAGTGACTGTCCCAACACTAAGCACTTTTAGCAATAAATAAATAATAATATAAAAAGTAAAACCCAAACACCAAGCTCTAAGAAATACAAGTAAGAGAGACATTGAAAATATCTTGCAACAGGAAATTGAATATTTCACTGCCTCAAATATCCGTGGAAAACATTTAGAAGAATCTTATTACCAATTCTTATTAACTTATCGACCTACCAATATCGATAGAGGAAGGGCATTTTCAGTTGGTGGTATTCTATGTACAAATATCAGACGACTAACAGATACAGCTTTGAAAAACTAGCCCTTTTAACGGGCTATTTTTAAAAAATATTGTATTTTTAGATTCAGTAAATGCCCTATTTGAGTTTATGTTTGTAATTTTTGTTATTTACAGAATAATTATTTATTTAAATTTATTTCATTTATATTTTTTCCTTTTGATAAATAAACTTTTTGTTTGTTCATAATAATAATAATAATAATAATAATACATTTATTTTACTCAAAGTAAAAATGGTACAAATTGAACTGTAGAACTCTTCTTCTATTTGCCCAAATACAAATAACCTACATCTAAGATTGTAAAAAGATTATAAAAAAATATTGATACATATAAATCTAAAATTTCAAGAAAAAAATAATAATTGTTTTATTTGTTAATATTCAGTAATGAATTGTAATAATCTAACAAATGTTATATTTTATAATAATAATAATAACAATAATAACAACAGCAGCACTCAGACATGCGAGCAGACAAGGGGAACGGGCAGACCCCGCGAAGCGAAGCAAAAAAGTTAAAAGTAAATAAAATTATATCGGAAAAAGAAAAAGAAATATACGCGCATCCATAACGCAGCATCAAGTCTCCTGCTTCTGATCAGCCAAAATGTAATTTTTGACAACTTTAATAAAAAAAATTTTTGATTTATATTGTTTATATTCATTTGGAAGTTCATTCCAAAGATGAGATGCAAAATACGTAAATGATCTTTGAAAAATCGCAGTTTCATGCTGAGGCACCAAAAAACTTATTACTTATTTCTTAAGTACTGAGGTTCGTCATTATGGATTATTCGCCAAATATGTGTGAGCATGTGTAATGTGTAAACATCTGCGGTTTTCCATGTTTAATATGCTATGTTTATTTAGATGTGGTGATATATGTTGTCTATATGGGATACTGTAAATATAACGCATACATGAATTTTGAAGTTTTTGAATTTTCTTTTTTGCTGTCGCCGATAAAAACTTTCCATATACAACATCACCATAATCAACTAAAGATAATACGAGTGAATCACAAAATTTTGATATGCGCTCTCTAGATATGTTTCGCAAAACTGTATAATTTTTCTGTATAATTAATCGACTGTAAGCGAATTTCAATTTGGAAACAATATGTTTCTCAATTTTTTCTAATTATATTAATTATACGTATATAAAAATGTTTTTTTTTAAATTTAGATAATTTTGTACATGGAAAAAGACAATTGCCATTTTCGCCACCCTAATCATTCATTCTAAAAATTACCGGTAAATACCGGTTAACCGGTTATTTACATTTTTATTTACCGATTTACCGGTTATTAAAACTTCCGGTAAATTGCAATCCCTACTTCTGGAGAAAAAAACATATATTTTCAGGTTATATGGAATATTCTTTAATTGTTGTGTAGCGAAAAAATATGAAAAAATTTGAAGTTACTCCGGGGAAAAAATAAAATCCTATCATTAGTAAGGTAGCTGTTTCAAAAAAGAACTATTCTAGTCTAAAATTTGAATATTTTGTAAACGTTATGACGACGAAATACAAGAAACATCTACACCTACTCTAATTTAAGAAGATGTATGTGAAAAACAGTTTATTACCAAATAGTCAACCCATTGCTTATTATTATGCCAACAAGATGATAACGATCTTAGTAGTGGCTAGATTAAATGCTTAAATCTGGGTCAACTAATAAGAGCCGTCGGAACAGTGGCACACTGGTGGTGGTGGTGTGTTTTTTTAATTGCTATTGTGAATATGGTAACAGGGATTCCAAATGATTGACACTTATTTAAGTTTGAATCATACATCATGAGTAGTACAATAGTTTTAAAGCCTCTAGATTGGTAAATGATTTGCAAGTATTCATTACACTTAACGATTTAATTCTTATGTCCAACAAAACAAAGCTCAGAATCAAAATATATACCCAAATTTTTAATCAAAGGATCGCGTTTTAGTATTGTTTCATATATAGAACACTTGTAATGAAACCAGTCCCTCTTTCTTCTATATGACACAACTTTACATTTTCGGACAATTAGATGTAGTTTAGCAGAAACACACGTGATACAAATTTCCTTTAGGGAATACTATCTCCCCAGAAAACACAAAAACTATTAATCAATAGAACGTAGGAACAAAACCACATTAACCGCTAGTGCAAAAAATTGATGGTGGCGGGAATTGTCTATATGAAGCACTAAGCTATTAACTAAAAGGAGAAAACAACAACCCAGACACACACTAACGTAACGCCTCAAAAAACCTACAAGAGGTTAGTCATCGATGACAATATGGAGTTAAATCAGGACAACGATAAAAGTCAACAGAAGAAATCTGAGAAGAGCTAAAAGGGACATCATCCAACTACTCCCAAAAAAAATGAGATAAAGCAACGATATAAAACGTCGACATATGAGGGAAAACGATTACAAAAATAATAGAAACCAATGCAATGAAGTACTGAGGACATATCCAAAGAAGGGTCACAACACAATAAAGTGCTAATACAGCAACAATCTAAAAATAGGGCGACAATGCTACAGACGAAGAACAAAAATTGACAGGAATATGAATAATCTAGGAAAGGACCAAGCTTACAGAGAACGAACATTGACAGAAAAAAATACCATAAAGAAACCACAATGATATATAGTCTGCCAGAATCAGAAACGCAAGAAAGAGAAGACTCAGAAGAAAACCTGTCGAAGCAAAAACACAAAAGAGGAGCCTATATATTCCATAGCATAACACAGATCGGCAATGTATCTCACAAATACCCACACTTCTCATCCTACCCTCCTGTACCATGTGGCCTGTGGCTCTCGATGCTGACAGCAGGCATAGCCTAACACCAACCTAACGCAGACGTAGCCGACCCGGTGATACGTTTCCTGGCAGCGGCAGCAATGCCTACTGCACGCTAATAAATCAAATTAAAATCAAATCAAGTTTTAAATCATCTACGTATATCAGTTTGTTACATTCCAAAGTATGGCATAAATCATTGATAAATTACGAAAACAGCAAAGGCCCAAGATTACTACCCTGTGGTACTCCAGATACAGATGAATATATGAATGATTTAAAACTGCTGTAAAACACAAGGACAATAAAAATAGAATATTAAATTCATGATTCTGTAATTTGTTTAGTTATATTTTACGATTAATTCTATCAAAAGGGGTTTAAGTAAAAAAAAATCCAGTTTACAGTTATTTCCGTACAAAACAATATCATAAATGGAGTATGTGTTGGAGCCGAAACCGGCCCTGACGAAAACTAATATGTGGTGGGGGGAATACCGCGAAGGTTTAGTGATGCAGATATTCGGATGATTTCGGTACTCGGATTACACGGAATCGGATGACAAGAATATTCGGATTAATCATCCGATGTCGAATTAAATTTTCACTATAGGTATTAGTGATGTGATATCGCGATTTTTCAAACACTCTGTCAACAGTAATTGCGATCGTGGTCAAAAGCGAATGCAAGTGGCACTGATGTTAGTAATTTTTCTCCCCAGATCTCAGAATCGATGAGCGGGGGGGAGAAATCTAAAAAACATTTTATTATCCAAATGCACGATTGACAGTTGTTTTTTGTTTTGTACTTAAAATTAATCCGAGTATATTTTATTCGGATGAAATTTTAATACTCGGAATCAAGCGAGTATTTTGATACTCGGATTAACCGAGTATTTTAATTCGAATTCGCCCAACACTACGAAGGTTCTAGTTCTCTTCTTACAGTTGGACATTACATTTTTAAGTATGCGGAAGTTTGTTCTAACCGCTTTGTAAAAATATCACAGTTTAAGTTTAAAATAAAGAAGTTGAATAGAAATTGTTGTTTATTGTGCCCATTTGCACTGGTCCACTTAATCGAAGGAACAATATTTAAAATTAAATATAGCCATCATAGTGGCCGTTGAGGAGTGCTTCAACATATGGACCTTCTTCCCGGATTGGAAATTAAGATCGAGACTGCTTGTATTATTAGGGCAGGACAGAGTAGTCTGAGTTGTGGACATTTCGAAGATTAAAAAACAGTGAGAAAAAACAGCAAGTGTCAGGTAGAGTCGTATCCCTTGTTCCCTTTACCCCAGCAAAACTGTAAGTTTTATTTATTTATTTACCTTATAGTCCGTTTATCCGAATTAAGAATACAACAATTATTTGTCGGCAAGATGTCAATTGAGAATCTAAGAGTAAAGCGGGGCCAAATTAAAGGTAAATTAACCAGATTTCAAAATTATATGAGTTCGGTTGATAAAAATAATTTAACTGAGGCTATAATTACAGAAATTAATTTGCGAATAGGCAGAATCGATGGCTGCTTAGATGAGTTTGAAAGCGTTCAATCAGAACTTGAATTGTTAGACCCGGGTGAGGTAGAAGATTCAACTGAACGCAAACAGTTTGAAAAACAATATTTTAAACAATTGTCGGAGGCAAAACAGATTTGCTCGGAGTTTGAAAATGAAAATAATTTGTATAGTGATGCGGCGGAACTAAATTCAAATGATAGTTCTAGTCGTAGATCTGTAAGTGGGAATAATTTAGGAAAAAATAAGTCAATTAAGTTACCGGCTATAAAACTACCAAATTTTGATGGGCAATATCAGAATTGGTTAGAGTTTAGGGACGGGTTTAAGGCACTAGTGGATGAAAATCGTGTTCTGAACGATACACAAAAATTTTATTATTTGCGGTCGTCTTTGACGAAAGAAGCCGCTGTAGTCATTAAGTCTCTCGAAGCGACGGCAGAGAATTATGTAGTAGCTTGGTCTCTTCTTGAGGAGAGATTTGCAAATAAGGCCTTAATGATACATAATCATTTAAAATCAATTTTTGAATACCCAAATTTACAAAAGGAATCTTATAGAGAACTGCGTAGTTTATATGATGCATTTAAAAAACATTTGAGGTCACTAGAATCCCTAGGTGAAGCAGTAAAGTCATGGGATAGGTTAATTATTTATTTATTAACTATGAAATTTGATGACGTCACCAGGCGAGACTGGGAATCTTATGAATATAAGGCGGATTTACCGTCGATGGACGATATGCACAAGTTTTTGAAAAATAAGTGCGAAATTTTAGAAAAATTGGAAGTTAACAAATTAACAAAAAAACCTCAAAATAAACAAACAAATAAGAGGGATACTACTAGTAGTTATGTATCTAATAATAATGAAAGGGAATTACAGTGCTATTATTGTAAGCAACCACACGCCATTTACAACTGCAATAAATTTCTGCAGCTCTCTATTCAGGAACGTCTAGCAGAGTTAAAACGAAATAAATTGTGCTTAAATTGCTTAAAGCCGAACCACATGTCGTGGAATTGTAAGGTACAAAAATGTATTAAGTGTAACAAACCGCATAATTCCTTAATTCATATTGAAAATGTAAATAATATTTCAGCAGAGAGTTCTCAAACACAAACGGTGATTGATACACCGGCAAGCGGGAGCAGGGGGGATGTTTATGAAGAAACACCTGCACTCGTTGGGCGCGTTGTTAATTCGACAAAACAAGTAGCGTCTTTGAATAACAGTTCTAGTGGTTTGCGAAATAATGATTTGTGTTATGCACAGACAGCGGCGTCACATTCGCAAGTGTTGTTGGCGACTGCATTAATAAATATTTTAGTTGACGGAAAAATTATTACGGGGCGTGCGTTACTCGACACGGGATCGCAAAGTAACTTCGTGACAGAGGAATTCGCAAAGAAATTAAATGTGGAAAAATATAGGACTAATCATATTGTTAATGGAATAGGACGAACTCAATTAAAAATAAATAACCAAATATATGTTACCTTATCGTCTCGTAGCAGCAATTTTCAAATTAATGTAAATTGTCTTGTCATTCCAAAAATTACCAATAGTTTACCGAAAATATCATTTGATAAGAATACAATTAATATTCCCAGCTCTGTCATTTTAGCAGATCCACATTTTAATGTTTCGAATGAAATAGACTTGCTATTAGGTTCGCATATATTTTGGTCAATTTTACGAGAGGGACAAATTAGGTCAGGTAATAGTATGCCAGTGCTTCAGAACACTACTTTTGGATGGGTGTTAGCTGGAAAGCTACATCTCGAGGAAATTGATAATAATTCATTGAATAATGTAAGTTCTAATCTTTCCTGCTCAAGCAATGATTTTATTGACAATCAGATTTCAAAATTTTGGACTATTGAAGAGGTTTCAAATAAGAATAAAGTTTTATCAGATGCTGAAAAATTCTGCGAGTTACATTTTGAAAACACAACGAGGCGAGATTCCTCTGGAAGATTTATTGTTAATATACCATTTAAGGATTCTGTACAAAAATTGGGTAATTCACGGGACAAGGCGCTTAAGATGTTTTATTCCTTAGAAAATAAATTAAATAAAAATTCTGCTCTACGAACAGAGTACGTAAATTTTATGGAAGAATATAAAAATCTTGGGCACATGTCAGAAGTTACGGAACAGAATGGAGATACAAATGAGGGGTATTTCTTGCCACATCATGCTGTAATTAAAACCGAAAGTATAACTACAAAATGTAGAGTAGTGTTTAATGCGTCGTCCAAGACAAATAATGGCTTATCACTTAATGATACGCAATATGTTGGTCCAGCTTTGCAAAATGATATATTTGCAATTTTATTGAGATTTCGACAATATAAATATGTTGTTACAGCTGATATCTCTAAAATGTACAGGCAAATTTTAATAGATGAAAAGCAACGGTGTTATCAGAAAATAATTTGGAGATCAAATCCGAATGAGACGTTAAGATGTTTTCAATTAAACACAGTCACCTACGGCACTGCTTCGGCACCGTATCTGGCCGTGCGGTGTATAATACAATTGGCGCTTGAGAATAAGGTTGCCTTTCCGAGGGCCAGCGAAATAATTGCTAATAGTTTTTACATTGATGATCTTTTAACGGGTTCGAATTCGCTGTCTGATTTAGTTAAAATTCAAAGAGAAATTTCTAATATACTGTCAGGGGCAGGGTTTGAACTAAGGAAATGGTTATGTAACGAACCAGAAATTTTAAGTGAGTTTTCAGTAAATGACAAATTACATGCTAGTATATTGCAAATTGGGGAAAATGAAAATAATAAAACTTTAGGTGTCCACTGGAATGCGGCGTCCGATGTTATTCAGTATTCAGTAGGGTGTTTTGATAACAATATTACGAGTCATAGTAAACGAAAGATTTTGTCAATCGTATGTCAAATATATGACCCGTTAGGGCTTTTAGGACCTGTAATAATTATTGCGAAACTTTTATTGCAAGAGTTATGGAGGTTAAAAATTTCGTGGGATGATGACGTATCCCCTGATATACTAGAAAAATGGTTGCAATTTCAAAGGGATTTAGTGTACATAAATGAACTAAAAATTCCGCGAAATTCAGTATTATCGGACTACATTACTATTGAGCTACATGGCTATGCCGATTCATCAGAAAAGGCATACGCAGCTTGTTTATACATTAGGTGTGAAACTTCAAGTGGGTTAATATCTTCACACCTGCTGTGTGCAAAGTCTCGGGTCGCACCGATAAAATCCGTATGCTTGCCGCGCTTAGAATTGTGCGCAGCAGTTCTTTTAGCTAATTT
Source organism: Rutpela maculata (assembly GCA_936432065.2). NCBI lineage: Eukaryota > Metazoa > Arthropoda > Insecta > Coleoptera > Cerambycidae > Rutpela > Rutpela maculata. The sequence continues at coordinate 39,505,890 of OW386287.2, read as the reverse complement.
AGCAAAAACGGCTTTGGATTCATTAGAAATAAAATTTCATAATAAATATTTTTGGACAGATTCATCGATTACGTTAGCATGGTTAAAAGGGGATATTTGCAAATGGAAAACTTTCGTTGCTAATAGAGTCTCGGAGATTGTTTCACTGACCGATACAAATAATTGGTTTCATGTTAGATCGCATGAAAATCCAGCGGATATATTGTCGCGCGGTTTGCCTGCTTATTTATTAAGCCGCTCAAAATTATGGTGGCAAGGGCCGGACTGGCTGTTGCGTCCTAAGTCAGAATGGAATATTAGCAATATAAATTTAGATTTTGAAGTTCCAGAGCAGCGTTCCGTTTCTAATGTTTTGATCAGTCTAGAAAATGTTGATGTTTTTTCTGAAATGATTAACAAATATTCATCTTTTAATAAACTACTTAAAGTGACTAGTTACGTCTTGAGGTTTGTAAATAATTGTCGATTAAACTCTAATAAGTTAACAGGTGCGATAACCCCCACAGAAATAGAAAATTCATTATTATTACTCGTGAAGGTGGCTCAAATAGAGTGTTTTCCACACGATTACAACAACCTGTTAAAAAATAAACCGTTGAACAAGAAAAGTAAACTTTTAGCTTTGAATCCCTTTTTGCAGAAAGGCGTTATTCGAGTAGGGGGAAGAGTCAAAAATTCTATTGCAAATTTTGATCAAAAACATCAAATAATATTGCCCAGAGGTCAGAAATTGACAGAGTTAATAATTTTATCGGAACACAGAAAATTGCTACATTGTGGGGTTCAAAATTTACTGTGCTCAATTAGGCAAAAATTCTGGCCACTCTCGGCTAGAAATGTATGTAAAAAGATAATAAGAAATTGCATAATTTGTTTTCGTAATAAACCAACACCAATGACTTATTTAATGGGCGATCTACCCGACTATAGAGTTAACAATTATGCACCATTTATGAATATTGGTATTGATTATGGCGGTCCGTATAAAATCAAGGATAGGAAAACCCGTGGGGCAAAGATCATTAAGGGCTATTTGTGTTTAATAATATGTTTGAGTACAAAGGCAGTTCACTTAGAACTCGTGACCGATCTCACCACTGCTGCCTTTCTCGCCGCACTTAAACGATTTATGAGTAGACGGGGTAAACCGAGTAACATATACTCCGACAATGGTTCAAATTTTATTGGAGCGAACAATGAAATTAAACAATTGTATGACCTTTTGAGTTCTGAAAGCGATCTTATTGCTAACAAATTAATAGAGGATAGGGTATCTTGGCATTTTATACCGGCAAGGTCACCGACCTTCGGCGGCATTTGGGAAGCTGGCATTAAAAGTTGCAAATATCACATTAAAAGAGTTTTGGGCGATGCTTCCTTAACTTATGAAGATTTCTCTACCTTGCTGACGGAAATTGAGGGTATTCTTAATTCACGACCCTTATGTCCTCTTTATAATGATCCCGACGACTCTACTGCTTTAACGCCTGCGCATTTCTTGATTGGAAGGCCTTTGACACTCACTCCTGAGTTAAATTTAGAAGATGTACCAGAAAACAGACTTAGTAAATTTCAAAGACTGCAAGCTTTGTTGCAACATTTTTGGCGCAGATGGCAATCAGAGTACTTAAACGAGTTGCAAACGCGAGTAAAATGGCGTCAACAATACAGTGAATTATTGAAGGTTGGATCTATGGTTTTGGTCAAAATGGACAACGTTCCACCATTCCATTGGCCTTTAGGTAGAGTGACTTCGTTGTTCCCAGGCAAGGATGGTATTGTGAGGGTTGTCGAAGTGCGGGTGCACGACAATTTATTAAAACGTGCCGTAACAAAAGTGTGCGTACTTCCTCTCGAGTGAATGAACTCTAGTATAGTATAAGAAATTTAAGTTTGTATTTTTGCAATTTTGTAAGTTGATAACTTTGATGTTTTCAGTATTTAACACTTAAGCGTTTACCAAATGAAACCTTTGTATATTCAAATAGCAGGGTCATAATTTTAAGTATTCAAAATAATGGACTTTTTTGGACATGGACTATGTGTAGATTAAGAAAATGTGTTGAAAGTGAAATCTTTCAAGGCCGGCCGAGATGTTGGAGCCGAAACCGGCCCTGACGAAAACTAATATGTGGTGGGGGGAATACCGCGAAGGTTCTAGTTCTCTTCTTACAGTTGGACATTACATTTTTAAGTATGCGGAAGTTTGTTCTAACCGCTTTGTAAAAATATCACAGTTTAAGTTTAAAATAAAGAAGTTGAATAGAAATTGTTGTTTATTGTGCCCATTTGCACTGGTCCACTTAATCGAAGGAACAATATTTAAAATTAAATATAGCCATCATAGTGGCCGTTGAGGAGTGCTTCAACAGTATGAGAGATTCTAAATGAAATAATTTTACTCACATAATTTTGCCTATTGTGATAAAACATTCAGCTTGTTACTCAATATGGTCCCTTTTATTATACCTAAATTTTTGCATTGCATTGGCATAAATCTTTTCACTTATCATGCAGTTTAAGTTATATGAAAACCTGCTACAATTATTCTAGCCTCTCCCATTAAAAAGTTATGACAACTAGGCCTAATAGAAACATTTATGCCGTTCGTATTGGATTTCATTTATGTTTTTGTGGCTTGTTCCCCATAATTAAGCTGGTCGGAATGACACAGAGATAAAGGATGTAAAATTAAAAGATCTTCAATAAGTGTAATGCCGACAAGGGCTTTATTTTATTAACGACTTTGTCATTTATTTTACACAAAGAGATCCAATTTTAGAAGCAGTAAAAGTATGCTGGCATTTTTATGATTTTGTAAGCAAATGGAAATCATTAAAATAATGAATCCAGGACACGAATAAATTACCAATTTTAATTAATACTTGTTCTCTAGACATCACTGGTGGCGTTTTGAAAGTAACTGCATTTTTATTGCCTTCCACGAAATGCATATGTTTATTAAATGACAATGTGTTCTGCAAGGTAATAATAACTAATAAAATATTGTTGAACGTTATTTCAATTAACTGTTTCTTGCTTTCATTTTTTAAATGAATTGCCTTTACACGTACCCCAATGTTATATTATGTTCAACTCAATACAACGGTGTATTAAACGATAAAAACATCAGAATACAGGCTCTAGTGTTTGAGTCCAGAAAATAAAGGAATGCTAGGAAAGTACTGATTAGCAAACTTGTCAAGATCACACCAGGCAGGGTCATTTGAATCTATCTAAAATTACAAGGAAAATGGATTGTACGAGCAAATAATAACCACCTAGATTCGTTGAGGATAGATGACTGTGAAGTAGTAATCAAGATGGTATACTTTGGAAACTTTGTGTACAATACTGGCTACCGCGAATATGAAATTCGGCAAAGAACACACACAAAGATTAGACTTGTTGTCGCTCGAGTCTTTTCCATCATTCTTTACGCCTCTAAAATATGGACTATTAGAGAAATAGACAGATGGAAGATGGCTTCCAAGATCTGTGTCTGCAGACGTTTGCTACGGATTTCTTGAAGAGCCCAGCACTAATAACTCTCCAAGAAATACGTCCCAAAAGCGAATTTTCTAATTTTTTGTGAGAAAAGACAATATACAGGGTGTAATTAGTTACGTGTCATTAAAAAAAAAACTGTTGGTGGGGAACGACTAGATAAACAAAAAACCTTATAAATGGGGCCTAAAAACCATAGCTTTGAAGAAAAAAAGATAAACACAAATTTAGAAAATGTTTAATAACATTGTTTGAGAACAGCTGGACTACTGGGGTAGGCTCTATTATCGCCGCGTCTGGTGGTGCATGATACTCTGACATTTGTGCAGAATGGTATAAAATGTCAGCGTCTTTGACGGTGCGGTAAAGATCAGAGACGCCGACATTTTTTGAGTACTTAGTAGATCTGAAGACAACTTATGCTCTCCCTTGTGATATTCTCAAGTAATATTTTAGTTTACGTTGTTACTTGGTTAGGTACGTACGCACGACCTACCCGTTCGTTGTTTTTGTATGTTGCTTTGTTTTTTTTTGAATTTTGAGCCACTGTATAGTTAAGATTTATTTTATTGACTTAGCGTTAAAGCCGTTAAGTGCTTATTTATGTACAGATACAACTTACCTGTTCGCTCTTTTTGTGTTGCTTTTTGGATTTTGGACCAAGTTTTTCTTTATTGAAAACGTTAGTTGATAGTTTAGTGTGTTTAGTGTTGAACAGGGTGCGTATGTAGTTAGTTCAACGTGCCGAAATGTGTATTGATGCAGATGGAGATCATTTTGAACAATTTATGTAAATCAACGATAACACAGCCCCACAAAAAAAAAGTTCAAAGCAGCGAACTAGACCCATGTATTCCTATGTATTTTCGGTCGCTGAATCCGAATCGGGGGTCAAAAAACATCGTACACCCCCAAAATCATTCGCTAGAGCCAAAAAACACCCCAGAAATGGGGTAAAAAGAATATTAAGCTACGAGAATAGTTGCTACATCTTAATCAATCGAATTATACAAATCAAGGTTAAACAGCAACGTACATACAGTAGATATGAAACACACCCCAGGGACGGGCGAAAACTAGCCCCCATATATAAAAAAATCGATCCAAAACAGCAATGACTACTGAAAAAGCTCAAAATGTCTAAATTTTGTTAAAGTGATAAGAAACTGCATCAGGTCCGACGTAATCTTCATAAACTGCCCCTATAGAGTTGAGAACAACCACCCCCGAGTTTAAAGGACACGAAAAAAATAAGAAAAAACGTAAAATGCAACAGGATTTCTATTTTCATGGATGCTGAAATTGCGTAGTACTCTAAAATAGAATTAGAAACTTACGTACCATCAACATTCTACAGTGTCAACTCTCAGAGAGTGTGAAAACTACCTCCTATGTAAGGTTTGACTATAAAAAGTTACAGAGACTTCTATAAAAATTCGAAACACCTGCGTTGTGTGGAAGAGAGAAGAAACTAGACTATGTTCGACGCTGTGCTTGAAAACCACCCCCATGGGGTTGAGAGACGCCACCCCTATAAAAAAAAACTATGGAAATGAAACGAATAAGCAACAGTATAGCTTCTTCGTTACATCTTGAATTACGGTAGTTTACATCCTTTCTGGGGGTGTTACTTAATAACATTTATAGGACATGAGCTTCAAACTCTAAGTGTGCAACGCGATTTTTGCCAATCATAGCATCCATAAAAATGTAAATCCGGTTAGTTTCTTTCTGTTTTTTCAGTATCCTACAGATATAGGGGTAGTATCTCGCAACCCCGTGGGGGTGGTTTTCAAGCACATCGTCGAACATAGTCTAGTTTCTTCTCTCTTCCACACAACGCAGGTGTTTAGAATTTTTATAGAAGTCATTGTAACTTTTTATAGTCAAATCTTACATAGGGGGTAGTTTTCACACCCTTTGAGGTTGACAGTGTAGGATGTTGATGGTACGTAAGTTTTTGGTTCTATTTTAGAGTACTACGCAATTTCAGCCAATCATAGCATCCATGAAAATAGAAATCCTGTTGGATTTTACGTCTTTTCTTGTTTTTCTCGTGTCCTTTGAACTTAAAGGTGGTTGTTCTCAACCCTATAGGGGCAGTTTATGAAGATTACGTCGGACCTGATGTAGTTTCTTAACACTTTAACAAAGCTTAGACATTTCGAGCTTTTTCAGCAGTCATTGCCGTTTTGGATCGATTTTTTTATATATGGGGGCTAGTTTTCGTCCCTCCCTGGGAGTGTGTTTCATATCTATTGTATGTACGCTGCTGTTTAACCTTAATTTGTATAATTCGATTGATTAAGAAGTAACAACTATTCTGGTAGCTTAATCTTCTTTTTATCCCATTTCAGGGGTGTTTTTTGGCTCTAGCTAATGATTTTGGGGGTGTACAATTTTTGTTGACCCTGATTCGGATTCAGCGACCGAAAATACATAGGGATACATAGGTCTGGTTCGCTGCTTTGATCTTTTATTTTTTTTTGTGGGGCTGTGTAATTTATTGGTAACTTGTAGATTTCTCGAATAGGTCTGTCCACCACGCTGTCACATTGTTGTCACAAATACAAAAGAATTGCCCTGTTATTGGGTGTTATCCGTTGGCAATAAAGGCATTATTATTATTCTTATTCACTGTATTGTTCTAATCTGTTTATTATTGTTTATATTGATTTCCATAGAGACCAAAGACTCGATTTTTCGTTTTCGATATCTGATTGGAAAAAAATATGCGCCCAATTCGTCAAAAAAATCAGATTTTTCCTAACTTAAAATACACATAATTATTTTCTGTTATCTTATCTCGGACATCTAACTGTTCGTTTTCCAATTTCGTGAAATAATTGCTCATTTTTCAAGATTTTAACACAGAACACCTATTTATGATACAAATGTTAATAAACCAGATTTAAATTTTATAAATTATAAACAACATTAATAGCTTCAATAATTTAATTCGAAATTAAAAAATACACATGTAAACAAATCCTCTGTTAAAACCCCTATGGCCATCCTATGTTTGCGGTTGTGCAGAAAGAAATAACGAATTATTTACATTTTCGATGTTGGTATAGAAAGTTCGTTCAAACGTTCCCATCAAAGTGCCGCACTTCTTGCTTTGAGGCCGTGCGGCGGCGAGGACACTTTTACACTTTTTTATGACTTTCACAAATTAAGTAAGAAACTTCTATAATTCATTGGCCCAGAAAAGCAGTGGTCCTCAAAAGTTTCTCTTACCTTAACATCAAAATGTTTGACCTTAAAAGTTTTGTTTTCTTAAAATGTTTTCTTAACCGCTTCTCAAGTCACCGAAATAACTCCTTGAAAATCCAGAATGAATTTGTGTTAGGTAAAGAGAAACGTGTTTGACCTAGGTCAGTTTTTTCAAAGTGCCCCTAGAGGAAAGTCAAATAGGTTTTTTGTTTGTCTAGTCGGTCCCCATTACCAGTTTTTTTTAATGACATGAAACTAATTATACCTGGTAGAATAGTTCAGGCAAGATGGCAAGAGGCGAAGAGGATGTCCTTCAACACGCTGAGCTAATGTTATCAGGGATCTAATGAGAAAGACTTCGATGAGGCTTTGAGGCAACCGCGGTAGACAGCGTGATGCTATCAGACGTGCTATGCTGCAAATGGAGGCAAACTTGAATAATACATGAAACCCAAAACCTGGAAAGACGTTAAGAAGAATGAAATGGAATTCAATATAAATACAAGCAGAATAGAATATTCTCCAAAAAATGCCCTTTAGACCCTATGTAAGTAATTTACTCCAGTATTCCAGCACTTTGGGCATGTTGTGAAATCCTAACAAAAAAATAAGAATGAAATGGAATTCAATATAAATACAAGCAGAATAGAATATTCTCCAAAAAATGCCCTTTAAACCCTGTGTAAGTAATTTACTCCAGTCTTCCAGCACTTTGGGCATGTTGTGAAATCCTAACAAATCACAGCTGTTATTTAGATGTAGATTTAAACTCTTTTCAATTACGAAGTCTTTCAATTTAGTACAGTACCTAGAGATCAAAAATGTGTAAAATGTATCTATTGCACGTCTTCCCTAAGCGGCTGGAGTCACAAAAAGGTTGAAGAAGCATTTTTGAGCGTACGTCAAAACTCAAAAAGTGCTTCCCTCAAAAAAGGACCCCATCCCTAGACTACTAGCCAACGGTGTTTACCAATTGAAGTGCTCATGGGTAAGACGACTATAGCGATAATTCTATAATAAAATTAGCTTGATGTAAATATACGTATATTTGAATTATTTAATACATCTTTTTATATATTTGATTTTTGTGTATCTAAAAGTATATTATTATTTTTGTTGTCGATTGTTTTCTTTTGTTTTTTCTCGACTCCATAGGAACTTCTCGTTTGCGAGTGAATGAGTCGCTATAGTTGCTATATACACCCCCTCGTTAAAAAAGAAAAGAGTCAATCAACCAACGTGTCGATTGCGAAACGTACTTTTTTAATCGGGGTAGGCAAAGTGTCACATCTGTCAACTAATACAAAAGCTAGTTTAACCCTATCAATATTGACAGTTATGACTTTGATTTCTTTCTTAAAGGTAAATAACTTATCTGAACGAGATAAAACTTTAAAGGGTCCTTCATATAAAGGAGTAAACGAACGTTTAAACCGTTCATTGCGAACAAAAATAAAATCGCAAGAGGAAAGATCTGAACTAACAAAAGTTTTGTAATTGACATGTGAAATTGGAGGAACAAATTTTAAATTATTAAAATAAATGCATAATTTGTCAATGAAATAAGGGATATCTGGGGAATTATACGATTCAACGAAAATTTCGCCAGGTAAACGAAGGGTTTGACCATATATAAGTTCAGCAGGTGAACATTGCAGATCTTCCTTGGGAGTTGTCCTAAATGCTAATAAAATGATGGGTAATTCATCTGTCCAATGTGATGTATTGGCTCTAGTTAACAAGGAAGTTTTAAGTGAGCGATGAAATCTTTCAATTAAAGAATTCCCTTGTGGGTGATATGCAGTTGTACGTATTCTATGAAAACCTAAAAACTTTGCAAATTCATTAAATAATCTTGACACGAATTGTACCCCTTGATCAGTCGTCACCGACAAGGGAACACCGAATCGACAAACAAAATTTTGAAATAAAGTACGCGCAACTGTTTCTGCTGTGATGTCGCAAAGAGGGTACGCTTCCGGCCACCTAGTGAATCGTTCAATCACCGTAAGAATGTAAGAGTTACCTTTAGATGGAGGTAATCCTACCAAATCTATATGGATGTGGTCGAATCTACTTTTCGGAATGGTGAAGTTTTCAAGAGGACTTCTCGTATGTCGGCTGACTTTGACAGCTTGACAGTTAATGCATGATTTTGACCATAAATTGCAATCTGTGTTTATTTTCGGCCAAAAATAGTTATTTGAAATCAACACTCTAGTGACTTTAATACCAGGATGAGATAAGTTGTGAAAAATATCGAATATCGTTCATCTGTAAACAGGTGGAACAAAAGGTCTAACTTTTGTACGAGAAACATCACACCAAATAAATTAATTTGAATCTGGAATTTGTATCTTTTTTAAAATGAAATTGATTTTAGCTAGTGATGATTTATCTGACAATAAATAGTTGAGATTTGAATCTTTCTCTTGAGCTTCACTAAGTAACTTTAGGTCAAAGTTAACATTAAGGGAGGGAGAATTTTTAAGTTGAACTGGTAAAATATCTTATTTTAAAGAAGAAGTGTCGTAAATACGTGACAAGCTGTCAGCTATTACGTTATGTTTTCCTTTAATATGTTGTATTTTACAAGAAAATTGAGCTATGTATTCTAAATGACGTATTTGACGAGGAGATCTTTCTGCTTTTGTGAATAAAGCGTTGATTAAAGGTTTGTGATCTGTAAAACAATTAAACTTTCGACCTTCAAGTATAAATTTAAAATGTTTAGTTGCAGTATATAATGCTAAAAGTTCTTTATCGAAAACCGAATAATTGGTTTGTGCTATGGTTAATTTACGGGAAAAGAATGCTAACGGAGCAAGAAATCCCTTATTATCTTTTTGCTCTAAAACTGCACCCATGGCAAGGTTAGAACAATCGACTGAGAGAGATAAGATAGTATCGTCATTATTGCAAGGATGAGCTAAAACTACTGCATTACTTATAGCGTCTTTGGCTTTCGAAAATCCATCTAAACATTCATCAGGCCAACTATTTACCTTTGCAATTTTATCATGAGATAAACTGTTACAAAGAGAATATAGGGGAAGTAAAATTTCAGCAAAATGAGGTATGAAACGATGATAAAAATTTACCATACCTATGAAACGCTGTAGTTGTTTGAGAGTTGTCGGTAAAGGGAAGTTATTAATGACTTCGACTCTCTCAGTTGATGGTAAGATACCTGATGAAGAGATGTGATGACCTAAAAAGGTTAAATTGTCAACTCCTAAGATACATTTAGATGGTTTAATGTTTATTCCGTATGTGTCTAATCTTTTGAAAACTATTTCCAAATGTTCCAAATTTTGTACATCTGATTGACTTGCGATTAAAATATCATCCAAATAGACGAAAACGAAAGGTAAGTTGACAAGTACTTCATTCATAAAACGTTGGAAAGTTTGGCCGGCATTGCGTAGGCCAAAAGGCATGCGGGAAAATTCAAACAGTCCGAAAGGAGTTCTTATGGCTGTCTTATAAACGTCATTTTCAGCGACAGGTATCTGATGGTACGCTCACACTAAATCAATCTTGGAGAAAATAGTGCAGCCGTGCAACTGAGAGCTAAAGTCGTGAATATGAGGTAACGAATATCTGTCTGGAATAGTAATTGTATTTAGTTGTCGATAATCTCCACAAGGTCTCCAATCATTTTTCTCTTTTTTTGCTACTAAATGAAATGGTGAAGAAACTTGAGAAGATGAGGGTTTACAGATACCCAATTCCACCATGTTGTTAAATTCTGTTTGAGCTATTTTAAATTTAACATTGTCTAATCTACGAGGTCGTGAAAAAGGTAAATGACCTTCAGTAACTATATGTGAGGCGGAAAGCAAAAAGGGACCTCTTGTCGGCAATTTCCGGTTTTTAGTTATTGATATTAAATGAATTAAGCTCTAATTCTGAACAATTTGATGCAAAAATCGTGTCTCTATGATTTTTTTTGTTTCAGTTACTAGTGCGTTTATGAAAAGGGACCTCTTGTCGATCCCATGTTATTTCTCCATATTTCTCCATAAGCGACAAGAGGTACCTTTCCAGGGCTGAACATTGACTACTTTATCGATTATTTTAAGTGTTTCGTCCAATTAGTTCGGTTTTGTAATCGATTACAACTTGTAAAGGACAAAATCCGAAAATCGATAATTTTGACCCAAACCACTAATTTCAACTCTACTGAAAAATTGACATTGCCGACAAGAGGTCCCTTTCTGCTTTCCGCCTCACATATGATGTACAACAAAATGTTTAATAGGTAAATTGTAATCTGGTGAACTAATTAAATTAGGAAACTGTAAAAGTAATTTGTTATATTTATCTGTTAAAGGAAATAATTTAAGTGTGTCTAATCTATAATTCTAAAGGACTATTTTTAATAAAACAATTAATTGACAAATTAGTATTGTTATCAATTTATTCGAGCTCCTTTAAGATCGACAACTGAACCGAAATGAGACAAGAAATCTGCTCCGACGATCGGAATGTCAATGTCTGCAATATTGAAAACGAAAGGAAATAATCTGCGTAAGTTTAGATTGACTTTTAACAATTTCTTACGGTATGTAAAAATCGTTGAACCGTTAGCCGCGGTTAATATCGTATCAAAATTCTTTTTTAAATCTGTGAAAACATTACGTGGCACCACAGATAAATCGGCTCCAGTGTCGATTAGGAAGTTCAAGTTGTTAGATCTGTCGTAAATAAAAAGTCGACGTTTGCTGCCAGAAAAGTCAAAGTCAGATGTCATAAAATTATCAAATTGTTTACAACTTTTATTAAACTTGCACCATTCACCACCACAACGATAAGTTTTGGTACCGTAAAGTTGATGGTAGTAACAAATAATATTATTAGTACGATCAAATTTATTGGAAACATTATTACGGCTGGGTGAACGATTGCGATTAGTGGTACGAGTTTGTGAACTGTTTGTACTCCTACAATTATTACAGAAAGAAGTAAAAGGTTGAGGCTCGAAATATTGATTAGGTGACTTAGATTCTAAAGATTTTAATCGAGAATTAAAAAGTTCTTCTCTTTGTAACACTTGGTTTATTGAATCTTGGAATGTAATTGAAAAATTTTTGATAGTAGTGACTAAATCTGATAACGGGGTTGGCATAATTGACTGACTGATGATTTTCTCAGATAAAAAGGGAAATGTACGTTAACTCATATATCAACAAATGACAGTACTTGTAATGTTCAACTTCAATTGGGAGCAGGAAATGACCATAAATTAGAGGAACATCAATTCAAAATTTATCAGTAAATTTTCTGTGTATTCTTCTCTTCATTAAACGATAAGCATCATCTGGATTCAATTTATAGTGGTATGGAATCTCTTCTTGAAGTCGTTGATAAAAGTGGTTCTAAATCAGGGATGTGGATGTGTGCCAAATTACATCAATCAATTTAATAAAATTTTAGGTGTTTATATAATAAAAGTTTTAAGCATTTCTTTTGCTTTTAAACTTCTTTCAATCGGTTTGTTTAGTCCTTATATTCTTGAAGTTGGTTTATATCTTTATATTCTTGGAGTTGATTTCGGGTAATTATGTCTGAATATTCTTCTAGCTTCGAGAGTAGAAATAATTTTGCCTCTTCTCCAATTAATCCGATTACATAGATCCCATCACGAAGGTCGTGTGTATGTCGGGGTCACCAAATTTATAGCGATAATGCTATAATAAAATTAGTTTGATGTAAATATACGTATATTTGAATTATTTAATACATCTTTTTTATATATTTGATTTTTGTGTATCTAAAAGTATATTATTATTTTTGTTGTCGATTGTTTTCTTCTTTTGTTTTTTCTCGACTCCATAGGAACTTCTCGTTTGCCAGTGAATGAGTCGCTATAACGACCACGGCAATACCCGGAAGAAACCATTTCATTGGATAATATCCGTGAAAGCCTGCATTCTACTATTAGATTACCCTTAAAAACCAGAAGATTGGACACGCTATGGAAGAAAAGGAGTATTCTACTTTCGTCGTTAGCATTCCTACGACGCTACAGAGACAAAAGGGTTACACCAACATTAATCAAGATTAACCATCTTCATACACCAACAAAATATTATAAGTTTAGGAATTGAACAGGTTATGTTGCACAGACGCGTTCCCATTTAGTGCGAAATACATTATTTGTTTAGTACTCGCACAACTAGCTTAGGACCGACGTACACCAAATCTGCATTACAGTTATGATTTTACACCAAGTGTGACAAAAGAATGTACCTATATCTTTTTGAAATACCTCATCATCTTATTTTGGCCTAATACAGATGAACCACCTTGTATAAGTTTATTTCTCTGTACTTTAATTAATAATTATTTATCATATCATTAAAATTATACTTGGCGCTAAGCATTTTTAGGCAATGTTTATCAACTGCCTTTTAATTAATGAATGCATAATGCTATATAAAGAAGACATTTTTTAGTCACAGTTAAAATTAATGAGCTGTAAAAACCACTTTTAATTTTGACTCATCCAGGTTTATTACCACTTAATATAGGCTGTTTTACATGTTATTTTAATGCATAAATTATGTGAAATATATGAATACTGTTATTCCCGCTTTTCTTAGAGAAATTGTAGTAAAAATATTATTATTGATAATAAATGCATTCATTCAAAGCAAACAAATTACAGATACGAAGTCTAATATACAGGATACAGGCTACTATGCTTAAGGATAGAATCTTGCAGAGTGAGAGGGAAATGTGCGTTTATTTTTGGTTTATTATAAATAATTAAAAAACCAAACATAGTATAATCTTTAAAACTGTTTTAAATAATTGCTATTGTTCTAACGAATATAACTATATATATTTTTTATTGTAAATTTCTTTTGTATTTGAATATCGTAGTTTGTCAATGAAAATAATTCCTAATTTCATTGTTAGAGTATGTCACTTAACTATGTACAAAATTTCTGATAAAAACTGTATATGGTTGTATTCCTTAGAGCAATGGGAAGTATCTGAAACTATTTTAAAGATCATATCATTTATGATTTTTTAAATATTTATAATAAACCGAAAATAAAGGCATATTTCCCTCTCACTCTGCAAAATCCTATCCTTAACCTTAAGAAATAGTAAATGTGTATAATAAGAAATAAAATTGCTGTGTTGAATAATTTCAAATAATAGTATATTAATTTATAAGGGAAGTAAGGAAAATTTACACTACTGAGGTTCTGGTTTCATTCGGACAGTCGAGGTAGTGTAAATTCTCTCTTCCCACGTGTAAAGTATATAATTTTTTCACTGTCGATACATGCTTTTATTTACTACCATATTTTTATTAATGTTAAACAACAATTTGGTAGGTATTTTCATCTCATTGGGGCAATATTAAATAGTAGTCTGTGCTGTCAATAGTATAGCGGCAAACCCGTTAAAAACCCTTAGAAAACGGCTGTTAGTGAAACAATTTTGTAATTTGATATACTGATTTCTGTCATTAAAACGACTATTTTTCCTGTTTTAGAAAATTTGAAAGATCGACGTTTCTAGCTAAACTATTGATTTTATGAAAGAAAGTTATTAAGAAAAATTGTTTTGCATTAAATTTTGAATGGGAAAGTTCTTATAAGTTTTTTTCTAGAACTAAAAATTAGGACTCTACGAGGTAAAATATCACAAGTCAGTTTCTTTTGATCTTTTACAAAATACGCAAAGTAATGTTCTGTACTTGTCATAATAATTATCCTTCGACCATAAAATAACAATCAGAGTTGAATTATAGAATAAAGTAAAAGACTAGGAGGCATAATATTTTAAATCTCGGTCCTGTAAGCGAATTGCGTAGACAAAATAGACAGAATATACCATTTATTAACCGAAAATGAAACAAATATTACACCGGAAAGTAACTACGGCTGCCTAATTTACAAGAGCCCCACTTTAGTCCATCTACTCGTTTGAAGAATATTCAGAAAAAGTTTTTCAGGCACATATTAAACATTATATGCATTAAAAGCTAAACGTGTCGACATAGTATGGGATGTGTACAAAAGGGACAGTTTAAAAGTCATACGAGAGAAACTAGAGGAGTCGGTATAAGAAGGCAAGTTCGTAGTAACAATATATTACCAAAGAATTGGTCAGAATTTCTGAAAAATACTGAAAATAAAACAGAATTATTTTGTTTATTGGAAAATTATATAACAACATCTAATAACTTTAATTCTGTCGAAATTGTGTCAACTGTTGGCGAAGAAATTGCGAAAAATAATTATTGCAATACTGCTCTAAAATCCTACAACCAAAAAGAAGCAGATACAAGACTAATATTGCATATTAATGATTATGTTCAACAAGGTTGGAAGGGCATTTGCCTGACCCTGACGTAGTAGTACCAGGCGCGTGCTGGGCCACCGGGCCTCGATAAAGGGGCCCTTTATGAAGGGCCTTCTCTGTTGAATAATTTTTATTTTGTAGGGTAGGATTTTTTTTTCGAGATTTTTTTTGAGATATAAATCAGTTTTTCAAGTGGTAGGCGTTTCTTTTTGAGATTTCCTCCCCCCCTCATCAATTTTCAAGTTAAATAAAATTTCAGATTTCTGCCTGGGGCCCTTGCTAAGGTATTTTCCCGGGGCCCAAAATCGTCCCAGCACGCGCCTGAGTAGTACTGGCGGTTTCATTTTTTTACTGTTTGTATAAAGAAGAGCTGAATAGTTTAAATATACAGTTTAGGGCTAATAAATATTTTTAGAGTATTAAAGGTGCATGAGATAGCACAAAACTAGGAGAAGGTAAGTGTGATGCATTACGAGATTTCCACTCCCTAACGGGATGTGATACCGTTCCTTTTTTTCTGGAAAAGGAAAAGTAACTGCTTGAGAGATATAGACGATATATCCAGAAGTAACAGAAACTTTCACGTTCATTTCGAAACCTCAAGAAAATATTCCTGATAAAATTTTAAACTTATTCCAACGGTTTGTTGTTTTAATGTACAACAATACTTCTGCCTGCAGTGAAATAAATAAGGCACGAAAGGAACTGTTTACTTCCAAGAACAGGACAACGTATCACATCCCCCCTTCAAATGATGCTTTGGAGCAACACATTTTACGGGCTAGCTTCCAAAGTGGGCACATTTGGGGACGGTCTCAGACATCAAATTTGATTTTGCCTTATCTTGAAAAATGGGGACGGTGCCTGTTCGAAAATAATTGGATGCCAAAATAGTCAACACTTCCGGAGCTATTTAAAGCCCTTAGACAATTAATTCAATGTAGTTGCAAAAAGGAAGCATTTAAAGCAAATGTGGTTGTAAAAAAGCCGGTTTGTAATGCACTTTACTTTGCACAAATTGTAAAGGAGAATGCAAAAGGTATGCAAGTCTAACTAAAAAAATCTCTACCTATTTTTATCAAACTATTTTTAGGTAGAAAAATAATGTGTCTTCAATTTCTCGTTAAGGAATACTCAACACGAACATTATAAATATTGTTTTAGATTGTAAAATATACATAAAATCATTTTCTAGTATTTCTCCGTGTAACGGCTTTATTTTTAGTGATAGGTAAACATATTGCATAAAGTTTTTTTATACAAATTTTAATGTAGAATATTTTTCTTACCAATTTTTTTCTGTAACAGTAATTATTTAGTTGAAAAATTGTAAAATTTTAAATTATAAAATAAAAAGTAACTTTTTTATATTTTTCTATGTACCCCCTTTATTTTTAGCTTTAAGTAAAAAGCTGTATTAAACTTTTTTATTCAGAATTTAATTTGGAACAATTTTTCTTAACAACTTTTTTTTGTAACATCAATAGTTTAGATAGAAAACTTGTTATAGTACAGTCACTGAAGGTTTTCACCCCCGATTTCGTTGAACCTCCATCGATTTTCATGAAAATTTGTGAGTAGTTAGAGGATACCTCAAGAAACAAAAGTGACATAGTGCCAACTTGCGCTTTTACCCTGGGGGTGAATGCCACCCCTTCTCGAGGGTGGAAATTATTTTATGAAAAATAACCCCAGGAATCGATAGAGGGACCAATTCTAAGCAAAATTTGTTATATAAAGTTATTAAAATAAATCAATACTTTTTGAGTTATTAAAGATCAAAGATTTTGTTTTTTCGTGAAACAAATGCATGTTTCATAAATAACTCAAAAACTATAAGTTTTTACAAAAAAGTTGTCATTACCAAAATTGAAGCTAATAGAAAAACGAATAAATTCCTTCCTTAAAAAACCTCTTAATATTAATTCAAAGTGAGCTATAGGTAATTGAATGTATATTTTTTTTCGGCGAGTACTCAAATCTAAGTATTCAAGCTTAAATAACGGGAAAACGATGCATTTTATAAAATATACTTACTGAACACTTTTCAAAGTACTCAGAAATACCTATCAAGTGAGCTGAGAATAAGTTGATAGCATCAAAATTAAGCAAGTTATGATGAAAATAAGAGGACCCTTTCGAATTTTTTAGGAAAAAGTGAAAAATAAAACCTACGCCATTTCCACAAAAATTAAAATTTATAGTAATCCCTATAAGACTTTCTTTATTTTAGTATAAGTAATGACTTCAAAAATTTTGACCGGTTTAGAATGCATATTTTTGAAAAAAAAAATATGATTTAAAAAAATCAGAATTTTTCAAATTTTCGTAAATTTCATTTTCTTTTGATAATAACTCCAAAAATACTCGATATATGTAAAAAATAATACAGAACGAAATTTGAGTTTTTTTTTAACAAAGATTTTAGTTTTTTTTTTTTTATTTTTGTAGGATAAAAAATAACCGAAATAGAAACGTTTAAAGCCTAAATTTTACTGCGAGAACCATGTAACCGGGGCCCTTTAACCTTTTATCTTTTAAAAAATAAGGGATTTAAAAGATTAAATTTAATACGATCTTATAGCCCTTGAAATTACCTTTCAAATGGTTTTTGGATGAACCTGATATCATAAAAGTTAACGGAGTTATTGTAAAAAAACCAATAACATTTTTTTGGAAAAATTTTTATAGCAGAGATTTTGTATGCATATATAGGAAAAAAGATAGATAGTAAGAAGTAGACGTGTCGATAGATACATGCTCACGCTATTAAAGCTGATAAAAAAAAATTTCCATTATTTTTATGACAAGTGGTAGTTTTTAGGGGTGGAAAATTTCGCAATAAATAAATAATTACTTTAATACTCAGTAAATGAGATTTCAATTCAGTAATGTTTATTCAAATGATTAAAGTTTCTTGAAACCAATTTTTTCAATGATTCTGCATTAAGGGGGTGGTTTTTAAGGGTTAAAATTTCACAGTCAACCAAAAATTATATCATAAACATTAAACAAACCGTTTGTGTAATGTTAACATGCGATTTCATATTTCAGAAATACAAAAAATTATTTTTTCATGATTTTCGATTTAAAGGGTGGTTGCTAAAAGGGTTGAAAAATTAATTAAAATCATAAATCATGCATATAAGTGTTGAAAAATATTTATTTTATCTAATTAAACGAGATTACTTACGCCAGAATGATTAAATCTGCATTTTTTCCCATTTTTAACAAATAAAATGCAAAAAACGCAAGTCGAGCATATGTCACTTTTGAAGTTGAGAGTAAAATATACTCAATCCCAAATTTTCATGCAAATTGATGGAAGTTCACCGAAATCGGAGGTAATAGTTGATTTTTACCTTCATTCATTGTACTATTATTTTAAATTTTCTAAATCGGCCGCCATCTTGAAACCGGAAGCCATACTAGTGCACTATTTTTAATCGAGAGTATAGTTTGCAATCCCAAGCCCGTAGGGCCGAGGTTTGCAAGTATTCCAGACTAAAAAATCGCTCTGTACGACCCGCGGTGCATATTATATTTTTCGTCAAATCCATCAATCATTAAACCAGAGAAAAATTAGTGGAAAACTATAATTATTTGAGTAAAATTTCATATTTGCTAAGCAAATAGTAGAGGTGGCGATGCTTGGAATATCCATGGCAACCGTCAATAAAATAAATTTATGGCGCGGTTGTCTACATTTACAGCCAAAAAGTTAAAACATTTAATTCAATACTTGTTACGTAAAAGAGAAAGTTTTCCCAAATTTATTTTATTTCCCCAGGGACGATATGAAAAATAACGACCCGTTGCCAGTGACAATAAGTAATTGGTACATAAAGCGTCACTTACGATCGACAAAACAATGGATTAGTGTATACTTACGAGGGAGGTATGACGAAAATAGAATTTATCATCAAATATAGATACAGAAATTGTCAACTTAAATAACATATCTGAGGAATTAACTAGTAATAATAGATTTTTATAAGTATTTCCAATTGTACAGATTGTACATTTACGATTAATGTTAATAAATTAAAATAAAATATTAAATATAGTCGTTTATTCTCTTACTTCCCTTGATAAATAATATTATTTCCCTGCTGTAAAACCATGTAAACATTGTGTGAACTTAAACGATACATGAATGAGTAATGCCAATAGTGCGTAAATCTTTTCGAAAGTAACCATTTTGAGCCAGAAGATGACAGATAGTAGAGCTACTGAACTCTCGCTGCTGACAACAAGCGTGACCCAAATCCAACCAAGCATATAGGTAGCTTCCTGGGAGTGGCAGTAATACCTATCGTACGCTGGTAAATCAATCAATCAATGACCATAAGACAGACAAACCGGCAGACATAAATACGAAAACAATTTTTTTAGCATCAGTCGACCCTAAAACACATAATTCCAGTGAAATATCGAAATGGAAAATGTAATGGTTACACTTTATTTACTTCGCGAAAGAAAGTAAGAGTACTTTTTAACAAGTCGTTTATGAGATAACTCTTTTACGTTAAGCTTATCTGCGGCAATTCCGGCTCGAGTGCAAGTACTTCAAGCTGTGTGGTTTCGGTAAATACTTAAATTAAACGAGTTTCTTAATGCGGCCAAAGAAGCCACATATTTTTTCTTGCGCCACGCAATTTTGTTTAGATTACTCGAGGTTATTTGAGGTTTGTAAGGTTTCACATGAGAAAAAATACTATCTTCTCACTTGATCGCGTTTAGTTATGTGTAACATAATACGCGTGGCCAGCGGTGATTTCATTTTAGTATGAAGTTAAAACGATACCTTTTAAAATTTCCGAGAGCGATATTCGTAATAGTACGGGAGTCAGCGACATTCTTTTTTGAAAGATCTGCTTAAAATCCATTTCTTATTTTTTGTGTTATGTTTAGGCTGTGTCGTGAATGTACAATGGACCCACAGGTCTGAGTACTGCGGATTTCGTAGTCCACTTGCGTTCTTAATAATAATAATAAGCTCTGTTGTCATAAAATCGACTCTTGCAGTTGCAATGTTCTTTATTAAATTCTTCATCGATCTCTCGAGCCAAATTTTCAATTTTTGTACCTGATTTTTCAAAATTTTTCAAAGAAGTTTGAATTTCCATCCAAAATTTTGAAAAATCAGGGACATCGGAAATCTGGCTTGACAGACCAATAGGCAATTAAAAAACGAAAATTTAAAAAACTTTCCGATTGCTTAAGTATTAAGAGCTGCAGACTGATGACAAAGTGACACATTGATTTTTTTTTTCAAATCGGTCTTCAGGTCTTAATACCTAAACCACCGAAAAGTTTTTTTTATAAATCTTCGATTCTTAATTGCCTATCGATCTATCAAGCCAGATTCTCGATTTTTGTCCCTGATTTTTCTTTGGAAAATTTTGAAAAATCAGGGACAAAAATCGAAAATCTGTCTCGAGAGATTGATGAAGAATTTAATAACAAACATTACATTTGAACGGTATTTTTTTCCACCCCACTGTGCAACGAGACAACGCCTGACAGGACTTTTTTGTTCCTTTTATTTATTTTGACATTTGAATTAAAAAAAAACAGTGTATATGAGTATGTTACGGTAGGTAATAAATACAACATTTTTTTTTACGGATTTGTGCGACATAAAAACAGATTACACAACAATGTATCTTACAGGCATAATGCGTGTACTTGGTTTTTGGGAATTAATTTTGGGCGGTTTTCCTACCTCTAACGTCTTTCATGTGTATATATCACTGGATGTAAGACAGGAGAGAATTTGTGAGGCACACGTGAATATCTCACCGGTTCAAGGCCGTTCCAACCCACGAGGCACTTACTTGTACTTCAAATTCAAATGTCAATAAAACATCAAAAAGCACGATAATTTTAAAAAAGCGAAAAATGTATCTATCCAAAAGTACACTTCTGTGCAATGAAATCCCGTACACTTGAAAAATCAAATAATCCAGTTTTTGCTAATATTGAGTGGTATGAATCAGACTTTCTGGAATTTAAATTTTTTATTATCATATAGGTTATAAGAAACTGACATTGATTGTGAAACGTCATAAGTAAGGCGTTTGAATAATGTTAATCCAGAAGAAAAAAATACGCTACCTTCCTCCTTCCACCTTTTCTTCACACTCATAAGAGTACTTTTATTCAATTTATAATCGTTAGCAACTGCTCTGATAGATCATCCCTCATCAATTTTAAAGAGAACTAAATTTTTTTCATGTTCAGTTAATTTTGGCATTGCGAAAATATGACACTGACTGACAAATAAATAAAGAATGATTTAATATAGCGAAAAATAGGTGTACGGGATTTTATTGCACAGAAGTGTACCTAAAATGTAAGAAAAAATCCAGTCCAGGAACCCTAAAATCGTTTATACACCGAGGTTCAACATGTTAAGTTATTTTGATAAAATGTGCCACTTTTTAAGGAGATTTTGACCATACCAGCTTTTAATCCGTTATATCCCGAAAAGTATGTATTCTACGTGAATAATATTTTAGGTATCGATAGAACACAGCTTTTTTCATACGTGTAGATTTTTTTCATAATTTGTTATTTTAAATTTCGAAGCTAAAATATTTTTGAAAAGTGAGATATTTTTTTATATAACTTTATATAACTTTAAAACTGTTCAACGTAAGTTATTAAAATTTCAACGAGTAATTTACTATAGACACATAATCAACACATCATTTTTTCAATTTTTCAGCTCATTCGTTTCTGAGATTTTTTAGCTGTTAAAGTCTGATGCATCGGTAACTCAGGATTTAATGCAAGGCATACACAGCTTAAACTTATTACGCTTTTATAAACACCAAACTATTATAAGCAACGACTTTTTGATTCTCAAAAATTAATTCGCACCTTAAACTACATTTCACTTGCTCATCTTCAATAATAATAAAAGTTTCTTCGATACAGACTTTTGCAATGCAGTTATGGAAAAATCCATGTGATCCCGTATGAACTTATTTTTTTTGTATAGTCGAAGTAATCGTATTAGTGAGAAGTGTGGCGAGAGGCAAGGGGAACAAAAAAGGCGGCAACACATCTCCCGTCTTTACTCCACTTTTACATAAAGTGAGAGAGAAGATAGCGGCCATTCGATGTCAGCTATCTGACGTGGGTTTGTGGGCGTAAACTTTTGAGTCTGTTGTTTAACCCAGAACCGCAGTTAGGACATCGCAGTTGAGCATATACTGTCGGGGTGAAGATATAATTCGATAACTACTTTATATTTCTTTATTTGGTAATGTGTTTTTGAAAATAATTTTAGTTAGTTCTGTTGCCAATTCATAGCAGTGCTCTGGGGGATATTCTAAGGGTAATATTATAAATTATTATTATTTTATATCTATTTCCAATACAGTTAAATCCAGCTCTGCGTTCTGCACCCCTTGCCTTTCAAAGTCGCTCACAAATGCGATTGCTTCAACTATATCAGACGTTTTATCTTTGGTACTATATTACTTATGACAACCGGCTCATCATGTTTCAGAGTATGTGTGTCTAAACTTTCAAACCGAGTAAGTAATTAGAAACAAAGTTAAGGGATGAGAAATATAAAATACTAGGAAAAAATGGAAGTGAGATTTTTCCGATTTCGCAATTCCGAATAGAGTCGCGATCTCTAGAATCGAATTCGACAGGTCATTTTACATAGGAATATGACTTTATTTTTTATATGGTTACGAGATTTATCGTGCATATTTTGAGGGTGTCGCTTTCCGACTATAACAAATTACAACAAAGCGTCGCCTCTCTACTGATGTCGAGGTAAACGATAATCCCCTATGATAGGCTTTATTAAAAATGAAAGCACGATCACTGCCCGCATTAATTTTTGGTGGTCGAACGCCCTCCATTCCGATGAGCTCGATCAATGGTCGCTGTTTTTCCTGTGATATTTTACATTTCATTGAAGCGAGCACCTAGGTTATATTGGGGATGTATCGTTATGAAATCAATTTCGAGTGCCAAATTGAAAAATATGAATATTTGAAACACTTCACTACAGGAATATCAAATAAAACAAAGGTTGTTTGGGGAGGGGGGGGGGGGGGGTAATTTTTTTTGTGGAAATGCAACTCATGTTATCAGGATGTTACAGTAGAGTTTTGTCCAATTTGGGAGTGGAGCGTTTTTTTAAAATTAAATTTTAATTTTGGACATGTTTTTGCCTCGTTTTTCTTTATTTGTTCTGTTCACTGGATCAGACCAAACAAAAAATCAAAAGGTTTGTCAATAAATTATAAATAAAACTGCATTTATCCAAATTCGATCGACCGTTTTGTTTTTTGTAAAAAAATAAAAAACACGAAAATTTCTAATTTTACATAAACCAAAATTACTAAAGAAATAATAATTAATCTTTTTTAATGAAACTTAGTGAAATTATAGGTCCTGTAGTAGGTGTAAACTATTATGGAAAATTACAAAATAAAAATATTTACTATTTTTCTTAAAAAACGAGATTATTTAAAAAAATTTAAAGCTTCACACTGGTCACGCTAAGATTTTTTTCCCTTAAATTGTATCTTTTTGAATGCGCTTTGAAATGGTGATATCAATTAATTTTTTATATTTTTTTAAAGTTTCATTTCGTGCATTTTTGTAATCTATACATTTTTTTCTCGAGCAAAGTTGCATAGTAATACAACTCATGTAAATTGGATAGTTTATTATCAAAGATTAAATTCATAGTCCACAGTTCGTCCCATTTCACATTATCAACAGAAATTCAAGGCAAAGTCAACTCAAATATTCACTACCATGCTAAATTTTCTTAGCTAAAATGTATAAGTACAAAATATTTTTTTGAATCACGTTTATTTTCACAATTTTTTTAAGCAAGAAAATATATGCAAAAACCAAGTAAACTACCACTATTGGTTGTAACAGTTAAAATTTCGTAACCGAAAAAAAAAAAAGTGATTACTTATTTCCCGACTTGGGCACAGAGTTTTAAAATTGATATAATTTCGTCCAAATTGATATTTTAATATTAGTGAATACTTCCGGCAGACAAATAGTTTAATATAAAACGCTTTCCTAATAGCTCGCCATTCAATGACTATGTATTATATATACACAAAAGAAAATGTCTGTCAAAGTATTATTTACTAAGGAATCTCATTAAAATCCTGAAACGTCAATAAATTGAATATTTATTGCAGGCTTTTTCTCAGGACTGGTTCGTCGATCTTGTGTATTTTGCCTACCTCGTCGCGTATATATAAAGCGCTTCAAGAGAGAAATAAACTTAATCTGAGAAGTTCTAAGGGACTTTAATAAGATTGTGTTTGAGCTCATCAATAAATTACTCGCTTTGTATAGAAAGGTAAATTCACCGGTTTAGTTTTTTGAAACAAAAACTTTATTTCGCTGGTAATGTGTTACCTAGTAAACTGATTTATGGTACAGGTAAAACAGAATAGAAATAAATTCGTCTTAACATGAAATAGTAAGGGCAGCCCAATTATTTAATTGGAAATGGCTATAAAAATATTTATTTATGAAGAAACTAATCAGTTCTTAGCTGCATGTTAGCAGGAACATACCTAAAAATTGGCATAATTATTGTGATTTTTCGTCTTCTACTTGAAAATAAAAATGAATAAAAAAATATCAAAATATTACCTTTTTTGCTGTACGGTAAACATTAATTGAGATAAAGAAAGCAATTAGACATTTTTGTATTTCTATAGTTCTATTTTCTATAGTTTTTAATATTTATCTTTTATTTTACATGCTGTTAATGTCGATTATCAGTTTCTAGAGTATTTTATCTCATCTATCTAGTCTAGATCTATAAAAGAATACCCTGACTGACTGACTGATCTATCAATGCACAGCTCAAACTTTGGGTCTAGAAACTTCAAATTTTGCATCGTGGTTCCTCGAATGACGTAGGTAACCACTAAGAAAAGATTTTTTCGAAAGTCGACCCTCAGAGGGTGAAAAAGAAGGCTGAAATTTTAGGCTCTTTCGGAAACGGTTAGATCCAGATGCGTGAAATTTGGCAGAAACATTTTTTGTTGAAATCTATTAAATACTTACGTGTAAGACGAAATTCCGATTTTCACTATGTTGTTTTGAGTGGTAGATAGTTTAAAGCGCACCCATATTTTTGAAATTGCATAACTCAGAAACGTGATTATTCGAGCGATGGACTCTACAGAAGTACTCAGTGAATATGTAGTATTTCTTTATAGGCATAAGTTAGTATGTCAATGTTCTTAATTCTACGCGCAAGAAGTCTTCCACGCGAACGAAATCGCGGGCATCTGCTAGTTTATTTATATTATAGTTTTAGCCACTGCATATAACGAAATTTTTCTCACTGTTGTAAATTTGAAAAAAAAAGCGCTTCACGACATTACTTATAAATAAAATAAAGATTTTATTTATAAGTCAGATTTCTTATAAGCATCAATAGTAAACAATCCGCAAGTCCAAAGCCAAGATTGCCCGGAAAGGGATTACACCTTTGGAGAAACGCAGACATGCATCCAAACCCACCGACATTGTCAGTACCCGGGCCTGGGACTATTCTTCATAAAATACGCTTCAGCCATCTGAGCTACCGTACAGTATTATTATCTGTATACAACGACATGTGTATGTGTATAGACTTTCTCGTATTATTGTCTACATATACTTTATCATATTATTTATGATATATTTTTTAAGTCAGCTTATTTTTAGCATAATAATTTTATTTTTTCCTCTTTTTAATAGAACTACATACTGTACTGTACAGCTGGAATATGTAAATAATTTCTATATTTTTAATACCGCATGCTATAGTATCATGATGTTAATGTATTACCAGAGTAATATTCCCATTCAGAAACTGATTACGTGTTGGGTGGTAGTATGTAAATTAATAAATAAATATAGAGTATCCTACAGAACCTTCACTCAATACATAAAATATTCAAAAACCTGCAAAGGGGTGTTTACTTCTAGTTTTTCGGTACATACCAATTATTTTCTAATGAAATTGAGTTTTGACTTTCCATCAACGATTAGATAACTAACTGGAAAATTACAAATTAATAATTTGGCCAGTATTTCATGTTACATAGATTGACTCTGCTGTTTTCACTGTGACTATCTCATTAAAATAAATGAATATTTCACTCAGTTATATTTTTTAATACGACAGTTCTCATAAACATGCTTGCTTTCCAATTTATCACTACAGTAATCTCGAGTTCATTCATATTAATGTAACACATACAAGGTAATAAGCACCAAATATATTTTACGACTTGTAAGCACCTTTGTAAGTAATAGCCGTGTTTTCACATTCGTAACTTAATTTTATGTACCAATAAACACCGAAAATATACTTTTGACGTGTATTTCTCCAAAAATATTAAACATTCCTGCGTTCTGGAATTATTAATAAGCTTTTAGAGCTTCATGTTTACAAACTTGTATGTGATTTTCTAAATAAAATTGTTACATACGTTCTTTTTCACAGCAGCGAAAACGTTTTACGCAGATTAGAATTTTATCCAATTGCGGTTGAAACACAAAGGCTTTGTTTAAAGCTTTAGGAGGTTTTAAAATAGCTTGTAATAATGAATTTTATTTTTAGACAAGTCCACGTGCACTATCTAATAGTAGAAGGTATTTTGGTTGGTACACCCTTTCATAATCTCTTTAAGAAGTTCCCGACCGTATTATAGTAAGGGGTTGAGTTTTTGATCCTGTTGGCTTAATTATAACACCTTTTAAATAAAAAGGGAAGCTAAATTTAGATAGTTTTACTTTATGTTTAATGAGGTAATTAGCGGAATCTGAAGTTTGGCGCCAATTATGACTACAAACAAAAAAATTGACTTGTAAAACAGTTTATTACTTTCTCATGTACGAGGTACATTGAGTTGTTGATAAATTTACACGCACGTTTTCCATTCCCTTGAATCCAAAAAAATTTTTTTAAAGAAGTGGTTGTCTATCGTTCGTCTGTGGCCCCACTCAGAGCCCAGACCACTGGATTGGTTTTGTGTATTCAGGGCAGACACACCTTGGGAAGAAATTGCCAAATTGAACCTAGCTTAAATGTGAAAAGAGTGGCCCCTAAAAACTTAGAACAAATTGGAAAGTAGTTTTTTTTTCTCTTAAAACGCTCTAACAATTTTGCTAAAATTTAACACACTCCCTTACTCCTTTAGTACGAATACAAGATGGTATAACTACTTGCTTATAGAAAATGCAGGGAGAAAAGATGTGGGGGGTAGGCTTTAAATAGTTATGTTTTTCTCTAAAACGGTTTTTACAATTTTGAATAAATTTAACACGTGGATACTCCTTATCAGTATGGGATGGCTTGGACTAGTTGCTTCTAGAAAAGGCAGAGAGGCAGGCTGTGGGAGTAGGGTTTAGAAAAATAGAATAAATTTGTTCTCTAAAGTATGTGAAATGAACGGGACATCACATCTTCATTATTATAAAATAAAAGTTGTATTAGGAATTATGGATGAAAGAAAAATCATTATAAATTTACCAACACTCACTCAATAGAAAAATAAAATAAATAAATCTGTTATATCTGAGATAAATATTAGGCGAAATCATTTTTATTTTCGTAAATACTAACTGGTTTTTGAACTGAAAGATCAAGGTGTCACCACTGCTTTCGATTCAAATAATTCGAAATTTTTGTCAAATATATAAGAATTCTTACCTAGAAGACGTCCGCCAATACCGCGGACAACTTTTCGAAAGTGATTATTCTGAGTCAGAAGATGACTGAGAGAAGGATTACGAATGCGAACCTCTAATATCTAATACTGAAGTCAATGCAACCATATAAAACTAAAAACTGACACGGCAGCTGGGGTCGACAGTATCATGGCCCCGGCAGAGTGCTAACATTAACTGGTGAAGATGAAGTGAGAATCCTTCGCGCATATGTCAAAAAATAAGGGAAGCAAGAATCTGGTCCGATGACTGGAATACCTCAATCTTCATACCACTACATAAAAGATCGATGACAGATGTCTGCAACAGATACAGACACGTCAGTAAAATAATAATAGTTTCAAGAAGTCAGAGATATTACGCTTTGTTTCGTAAAAGCCGAAAGGCTTTTGACAATGTGGAATGTGGCAGACTATGACTGTATTATTGGATATAATTTTCCAAATGTATGGAGAATAATCTGATTTAGTGAAAAGTTGACAACACCAACTTCGACAAATGGAAAGTTGACAAAGGCGTCCAACAGTACTGTCTTATGTTACAAGTCTTCTTTAACAT
Source organism: Rutpela maculata (assembly GCA_936432065.2). Classification (NCBI taxonomy): domain Eukaryota; kingdom Metazoa; phylum Arthropoda; class Insecta; order Coleoptera; family Cerambycidae; genus Rutpela; species Rutpela maculata. The sequence continues at coordinate 39,477,540 of OW386287.2, read as the reverse complement.
TTACAGTGAACACAAACGCGGTTTACTACCTCCCATGATTTTGTAAATAAGATGATATACCGATAAACTTCAAAGCCCTTCTGGGCAATACCGGCAACTACAAATATGAGATTCGACGAGAAATGCAGATAACCACATCAATAGTTTGCTAGTTTATCATAATTTGGAGCTAACCAGAAGGGAAATCCCACTATACCTCGTTAACATCGTAAGCAGCTACCTCGAAGAAAGATGGTTGGAAGTCGAAAGGGGTCCTTAAAGTTACCACGGGAGTCCCGCAGGGTTCGGTACTTGGTCCGACATTATGGAACATCTTGTATGACGGCGTTCTGAAAGAGAAAATGCAGGAGGAGATCTAGGTCGTATTTGCAGACGACATTGCTCTAGTGATAGTAGCCAACCAAAGCAGAAGGACTACTATCCAAGGGAGCTGACGCCTTGGAGATCATAGACGCATGTATGAAACACCATTACTTTGAGCTCAACCCAGAAGAAACGGTCGGTCAATTAAAGCATTACGTTCATTATCTTAGGAAATTCAAACCTGTACGGAGCTCTACTTTCTGTCATGTGTGTGCAGCTTTTCGTTTAGGTTTATGCTTCTAAAGGTACAAGCCTTTCATAAATGCATGCGGGGTTTGATAGGCAGAATTATATACAGCTATCAAATTTTGTTGATTGTGAAATTTCAACAATTCTCCCCATTTAAAAGCCTCATAAGAAGAGCCATAATTTCACATTTCTTTTTAATTCTGAAGTATGCTGTCGAAGATTGTGGGAGTAACTTAGCGATCCATAGATTTTGAGCATTATGAGAAAAAATGTCACTGATGTGATTTTATTAAACACTACCCCCTCCATGGTAATTGTAATATATAACATCAAATTCGACAGCATTTGAAATGTTCAGCAATAAAAAATAATCTCCCAACGATAGTACAGCCGTGTACTTTTCCTATACGAATTCAGTATATCGAACAGATGTTGGTTATCTCTTTGGATTCCTGTCATACATTTTTTTTTTAATTCTACAGCGGTTTTTAAATATTCTATATAGTTTAAGATCAACGTTTTTCAAAAAGCCTTCCTGTATCATACGCAGTTTTTCACGAGGATATCAATAAACTTTTGGAAATATCAATAATTTTATATTAATTTAAAGACCACTGCCTTACGAATCACTACTCCCACATACTGATTTCTTATCCAAGTCTCTGAGGCCGAAGCAAATTTTTATACTGTATTTGCACTCCACTCTGTGGAAATAATTGTTCGTATAACTCTAATAATATAATATTTGAAAACGTCTACCTGCCTATAGTCTAGTTCCAGATCTAGTTATAATACATTCAATATCACAAGTCAATATCACAAACCATTTCAGAGTAATCGCACGTACAAAAAAAGTTACAGATAGAACGACAGATAGAATATTTTTTGCTCGATGTTAAAAGCACAGTATTAAAAAAGGCCCATCCGTGGTAAAGTGTGGAAGCCATCTTTTTTTACTAATTTTAGGGTGCTGAAAACGAATCCGTTTTGTCGAAAAATCTCGGGAACACATTAAAAAACAACTCTTGGGTGCCATAAAGTGAAGATTCACATTTTCCCAACCAAAAGTCATTTAAATGGCTATTATCAGGTTATAATGTGATTACTTCTGAATATTCTTAGACCCATCCAATTAAGGTGGTGGATTTTTATCTTTTTTTAGTTTTTATTGGTTTTAATTGCAAAAGAAATACCTAATCACCGAGTTTGATGTTTTTTTTTATCATAATAAGATGATTTAGTCAGTTTAGATGAATACTTCTCACCACTGAATATTTCTCACACTTTTGAGGTTGGGGTGTACGGTGTGTAATGTGCATATCACTACCTAGAAAATATTACTTGTTTTTTATATTAAAAAATCTTCAATTATTGAAATGACTTTTGGTTGGGAAAATGAGAATCTTCACTTTATGGCACCCAAATAAGGGTTGTTTTTTAATGTGTTCCCGAGATTTCTCGACAAAACGGGCAACGGATTCATTTTCAGCACCCCAAAATTAGTAAAAAAGGATGACTTCCACACTTTACACGCCAAAAAAGCTCTTTTTTAACATTGTTCTTTCATGACATTCTAAGTCTGTTTGATCAAAAAAATACATCATTTTTTTTACCGTTGCTCTACTTGCACTCCACTAAGTGGCTGTGAAAGTAAAATATATAATTTATCGTTTTCTGCAACAAAAGATTTTAGAAAAAGAAAACGTTAAAAAACTGCTTTTCTAAATGATACTCTGTCAGTACTGAGCAAGCACCTCTTACGAATTTACCAGAAAACTTTTTCACTGAGTTAATATTGATTATATATTTTGAAATAATCATTCAAGCCATTCCGGAGAGAATATTATCCATTACTTTTAACACAGACGTGAGAAGGCGGTAGTATATTCTAATTTAAGAACCAAAATGCGCCTCGTAAAATATGAAAGTTGTACCCTAGCTACATCCCATATCAACCCCTTCGGTAATATTTTTAAATTACAGGTCTTCATAATATTAATTTCCATATTCTATTTTTGGAATATTTTACACATTAGACACGGCTGTGAGATGACGTCTAATTTAGAATTCTGTACATCGGGACTCTGCAGGTAGCGCCGTTGTGTTATTCAAATTTTATAAATGTTAGGTTATTTCCATGTCTGTTTGTACAACGACACAGCAGAAATTATTTGATAGTTTTGTTGGCACTGTAATTAAGGAAAATAATATTTTAACACAATGATATTTAACAGGAAGATATAACTATATATGTTCGTAATAAAAAGGAAAATAAAATGAGTCGAAACCACAGATTGTCCGTAAATATCTCATCATATTAAGTGATTGGAATAAGGCTGTCCGGAAGGGGCTTACACATTAGAAAAAAACGCAGATATACGTTCATACTCACCGACATTGTCAGTCAAATTTTCATTTCTTCCAAAAACCCGCTGGGGCTCGAACCTAGTACGATAGACAGTGTGACCAGTATATTCCAATTTCCAATTTAAATAGTTTTTATTTTATTTAGCTATTCAGTACATGTCATTTTATTTTGGTATTTATTTCATAGTATACATTATTGAGATAAGCTACGTGACAACATACGCGTTAACTGCGCGATGTCACGCGGCGGCCAGATGTTACAGCGAAATATTCCCAGCCACGATAAACGAGAAAGAATTTTTTGCAAACTTCCAGTGGATCATTTGCTTTTTATTTCTATATATGTCTTGAAATAAATGAGTTCGCTGATTCAACTTTGTCTATTAATGTTATATACGACGTTGTATATAGGGAAAATAAATAAAAACTCTATTTTAAAAAGTCAATTAATAAAAACTGTTATTGCACCAGGGTGCATGATTTTTACGGCATACTGTTTTCAGCGAGGGGTCATGGGGGTATGGAGGGAATTGGGTAATGTGGATAAGGTATTGTGGTTTCAGAGTGAGTGTATTTGTGAGAAGGGAGGAGAATATTCGCTACACAATACATTTTAGTCAACTCAGCTACCGCACCGGTAATGAAAAAGAGTGGTTTTCCGGACACAAAGAAATTAAACTTACAGTTATAAGGTGTATCACTTGCAACAACGAACATTAAATAAAAATTAAACAGAATGTGATTTTTGTCGCCAATAAAAAATCCGATAAAAAAGGTTATATTTCCTCATAAGGTTTTTTCGATCTATTTTCATTTCCACGGTTGACGCCTTGGAAATGAAATGTTCATCGGCTATTCATTCATAATACCACCCCGAAGTTGTAAATTCTATTATTATTTTTAATAATTGGAACCTTTATAAAGAGCATATGGCGGAAATTATGTAGAGATGTCATAATGTCTGTGAGATTTTTTCTTTTTCGAATTTGGCCATTACACATACAGCCAACTGCTACCATAAAACTCATTTAATCCATGTCTATGTCGACAGAGGAAAAACAAATATTAGATAAGCAAAGGAGACAGAAACAGAGGCACATGCTTCTCGTCCTGGTGTCTATCAAGATATTTATTTTTTAGTTTAACGAACACAACTAGAGAACCATTATAGAATATAGGACGCAACAGAGGAAGAATAACAAATCATACGAAGCTCCTACTCAAACATTCACTCACAAAATGTATAATAAAATTTTCTTTTCATCCAAAAAACCGATGATACAATCAAAAATTTGTTTATTTTTAGCCGACGGAGAGTACATTAAAAGGAGATTGAATGTTACGATTAATAAGATTGTTATATAACCTGTCACTTTCTGCTCTATATTTAGAACACTGGAAGAAAACACGATCCAGGTCACCATTATATCACTGAGACAATTTCATAATGTTGCGTTTTGGCATTTACACATAAACCGAAACGCTGTTCTTCTTTTATCATCAGTTTGTTTGACCATTTTTTATGATCTACACTTTCTGACATTCAACAGAAATGATACAACTGCGAGCTATTTCCTAAGGAACTTTATTTTAATGTGGAACTTGAAAGGTATGCATAAGCAATACGATTCGAGGCTTGTTTTGCCTAGTTCTCCACTGCACTGAAGCCATACATAATGGACGACGAAACATCACAACTTTTATTCACGCGTAGGTGTGAGGTGCTCCGCATAAATCTACTGGTAAACTCGTGGTAATAAGAAAATTATGCATCCTTCTTTGTCATAATGCGCATAGCCAAAACAAATTTATTGAAACTGGGTCTAGTTAATCTTCCCAGGAGTCAATACGTGGAAACCATAATTTATTAAATAGAATACTATTTACCGCAGAGGAGGTAGTGAGGAGAATGCATCTTTAAATTTTTCTCTATATAACTTTTATTTAAACCCTAACACCTTGAAAATGATTCCCATACCGTTAATTAGCCCAATATTAAAAAATAAATTGTACTTACAAACCTGCATTATAGAACCATATCTGCACGTACCTGTAACAGAAAGAAAAACATGAACAATAATGTTATATAGTTAGGATTAAGTTGTTCAATGTATCATTTGGAAACGATGCCTGAAGGGTTAGATATATTGGACATGCCATACAACAAAGGTCTAGAATAATGCATGAGTCACGAAACGTCCGCCTAAGAGGTTGCGAAAAGAAGAAGGAAATCGTTTCGATTGTGATATTTACTGAGAAAAAGTATGGGATATCAGTAAACGGGTACCAACAAAATGTAGAAAAGGTGGACCAAGAAAGAACTGATAAAATATGATCAGTGATGGCGACACATTTAGATAAACTCGTCAGAAGTAATTAAAAGTTGGAAATAGACAAATTTAGAAAATGAAAATAAAACATTAATACAAGAAAAAGAAAAAAAAGAAAAGTATTCTCAATGTGGTTTACAAATATAAATTTCTCTATTCAGAATTAGCTAGAATATGATTTAATAAGAAGAAACATAACTGGTCCTCAATTTGAACCTTGAGGTACTCCAAAAGTATTCATATAAGGACCAGAGCGAAAGCCTTTATACTCAATAAATGGCTTGCGATCAAATATATTAAAGAAATAAATTGATTATATATTCTGAGAAACCAAAGATATCCAAAAAAGTAAAATAACAAACAACCCTGGTTTACTACCCTTACAGGGAAAGGAAAGATCTACGTTAGTATAGAATATCTTTGGCTTAACACTAGTAATAGAATTTAAATTAATCAAGCGCAATATAAAATTCTAAAAAAATTAACTATATACAGAGGACGCATATAAAAGAGAAAACTCAAATTCCTTTCCTTTGTTAGAGAATCTTGAACAAAAAATTATTAATCAAATTCAAGAATTAAATCCAAATTTTAATAGACATAAACGTGGACTAATTAAAATTAAAACTATTTTAGCAAACCAAATAACTATCCTAAATTCAACTATCGCCAACTTTACCGAATTGTCTCAAAATCTATCTCACAATCAAATTATATTAGAATCTCGAATTCAACGTACCAAAACCGATATAAATAATTTCGTAAATCACGAAGCAGAACACTATCAATATTTCTTAACGTACTCGCAATTAACATTTTTGTATCAAGATGTCTATGATATACTGGGAAAAAATTAAAACGCCTCGATTTTTGCCAAATTAAATACTGTATATAATACTATTATAAATCCAGCAGTTTTATTGGAAATAAAAGAAACTAAGAAAAAAATAATTAACACTCGATTACCTTCTGAACCCGAAATGAATAACATAAGTACTTAAATATGAAAAAATAATTAACATCAAAGAATACTTTAAAGATTTTACAGTAATCTTTAGATTAGAAATTCTTTTAATTGAAAATGAAAACTTTTAATTTTTCGAATTATACAGCGTGTCCTCCGATTGAGGTCGCTATAGGTAAAATGGACAAAAAATGTTCGAATTTTTTTTTCATATTTGGAGGTTCACCCCTGCTCATCTAAAAAGTAATTTTGGTTGTACTTTTGTTTTTTTAAAATCATGTAGGCCATGAAAGTTAAGCAAAAACGAATTTCATGTTAGGTAAAGTACCTTTTCTGTAAAAGATACAGCAAAATGTCATTAAGGAAAATTATTCAGATTAAAAACTTATAATCCCTTGCAAATTTTCAAGAAGATGCGCCTACTTTGATGATTTTGATTTTTTTTAATATAATTGCATTTTACGAAAAAACAAAATGTTGCCGGTTTACTAAAGTGTTTGCTTCATTATGTACTAGATTATACACTTCAGTAAACTGGCATACTATTTTTTTTTTCGTACAATGCAATTATATTGAAAAAAATCAAAATTATCAAAGTAGGCGTATGTTCTTGAAATTTTGCAAAGGACTATAACATTTTAATCTGAATAATAATATAATAATAATAATAGTTTATTTGGATTCAAGTAGGTACATAATGTAATATACTGTATAATGTAATATACAATACATGTCGATATATATATTACAAACAAATAAACAAGAAACTCACAAAGTCGTAAATGACATTTTTATGTATCTTTTACATAAAAGGTACTTTACCTAACATGAAATTCATTTTTGCTTAACTGTCATGGCCTACATGATTAAAAAAAAACAAAAGTATGCCCAAAATTACTTTTTAGATAAGCAGAGGTAAACCTCCAAATATGAAAAAAAAATCGAAAATTTTTTGCCCAATTCACCTATAGCGAACTCAATCGGAGAACACGCTGTACATATACATTACCAAAATAAACCATATCAATTGCTACTACTAACAATAAAATATGTAGCTTTAGGACAACAAAAAATATATTAATTAATAATGATTGTATATTCGTAATCACCAATGAATATTTATGTAAAGATGTTAATCCTATTCCAATTCATAAAAAATCACCGTGTGAAATAGCTTTATTATCATATGCTACTGATTTAATCGATTGTCACCCAATTAATACTGAAATTTCAGAAACCCAGATTCAAAAAATAAAATTCAACAAATGGATTGCTATAATTCTACATAAAATCACAATTATTTTAACTTGTAATAAAATTATTAACAAATCAAACCTACAAGGAATACTTATAATTAACTTAAATAAAGATTGTCAAATTTCAATTGAAATTGAAAAAAAAATACAGTTTCCTAAGATACGAAAGTTTATAAATATAGGCCGACTGCATTCAAATCCCCAGTTAAAATCTGTCTTAACTACATTGTTAGTTAGAATCTATCATCACTTGTAACCATTTGATCACTTGGCAAATAAAAAGCATAAAACAAAGATTTTTGCTTTTTAATAACTTCATTAGAAAACCAACAAATTTATCTTGCGTAAAGTTAAACTTTACTCACTACACAGTGCGTGTAAAGTAAATACTTCACGCAAGGTAGCAGAAAAAGTTTATTTCGTGCAAAAATCGACATTTTGAATTAAAATACTATTTTTCTTTCTAGTGTGTAACTACATCCATTACTATCAGAAACTTCCTCATATCGGGTTTTATAAGGGGCCCGGCAGCTGACCCATATGTAAAATTTCCTCATAAAATCATGAAATATCAAAAGGGAGTTGAAACCGCAAATGGGTTAGATGTATCACCAACACTTTATATTTAAAAAATGTATGAGATGTTAGCGATACACTCAAACAGCCCTCTCAAATAGGGGGTATTAAACAAGAATAATTTAATTATAAAGCTGGCTGTTATCAGGGCCGGCGTCGACCACTGCAGATATTTATAGATAGTTTCTATTTTTAAACTATCTTAAGGCATTATTGCAGGCAAATTTCACTGCAGCCGAGTTCTTCTTGAGAATAAAAATAATTTTATAACTTATTTGTATTACGGATTCAAAGCTGAAATAATATATTTGGATGTCTCGCAAAGTTTCATTAATGAATAAAATAGCAGTGGTGTGCCCAGACAAGTTGATCAATCTGGAGCTTTATTAGAGCTCAATCTGGTTTGGTAAAAGGCAGAGATAGGGAAAGGAAACTTTCCGTTTGAAAGTTTCACGAAATTTTGGTAAAAATGAAAGTTTATAATAAAATATTTGAAAATTAGAATATTTGAAAGTTCCCAAAATTCAAATATTTTATTGGAAACTTTCATTTTCACCAATACTTCGTTCCGGAAGCTTTCACATGGAAAGTTTCCTTTACCCATATCTGATTTTTATCAAACGAAAACTCCATTTTCCGGGAACTTTCATTGGAAAGTTGCCTTTACCCATCTGTGAGTAAAAGGAATGCCACTACGTTTTCAATAAGAATAGAAGAGGCTTTTTATTTTTCAGCAAAAAATATGCAAAAAGATGTGTTGCAATTCATGTAAGAAGCGATGAATTAACATCAGGGATGTTTATGCCACAGTCTTTGCTATAATTATTTGGAAAATTCAAGTATCCCACACTTGTTTCTAGTTAGGTTGCACTGTGGGTCAGGAGACGTTTAAAAATGGCCCAAAGTCTTGTTTTGAAATTGGAGGATTTTAGGTACTGTTTTGTAAAATAATGAAAGTAGTTCAAACATAATTTTTATAAATATTGACGAAATATTTTCTTATTGGCTCTTGATGTTGAAAAATCTTTTAAATTAACGAACAATTTATGCAAATATATATCAGATATTTTGAAAAATGTAAGCAATATGAAAGTCAATGATCAGCTTAAATTAATACATGCTGTAGTAGGAAAAGACGTGAAATGTCAAATTTTCGAAATTTACAGCAATAGACTCCCGACTGATCGATTGATCATTCTCCTTCTTATCTGATTATCATAGGGCGTTTTTGTTTCTTTCATTATACACATTAATTTAAAGACGTCTCAAATATGTGGGATTTGACATTTAGTACTTCAAAATTACCTCAAGAGTATCTGCGAAAATCGCTCACAGAGGGTCCAGATGACCAATTATCGCCCAAAATTCTGAAACTTATAAAACTGATCCAGAATACGCTCTTAATTATAGGAAAAATTATTTTAAAAGTCACATTGAAAAATTGGGGTGGTTTTTAGGGGACGGAAATGGCTAAGTAATGTTCTGAAAATTCCTATTCCCTATTCCTATTTCCTATTTCTATAGAATTCGACAGCCTACTCAACGGAAAATTAGTGAATACAAATTTTTTGATAAAATACGGTAATGTAAGAGGTGGAAATCAAAATAAACAAAATTCTAAAACTCCGGATTCATATAGAATCATACCTCCAAATCTAAAGAAATCTAGTGAAAACATTCCTTTAATGAAATAGCTTTTGGAGGGTAAAAATAGAAATAAACCAATCCCAATTTTACTTAGTTATTTTAATTTCCACCCCCTAAAAACCAACTCAATTTGCCTATGGGATGTTTAAATTGTTTTTCTATAATTACGAGCTTATTCTGAATCAGTTTCCTAATATTCAAAATTTTGGCTAAAAAATTGTTCATCTTGACACTATGTGGAATGCAAATATTACACGCACATGACACAATAAACAATTAACCGAGAAAGTCTTAACCTAAGAGAAATACATGCACACTGGTAACTAAACCTCTCTTTACTTCTTTTAAAATGGCTACAGCTCTCTCTGAGGTGAGCTATTTTTTGTTTTCCACAGTGGTTAAATGCGAGTTGATACTTTCCATATTATGTAATAAGCAAACACTTTCAATAGTATGTATGTGATACAGACACAAAATTCTCATTTAAAGTAATTTGTCTCTGAGGACTATGTAATAAATCGAAACGTTGGAACAAAAGCTATGAAAGCAAGGTATGCTATATGCATATGCTACTGAGCTGATGAGGTTAACTACAGGGAGATCGAGAAAGACTGAACGTGCCGCTCCCTAAAGATTGTTTTTGTGCCGCTTACATACTGCATACATATGTCAAATTTTCTGGTACTTTCAACATTTTCACGTTGGCGACATTAACCTTAAATATAGTCAATTACAGTATTTACACAAACTGCGAGTTTCTTTTTTAACTTAACACACAAGTGACAGTGAACTGGTTGCATTGAAAAACACTGATTAATTAATCAAAAGGGGAGATAAATGATAAATCAAACACAAGCCAATAATAATAACATTCACGAAAATGACAGACATCAGATTGGTAACAGTGACTAGAGAACCAGTCGTTACTCCTAGCAACATAGGAAATTAATTTTAATAATGTATGTACAATAGAAATCAATTTTGATAATTTTAGTGACTTTTCCGTGTGACGTCACGATCAGTCTTTCTCGATCTCTCGGTATATAGTTGCGTCACAGACTGACGGTAATGGAATAGAATGGAATAGAATAAACTTTATTGCTGTAAATTTTACCAAAACTACATTATTATTGGCAAGGTCAGCTAATACTTAAAAACTACTTCAATAAAATAATATTTAAGAAACATTAAAATATATAAAATGTATAAAAGGGAACAGAAAGAAAAATATAATTAAAATAAACCTAAAACTAAACAAGTCAAAGAATACGATAAACTATTGCCTATCAAATTTTATTAATAGCTTACAAAATTGTTTGTTTTTATGCATTCAATAAATCATTGAATGAGTAAAATGTACTTTCAAGTGAGGATTGGTAGAGCATTGTACTTTACTACTTTAAAAATAATATAACATCGACCTTTTTCAAAACTGGTATTCTGCAGATAACTTGTCGTCACCATTCGAAATATACCGCTTTTCTTGTATTTTGTTTAACTAACAATACTAATTTGCATATATGGATGGGATGGTAAGTGTTTCCATTTTTTTTTAAGAAAGGTTTATATGAATCTCTGCAAGAGACATTCATCTAACTGAGTATGCGTTTTTTGTTAATAAATACTTTCAACCAATGTAGGAAGGAACCCTAGAATATTATCACATATTCCAAAATATTCTGTAAATATAAAAAACAGAATATTCTTAGGCAACCTATTGAAAGTTAGTTTCTCATTAGTAGATAACATGACAAATAGTGTCGATATCAAGGTATTAATGTAAGATTCCCAGTTTAACCTACTTCTACCGTCATGCCAAGAAATTTTCCATTTTCCATTTGCATAATTGAGAACCTTTTAAATGGACTGACAATGAATAGTAAAGTCATTGGAGAAAACATAACAAGAGTAGTTTTGCTTCCATTTAAATTATTCGAGTCACAATACTTAGTCATATTTGAGGATATTATGGTAAGTTTACTTGAACAAGCCAGTATGAATTCTTCAGTTGCCACCCAGGAATTATCATCTGCATATTAATTTATATTGACATGGTCTTTTAAGTCGTTAGTGTACAGAATAATTAACAGAAGCCCAAGTATAGATCCTTGAGGTACTCCTTGTAATACATAAACTTTATCTGGTAAAATCTGAAGTAATCATTTTTAAAAGTTGTTATAACAGTGACTTGAAATACATCAGTAACACACAGATAAAAATAATTTCTTGAATCAAAATCCGTGGTTTCAACGAATATACAAATAAATAAATTCTTCAGACAAAACAAATACTTTTGTCACAAGATAAATTATTTTTGAAACAAACGTATTTGTCTTATATGAAGAATTTATTTATTTGCGTATATATGAAGCAATGTATTCTTGAATCAAAACATTATTTCTATCTGTGCATATAATATGAGGTACTTTGTTATATATGCCCTGTATACCATAACAATCTACCTTATCCAACAAAATGGAATAAATAATGTTATCGAAGGCTCTTGGCATTTCAAGTAGAGGTAAGCTACCTCTAAGTAGCGCAAAGAACCAAATACTCTCGTCCAACCCTGGATGTAATGGACAGATTATGGTTATGTGTATGTAAATGAATTCAAATCTCGGCAAATAACAGAAGCTCTCAGGCACACTTGAAATTCTTAACCGTAACTCTTCGACACAACTTCAAAGTATGGAAATTTTTTACTTTTGTATGGGAGTGACCAGATTTATGTAATGTATGCATTGTTGAGGAATTTTAAATGTGTTGACGCTCCAGCTGGTTTACAGTTTTCAGTAATTAATTATTATGATGGTTTAATATGTAAGCTACCCGGGAATACTAATATGAGCCAGTTATATTTTATACAGTTTTATTTGCTTCCAGGTACACGTTCACTTCAGACAAAATTAGTAAAGGCTATTTTATGTAGGTGTCTACACATTATTGTGCCTAGAAATGTTGATGATTAGTTTTCCCTTTTTATTCATTGTGAGTATATGCTAGGGAAGTATTTTTAAAAGCGATTTATGCGAAAACTGGTCAATTTTTAAGGCGATATGTAAAATATATTAAAAAAACGTGTTTATTTGTGTATACCAATGAGTTTTACCCGGAAATTTATTTAGAATAAAACGTAATACTGGTGATAAGTCGTATATGCGGCAGTTTTCTCGAAAACGGTTGGAATTTATCAAGTTCTATCTTTTTTACGTAGAAATGACTCCTTCATGAGATTTTCTACTCAAAGGTCCCACAACGTTTCGTAAAAAAAGAGAGAAAAAATATTCATCATCAGGTATAACTCATGAGGCGCCCTCCATGGGCTCGTGATGTGATACATAAATTATTGTTTCTTGCTTTTTAGCTTAAAAAATGTTTCCTTATCAAATTCGGAGAAGATCGGTCAAGAGGTAGTTGAGATGTTGCAAAAAAAAGAAATAAAAATAAAATTTTGACACCCTGTATCTTTTTCCACAGCAACAATTGCTAAAGCATATTTGGTTGTATCCTCATATTTTGATCCGAAGAATCTACCCTTGAACTATGGCCTATTATTAATGGTCCATCCTGTATACATCTAATTATTACATTTTCTAAAACCTAATAAATATTTAATTCAAAGCGATAACATATATTTAGATACTACAAACAGTCTTTACGGGCTGGATCACATTTACTGAAGTTATTTTTGTAGCTTAAGTCAAAATTAATTTTAAACAAAGTTGTTTACAGTAAATATGTGCTATCCATCCACACTTCTCAGCTCCGATATGGTCTAGTGGCTAGGATACCTGGCTTTCACCCAGGAGGCTCGGGTTCGATTCCCGGTATCGGAAAACTTTTATTTTTTTTTAAATAAGTTTTTATTTTAATTGCCTTAATTTACTTTTTGTAAAAGGAGTTGGTCACTTGTTTACTATTGTTCTAATAATCCTTCCCAGCCTCACTCCAGCCAACCTTACAATTGCAACGGCGATGCTTCGCATTGTAGATATCAGACATAGGTGCATGATACTATGAACACTAAAGTTTAAGTAGTAGTATCATGCATAGGTGGGACAGATGGAAAATTATTAATTTTTAATAAAGTTGTTTTGATTTAATTTTTGGCATTTAAGCAGGAGGCCCGGGTTCGATTCCCGGTTTCGGAAAATTTTTATCTTTTTTTTTATAGGGCCGAAAATACTTGTATTAATTGTTTCTAAAACTATAAAAACGAAGATTATTTTTCGATTTTTGTTTCAATATGCAGTGTGTTTCAGTTAACATTCCCACAGCCGATATTTCGGAAACTAAGCAATATATTTTTATTCTGTAAACGGTAATAGATTTCTATGGTTAATGCCTTCTTCAGGAAGTACAATTTACTATTATAACATTATCACCAGAGATGGCGCTGCAGTTTAAAAATATTTTTCGATCAAGGAAAGTTTGAAACATATTCGATTAAGAAGCAAATTTTAAACCAAATTGTTCTTATTCCAAAAAGTCAGATTTGCAGTAGTTTTTGAATTATTTTAATTTTTTCTAATTTTTAAGTGTTATATTTTTTTTCTTCAAGCGTATTAAAATGTTTAAATTATGTCACCAAAAACAGAAGTAGAAGTAGGACATTGTTTTACTAGTAACATAATGTTAGTTCCGAAAGCGCCGCCGTAGTGAGTATTGTCTTACTAGTAACATAATGTTAATACCGAAAGCCACCGGTGGCGCGCTATCCACTAGCCACTTGTCATATTGTGTCAACATGTAAGACTGTAGTTTGAATATTTGTACATTTATGATAAATAAATGAATTTTTGCATTTTAATACGCTTGAAGAAAAAATAGTATATATTACACGGAGTAGAACGCCTTTTTTTGTGTTTCGCCCAGTTTGCGGCTTCGGCTTCGCCTCAGCCGCAAATCCTGGGCTCAACACAAAAAAAGAGTGCGTTCTATTCCTAGTAATATAATATACTATTTTATTGCTGTAACTTTTTTAATCTTGATTTTCAGGTATAGTAATTTTCTTGCCTACTGTAAGAGAATTATTTACTGGTGTGAATTTTTTTTTAATAGCACTTCCGATTTTACCGGAAATTACTTCAAATTGAGAAGAGAAGAAAGATGATGGACGATATTTATCAGAGTGCATACACAAAGGAAGGCGCTGGAGTGTTTCAACATGTGTCGAGACCTGATATAGCTTGTACAGTAGGAGTGGTAGCGAGGTCTTTAGACAAGCCAACGCAGACTGACGCCAATATTCTTGGCTATAGATGTCGGTCTCGGATGACTGGGGCCGGGCAGGACTATTGCCCTTTACCCCAATACATCGCTGTAGACCGGGGACCAGGACGGGCGAACTTACTTTACGTCGGCCCCACTCACAAATGTGAGCGGTGCAGACGATTTCGGCCCACCTCCCTGGGTCCTAGCTCGTTGGACCCTGCTGGCTAAGGCCTCTTCTGGCGTTCTTCTGTCTTGATCTTCTTTTCTTCGCCAGCTTGTCCCCCCCGGGGGGTAGTCATCGGTCAGTTTGGGTGTTTTGGGTTTTTGGCTGGAGTGACTGCCGGTACACAGAATGCCAATTGACATCCTGTCATCCGGATCATCGGTAGGGTAAAGATGAGCTGTGTAGCTCGAGGAAGGGCAGACCTAACTGGTTTGGTAGCATTTTCATTCTGCCAGGAGTTAGGGAGACTACAGGTACTGGACGGTTGTTTGTTCGGTATCCGTAGGGTTTTGGGTGGGTGGTTGGGTGATCGTCCTGTCTCTTCTGTGGGGTGTCTTCATCGGACGGTGGTATGTTTTATACTCACCCGTTATCCAGTATCTGCACCTTCGACCGCTTGTGCCTCGGAGCATCTGCTGGGTCGTAGTCAGTAGCCTCCCTGACCAGTGGGTTCCCTTGCTCCTCAGCAAGGGCGTACATCTTCCTGGCTCTCTCCTTGATGATTTCAGTGACCGGGGTGTACTCCAAGTCCCTGAAGATGTCCTCATCGCAGACTGACTGGCTCGCTGCAGAACGTATCCTCAAGTACCTGCAAGGTACGTACAATCTTGGGATTCTGTACAAGGCTGGATGAAATGAGTGTGTTACTAAAGCATACAGTGATGCTGATTTTGCTGGTGATCCTCTGAATCGTCACTCTACAACGGGTTCTCTTTGCAGAATTGGAGATGATTCAGTAACACTTGGTTGAATCGTAAACAACAATCAGTAGCTGTTTCTACAACAGAGGCTGAGTTCGTTGCGGCTAGTGAATGTTCGAGGGAGGTGATCTAGTTGACTCGTGTTATTAAGGAAATTAACCAGTCAGTGGAAATTCCGGTATTACACGTCAACAATCAGAGTGCCATTAGACTGATTAAGAACCCAGAATTCCATAAGCGAACAAAACATATCGAAGTACATTATTTCTTTGTTCGTAAAGAATATTTGGATTGACATCTGGTCATTCTCTACGTTGAAAGTAGTGAACAGCTAGCTGATATGCTCATTAAACCATTGTAAAGAGTTAGATTCCAAAAATTGCAAAGTGCTATTGGGGTGTGTGAACTCTGACTGTCAGAGATATTTTTGGAGGAAGTGTTGAGAATATACAAATGCTCTATTACTGAACTACTACTTATCTATAGTTCTCTAGTTAGATTAGTTTTTGATAGTAGAATTAATGTCAGTTTTGTGTGTCACATGTAAATGTTCAATATAATAAATAATTTCCTCAAATAGTTCACGTCCAGTGAGTACGAAATCTCATTACATTCCTATGTTAATTGTTTATTATCATATACTGTTTCTAAGATATGCATGTTTTTGTGTCCTGCATTATAATCTTTCGTATTGTTTATTTTACTTATAAAATCCACTAAACAAATATATGTTATATTTATTAAACTCTGTCAATGAGAATAATTTTTTTGGGCAATAAAGTAAATATCATTTGAAGGTACGTCTCCTTTTAAACGCTACAGCTTTCAGTTGAAACTATTTTTTCAAAAACTATTATTTTTGAGATATTTAATTTTCTCACTGTGTATACAGTAGCTTCAAACCTTGTTTTATAGTGGGCCATAAGCAAAGTGAAGTTTGCATAAGTTAAATGCAAATATCATGATAAAGAGTAATTTATTATGATTCCCATAATGTAATTTGCCAAAACAAGAATTTATCTCTCAACAGTATATCTTGAGTAGCTACTAAAGAAACGACAAATATGGGCCTTGTTGGTAGCTTAACTGCGGAAATTTTAATGTGATATATTGGGCGGTTACTTTTATGCTTCAAATGGTAAAATGTACGCAAAACCTTAAAATTAATCTTGTCCTGGTTTTGAGTGTATTACAATTTATTTCTGTCCTACATAAAACTATTAATACTCTCGTATTAGCATAGATAGGAAAATAATTTATAACTTTCGGTGGTGATACGAATTTAGATCTGAAAAATCCTATTCGTTTTGTGGAAGAAAAATTCCTGTTTTCGCGAAAAACTAGTCTCGGCAGAACCTTGGCCTAGTATCGTCTATTTAATAATAATAATACTAGTAATATTTCTCTTGAGAATATTTCTATAATACATAAAATGCAAACAATAATGTTTCAACTAAGAGCACCTAAACTCTGAAAGAGCTTGTGTTGTGCCAAAAAATAATTTAAAAATTTATTTAATAAAATTAACAAGCAAGATTAATTTTTTTTTTTAAATCATGATAAATATTGACTATAAAACCTTTTTATTCATATCACAAATAGTGATTAGGGAAGTGACATTTTAGTTAAAATATTATTTTGTTTAATGTACTTTTAAATTCATCAATATTATCACTCAAGTATATCGTAGTTTTTATTTTAAATCTTTTATAACATTTAACTTATCTAATATACGAGTACACCAGAAGTATTTTATGTAACTTTATTCCTAGATAATCTATAAATTTATGGAACGCAGTATTAGTTAGGCTGGCTGTCGACCGATAGTCAGAGGACATAACCATAAATAAACGACAAATAGTCATTATTTGAAGTAAAACAGTTTTCTGCGAATACTATTCCTAATTGTTGCTCTATAAGTGATAAATATATAGTAATAATTATATTCTATATTTTAGATATACATTAAATCCACATTCCACAAATTCATTTTTAGGCTTTCTTGCATTTTAATGCACAATGAACAGTATACTAATCACTGTTATTATATAGAGCTATTACAGAAATTATTGTACAGATTCATTTTCAGCTAGAAAACTATTTTAAAACTATCCCTGGATGGTCAATTTTTTTCCCCCTAATTGCACATATTTACAGGATGGTCCAAATTCTAGTAAAGATTTCATTATTAATTTTTTAAATGAAGCATACTATTATCGTTTTAAATTAAGGTTTAGTTAATATACTTTATACTTGTAAAATCTCTGATCACTATTTCTGAAGTGCCTCAAGGTTACAATTTAGGGCCACTTCTATTTCTCATATTCATTAACGAAATAAATGATATTATTAATGACCTATTCAAAACTAATATTTGCTGATGATTTGAAAGCCTGCGCAGAGATACACAACAATAGCTGACTCTAGCACGCCACAGAATAATCTTGGTGTACAGTCATCATTAATGTTAAAAAATCCTGTGCTATTACTTTTTGTCAAAATAACGAACTCGAAGAATATGACTACATAGTAAACTCAGTAAGCAGTAGAAAATTAAGAACTTACGTATCTTCTTTGATAGCTAGTTGACATTAGAACTCACATCGAGCTCATATAAAATGCAAGAAGTGTTAAAGTCTTCTATCTTACATTACTGTTTTATGCGTATGTTCATTTAAAATTAGAATATGGTACAATTCTATGATATCCTCGGTATATAGATATATATGCTTTATAAATGGTACTGAATCTATCAAGAGAAAGTTCTTAAAGTATCTATTTTTCATGGAAGATAGTGTTTCCCCACCAAAAGTTCACCTAGTTTAAAGAATCGGTTTAGCGTCGTATGAGACTCGACGTGTGTTAATTTCCATTAAATATTTATTGAATATCATTCATAATCATAATAATATTGACTTCCTTGTTGGATAAATTCAATTTCCGTTTATCTAGACTAGCATCCCGAAATGACACAGCCTTTTATTGTGATAACCACAGAACAGAAGTCATGGCAAAATCTCCAATTTATTAAATGTGTAGCAATTTTAATAAACTATCCCATTTTTGTGACATTAATTTCGATAGTCTAGGCAGTGTATTAAATCATAATACAAATATAAATTCTCAAAATATGGAAATACAGAAAGATATAAAACAACTGAGAGGTGAAATTAAAGAAGAACTGCAGGTAACGAGGAATAAACTTAATCAACTAGAAGACCAAAATAAAAAACTGTGTGCTGAACTTGAACTCGCAAACAAAAAACTGAAAAAATATAATCTAGTGATTTTTGGGCTAGATTTTCAAGAAGATACATTAACAGAAACATTTATTTCCTTAGTAACAAAAAAGCTAAATGTTCCTATTGCAGTTAGTGATTTGAGAGATATTTATAGTATACCAAAAAAGAATATCGTATTTGTAGAGTTATTATCCTACTCAAAGGAAAAATAAATTTTTGCAAATTTAAATAAACTCAAAGGAACGAGGATAAGCTTTGCCCATGAGTTAACTGCAAGGGAACTTGAGGAAAACAAGGTACTAGTTACACATCTAAAGGCAGCAAAAAGTAAGCAGTTAATCGCCAAAATAAAGAATAATAAACTTGTGGTGAGTGGAGAGACATATACCTACCAGCAGTTAATTGAACAGCATATCGAGTTCGGAGATACGACTACAGAAGATCCAAAGAATACGGAAATAGAGGAGTCTAGTAAAGACGACAAAAGTGAGCGAGACAATAAAAAAAAAAAGATCTCTCAGTGATCCAAACTCTCCATTATCACTGAAGGAAAATAATTCAACTGAAGAAGGACCCGTGACTAGAGCACGCAAACTTTCAAAAAAAGAATAAGCAACAATATTTTACAATAGTTTCAGTTTTTATATACTTGTGCTTTTTTTCAATAACTTTTAAATATTGTCAATGTTAGTAGAATAAGCTAATTTTTATTTTATATTATAGTTAGAAAACGTATTGTGAATAATTTTAGTAATTCACTACTGCATTTTTAGAAAATAATTAAAATAATAATAATATGGACCCATACATAAGGGAATTGCAATATACACCAATTGAAACTTTTATTGTAGGCAATAATTCAGAGTATAAACAACTCGTTCAAACAAATAATGCGTTCAAAGTATTCCACAATAATATACGGAGTATATCAAAAAATTTAGATGAAATGAATGTTTTTTTGAATCAATTTGATGAATCATTTGATGTTATCGCGTTTACAGAGTCATGGAAAATTGATAATTTAAATTTGTATAAGAAACAAAGTTATGATATTATATACAACGAAGGTCAAATTAATCAGAATGATGGTATTGTTGTGTATATAAAAAGTAATCTTCAGTACACATACAGTATTGAAAAAATAGGCAACGTTAATTCCTTAAATGTAATTATTAAATTTGACAATAAAAAACTTAATATAATCGTGATATACAGACCCCCCTCAACATGTCCATACCAATTTAATAATGAGTTAAAACAATATTTAGATAAAAATAAAAAGGAATTCTATGATATGAGCATGCTGTTGGGAGATATTAACATTAATATAGCATCGGAGGTGTCGGATATTGCTCAAGATTACTTAAATATACTGATGGAGAATGGATTCATCTCATACATAAATAAAACAACGAGAGATATTAATAATAGTCAGACTTGTATTGACCACATATTTATAAAAACAAAAATTTTACAACAAAAATTTATACCTATAATTTATGATATTCAAATAACAGACCACTTTCCAATTATTTTAATTGTAGATTTACAAATGAAAAATACAAAACTTATCAAAACCAATTATAAAACATACATAGATTACAAAAAACTGAAATTAGATTTAAATTCTGAAAACTGGAGTGACTTTTATGATACACCAGATGTCAATGCTGCAACTAGGCTATTCATAAATAAATTAAAAATTAATATAGAAAATAATACCAAAAAGGTAAAAATCAAGAATAACGAAAAAAGAAGTCAATGGATTAGCAAAGGGTTAATTACCTCAATAAATAAAAAGAATGAATTGCATAAAAAACTGAAAGCTCAACCAAACGATACTAATTTAAAAACTGAATATAAGAATTACAGAAATAAATTAAATTTACTTATAAAAAACACAAAAATTCGCTATTACAAAATGCAAATAAATAAAAATAAAAACTCCTCAAAAAATATATGGCAGTGCGTTAAAAATATTTGCAACGAAAATTATAAAAAGGAAAATAAGATAGATATGATAAAACTAGATGACAATTATATAGTAAATAACAAAATAGAAATGGCTAACTTATTTAACAACCATTACGCTAACGTAGGGAAGAATCTTGCAAAAAAAATAACCGTCCCTGAAAACTATATCGACCACCTTGATAGGAAAAATAATTCCATATATCTTTACCCAACTAACCCGGTAGAAGTAAAAGACATTATTATGAACTTAAAGTTAAATAAAGCTCCAGGTAAAGATGGTTTAACAGCGGAAATTCTAAAAGAAATCAATGATATAGTGTCAATACATTTTGCACATTTAGTAAACAAGGTTATTGCAGAAGGAATATTTCCTGATGAATTAAAAGTAGGAATTATTAAGCCACTTTATAAAAAAGGGGATAAAACAAATATTATAAATTATAGACCTATTTCATTGATTTCAAACCTCGCAAAGGTTCTGGAAAAAATTATAAAAAAACGAATTACTAACTTCACACACATTTAAAATCCTATCCGATATGCAATTCGGTTTTCAAGAGGGTCGCTCAACACAGGATGCTATAGCATACGTTACGCAAAAAATATATCAAAAGCTAGATAGCGAACCTACAATTTGCATATTTGTTGACCTAAAAAAAGCGTTCGACACGGTCAGTCATTCTAGATTATTAAACAAATTAGAACATTTAGGGTTTCGAGGTAATGCACTTAAATTAATGGAGAGTTACCTTTCAAACAGAGAACAATATGTACAAATTGAGCAGTCACTAAGCCAACAAAGAATTGTAGAATATGGAGTGCCCCAAGGTACAGTTTTGGGACCCATACTGTTTAACCTCTATTTAAATGATCTGTTGACATTACCATATAAAGGAACGATACTTAGTTTCGCGGATGACACAATCATTATGCATAGCGCAAAAACCTGGACACAATTAAAGCAAGTAATCGAAGAAGAATTTAAATTAATAAAGAATTGGTTCGATAAAAATCTACTAACCATCAGTTGCGAAAAAACTAAGTATCTTCTTTTTACATCATATCAATCAAACTTACCTAATCTTGGCCCATTACAAATTTATCTTGAAAAAAATAAAAAAATAGAAATCGAAGAAGCCGAATATATTAAATACTTAGGAATAATAATTGATAAACATTTTAGATGGGATATGCAAGTAAACAACACTATAAAAAAAATAAGAACTTTCAAAATTTAAATACTTGAGACAATTTCTAGACTTACCACAGATGTGTGTGTTGTATTATGCCCTTATTCAATCTCAACTAACTTATGGCATTATTGGTTGGGGAGGAGTTAATAACAACTACCTAAAAAACTTAGAAATTTTACAGAAACGCTTCTTAAAAATTATTTTCCAAAAAGATAACACCTATCCATCCAATAATTTATATAAAGAAAGCAAAATATTCGATATCAGGCAGCTTTACTGTCAAAGCATACTAATATTTCAATTCAAGCATAAGAACGAATTAAAATATAAAACACATAGCCACGACACTAGACACAAGAATACCATTAGTGAGAGAATAAAGGTCAAAAAAACAATAGGAGAAAGAAGTTATAAATACCTGGCACCTAGGATATTTGATCTTCTTCCATTTGAAATAAAACATATAAACTCACTAACAAAATATAAAACAAAAATAAAAGCATGGTTACAGGAAACTCCGCGAATGTTTATACATCAGATAATCGATTCAAAGAATACTTACCATTTATAAAATTACAATACTCTGGCTTATATGCATTACCTAATTGACTATTCCGTTCTGTATTAACTCTATAAAATAAAAAGTTCAAAATTTAGTTATAGTAAAATAAATCTTTTCTATGTTCCTTTAACGTATTTAGACGTTACATTGTTAAATATGCATAAAACCTATACCTAGAAATACTAAGTACACCGAAATGTTTACTCCAACTCTAGTTTTAAGTTTATATTTTCTTGTTTTAATCAGTCACAAGCGCAAGAACAATGTTCTTTTAGTGAAATGATTGAATTCATCATTATATAAACTCTGCATCACTTGGAGCTCGTAAATCAATATTTGATGTTTAATAATTAGGTGAATTATGTAAAAATATGTATGTGTGTATTATGTGTATTCAACCCACACACAAGTACATCTGTACTTTCGTGGGTTCTGCATGTTTATTTTTATACAAAATTATATTTAATACTAATTTATAAAAAATGTTAATTCTATGCTTTATACTAATTGTATTATACGCTTATTTTTAAAAATAAACATTATATTATTATTATTATTATTATATTAAGTCGGTGAAACGTCATTATATATTACTGCGCACCACTTTTGGTCATTTCTTCCACTCGGTCATCATTTAACCCACTATAGTCTTCATCCGAGACACAAGCGGAAGATCAATCCAGACCGACTGACCGAGGGAAGCAGACATGACCAGAGGAAGTAAGTAATAAAGGTAGTAGGTAACAACGTGGCTGATACTAGGGACCTGTACCATTTTTACCGCTTCTCTTTTCTATAATATTTTTGTGGTGGGAAACCACTCAATGCGTTCTCAGTATCAACTGGATGAACTGAGACGTACGTCGTGGTCTAATCATATATTGTTTCAGGCCAAGATTTATTATAACTGTTTTGTTCCAACAAAACAACTGTATTAGATCCATAGTTAATTAAGTCAAAAACTACAGACATAAATGAGTTTATCCACTTAAAAGTTCTATCAAATTTAGCGCATCGAGCATACGCAAATACTACTCAACAACAACAGTTTCATGAAGGAGGCAGAAGGCGAGCTGACCTTGAATTAAGTTAGATAGTGGCGCAAATGATACACTGATATGCTCTCTTGCCATATGTCAACAACATGTAGTCCTTTAGCTCGTTTCATTTTACGATTAAATGCCACGTTTTCGAATTCTTGCCCCACTGTGCGACGATGGGAAACCACTCAATATGCTCTGTGTACCTCTGACGTGGCTGCTTCAACTGGATGAACTGTCAATCATACCTTGATTCAGCCCAGGATTTTCTGCAAATTGTTTTGTTCCGACCGACGCGCGACGGTGGAAAACCACACAATACGCTGAGTACGTCTGACAGGTTGCTTCAACTTGTTTCAGCTTAAAAGTTACTGCGTATTAGCCAAGTTTATAACCTGAGTTAGTAATTTGCATTGCAAATATTTGTTTTGCTTCCTCATTCCTGGTATACGTGCACTGTCTGTAACATGACCCAATTCGCCGCTTGCGCTGCTACCCCATCGTTTTCCGTCATACCGCTTTGATAATCATCTGTCCGTGTTACCATATCATAGCTACCGTCATAGTTTTAAGTATAGCTTTGCTTCCTTCTGCAATAGCCTAATGTAGCAACTCACTTATTTCCGGATGAGTTTGCCCGGAATGAGTTTACCAAGTTATCTCACCACATCAAGTAACTAAGGTTTTAGAAAAACAAAAACATAAAAAAGATAATATTTTATATAAAAATGACAATACATCTTTTTAATAAATGTTAACATATATTTTATCTAATTGAAAATACGAATATATATTCAAACAAAAACGAATTTTATTAATTTATTATAGATATTTTAACCATATATCTATACCTAACCATAGCTTTAGGTTCTTATTTCTGTTAGATTATTGAAGATTCTGGTAATATTAGGATTAGTGTTAAGTACCTGTAGAATTGTACATAGCAGGTTTTGGTATTAATAAATATTATTATATTGTGCCATTCTTTATTGCTGTGTGTCTAATTTTCCCTTTGACCCACTATATATTTCCGTTTCTTCACTGTAGCTACTCAAGCCCTGCTTCGCTGGCTTTTGAGCAGTGTTCCTCCACTTGATTAGGAACTGGTGCTCAAGCAACTATGCTGTAATTACTGCCATTGCTAGGGTATCCAAGTGACACTTCGCAACCTCACGGAGAAGTGTGTCACAAATGGATGTATATTTGTTGAAAATAAAGAAATATTATTATTAAATCTATAAAAAATCGAATTTGACATTTGTGCAATACTATATAGTAATAAAAACGTTAAATTATCGAAGATACTCTCGAGCCAGAAGGCCTGGACGAAAACGGGCCAATGTAGATTATTTGGAATGTTAATTATACGTATTTTCCACATAATTAGGGAAAAATAGCATGCTTTATTTAAGAAATATTCGGTGATGTCAAAACTGTAACATGCGCCACACCCTGTAAGTTGGGGTTCAAGGTTTCATTTCAAAATATGAGCTTTTACGAACAAAAATTGACCTACCTCGTTGTTTAACTATAATTGTTTTATTATAAATAAATGTGCCATACTATGGACACACTGTATAAATTATTAATATTAGAAAATAATATTAATGTATGCCTCTTAATAAGATTAGCCGTAAGAAAATGTTATCTATCACTATCAAAGCTAAAGAAATTATTAACTCCAGCTCGATCTCAATTTGCATTCAGAATTGATATTAAGCATTACAAACACCGTTAATGACATTTACATGGATTTAATCCGGCATAATCTTTGAGATAATGTATTTTTAATGTTTCCAGATTAATCAAATTTGTCCCCTGCTGGCTGTCAGCTCCTATTAAAACCAATTGATTTAGGACATGCTTTCATCGCTTCTTTCCATATACATTCGTTAAGTAAATTAGAGAAGGTCACGGATACCCTCAGAGGTGACAGTCGCCTAACTAAATTCGTATTAAAATCGTGTAGTCCAAATTAGTTTTTAATGTATTTAAACAACAATAAATCTCTCTGACACTCGACTCAAAGAAATTTCTTATTTTTTCATTTCCTTACGTTCCGTAAAATCTGTGAAAATCCAAAGGGGATAGAACAGCTACTCAATAAATCAAACAGTTTTGTAGGATGCTAGCACTTAAATTTTAGTCGAGCAAGGTCGAGTCTTTTTCAGTTCTGTGCAAACCTTTTGCTTTTGATTCAATGCCCAGATTCTGTTCCGATTTAACTTGCTGGGAGCTACGGTTTCTCTTTATTCACTTTGAAGGGAAAGAAAACGGAAAAATATACTTTGCGCTGGCATGAAAGAAAGTGCCGGGATGTCTGACAAAGTAAGAATGGATTGGATTTGTTCACGATTTTTAAAGTATGTAGATAAAAAATGTTGAATCATCGATTTAATTAAACTCGTGAACTGTTTTCCATGTTTTTCGATTTCTTTAGGCACACTCACATCTGTAATGTGAAATTTACGCAAAAATAGTAGATATTACTAATAGGTTAGCAAGTCATGCATATTTTTATAGGTAAACCGACCGATCGCATTTAGTTGTAAATTTTGGTGTTAACAGATGGTTCGTTCATACAATAGATCAGGAGCTAGCGACAGTTTTAGTTGACTCATTTCAGTAACTTTGTAAAGCCGTTTTTCGTAAGCTAGCGACAGTTTTAGTTGACTCATTTCAGTAACTTTGTAAAGCCGTTCTTCGTAGTAGTTGGAGAGCCCTCCCTAGCTGTACGTGTACGTATTATTATTTGCAGACATTTATCTCGAAAACGGTAACAATGGGTTATGAACAAATTTGAGTTAAAAGTGTTGATCGTGACATCTTTTGGATTCTGCTGGCTCATTCCAATAAAATTAAATGTAAATTTCTCTTTGATACCAGATTTGGCAATAAAAGAAGGCTTATTAACATATTCGCATTAGCAGAAAAGTACGGACCTCAAAAATGTTAGGCATTACTGGGCCTTTATTTATTTACTGGATGCGACTCAGTTAGCGCCTTTAAGGGAAAAGGAAAGATAAACCCCGTAAAAATGTTACTTTCTCCCAAATATACCAAGATTTCCCATTTACCCATTTCAAGATTTGGGGAGCAGCTGGAATATTGATGATAAATTAGTCGCATCATTAGAGGAGTTTACATGTGCCATATATGGATCAAAGAAATGCGCTAGCATGGACGAGCTTCGCCTAATTGCCATTAGACAGAAATGTGGTGACAAAGATTTGTATTTATCGATTGAGACTAAAGTTGATTTTTCTTCGATTCCACCCTCAAGAGCTTGCCTCATCGAGCATATTAAAAGGAGTGTTTACCAACGCGTATTTGGAGATTAGCCGACGAAGGTATTCACAATATTCCAAAGCCTTGGAATGATTACGGATGGCAAGAAAATAGAGAACTTCTTTTAGCCCAAGAAAATTAAGTTCCAACCCTAAACAAATTTCTTGCAAGCTAATTTTTGGCAGAAAGTGTTCATTTGATGTCTCTTATTAATGAATGAAAAGTCTCTAGAGATCTGACTGGAGCTTCATTTTGATCTAGTCCAAAAGGTCGATAGTGACCGAATTCATACCCTAACGCGTAGTAAATATTTTGAGAAGCGATTAAAATCCACTCTAACACTTGAAGAATTAATATTTAAAAGAAAATATTTAAAAGGGTGTATTAAATATATATAACCTTTAAAAATAATGTACATTTTGTAACAAAATAATAGAAATAGAATGAACAAAACAAAAATAATTCCTTTACGATGTAATCGGTCGGTCTCATCAAGCCTGGAACATTTTAAAATGAATTTATCGTTATCAAAGTAACATTTTATTACTTTTAATAGAAAATCCACATAATTATAGTACCTCTTCTTCTACAAGGTTATTGTCACCATCATCTTCCTGACTGCATGGATGGTCTAGTTCGTCTGCCACGACAGGTATATTAATGCATGAGGTTCCTCTGCAATGTCCGCACATAGAAGTACAGTTAAGACCTGCTATCCTGCACTAACACCCTCTTTGGCAACCTTTTTTGCAATTGCATCGTATGAGGTGTAGAAGTTCATCTGGTGCAGGAGGAAATACACTAGGGACAGGAACTAGGGTGCCATTTATTTTCTGCCATCCCCACTCACTAGCCACCATTTCGTTCCCCAACCAATCTTGCACTTGTAAATACACTCGGAAAAAGTGTTGCCTTGCTGCATCACTTGTTAGTGGAAGGTTGGATAGATCTAGTGCACTTTTTCTTTTCTGTTTTGAGCCACCCTTTTGCTGTACTTCCTATGCTATTACTTTTTGTCGAAATAACGAACTCGAAGAATATGACTACACAGTAAACACAGTAAGCAGTAGAAAATTAAGAACTTACGTATCTTCTTTGATAGCTAGTTGACATTAGAACTCACATCGAGCTCATATAAAATGCAAGAGTTCCTATTAAGAAGTGTTAAAGTCTTCTATCTTACATTACTGTTTTATGCGTATGTTCATTTAAAATTAGAATATCGTACAATTCTATGATATCCTCGGTATATAGATATATATGCTTTATAAATGGTACTGAATCTATCAAGAGAAAGTTCTTAAAGTATCTATTTTTCATGGAAGATAGTGTTTCCCCACCAAAAGTTCACCTAGTTTAAAGAATCGGTTTAGCGTCTTATAAGACTCGACGTGTGTTAATTTCCATTAAATATTTATTGAATATCATTCATAATCATAATAATATTGATTATCCTTCCTTGTTGGATAAATTCAATTTCCGTTTATCTAGACTATCATCCCGAAATGACGCAGCCTTTTATTATGATAACCACAGGACAAAAGTCATGGCAAAATCTTCAATTTATTAAATGTGTAATAATTTTAATACACTATCCCATTTTTGTGATATTAATTTCGATAGTCTATGCAGTGTATTAAATCATATTAAGTCGGTACTTAAGTACCGCAACTCATTTAAGTTGTTGCACTTCTTGGAAGTGTATAGTGCGAGCAGAAATTGTTCTCAAACTGATGCAATATCGTCTCGGGTTGCCAACGGTTGATAGAAAAGTTTAACTTTTCTACACAGTTCTGGATTGGATTTTAAAACCTTATAAGCGAGTTTCTTCCCTTTTCCGAATATTACACATGTTGTATCTGAACCAGTTGCGGCATGTAGAAATAAAATAACGTCCGTCACATTGCCGAGAGTGGTTTGCAGTTGTTGGATGTTAAACACCTTCAGTGGTGTCTTAACATTTACAGGTTGTAGGACACACAGAGAATTGTTGTTGTCCTTAATCTTTTAATGCTGCTGTATAACCAATAAAATCCTCAATAAAAGTCAATAACATCAATTAGATAACACACAAATAATGCACTTCGACTACCACAGTTGGAAAATGAGAAACAACCTGTTAGAACGCGATTGCTAGTATGGGTACACGTGTGGGCGTGCGGCGCAGCGCCAGCGCGCTTCCTATCGAATACATCAAATTCTAAAAAAAAACAGTAGCGAACTAAAGCGTGTCAACCAGTAGGGAAGTTAAAATATTAACACATTGATTTACAAATAAAAGTTGGCGTTACAACAGAATTTCATATACCTAATCTATTTACTTAGACCCCTTTTAGAAAAATCGATGTGACGCATTGAAGCTCCAGTCGAAACATTAGAGACTTTTGGTATGTTATACGGGAACACCTACTTGACATACCATAGCAAAAATTGCTTTGCAAGGAATTTGTTTAGGGTACCTTTAAAATTTCAATTAATATTCCTGGGCTATTTGGTGTTCAGCAGATAAAATACTGCCTCAATCGGTTAGTGAAATTTTTCAGATGATTAGAAAATTAAATCATAATAGACGAAAGTGAGGATGATAACGATATCATAAATGAAGCAATAGAGGAAGAAGACTTGGGAGAAATATTCGATGTATCGGAAGACGGCGATAGTGAATCTGAAAGCGAATGAGGTGTTACGTACGTTTTACATTGAATTTTATATTTTATTTTAAGAGCTGAATCATTTATCTGGAAAATGGTACTCCAAATATTGTATAGGAGCAAAATTGTAGAAAATTTTATGCACTTTGTTTTTTGTGCAGAAAGTTTTTCTCCATCTTTTTTTAGTTTTACTTCCACATCCAGTGGAAGTATTTTAACGACAAAAAAAATTTAAAAATTTTTATTGTTCAAATAGGCTTAGATTGTCATGAAAAGTCGAGATTTTAAGTTTGAGCAAAAAAAAAAAATTCTGTCTGTCGGTCTGTTGGTCTCTCTGTAACTTTTTTTATGCGCACGTTTACTCTGGAACCGTTTGAGATATTGACTTGAAATTTGGTACACATATGTACTTTAACGAGATCTAGAACTAGATTATATTTTCATCTTGTTCCGTCGAAGGGTTGGGGGGTACATTGGGGTAAATCTGGGGTAAATAGGTAAATCAAGCAGGTAAGAGTCCATAAAATTGGTATTTAGTATATACAAGAGAAGCTAAGGTCTCAAAAAAAATGTTGGCATTAGCCACCCCTGTTACCACCCCTGCCCCATTATTAAAGGGGAGGAAAAAAAAATGTGACTTAGTGTGTGTGCAAGAACCAGAAACCTCAAAATATTTTTTTACTTCATCCACCCTCACTATCACCACCCCCACCCCACTACCGATGTGGGGTATCGTTTTATGGGTTTTTGGGGTAGAGGATTTTAAATATTATATTATTAAAGTTCCATAAACAATTATTTCCACATACAAAATTTTTTCGTTGTAAGTGACTTGGATAGAAAATTTGGATGTGGAAGTAGTGATTCCTTGGGCAGCGGTTTTTGTGTTAAATGACAAAACAATATTTGCAATTTTTTTTTTTTATAAACGAACGCCATTTTGAAACTACAGCCAGTTTTTTTTTGAGGACATGTCTAAAATTGTTCCTTAGGCTTTAATCTTTATAAAAAACATTGTTCCCAAGGAACGGGGGGACACACACAGTTAGGGTGGGTTCCCGTAGTATAGTGAATATGTCCTCTTAATTGACTTAATTGTCAGTCTTCCAGTGACATTTTTGTTTGTTTACTTAGTTGAGACGCTCCTGTCGAGCCTTGCCCCGCACATATCCTGTCACATAGCAATTTTCACTATTTATATTACGGAAATAGTAAACTAATGTTAAAAAGAATGTGAATGAAGTCAGCGTAAAATTTCTGTTGCTGTCTCGCGCTGTATAATATTTAATTCTGGTTTTTAAAATGTCCCGTCAAAAGTCTAGATTCACATGAATATTGGAACATTGTTTGTAATGCATTCAAATACTAAAAATAACAAAGTCAGAATTATTTCGTCTCAGCTTTTTGTTTTTTTGTAAAAAATATCTCCAAGTATTGTAAATTTTATTTTCATAACTTTATTTCTATTGTGAACTATTCCATTCTAGAGCAGATAAATTGATACTAGGGTTACCATGAATGCGTCTCAAAATGTTATTCTTATTAGTACGCTTAAAAGTAGACTCCTGGATATAGCCCAGTGAGTCAGGAAATTTTCTGTTGCAAATGTAATTTATCAGGAGTATTTTTTTAAGTACTTTAATACTGATATAATATAAAAACAACAAGCTAAAAACGTACTCTTCGCCGAACTTTTTATATAATAATTGTTACACGCTTTATAGGATATTCTTCGCAGTTTTTTGTAAATAATATTGGTTTTAGACATTTTTAATTTTATAATACGAACTTAGTTGGCAAAATACTCAGTGTAAAATAAAGTAAATATTAAAAAAAAAAAACTAAACCATACCACCATACCCCATTTGGGTTTCGAACCCGAGTCAAAAGCGCAAGAACTACACCACCACCTTATATGTAAAAAAATGTAAATTTTTACATTATAAGACACTAGCTAAAATCATATTTTCACGGTTGTATATTCCTCTAGCTAACACTAATTTACTGTCCAAATTTCAGTACAATCGAATTTTTCTTTCTTGAGTTATCGTGCTTACAAGAAACGTGACGGACGGATAGACAGACAGACGGACGGATGGACAGACGGAAAGACGGACGGACAGACAGGCATTTTGAAAGTTGTTCAGAATTCGTTCACTAACACAATGATATGAAAAATTTTTGCCTGTGAGCGATATTTACTGTTTTAGAAATGTGCCGATCAAATGCAATCTACTGTTCGTTTTCGTATTTGCGAAGAGTATAATTATTTACCTCTTTTATATCTGTATATCGTGAATTAAATTTAATTTTTTGCGACGGTATTATATTATGAATTTTATTGCATGAAATAGCTTTGTGTACAGATATAAAAAATAGAGCCACTTAAGACTTTAAAAAATAAAAAAGTATATACCTTAAACATTGCTTAACAGTTTACATAAAAATCGTATGCCCCGTCTTGCAATTTTAAGAGAAATACTTATTTCATCAGCGCAGGGCGCACATCTAATGAAGCCTTGCGAGAGCAAGGATACGGCCTTAGATGCGTTCAGGCATAGTCCCACGGATGGTAGCTTCGCTAGTTATATGAAATTTTCCAGTTTTTGTCAAACCTACTCGGCATATAACTTAACTTCGACACGCCATGGAGCGACCTCTATGGAGATGTCCGCATCCCCATTTTATGATGCTTTATTTCAGTTATCCAAATTTTTTGTTAAAATTAACTTCTAGTTCCGAGCTACATCTCAAGAAATGTACAAATTTAAAAAATTTCGGAAATTATGATTTTTTTTCATAGGTACATTTTATATTGTGATATTTTCTAATAATAAATAATATTTTGCATTAAAAATATTTATTGTTTTAATAAAAATACTGTAGAAAAAGACAGAGTTTGAAAAATATTGACGAAAACGCGGGAAATTCTACCTAAAAGTTAAAAGTTTAAAAAACCATAAAAACATGCTTTTATAAATTCTACACTAAAAAGCAAAAAATAATCATCGAATCTGTTCTATTTGTCTACACCGTAAGGACCTTAGTGTAAGCCGTGTTCGTAATTAAATATAATATGAGTATAAAAACGTGGGGCGCTTTTCGAACGCTATTTCGAACAGGTTTGATAATTAAAACGCTGAAGACATCATTAGATTAATCCGAAAACGGATTAGAGGGACTGAGCGTGACAGACAGACAGACCGACTGACCGACGGACGGAATTTTCTAAATTCGCTTTCGAGTGGATAGATACAACTTTCATTTCGATCCGACGTTTTTTTCGGGTTTCGATGGTCCACCGGAAAAATGCAAAACCTATACTACATTTTTTTCAAAATGTAGTAACAAGTGAAAGAAATATTCAGACAAATTGGCTAAAATATTTTTTACATGAAGTTTGTGTCTTCCTGACCAATGACTAAAACCGCGTCAAATTATAATTCGACCTTTGTTAGGAAGAATTAGATTTGAACTTACTTTGAAAATACAAAGAAAGTCGAATTTCATTGCAATTTCCATTTGTTCGACTCACGAAGAATGTCCTTCTGGAGGATTAAAGTTTTTCATATTTTCATTGCAATTTGGAAAAATTTTAGTTAATGTGATTTTGCTGATTTTATTAAGTTTCTATAACACCCCACATCTCATGATTATTTGTTTGTAAGTTTTAGTTTGGGGGTTTAATTGAACTTGAGTTTTTTTATTGACGTGATCAGAAAAATAAAAAGTTTCCTAGATATTTTAGGATTTCTAATCTATATTCATCGATATTCTAATGTTTTTATATAATATATTAATGATCTTTAAGGTGTTGAATTTTGCATGAATACATTATATCGTTCGTTATAAATACAGAACATTTTATGTTGTATATTGATTTCGATGTAAGTGACTTACCAAAACATTGCCAATTCATCTTGTTCAAACATATCAGTTTCTCAGCATACGTGATTCCGAAATGATAAGCATATTCTGTGTATTTGCTAAACTTAAATTTTACTTTTAAATTAGTCCTTTAGTCACAATAGGGTGTGTTCCTTAATAAAATTTAAGAACGCCACTTCAGCTCTTTACATGAGTAGGCAATACATAATTTAGTAACAAAGAGTGACAGTGCATTAACTCTAATGCTGGTGGCCAAATTAAACAATTAGGCCGGAAACTAATACGATAATTGACGTCTGGCATACTATTATTTATTTGGCAAGGAGAATGCTCTAATTGGATGCCAGAATGACAAGACAGTTGCTTTTCAGATATGACACTAATGTTATTAATAAACCTTCAAGATCGTTCTATCATTAATTTTCGTTTATAGATATAGACCATGACATTACCAGGAGCTTTCCTATTTTTCAATGATAGAATCTCCTTTATTATTTCATATTTTTTAGCGTTAACGAGAAAGATAAAATTGGGCGTATATTAACACTGTAGATTGCTTTACAGTATTATCCCAATTTCCAATATAGTCCACTGCATTTAGTGAAAAATAAGCCGCATCTTCAGACCAATTCATATAAAAGCAAATGTTGATTTTCCAGGTAGGTATGGGTGTCCTTAATAAGGTCTCAAAAGTCCCCGAAGTCGGAGTGTAAGGATAAAATTTGGCAACGTTGTAAAGGGCTAAAATCGTGCTCGGAAATGAGATATCTCGGTTTTCATAGCCTCTACGACAAAAATACATCAGGTCAAAAAGAAAGCTATGGAAACTCTCTATAAAAAAGATACAGGGTCCTTTTTCGTATACGCAAAAATTGGCAACAATTTCTGTGATATTAAATTCTCACGTGCAGATAGAGTGCTTCCACTATTAACTGTCAATAGCAATGTTAAAGTCCATGATACCACAATGCCCATTGATCCATTATTGTTGTTTCAAAGGATTACTGTCATGAAGAGAACAAATGAAGAGCTTCGCACCTACTTGGAGTATGAATTAGCTCCGTATCCGGTGTCACTCTTTGACGAAGTTGCTATGCGCAAGACGAACAAGTCAGCTTTCTATGACAATTTCCAGCCATCTGAATCTGAATCAGATCTCCAAAATGCCACTTATATCGTTGATGGGGGATTTCTCTTGCACCGAGTTATATGGCATCAACATGAAACCTACGGTGCTATTTGCCAAGCATATGTTAATTATGTGCAAAATCATTTTGGCTCGAACTCCATTATTCTTTTTGATGGTTATGAAAATATTAGCAACAGTGTGAAGGCTATGGAGCAGCTTCGCCGGTCCTCAAAAGCTTCATATGTTGACATTTACTTTGATGAGCAGATGGTTGCAACTGTAAGCCAAGAGAAGCTCCAATAATAAAAATAAAACCAGATTGATTTCAATGTTGACAGAAAAGTTTGAGGCAAATAATTATATTGTTAGACATGCTGAAGATGATGCTGACATTTTGATAGTCGAAACAGCACTTGAGGAATCATGTAAAAATACTACGGTTGTGGTTGGGGAAGATGTGGATCTTCTTATAATTTTAACTGCTCGTACACCTATTAATAAAGAAATTTTTCTCCTCAAACCAGGCAGAGGGAAGGTCCAACGAAAAATTTCTTCTTCACGAAGCTTTGATCACCATAAAGATATTCGAGATCAAATATTGTTTCTGCACGCATTCTCTGGGTGTGACACTACATCTGCTTTGTTTAATAAAGGCAAGACTGGAGAAAGGCTTTGAAAGTGATGAAAAAACGGCAGAACTTGAAACTTGTAGGTGAAATTTTCAGCAAGACTGGTACTTCTCCTGACAGTCACTTCGAATGGGATAAAATTTTTCCTCGCAATCTATAACGCTCCAGTTAAAGAAGTTTCCATCGATAACTATCGGTATTCTTGCTTTATTAAAGCTGTGAGCAAAAGCAAACCAGTGAAATTGAATTCATTACCACCCACTCATGACGCAGCTCAACAGCATCTATTTCATGTTTATTTTCAAGTTCAGAAATGGTTGGGTAATGTATTGGATCCTAAAGAGTGGGGATGGATGTTGAAAGATACCATATTGTGGCCAAAAACAACATCCCAACTTCCTGCGCCTAAGTGGCTTCTGAAAATGATTTTCTGCAACTGTACGAAAGGTTGTGGACCATTGTGTGACTGTCGGAGGTTCAGACTTAATTGCTCACCAGTTTGCGGCAACTGCCATGGAAAATTTTGCTTGAATGCTGAACCGATTGGAAACTCGTCAGAAATAGATGCCGACACTGAAGCAGAGACTGAAAGTTCTCAGATTGACTCGGATTTCCTCGAACGAATCGATGAATTTATAGAAGGAGAAAACGGACAAGAAGGAAATTATTAATTTGACAACATTTCAATAAGTATGACAGTCGTGGATTAGGCCTAACGGGGAAACCATATAAAAAAACGCGCCTAGTACTCAACCTCAAGGGTGGTGTGGAATAGAGTACTTAAATTATTCTTAATATCCCATAAGTTCAAATTCAATGCAAGATTTTCAAGAAAACTATTGCGTATACGAAAAAAAGACCCTCTATGTTTTTTATAGAGAATTTCCATAGCTTTTTGACCTGATGTATTTTTGTCGTGGAGGCAATAAAAACCGAGATATCTCGAAAAATTCGATTCCGAGCACGATTTTAGCCCTTTACAGCGTTGCCAAATTGTATCCTTACACTCCCACTTCGGGGACTTTTGAGACCTTATTAAGGATACTCGAACCTACCTGGAAAACCAACATTTGCTTTTGTATGAATTGGTCTGAAGAAAAATCCTAAATGCAGTGGACTAATAGTATTAGCTAGATTTTTATACTACTTCTGTGAAGTAGGTACAATGAGTATTTGACATTTTTTCTGATACTTTTAATATAATTATCTAAATACAATATATCGTAGAACTTAATGTACAAAAAAGAAAATGGATATTATCATAAAGAATTACAGAAAAAAATAGATATTATGGTACTCCCAAATAACATTTTAAACTGATGACCTTTCTCACCGGACGAAACTTCAAGGAATATATTTCAATACATTTGAAACAACTTTACGATATGTCATAATATCAAGTCAGAGTTCGCCTCATGGTGTACGGTGGAATAAAGGAGAAGTAAAATTCGTGACTTAGATATAAAGAAACTCTTTGAACATGACAGATGCAACTATCATCTCACAAGATGCTCCGGGAACAACTGACACGGCATTGTTTGAGATGGGTAAATATATAAATTTCTTTCCAAATTACATCCCATGAATTCATACTGTCACGAAAATATTGTAGAGCATGAAATTGTCTGGTCTGATTTTAAGTAATGACTATTTATTTTCTCAGCTGGCTGTTCGTTAAATTGATGGACTAAATACTGTTGTTACGTATTATATTTTTTAATTGTGGTTATATGTTATTATATATGATGTAATCGTTCAAAATCCTTAGATATGACTACACAAATTATTTCATATACGCGCAGTAATGCTTTCCAAAATAAAAAAGAAATTATAAATCGTTACTTTATTATACAGGGTGAATCCATTTCAAATACAGATACTTGAAGAAACAATTGATTATTGTTATCTTCATCTTCGCAGACACGAAGAGTATAATGTATTTGCAAGGCATATAACCTATATATAGGATGACAAGGATATCGCTTGCATCCCTCTTTTGCCCTTTGTTTTTCAAGATATCCAAATGAAACTCGGCATAGTTGATATAGACGTGAAATTAAAAATTTTGACATATTTGAAGATATTTTCGGACTTCCGGTTTAGCTGGAAGTGACCAATTCTTGATTTTAAAATGGAATATCCTGTATATTATTGCATTTTCAGAATCCTGAGTGGATTTGAACCACTTTTACGCCGATTTGATTTTTTTAGAGCTAAGTTTTTTTTCTGAATCTAGAGTGCTGCGATTAACTTAAAATCATCATTAATGACATAAAAAATAATGGAAAAATACAAATTTGACATTTATAAATTTAATAACTAGGTGCATTCTAATTTTTCGAAATTAGTTTCTTGCAAAATGTTTTTTTTAATGCGGAACCCCCTCAGTTAAATACAACTTTCCAAAACCAATCCAACGATACCTTCAACCACAAAATCCATTTAGTATTAAACTCAAAAATACGTATTATTTGTGTTTCATTATGATAGAGACATAGTATAATGGTTTTTAAAGTAAGCCATGAAAAATAAAAATTGTTTGACAGTTATAAGAAACTTTATATAAAAAAAACCAATCCAGTTCTGTTAATGCCTAGTGCAATAATTGCTTGTCTATTCGTGGTTCTTAACGTCTATTAAAGATACGAACAAGCAGACATCTTTCTAATTTACGGCGAATGCCGTAAGAAAGCAACAGCAGCTGAAAGTCTGTATGAGCAAAGATATCCTGAAAGACAACACCCCTGCAATATTTTTCATTTTTAGAGAGGAAATTTAGACAAGAAGAAAATCCTGAAATCCCACAATTTCGTTATCGATGAAGCAACAGAAATCAATGCATTGGCTTGTGTTGACTTGAATCCTACTGTTTAGGGCGGAGAAATAGAACACGAACTGGATATAAGTCGTGAATCAGCTAGAAAAATTCTTAAAAAGCGAGGATTGTATTCATATAAATATCAGTTGCTTCAACATTTATATGAAGATGATACTGACCGAAGGCTAAATTACAGCGACTGGTTGCTTCACAATTATCACCAGAATTCCGTGAAATATATCCTTTTCTCTAATGAGTCACGATACACGAATAATGGAATGTCCAATAGGTAGAATACTAGATTGAGCTCAAAAAAAATCGACATTTAATGAGGCAGTAAAGATTTGGAGTCAATGTCTGCGCAGAAATAATTGGAAATAGGATTATCGGGACAATACTTCTCCAAGGACATCTAAAT
Source organism: Rutpela maculata (assembly GCA_936432065.2). NCBI lineage: Eukaryota > Metazoa > Arthropoda > Insecta > Coleoptera > Cerambycidae > Rutpela > Rutpela maculata. The sequence continues at coordinate 39,438,875 of OW386287.2, read as the reverse complement.
GATAAACGATTTAGATTTTCTACAAAAATCATTGGTAGAAAAAATCATGTTAACTGCATGTTTACTATCCTATATAACAATATGATCTTCTTGACAAGGTGGTCTATTGATCTTCCTGTACGGAGAAGTATAATTTTATGTAAAAAAGCTGATAAACTTTATCACGATAAATTCGGAGCACAATCTTGTACTTCCAAAATAATCTCAATCCCAAACTGCGTTGGCTGTAATTGATATATTATATATTTTCTAGATATTTTTCTACGTATGGTCATTTTGATATCGAAAACTATTTTTGTTAGATTATCTTGCACTCACTACACTTTAAACAAGTCATTTTAAATATGAATGCACAGTTCTTTCATTATAAAATCCAGTTAGCCTGTCAAAACACTTGATAACTGGATTGTAGAGAAGCAGTCGTTTATTTAAGATGTACAGCGCGGTAGGTCCCACCACTCCAGGACTCAAGCAGGAAAGGTAAGTACCGCCTGCGTTAGGTATTCATTCCTCATCGCTCTCATTCTTGTGTTGATAACTGTCCATTCTTCGGGATGATTTGTGTCTGCCAATGGTACATAACACAAGCATCTCCTTATCTGCTCAGTTGTATCTCGTGGTGATTTAACCGCATATTCCGAATATATTTCTATCGTTCCATTTGTCATCTTCTGTTAGACTCTTGTCAGAAGTAGTAGAAAATTATCAGGTACTGTAGACATATTTAAAATTGTAATTCCTGAAATACAATTTATTTTATACAATGCAAAATAATCAATATTCCTAATCCATTAATATGATATGCTGGATAATAATGCTTCACACTAGTTCTTTATACGTACCGAGAAATTAACAAAAAATATGATCCGGGGAAACCATGCATTTTGGTACGAATGTCTTTGATTAGACTATTATTATTGGATTTCATTAATTAGTTAGAAAGGCAGTGAGATTTTAGGTTAGGAAATGAACATAATATTTTGTTTTTTTTTAACCATATTTCTCTATGTCGTGGAAAATTTGAGTTTATGGCGGAGTTGCCGGTGGCACGCCCATGAGGAGTCCCTATCACTACCTCCCATCTCCGTCATCGTACAAGGTCAATGCTACCATATTATTGTATTGTCACCGGAATTGCATAAGTTTGCAAAGTTTCAAATCGATACGACCATTAGAAGTTGGGTTTGAAGTAAGTTGTAAGATTTACTTACAATGTTACAGGTCAAGTTAATAAAAGCACGTTAAAAATGAAGCGACATGCGACAGATTTGTCAGCCAGCCGTTAATGTTAGTTATGGATTATATATTGCCCGATCGGTAGCTCAGTGGGTTAGCGCATCTAGTTTGCACTCTGAGCATATCTAGAGGAGTGGGTTCGAGTGCCACACAGCGAAAAAAAATTTCAAAGTAAATTTTCCCCAAGAAGTGGTTCGAATTCCACTATAAACTGTAGGGTCCCGTCTCCTTTCTCAGACAAATCTAGATCTCCTAGACTTAAGAGGGTCATTGAGGTGGCATGGACACAGTTTAAACATAAATTGAATCCTTTGTAATAACATAAACAAAACATAACTTAAATTGGTGTTTAGGTCAGTTGCCAGTGCGGTCCCCGGTGGTAATGCTTTGTAAAATAAAATAGGTGAGTAATTTATTGATGTGTTGAAGAGATTTAGATCAAATGATTTGATGTTCAAATAAAAGTTTGAAAGTTTTTGTACTAAATAAATGGTAATGATTTGTAAAATAAAATTAATGAAATCTGAAGAGATTTAGATAAAATGATTCGATGTACTTACTAATCATATAAGGTAAAAAGTAAACGAAAAATGAAAAATTAAAATAATTAAAATTAGGAAAAGTTTAAATGTACTGATTCGATGTTATGAAAAATATTATTAGGTCGAAAAATAGAAATATGCTGAATGTAAAGTAGAATAAAAATACTAGAAAATATACTTTAAAAATTCTTTCTTTCATAATTAGTTCCACATTGTGGGAGTATAATACCGGTAAAAAAATTAATTTTTTTTTCAAATAGACTTAGAATCTCATGAAATGTCAAGATTTTAAGTTTGAGCAAAAACATGTCTGTCTGTTTGTAACTTTTCTTGTGCGCACGATTACTGTGAAACTGTTTATGACATTGGCTTGAAATTTAGTACACCTATGTATTATAATGAGATCTGGAACTAGATTATATTTTGACCTTATTTTGTTGTAGGATTAGGGGGCAAATTAGGGTAAATCGGTAAAGCAAATAAATAAGAGTCCATAAAATTGGGATTTAGCGTATATACGACAAGCCAAGGTCACAAAATCCTTTTGACATCGGCCATACCCATTATCTCCTCCAGTAACACCCCCGCTTCATTAAAGGAGGTAAGAAAATAAAATTGATACTTAATGCATCAGACACCCTACTACCACCCCCACCTCATTATTACAGGAAGGACAAAAATATAATATTGTTATTTAGTGTGTGCACAAAAACGGTAGGCCTCATTTTTTTGGGATTAGCCACTCCTACTATCACCGCCACCGAAAATCTGAATGTGGAAATAGTGATTCTTTAGGTAGTGGTTTTTTTATTATGGTTTGAGATGAGTACTACTTATGCTCAGTTCCCAACATGTTTAGATGATATTTCCTCCAGCTCATCTACTGAAAATAAGGAGGATAGTGATTTGATGTTAAAGAAAAGAAAATTTAATGGTTCAGAAAGTGAACAAGAAGCTGACCAACTTATATTAAATGCAAGAAGTTGTTGTAATTCGTTATTAATTTGACACCATTATAAATGTTATAACTTCTGGCTATGGTTGTATTCATATGCGAACTTTACAGGAAAATCAATACGGCAATAATGGCATATTGTCAGATTTGTTAGTGCTATTAACGTACAGTTGATTTAAAAAAAAAACTGGTACAACTCTTGTAATCGAAAATCTTAATAGTTTAGTTGTGTGCATATGTACAGACATATGCACACAGAATAGGGCTGGCCAGGCATGTCGAGAGGGGGGTGGAGAAGAGGTGATTTACCCCGGACCTGGTTTTTTTGGAGGAGACCGGTTTTCTTAGTGTTTTTAAACTTATTAAACCTTTCTTTTTTATTTTATTCAAATGGAATTTTAAAAAATAATTAGAAAATAACTTTTTCAAAACATTTTCAAGCCTGCCATATTATTGTTTAAAAAAATAATATTTGTTACGGATAATTCTAGTAATGGTTGTAATTAAAATACTAACTGAATAATGATAATTCTATTTTTAAAATAAGAACACAAAAATACCACTTGAGATTAAAAAAAAAGTAAACAATGCAAACTGAACATAAAAATACAATAAAAAAAATAAAATAAATGAACTTCAACTACGTAATACAGAATTAACTAATATTTTGTCATTGGTCCATTAGCGTCTAAAACTGCCTGAAGTCTTGCAGGCATGGACAAAATCAGATTTCTTGCAAGGTCAACTTCTTGCGACAAGTTCTCCCAAGTGTCTTCAATTATCCCTTCCAATTCTTGGGCATTATTTGGATGGTTATTTAATTTTCTTATATGTTTCACCATTAGTCCCCAAACATTTTCAATTGGATTTAAATCCGGACTTTTAGATGGCCACGGTAACAACTCTATGTTTTTATTAAGAAACCATTGCCTGACACGATGGGGCGTATGTATGGAGCAGTTGTCTTGTTGGAAAATAAAATTATTTTCCGGAAACACCTCTATTACTGACGGCAACATAATATTGTCTAATATTGCAATATATTTAATGGAATTGAGATGACCACCACTGTTCCAACACACACCTAACCCATTTAGGCTCATCCAAGCCCAGACATTGACTGAAAACCTTCCTGATATTTGTGGATCGAAAGTATATTTTTCGTCGTATCTGGTGGAAGGAGGCCTATATACGCGAACATGTCCATCGTTACAGGATTTAAAAACCTTTTCGTCAGAAAAGGTAACTTGTCCCCAGAAGTTTTCATCATTGATTATATAGTTGAGTGCAAAAATAATCCTACCCTGCTTCTTTTCTTCTGAAAGTTTGTATTTTTTAGCCGCTGAACAACTCTTCAAGTCGCTTTGTAGTTTTATTCTTCTGCAAGCAGTAGACACAGAAGCAGGAAAATTTGTCTCTGAAATTGCATTTACTGCAGTCTGAAAAGGGTTTTCTCTTAGGTAATTTATAAGATTTTCATCTTCTTGATTATTGCTCTTTCTGGGCCTACCGGAACCAACTTTACGGGATACCGTTTGGTTGGTTTCCCATTGTTTTTTAACACTCATTATCGTGGTTTTACTCACATTGTATTCAGCAGCAAGTCTTCTTATGGACCAACTATCTTCAATTTTAGAAACAGTTCGAAATTTTTGAATATCTGTTAGATGTCGAACCATTTTTAATAACGACGCCACTGATTAACGTCAAAGTGACATTTGTAAGATTATTAATATCAATCAAAGAACGAATGATTTACATAGCTAAAAGAAAGTGTACCAGTTTTTTTTAAAATCAACTGTACAAAATTTGAACAAAATCTTTATATCACTTTTTGAGAAAATCGTTTTTTACTAAGTCTGGAGATATATGTAAGAGTACTAAAAGGACTCTAGATATCGGATTTAAACAAGATTTGTATAATGAAGAATTTTAATTTTGAAGTTACGGTGGGTAGATTATATTATGCGCATCAGCCTTTTGAAAATCCGGGTCCGTTGTTATTTAAAAGTCGCCGACTGCACCGAACAACACTGCATATACGAAACAGCGAAACGAAGGCAATGAATGATTATGGGCGGGGCTACGAGCGCACTACTGACGTCAATCCATTCAGATCGCGTTTTGACGGCGCTGTTGAATATTTAAATAACTACCGCATTTTTTCGAGAAACCATCATATTTTTTTTTCACATTCGTATTATGCGGTCAGCATTCTACGATATTAGCACAAAATTTACATTTCTTAAATTTTTAGAAATCTGCCTATTGTATTTTGCGGTGTCGTCTTCTCCAGTATTTTAACTATTCTATTTGGTACTTTGTTACAGTTTTCCTATACTATACAGGGTGTTTCAAGTATGTAGTCATTAGTCTTTAGATGTGAATCTAATCTAATCTTCTGAAGGGGAAACCTTATCTTTAATGCCATTAATGACATAAGATGTCAACAATTTAAAAAAGTGACGATTAATTAAGTAATAAAAAGCTAACTTCATAATTATACAGGAGAGCGAGACATCATCTATTTCATGATTTCTTACTGCTTGTTAGGTATTTTGCCACTGTAAAATATTTAAATATTTTGATGAAAGAAACCCTTTATTTCATATCTGTAATTCCTGAGAAATGCATGTGTTTCTTCAAGTTCATATTACTCGAAAACGGTTAGTCCTACGGTTAACATCCAAGGACTAACCGTTTCCTTATCTTGCAATCAAGATAAGCTTTCTTATATATTTTTGACCAAGGAATCATATTCCGATAAGACAATCGCAAAAATACACATAAAAACGTCTGCAGGGTGGAGAAGGAAGTTCCCTTTCCATCTTTCGCTCCCATGACTGATTTTACTCTTCATGTATAACATCAAATAATGATTTTTATTTCGATCAGATCACGTGCAAAAACTGGTCAAAGGATTCCTAAGATATTAAGTAAAACCCCAATTTCGGGTGCTCCATCGAGATGGCCTTATCTCTCTTGATCTGGGGGGCAACAGAACCGACCTCATATTTTTTTGTTTGTTTTCCAGAGCCGCTTGAGGCCTGAAGAGAGACCTTCTATATAGGATAGCCGAGTGTAAGAATTAGTCACCCTGTATTTTGCGAAGCTGGACTGGAATGACGAATCGTCTTTCGCACACTCAGCTCCTTTTTGTGAAAGATATAAAGAAATTATTAATATGTGTTGAACGTTTGCAGAAGCAAGTTGTAAAGTTCCATTTCTGTTGTTTCTATGGTTATTATTGAGTAATATATGCAGTGACGTAGCCAGGATTTTTATTCGGGGGGGATCCGAACATTTTGAAGATACGAGTAGAGTAATCCAGTTGGGATATACAGTGTGTTTCACTTGAAATGGTAACACCCCAATAACTTTTTTATTTTTTTCCGATTTGAATCGAATTTTACTTAAGTATAGAACAAATTAGGATCTACTTATGACCAGAGAAACATTCGCCTCCTACAAATGCAAAGCCACCTGCGGTACCAAAGTATGTGGAAAAAATAAAAAAATTATATTAGGCATTTTTTTATCGGAAAATTTTGTTAATGAAACTTGTCCAAAAACCTTATGTCCAAAATTCAATCAAAATTAAAGATTAAATTTTAAAAATTTGAAAATGATTATTTAAAATAAAACTGTAAATTGCTTGACAACTATCTGACAGCTGGGGTTTACTTTCAAACAAAATTGTACAGTTTTCTAAGCAAAAAAACCATTCAAATGATATTTTCGGATTTGGACATTATTTTAATCAAAATTTATATATTTTACTTCCACATCCAGTGGAAGTATAGTAACGACAAAAAAATTTTTAAAATTTTTTATTGTCTAAATGGGCTTAAAATGTCATGAAACGTCGAGATTTTAAGTTTGAGCGAAAAAAAAAATCTCTGTCTGTCGGTCTGTCTGTAACTTTTTTTGTGCGCACGTTTACTCTGGAACCGTTCAAGATATTGACTTGAAATTTGGTACACGTATGTACTTTAACGAGATCTGGAACTAGATTATATTTTCATCTTGTTCCGTCAAAGGGTTGGGGGGTAAATTGGGGTAAATGGGGGTAAATAGGTAAATCAAGCCGGTAAGAGTCCATCAAATTGGTATTTAGTGTATATGAAAGAGCTTAAAGTCTCAAAAAAATTTTTGGCATTAGCCACCCCCATTACTACCCCCACCTCATTATTAAAGGGGGGTGAAAAAAATAAAATTGTAATTTAGCGTGTATACAAGAACCTAAGCCTCAAAATGTTTTTTACTTAATCCAAAACCACCCCCCTCCCCCATCCCTCTACCCCCCCACCCCAAGGGGGGGGAGCGTTGAAGCTCCCTTTTTTTTTTGTATTTTTGGTTCTGGACTTCTGCCTATTCTGGGTCTTCTTGTGAGATATGTTGCCGCGTTGTGTCGCTGCTGTTTGTGCTCCTATTTTTGTACTTCTGCTTCTACAAGCCTTCTTCTTCTTTTTCTGAGACTTCTGATTCCTCCGTTTCTGATTCTGGTCGCTCCGATTTCTTTGTGGAAATTCATTTTTCCCCTCGCTTTTCTTTCCCAGTATGTTTGGTCCTTTCCCAGTTTGTTCATGATCCTCTCGATTGTTGTTTTCCACGTGTAACATGGTCTCCCTATTTTTAGTTTGCTGTTTGATTGATTGATTGATTGATTTACCAGCGTGCGGTAGGCACTTCTGCCACTCCCAAGGATTATATAGCTGGGCCTGCTACGTCCACGCTGGGTTGGACTAGGGTCATGCTGGTTGCCAGCAGCGAGTGCCACATGGCGCACGGTAAAGGAATGGGGGATGGGAGGTGTAGGTATTTGTGAGATGCGTTACCGCGTTGTATCGTGAGGGAGCGTTTACGCTCCCTTTTTTTTTGTTTTTGGTTCGCCTTCTGTTTCTGAGTCTTCTGATTCCTCGGTTTCCAATGCTGGGTTGGATTTGGGTCGTGCTTGTTGTCAGCAGCAAGAGCCACATGACGCATGGTACAGGAGTGTGGGGTGGGCAGTGTAGTTGTTTTTGAAATGCGTTGCCGCATAGTGTCATGCTGTGGAATGTTTGTGCTCCTCTATTTGTATTTCTGCTTCTACAAATCTTCTTCTTCTTCTTCTTCTAAGTCTTCTGATTCCTGGGTTTCTGGTTCTGGTAGAGTACATATCACTGCGATTTCTTTGTGGAATTCATTTTATTTTTCTCCTTTGCTTTTCTTTCCCAATATGTTTGGTAGTTTGTTCATGATCCTCTCGGTTGTTGTTTTCCACGTGTAACCTGGTCTCCCTGTTTTTAGTGAAGAATTTAATGTAGAATTTTTCACTTAACAACGAGCACAATATTGACCTGAAAACCATCACTTGATAATTTACCTAGGAAAATATTATGAAATTAGATTATCAACACTATATTATAACACCCACAGCGCAAAGAACATGCAATATCATAAAACACACTCCTATTAAACCAGACACCAACAAAAGTCAAAAATCAGCAGTCCCTAACTGTGATGCTTCTCTTCCCTTCCATTCTCTTCTCTTTTCGACTTGTTCTGTTGCATTACACCAAAAACTGTACATAGATCTGGATTATGTACGAAACCAATCTCTACTCACAAAATCGTTAATCGCACGTCCCGAGGTATGTATTACCCTTCAAACACCCATCACCCACATGACAGCTCAAAATTTGTTATCTCTATTATTTCCCTGCTTCCTGTACACAGCCTCAATTGGCGTGTTGTCGTCTTCTTATTGGTTGTTGAGGTGAAAAGTTATGATTTCGCCCTCCTCTTGGTGTATTATTATTGTCCTCTTCAAGTTTGCTGTTGCTGCTATCGTCTCCTGCCCACCCCAGAAACCGTCTTTTCTCAGGTCTCCGATGAACGCCTCTGTCTTTTCCTTGTTGATGCTGTATTGATTTTAACAGGGTTCCGGTTCGGTGATGGATGCTAGCATGAACGGGGTGGAATAGTCTATGTTATTTCGTATATAGTCCGGTACTTGTTTTCGTTTATTTTTTGCTTTATCTTCTTCCTCCAGTTTATCTCCACTGTTGCTGTGGTATGCCTCTTCTCGTGTATGTGTTATCATTTCTTCTGTATTTCACCCCCCGCTTTAACGCCCCTGACTCGTTCCCCCGTTTCTGTGTCTACCATATGATCTTTCGTTCCTACGTTCTATCTTCGATCCATCATTCTTGTGTATAGATACCATTTCCTAGGAAAATCTGTGCATTTCCATTGAACTGCAAGAGGTTCAGCGCCCCGGCGTATTTTACCAATAGTACGCCTCTGGTTGTCCGGTTGTCCATTTGTTACCCAAGTCGAGGCTTGTTTATCTAAGAAACCCTGTTTATCTTAAGGAATAATACACTTCAATAAAACCATAAATTTATGGCGGCTGTTAACATTTTCAAGGGTTTAGGTGTACAATCATTTCTCAGATTTTCTAAGAAAGTCGTTTGAGTCAGCCCCTCAGCAGTTTATTACAGCATTTATACACACTCCTCAAAAACACACTCTTTTTAATACAAATACAAATTATGTCACTCACTTAACTTTAAAATTATATCATTTACACTTTGTATATAGCTAGAATTTGGACCTAAAAACACTGCAGGCACTTCTTGTTAGTCATCATTAAGAAATAAATAAACTTGGATAAATAAACTTGGGTGGCGGATAGGTACTGTAAAGATGAAAATGGGTATACTTAGCTTATATTCCCGTTATTTATTGCCTGGTCCTTTAAGCTTGTTCCTTTATGCATATCACTGCACTCGGTTCTGCCACTAAATAACTCTGTATTAGTTATTTTCAAATATTAATTTTATTTCAACTTTGTTGTTTTGTTATCACATATCAATTTATGCGGAATGTTTTGGGCTATAAATTCACCTAAGTTTCATCAAATTTAGCGGTCTTTTATCTGATGTACTCGCGTTTAAATGGGAGCGTTTTTCGGACGCGTCCGCTCGCTCGGGAAGCACAATTCGAACCTCTCTAGTTCCTCCACTTCCTTTTTACAAAATTCAAATATCTCCATTTCCTTTCGAGAATTGGAGCTCAGAGTTTTTAGTGGAAAACCCTGTATTTATAGTTCTGCTAAAAACCGAAATTATTTCAAATGTAATAATATCACATATTGAAATGCATTGTTTTTTAATAAGCAGGGTGCTAATGTTGGTCCCACACGCAGGCGACCCAGCATCTAGGAATGGCCCTGTGGTAAACTATAAAGAAACAATTTTCTTTACTTCATCTTGTTCAGTTTTGTTTATTTTTTTGGAAAAAAAAATGTTATTGAGGAATCTCTGGAACGCTTCATTATAAAAAGGAACTAGATTTATACAATCACATCACATCCGTCATATTCATACGCAGCAGGTATGCAGCTATGTCATATATTGTGATCAAAGGAATCAATAAATTATTATTATTATTATTTTATTATGTTGTTGACTTCGTCCTGCCAATATGGCTGCAGTAAAATTGCAAGAAACCAAACCACGATTTGCAACAAGGCTGGCGGCTGGAATAGAAACTTCAAGTTAACCAGAAAACCTGAATATATGTGTTTTATTAACTTTAAAACGAGTTTCCTTACATATAGTGTTTCTAATTATAAAGTGTGCTGTAGTGTGTGATTTCCTACCCTGTAGCTGATTTTTCCCGTTGCATCAGATCGACGTGAATAAACATGATAATAAATCAGTGTAACGGATTTACGATTTCAAACAGACCAGCAATGACTTGAGCAATTTCCTCGGGTCGATGTAGGTCATCTCATTTTCCATGCCAAAATCAAAAGTATCACGATAAACTAAGCACGTATTGGAACAAACGTTGGAAACGTTAACACACTGCTATTTACATATCATCGATACAGATATACAGCCACAAACATACCCAGTCCTAGATAAACATGATCCTTTTAAGTCGCAGCATTTCTCATGTAGTTCGGGTGTTAAACTCAAACAAAGGCTGTGTGTGAAATTGTTCTTAGTCATGCAATTAGACAAACATTGTTAAAGTGTAGGATGACTTAGCTGTTCCGCTCCAATAAATCTTAATTTTGTGTACACTTATATGACATGGTAGGTTAAGATAAATATTGTCTGGTGTCCAAAACTGATTATTCATCATCTATTATGCAGGTTTTATACCACCTAAAGGGAACTGAATAGTAGAATCTGTCTAAAACACGTAAATAAATTTCGTAGTAGATTCATTATAGCGCAGGTCTGAATCGAGGCGAATTATTTCAAAAATGGCTAGAGAATGCAAATCTCAACCAAATGCAAACTTAAAAAATAAAAATAAATAAAGGTCGTGAAACAAACAAATCGTCGGAGTCCGTCTCCCGAAAAATAATTTCAATTTTTATGTATCTCAATTTAGAATATTAGAAAATGGTGTTTTTGAATAGATATGGAAGAAGAATGGATCCACATAAGGCAAATACAAAATTATCAGTACTGTCGCATATATAGCCGCCTACCTTCCAAACCAACCTATCTCGAATTTCCGTACAACAGACAGATGTTCGTAACATATATCCATTGCCTCTTTGGCCACAGAGACTTTCGAACATCATTGTATAAAATCAAAATTGTTGATAATCCATTCTGACTGAAATAGAAATATTGGGGACATCAACCACTGGTTATTTCAATGTAATTTTAATTCAATCGCTGTAAATTTCCTGGCCAAGAAAATTGTGGAGAATGGTGACACGTTACCTATGGATAGTATCTCACTATTATATAAAGTTAATTTTATAGTAATAAAATTAATAATGTTATAAAAAATTGTCAAAAAGTTCAGTTGGTTAAACAACCTACAAGAATTGAAAAAAATTGTGCATCAATAATAGACCTGGTTATAACGAATAAGGATGATGAAATATTTTCTGCTGAAGTCTTAAGCTCCCCTAAAATAACAGATCATAATATTATTAAAATTAATGTAAGAATTAATACTAAAGATAATATACATCAGGTGAATAAAATAAATAAATATCGACAACTGGATGAGGCAAATATTAATGAAATACAGATGAAACTTATAGACTGTAGGTGGGATTTAAACAGTACTAATGTAGATATATTATATAATGAATTTATTGATAATACAACATAAATTATAGAAATAGTTGCCCCAATAAGATATAAAAAATATCGAGATGATAAAAAGTGGTGATATAATGATATAAAAGGAAAAATTAAAATTAGGGATCAGTTATATAAAAAATATGAACAAGTGAGAACAGCAGAAAACTGGATAGCATATAAACAAAAAAGGAATGAAGCTGCAACATTAATAAGAAAAAAGAAAAAACAATATTATGCAAACAAAATTGATAATCAAAAGGGGGATAATAAGAAAATGTGGCACACTTTAAAATCATTGGTGAACACCAAAATGCAATCAGAAGTTCCTGATGAAATAATTTTTCCACATGGAAGAGAAAATGGAGAAAAAAATATTGCTGAACATTTTAATATATATTTTGTAGATAGTATAAAAGAGATAGTCCGAAGTATTCCTGATTCAGATTTTATTTTAGAGAATAATGAAATAAACTACGTTGAAATAAAAGATTTTAAAATGATATCATTGGCAGAATTGAGAAAAATAATTTTAAATTTAAAAAACAAAAGTTCCTCTGATGCAATTTTAGATGTAAAGCTGCTTAAAAATATTTTTATGGTTTCGGGGCATGTCATGCTAAATATTATTAACACGTCACTGAATGAAGGTGTCGTTCCTGAACAATTAAAAGTGACAACAATAAATCCAATCCCTAAAATAAAAAATACTTCAATCGCCTGTGAGTTCAGGCCATTAAATGTGCCTCTTGTAATGGATAAAGTATTGGAATGTGTTGTTTATGAACAAATACTTAATCATTTCGAATTAAATAAAATATTTTATGAAAACCAATCAGGATTTCGGTCAAAACATTCATGTGAAACAGCTATTCAGGCTATAATAACCAATTGGAGGGAAGTTATTGATACGGGTGAGACAATACTTGTGGCTTTTTTGGATTTGAAACGTGCTTTTGAAACTGTAAGTAGGGATATACTGCTAATTAATTTAAATTCATATGGTGTAAGTGGAATTGTATTACAGTGGTTTGAATCATATTTGTCAAATAGGAAACAAGTAGTTAAAATAAGAGATAGAAGTTCTGAAGAAATGGCTAATAATTATGGTGTTCCGCAAGGTAGTGTGTTGGGCCCATTGCTCTTTTTGATTTATATAAATGATATGCATAAAATAATTAAAAATTGTAAACTACATTTATTTGCCGATGATGCACTATAATCGATAAATGGGAAAAACCACAATATATTAACAACTGAACTTAATGAAGACTTGTATAATTTATCTAGGTATTTTGAATACAAAAAATTAAAAATAAATGCATCAAAATGTAAATGTATGGTGATATCAACAAAAAACCAAGTTATATATAATAGTAGTAATCATATAGTGACAATAGGCAATGAAAAAATTGATTTGTAAGCCAACATAAATACCTAGGAGTGATATTAGATAGTGAATTATCATTTAAGCAACATGTTGAATATTTAATAAAGAAAATCAACAAAAAAAATAATTTTCTGAAAAGAGTAGGTAAAGATCTTTCAACTTACACTAAACTTACAATATATAAAACCATTGTTTTGCCACATTTTATGTATTGCACTACTTTGTTGCATTCAGTAAATGAAAGTTTGAAAAATGACCTTCAAATCGCTCAAAATAAATGCATGCGAACAATATTAAAATGCGATCGATATACACCTATTCACTTAATGTTAAATGTGTTACATATCTTTTCAGTCAATGACATTATTTATATTCAAACTATGGTATTTATTTATAAAATTGTCAATAATATGTTTCCAAGTTATTTGTGTGATTTAATTAAATTTGTTAAAGATGTTCATTCTTATAATACGAGACGGAAAAGTAATATGTATGTAGATCACAGAAAAACCACAAAAGGGCAAAAGTCGTTATTAATTAATGGAATTAAGGAATATAATAATATACCTAAAAATATGAGAGATTTACCTAGTTTAGAGATGTTTAAAACTGCAATAAAAAATAAAATTATTAATAATAAGTGAAATTAGTTTCATAACAGTTGTATTTTAACTTCTTTTTTGTTTTTTTTTTATTATTTGTATTTGTAATATATATATTTTTTTTGTAAACATTTATCAGTGTAGTTTGTACAGTATATTTATACTATTAATAAAGTATTTAAAGTAACCACGAATTAAAAATATAAATACATATTCTGGATTTATCAGGTTATGTCGTTGCAAAAACCGCTGCCCAAGGAATCACTACTTCCACATCCAGATTCTCTATCCAAGTCACTCACAACGAAAAAATTTTGTATGTGGAAATAATTGTTTATGAAACTTCAATAATATAATATTTGAAATCCTCTACCCCAATAACCCATAAAACGATACCCCACATCGGTAGCAGGGTGGGGGTGGTAGTGGGGGTGGATGAAGTAAAAAAAATATTTTGTGGTTTCTGGTTTTTGTACACACACTAAATCACATTTTTTTTTCATCCCCTTTAATAATGGTAATAGGGTGGCTAATGCCAAATTTTTTTTTGAGACCTTAGCTTCTCTTGTATACACTAAATACCAATTTTATGGACTCTTACCTGCTTGATTTACCTATTTACCCCAAATTTACCCCAATTTACCCTCCAACCCTTCGACGGAACAAGATGAAAATATCATCTTGTTCTAGATCTCGTTAAGGTACATATGTGTATCAAATTTCAAGTCAATATCTCATACGATTCCAGAGGAAACGTGCGCACAAAAAAAGTTACAGACAGACCGACAGACAGAAATTTTTTTTCGCTCAAACTTAAAATGTCGACGTTTCGTGACATTCTAAGCCTATTTGAACAATCAAAATTTTTAAAATGTTTTTTGTCGTTACTATAATTCCACTGGATGTGGAAGTAATATAAGTTTAGATGAGTTCCCCTGTTACTACCATATTTATAATCACCTTCTTACCGTTGCCTCGTGTATGTCGTGTATTAAGTAAAGTCATCATGAAGGGCACCTTGACGTGAAATGTATATCCCTGTCCAATAATTCCTGAGTTGTTATGTTTTGTCATATTCTCTGGTTCTTCGTGCTAGATTAGATTTTGATTCGTAGGTTAGATTAATATTTAATTAGGTTGGCGGTTATAGATTCAATAAAAGGTAGGATTGTTGTTATTACTATTATGAAAAACAGCGTGGCTCAATGGTGATATCGAAAGCCAACAAAGAAGAAAAAACATTTAATAAGCAGCAATTCACTAATAACCAAAATGACCGAATCTTGCTTAATGCCATTCTGCTACTTTTCGATATTATTTAGTATGTAAGGTTATGTTCAATTTACAGGCCATTCATATTAGCATAAATAGAAAAAAAATCATAAAGTTTTGCCACTTGGGGATTAAACTTGTCAAGTAATTAGTAATTAAATTGGGTTGTTAGAAACTCCTGTCTGCCGCAGGCAGATTTAAGAACTAATTAAAAGTGAAAAACATGTGCCCATATGGGCCTAAAACTAATTAAAATACACTATAAATAACTAAAAACTCACTAGGCAAACGCACTTTTGGAAAATTTTGATTGTTGATACGGGAAAAAAGAGTTAACGAAAAAACCCATTCGAACAAATGACGACCTCGTGGTCTGACCGCCGCGCCGTCGAGGAAGGTAGAGCAGGTTAAAAGTTATATGATTTAAAAAGTTTAGATTTATAGGATGTTATCAGCCTAGAGGGAATTTGGAAATACAAAAAGAGAAAAAGAACAAAAAGATAAAGGAACAAAATTGTACAAACATAACAAGGGGGAAAGGTTAAAGATGTAAAGTTGGCGAAAGATGAAGGGTAGGGGAGAGATAGGTTATGGTAGAGGGAAGGTGTGGCTAGGGAGGTTGCCGGAAGATAGGCAACGCCTGGCATGGTAGGGTGTGTCTTATATCGAAAAGTATTGCGTTATGCTCTCTGATTCGGGTAATGTTGCGGGTTAGCGGACCAATTTGAACTGATAGAATTTTTGCGATGTTTCTTGGACGTAGTCCGCTATTGGGGTTATGTCGTGACAACGTGCATAGAGATCTCTGAGGGAGGTGTAGCTACCAGAGTCTGAAATGAGGCGCATAAATTTGTGTTCTAACACTCTCAACTTCCGCATTGTCGTGGCCGGGATGCTGCACCACACCGGCACCGCGTATGTGATGGCCGGCCTGATTACCATCGTGTACAACAACTTTTTATTGGTCCTGTTGAGTCCGCTACCCCGTGCCAGGAGCGGATACAGACTCCTGGACATGGAGTAGACATTGCGTATCGTCTCGTTAATGTGTGTATTAAACGTCAGTCTTTTGTCTAGATTTACCCCCAAATACTTCACGCACCGCTTAATTGGAATTTCTCTACCCCTGATCGAAAGTGGCGTTAGAATCCGGTTTTCTGTGAAGCGGCGCGTGAACAGAATCGACTCTGACTTCTCGGCGTTGATCCGAATTTTCCATTTGTTGTAATACGCCGTGGATTGCAAGGCAAATAGGTACTTTAGCCATTGGGCTATCTCATCTTACCAGAAAACTTGAATAAATGTCATTCAAGAACTATATTCAACGGATTAGATACATTATTATGAAATATATATATTGGTAAAATGTAAAAACAAAAAAAAATATAGAGAATAACATTTCGAAAGATTTCTATTTAAGTACAAATGACAGAAATTTTGAAAAAAATTTTTTTTTATTTAAATGTTTAATAACTTTTTTATTTATTGATTGATTTTTTTCAAAGCTAACGCTAACTTACTTTCCAAATTTCAATACAATCGGACTTTTCTTTCTTAAGTTATCGTGCTTACAAGAAACGTGACGGACGGACAGACATTTTGAAAGTTGTTCAGAATTCGTTCACTAACACAATGATATGAAAATTCTCTACGAGCGATATTTCCGGTTTTAGAAATGTACCGATTAAATGCAATATACTCTTCGTTTTTGCGAAGAGTATAATAATACGTCTTCGGTAGTATCTACATCATCTGTATTGGTACAGCTTTGGCCACGGCAATTTCTGTACATAGTTGTGCAATGTAAGCCTGCCTTAGTACAGCTGCATCTCTTTCCACAACCTCGTTTGCAACTGTAGGTTATTAATTTTAAAATAGAAGCCGGGAGGCTTCTATTTTAAAATTATGGTATAGACAGGTGACAGGGCATCATAATTTTTTTTCCAGTCCCAAAGCTCAGGATGCAAATGTTGTCCACACCATATTTGCACTTGAAGGTAACTACGACGGGAATGCTGTTGTACTGCTGCCGACGTGGGAGGTAATTTTGAAACAACCACGGCACTTCTCGCTTGGCCAACAAATTTATTAAAATAAGCATATCTTTGCTCACTGCGACTGCCCTCTAATGATTTAGCTTTATAGAGCTCCAATATAAACCTTTCCCCAGCTTGCTCAATTTCTGTTGGAGTTGACTTAGCATTATTAAAAATCTGAATTACACTGTCAAGGTCCTTTCTGCGATTAAATAGATGTACAAATTGTTGTTTGCCCTGTTTGATACCGGCTGCCTAGAATTATAAGTGATACATTAAGCCGACTTGTGACCCACGGCTTCTGACTTCGCGAGCCTGCTCTAGTGATGGGCTGCTAAATAGCAGTCTGCTATTTTTTAACTGCTATTTGCTCCATAGCAGTAGCAACTGTTACAAGCTCTGATAAATAGCTGCTATTTTTATAGCAGGTTGAAATCACTCGCCGAGTGCCAACGCGCCCTTGCAGCAGGCTGCGTCGCGTAGGCCCAATAGCAGTGATAGCACAAGCAAGCAGCCATACACATTCGTTCCGCTACAGCGAGCAGCGGCCAAACGGGTCCACAAGGCAGCACTTAGGAAGGGAATATGTAATTCATGTAAAACTCTTTTATTTTGACAATATTTAACACATGATTACGTTCATCTGCTCAAATATTTTAGCGGAATATAAAACATAAACTAATAAAATGTTATGCAGATATTTCTTTTGAAACTAATCATATTTAACTATCCATACAGCGATTGCGTTTTTTTTTATATAAAGTTTCATTTGTTATCTGTTAATACGCGCCATTTAGCTAAAACAACTAATGCTAAGAATAGCTGCTATTAAAATAGCAGCTATTTTTAACTGCTAAAGGAAAATAGCAGTAGCAGAAGTAGCTGCTACACAAAAATAGCTGGTTTGACCCATCACTAGCCTGGTCTGAAGTTTGTCATACCTTGGGAACGTAAATACTCGTTATTGCTCGAGGTGACTCGGGATGGCTTGACCTTTCCCGTGAAATGTCTGTAAATTCTCGAACATCAAATGCTTGTGGATTGACGGATGACAAGCCTCAGTACGACTCGTGCATCCGTTCCCACAGCCTGTTGTGGATTGTGTAGCGAAATTTGATATGTAGTGGCGCAGTTGCGGCACACGCTACTTCCTTGTCACTGTTCGATTCAGAAACTTTATTCATTTTTATTGAAAACTATTTTCATTAACCAAAAAAATTTTAAATTGACGAACAACGAAACAATTGAAGCTGACTTTAACACGTCTGGCAATGGTGTATTGACGAGAAGTGGTCGACTCGAGGCTACTCGAGATTTGTCAAAACACGCGCCGTGGGAATGCGCAGGACTTGGAATTCGACCGATCACAAATCCACAGGTACGAACCTTGAGTAACTCGAGGTTTGCCAAGTCACAGGCCGTGGGACCCTGGCTTTATCGTGAATCTCTGTTAATGCAACCCCTAACTTCAATAGTTGATTTCTCGAAAACCTCTGTTCTAAACAATTTAGGTAATAAACACATTTTTATGCAGAATTTTACTGGGAACATTTTTTATAAGTTTAATTTTTTTTGTAGTACAAACGGTTTTCCAGAAAAACGCAAAAAACTACCGAATTGCACTTTTAGGGAAGAAGCTCCCACTTGTTGCTTGAGAACTTTTTTAATTTTGAAAGTACATCCCTTGACAAGTGGCAAAACTTTATAAATTTTTTTTTCTATTGGGCTATTTTTAACCGGATACGAATGGCCTATTAAGAGCATTTCAACTTTTATTTTTAAATTTCTAATTGTTAGCTTTTTTACAAGATTATAAACGTTTTTTGCGACTGTAAAGTATTGCGGTTGTAAACTATTTTAGGTTATGTATGGTTTCTATTAATATTTTAAATTTTATATCTAATAGCACATTTAGTTTGTAAACATAAGAATTAAAATCCCATTTAAAACCAATAATTAGTTATATTATTAATTATATTTAAAATTTCGGGTAGCCAAATTGAATGCGCCATCTTCGATGTAGCCAATTTGCTATACTTCTATTAAACATCATTATTAGTGATCCTCAGATCCATCCATAATAAATTTTGAACAAAAAATACATTTTGGTGATTAGTCAATTTCTGTTGATTCAAAAATACGTTTTTTTTTCTAATATTTCGAATTGAGATACTTAAAAATTGAAAATATTTTTCGATGATTTGTTCAAAATGTCTCAACCTTTATTTAAAAAAAAAAGTTTGAGTTTGGTTGAGATTTGCGTTCCCTAGGCATTTTTGAAAAAAGTTACCTCGGCGCTTGCTGTTTTGTTGGTTATAGATAATTTTATTAAACTGAAGTGGTTTTGGATAAATGCTTGTCTAAGGCATTTGATCACTCTTCATAATTTAGTACAGGATCTCATTTAACCGCATGCAAAGGGTAAGTTATAAATGATGTTTAAACAAGAAGGATGAACACGTGAAAAATATGATTGTAATCTAATTAATGAAATATAGTATGGACGTTTCTGGAAACATTAATAATAAAGTAAGCAGGGAACTAGGCAACATTCAGAAAACGTGCAAAACTCAAGAGAACATGCAACCCTTCCTCTATCATTCTGATAGATTTCTCATAAAAAAAAATGTGGAATATCACAATAGGTACTCTGTACTAAAGCCCCAAAGATCGACAGCACACTGTAATAATCCGAAAACTGTATCTAGAGACTAAGAGCCATCCAGGACAGCGCGGTTCATACAAGAAACTATTAGAAATACATTCAGAAAGTCCCCGGTGTAAACAATATTCAAAAGAAGTGTAAAGTGGCTGCGAAACTAGTCAACATGTCATGGGACGCTCATTTACGTTGGTCACGAAGATGTAACGAGGTTGCGAAAGCAAGCACTGAAGTTCGGGCTCCTTCCAGTCCAACTTCGACATGCATGGACTTTAATGTATTAATTGTCCCTGTCATATGAGCTATAGCTGTTGTGACAAAGAAATTTTTGATATGTATGAAGCAGCTTATCTTATCCTCGTCACAATAAATAATACAAAGACGATGAGTCTCCAGACCTGTCACATCGCCAGGACATTTAAGAAAAATCAAGGATCGAACAAGCAGATGCATTCTGTGTTGAATGAACATCAGGGAATGTCTAGTGATTTGACGATTGCTTTCTTCAAGTCAGCAGGCTTAAAGTCGGAGACCTAGGATTTTGTACTGGCGTAACAAATATATCGGAGTGTTATTCTAAAGGAAAATGTCAAGCTGTTCAATTCTATATTACCACGCATAACACAGCTCCCAAGATGCTCTACTATCACATTAGGCACGCTTATGACATCGATCAAAATCCCATCGTGCAGTACATGTCCCAAGAAATAGAGGCAGTTCTAGGGAAAAGTAAGTGTTGGATATATTGGAATTACTCCTTCTCAGCTATCTCTTGTCCAGTAAAGAAAAATGTTAAAACAAAACAAACCAGAAAGGAAATAAAACAGAGATTTATCGTTCGAGTTTAGTAAAATGCACCCAGATTTTGTAATTAAATTGGTGTTTTTGATAATTGGAAGCCTTGGAGGTATTAAACCGTCTTTCCTTTAGCAACTCCATTCCTCTCTGTAGATCGGTCCCCACGCCGCTGGCGGCCAAAATTCAAAAAGCATCTCCGCTCCTTGTTGCGGGGTCGCACGAGGTTACGTTTTAGGAGGTACCAACACCGCGCTAAGTTACTGTCTCATATCTTCATTATTGCCCTATTACTTCAGGCTGATTGCCTTAATGATGATTGATTGATTAGATTACATTAGATTTGAGAAAAGAGCTAGCTGATTGGCTTTGACCTGTGGATCTATTGTGGCACTCCTTATCTAATTTTACTTAGAGCTCCTTATCCAGCTTTGTCTTTTGTGTCAGACTTCATAGCCTTAATAAAGGCTCCTTGGTATAGCTATCTGCCCTCGGTTTCTCTTCGCCAAGTAGTTGGAACCTCAGTTTGGCTAGGCCTTCGCAATGGCACAGCACATGTACTGAGGTTTCCCCTTCCTCTTGACAGAATCTGCATGTTGCATCCTCTGCCAGGCCTATTAGATTCATATATCATTCATTAATGGATGTTCGTATGCGAGACTCAGCCACACCGCAAAAGGCTTCGGGTGCTACTAGGGCCTTAGATGCGCCTTCCCGGGCCAGTTCATCAGCTTTCTCATTTCCCCTGTGTCCCTCGTGTCCTGGTACCCATGCCACGGTCACTTTGTTCTGACTTCCTAGATCCGTAAGGGCACTTATACAATCCCATACTAGTCTTGAATCCACCTGCATGGAATCGAGTGCCTTTAGCGCTGTTTGGTTGTCGGAAAAAATTGCAATTGACTGGTTTACAGTTCCTTGCCTCATTATTTCCTTTGCACACCACTGTATAGCGGCCACTTCAGCCTGAAATATTGTGGCGTGGATTCCTAAACTTATCGGGATTTTAGTTTTCGAGCTTATCCCGTAAATGCCAGCTCCGACTCCTTGTTCTGTCTTGGAGCCGTCCGTACGCCAGATCGTTTGCGCCGATATTGGAGGACCGTTTTTCCAGTCCTCTTTGTCTGGTATTTTCATTTGAAAATTTTTATTGAAGTTATACTTTAGGACCATAGTGTCCTTGGGCATTCCCAAAATGGGATCGGCCTTCAGCTCTGAGTATAACTTTTGGTGTTCTGTTCCGTGTTGTTGCCTTATGGACGTTGTGCCTTGCATTAGCCTGTGTACCACTTAACGAGCTTCCCCTTGGATGAATATGTGTAGTGGTGTCAGGTCTAAAAGGACTTCCAATGCAGCCGCGGGAGCAGTTTTTGATTGATGAATAATAATAACAATAATAATGTAATTTTCTATGAAAAGAAAGAAATGCACGAGAACTTATAATGGGGTGGCGATATTCAACATAGTTGATCCATACGACCAACGCAATTATAACAAATATACAGTTATCGCACTATGCTATGCTCACAATAAACAAGATAATAATATTTCACCAGATTATTTGTGATTCTAAGCACAAAAACGAGAAACAAAATATTTCAATTTCTGAGGAAAAAAAATGAAGGTATAATCTACAAATTTAGGTATTGTCTTTTCTAATAAATGTGTAGGCTTTACTTTATCTTCTAAGTGAGCTAACAGGGGACTGGCTTTTAGTTCATTAAGTAGATTCGATATAAAGACGTCCAATTACCAACATAAACTATGACCTAGATAAACATTTGATGGAAAAAGGAAATTAACAAAAAGAATCAATACTATTGCTCGTCACTGAAGTAGACAATGAGGATATTAATAACTGATTAAACGAAACTTATACCTGAGTGATTTTGTAATTCTCAAATAAAATTATTTTATACCTTATACAAATATATCATAAAATGTAACATAAACCACACTTCATTGAATATCCTTTGTTTCAGCTTCAGCGTCAGTTCTACCTCTTACTCCAACAGAATCCTCTAGTGGGCCCCACGGATGAGAGAGATCCATTACCAGAGCATAAGCTTAAATAATGAAAAGGACTCAGTAATACGTCTAGAGCACAAGTTATTAATCGCCATTAATAATTAATAAATCATCTGACTAATAAAACGATACATTTTCAGTTCAATTAATTCATCCAATGTGTATATATAAACGTATGTACGTTATATTGTTACCGATTACATTTTTATTTCACAGTATTTTGAAAGCAGAGCCCGAACTAGTAGAATATATTAGATTATGTATTATGTGTTCTTGTATCTAAGTTTTAAAAGTAGGTCTCTAAGTTTAGAGCTTCAGCAGATATTCGCAAGCCTGTCGATATTTACGTTTAACAATCGCAAGATATTTCAGTCTGAAATAAGCACAGACTGGTAGTAAACTACGCAGTTCGTTGTAACGTGACCCACTCCAAGATTATGATTCTGGGACTCGAGAGTAAAATTAGATATTTTAATGAATTCTGAAATTAACGTGAATGTTTATTAAAATATATTTATTAGTTTATATTAAATTTCTAACTAAATTTGTTCCATTCAGCCCTCCTTTTGATGTTACAAATGCGAATTCATCGTTGCAGGATATGAAATTATTATTATTATTTCAAATTAGTCATTTTACTTTAATTGCATATTTAATATGCTAATGGCTCTATTAATAATTATTTTTCTCATTATTGCTATTAAATTTATAATTAAGAAATTTCTTGTAAGAAATCTATCTAAATCTACACTGATAAAATTTTTTTAGGTACGAATATATGTTAATTTTATTACCAACGATTGAGACTCTAATATTTACTACCCTCTGTAATTTTACATAATTTCGTAATATTAATGTGTAAAATTACCGTATTACCGAATATTACTTTATTAATTTACATCAAATGTAACTGATTAAAAAAAGTGAAAATTACATAAATGGTATAAATTTACTTAGTAAATTTTATACAAGAATTAATTTTACCAGTCAATTTTCAAAATTACTTTTTATATGCAGGTAATAAATTTACCCAGTAATTTTACAGAATAATTAGTAGCACCTCTAACTAAAACGACACTTTTGCATTCGAAACTTATTTGACAACACTGTTTCTATTATCAAGAGATTTTCTTTTTTTGATTATTATGGCTTTAGAAATAGCTCCATACAGCCAGTCACCAGCCTCCTATGTAGTAATTTGATGTTATCAATATTGTAGATTATAAAATCCCTCAAAATTTTTGTTTAAAGAATTTTGTTCTACGGTTAATTGTTTAAAAATTACAGCAACTCGAAGTTTGAAAAATAATAAAATTTTGTTGATGTAATTTATAAACAATTGATAGTGAAAGAAAATTGTTCAAACAAAATTGTTGGGAAAAAATATTCTACAATATTGATAGTGACAGATCAGTAAAAACTAAAAAAATTGAGATAAAATTCATTATTTTAAAGAAACAACACTACTATAAGTAAATTTTATTGATTGTGCAAAATTAATAACGAGTATTAATAACGTCGGAACAACGGGGCAGACATTTTTCCGAAATTCAAGAAACTTTATAATCTACAATATTGGTAACAACAAATTGTTAAGTGGGAATAAGCGGAACCGAGATAATTGCAAGAAACTGCAGCGAAGCACAATTTTTTCCTTTCTGGCGACTCTAAATTGTAAAGTATTAATAGAGAAAAATTGTTTATATACAAGTTGTAACATTTTTCATTTCCTACAATATTGGTAATAACTAATTTTAGGGTAAAACTAACAGGAAATGAAATACCCGGGAATAACCAATTTTGACAGTCATTTTTCCAACATGGCGGTCGTAGCGGACACGATATTTTAGTGGGAAACTTTATTGAGGCAACCCCCTTTAAAGTATAAAAAAAGAAAATCTCTTGTAGGAATTATTCACGTCAAATGACTGTTTTTAAGAAATTTATTTTTACTCCACTATACTATTTTGAAGAGGTCAATGTAATATTTTAAAGGTCAAATACAATAGCGCGAAATAAAAATAAATCATCTAAAATCTAATAAATTATTGGCATACGAATTCTATCAGAGAATTTATTGGTATGTGCTGGATCAATTTTATTGCTTTTACTGGAAACTGTTTGATGGATTCAAAGTGAAAGAGAAACAAAAACTGCATTAGAGATATTTTATTATTCCATGTTCTTTGGAGTGGTCATCTTCATATGTTTATGGATATGGATAATAATAACTGAAATAGATAGATAGATTGATAGATAGGTAGGCAGACAGATATAAGATAAATTTCAATACTTTAATTCTATTTAGAAAGTTGGCCTTTTAGAATTATTTTCTGATTCACATAAAAACTTACCTAAAAGTCTGTTTTTTGGGGGTGAAAACTACCCCTTCTGACAAAAAATTTAAAATCCATAGATTTAAGCGTACATAGATTGAAATCATGTTTAGATATGGAAAATAGACATTATTTCATGTTCTGGAATATAATTTATGATGTGTTACAACGTTTCAACCTTTTAAAACCGCCCCTTATGACGAAATTTAAAAAAAAAATAGTGTTCAACAGCTTGAAATGTTTTAATGGTGCATTTATAATAAATTAAAACCCCGTCACTGTTTATAATATAATTTATGATTTATTGCAACATTTTATCCCTTGAAAACCGCCCTCGTGACAAAATTAACTACCACGTTTACTTAAAATTAAAAACTGAAATTATTAAATAAGTTTAAAGGGGAAAAATCAAAATTTTATGTACATTATAATAGCATGTTTTATTATTGAAAATCTATGGATCATCAGAAGAATTATCATCACTCTCGACTTCCTCCTCTTGGTTTTCAATTGGAGGACAATTTTGACAGTTATCACCGGAGCATGTTCCGCATGTTACGTTACAAAAAAGTCCAACTTTTCGGCAGCTACAAGCTGCGCCGCATCCTTTTTTGCAATTACAAAATATCATTTTGAGGACTTCTTCAGGCTTATTCAGCATTTTGATTGGTAGTAAAGATCCTTGATTATTAATCCATCCCCAATCAGTTGGACGAATATTTTTGTTCCCAAGCCACATCTGGGTTTGTAAATAGACCTTCTTAATGTGCTCATTCAGAGCATCAACTGTCGGAACAAACGATGATAATCATAGCACTGTTTTTGTGGTTTCCTTAATAAAGACTCAGCGCATCTGCTGGAGAAACGCTCAATTTTTTTAACTGTATCTCTTTAGCAGCTCCGTACAGTAATATTGTGCAACACCTACCGGCTTCTAAAATATCTTCAGCTCTGAAGTACTATTATAAAATATCTTCACCTGATCTTTTAAATCGGGCCGATTTCCATAAGATCGAAAAAAAATGTTTAAACAATTTACATGCTCCGAAAATTTCACCGAAAAAATGCGATTGTTTTTTCAAGGATAACTTACTTAATTTTTAAGTTATCCAATTGCTCTAAAAATCATTTTGCAGGGAAATTTAAGGGCTACTAGGCATGCAAAGTTGAACTTCCTTATACCTTTCGTTTTTGAGATTTTTGAGTTTAAAGGGCTCGGGGAAGGTAGTCCTCGCACTCAAATGCAAACTTAAAACGGTGATATCTCAATTAATTTTCATCCTAAAGAAATTAAAAAAAAAATTAGTTTTTGAATTATTGTGAAAAAATTAAAATTTTTTAAGAAATTTCAAAAATCACTTCAAATTTGAGTCAAACTTTTTTTCAAATCTAGGCATCCCAAGCGAGTCAAACTTCTAGAACATATTGTTAGTACCTAAATAAAGTAAATTGTACATGGATTACGTTCAATTTCAGTTCTTGCGGTGAAGCCATTGGTTTAATTATTTCTCCGAAAAAATGAGACAACCATTTTATTTATTCATAACTTCGTTAGTTTTTATGCTTTTCCTAAAGCTCATTTTAAAGGTCGTTTCAAATACTTTTAAAAATATCTTCTATATTTTCCTCCAATTATTTTCCGTTTTTCCGTTATTTAACGTTCGAATTCAGTTTTCGGCGAACAAAAAGTCACCTTTAACGAGCCATAACTCGGTTCATATTTGCTCTACAGAAATAAGAAAAACCAATCGATTTGATATTTTATAAGCTTCATTTTTACTTATAATAATTTTTTTGATAAAACGTAAGGTTTTGGAGTTATCGTTCTAAAACATGCATTTCTTAGATGAAAAATCAACATTTTCAGTCACGAATAACTCAAAAAGTATTGACTCATCGAAATAATTTCATAGAACATTTATTGCTTAGAATTTCGATTTCTGCAGTTACTTTGAACATAATAATTTCCACCCTGAGAAGGGGTGGCATCCACCCCCAGGGTAAAAGCACACATCGGCACTAGATAACTTGTTCCCTGAGCCATTCCCAAATTACAGTCCAAATTTCACGTTAATCGGTTTTTTAGAATTCTGAGCGAAAAACCTTCAAACACTGGACTAAATTAACTTTTCTATGAATATCGGGAAAAAAAACATAAAAAAAATAGATTTTTTGTGTAAACGTTGTTATTATTGTTTAAGCAATATAAATAATTATCAACCCCGACTGTGAGAAACATTTTTGAACTTAAATTTTCAATAAAAACAATCAATGTTTTATAAATATCGCGGAAATAAAAATTAAAATATATTTTTTTGTAAATATTGTTATTATTGCTTAAACGGTATAAATAATTATCTGCACCACTTGGGATGTTTCTGATTTTGAATAATATTAAAAACCACACATTTAAAAAAAATGATCAAAGTTGGAGCTGTTGCTGAGAATTAAGAGGTTTTGACGATTTTTAAGCTTCATTGACTCGATTATACCATATTATTACTGATCAGCATAATAATAACTAAGACAGATAGAGAGATTGATAGATAGGTAGATAAATAGATATAAGATAAATTTCAATACTTTAATTCTGTTTAGAAATTTGGCCTTTTAGAATTATTTCCAGATTCACATGAAAATTTATCTAAAATGTCTGTAGTCCGGGCTAAGTGTTCTAAAGTTTTAAAAGCCACTTAATACATAAATTCGATTTCCTATACTAGTAGACTTAGACATATTATGAGCGTGGTTTTTAAACTATTTATTACTTTCTGCCTCAGTGTGCACTGGCGTCACACAATAGGATGAAAAACCCGAAGAATTTCAGAGACTTCTTTTAGGAGTGACATATTAAATTCAATTAAGTGAAGATTGTAGCATTATAATTAAATTGCTGTGTAATGTAATATAAGACACGTAATTTCGCTGGGTTACACTTTATTTATGCGCTTCATAAATTAAGCTCATAAAATGAGCTGAAGTGGTATACAAAGGCAAGAGCTTTTTAATTAATGTTTTAAAGTTGCGAAGCTCCTCACAAATATACATAATACATTTATATCTGTAAATTAGGCGAGTGAAAAAGTTTTTCTTTTAAATATTAAAGTAAGCTATTAATAAATTTCTTGGTCGTAAAGATATCAACCTGTAGAGCTCTAATTAACCCTGGCGCTTCCCTGACAAGCCTAGTTTATTTCTGGTATTTCTGTATATACAGGGTGTTTTCAAAAAGTTATCTCAATCGCGAGCCGTAACCGAATCGTAAAGTCATTCTTATAAAAAGATTTGCTTGTTTTGGAAAGTCGGTTGTCAAACTTATAAACTCTACAGGATGTTCTAAAAATTAGAAAATATGAAATCCATCTTAAGCAAGATAACCTATTTTTATTTTTTTAAGATTTCTTTCAACAAAACTGACGAAAAGCTTAACTGTGGAGTTTAGTTGCAAAACTTCTTTTGAATAAAAAATAAAATTTTATTCACTAAAGAAACATTTTGTTCAACTAAGTTGAGAGCTATTCAACATGGAGACCTTCTACGCTCCTGCTAGTGCACACTTTTCTAATCTTTTTTTTGAATTTGTGAGACACAGATTCACATCTTCTTTTAAGGTTGCAATAGCATCCACAATTTCTTGCTTTAATAAATCTATGTTGTAATCTAAATTGTTTGCGTAGACTTTTGCTTCAAAGAATTAATCTAACGGGGTTAGATCTGGCGACCATGTTGGCCGATCTCTATTGGTCCATAAGGATAATCTACCTATCATGTCTAATAATTGTCGAACTGGAATAGTAGTAGAATGTGCAGGACATCCATCTTGTTGAAAAAATATGTTTGTTCTAAATTTTAAACTTTCATTTCCCAGAAACAAAATTATTTAAAATGTCATAAATTATTTTTATTCTAATTTTCGACCATAAAATAAGGACCGATTATTCTTATAATAAGTTTGACAACTGTTTATGACTTCCCAAGGAAAACAATGCTTTTTATAAATAATGACTTTTCTCATCGAATTAATGTACTAATATAGTAATATGTTACCAAAGTTTCTTATCTCTGTTTTCGAAACCGTAACATAAAACTGAAAATTGTGTGCTCTAGCTAATCGTAACCGAAACTGAACCGAAATACGTTTTGGTATCAGTTCCTAATCTCAATCACTTATCGACAAGACTCAGCGAGTCAAATAAAGTTGATTCAACCTAATTTACTTCTATCCAGAATCGCATTCCTATCAAGAGACAGCCCTCTTTTACAAGGTACAAGGTACTCATAATTTATGTAGAAACTAAATTACGAGGTAACTAATAAAGTACATATTTTTCTCAATTTCTACCACATCACTTTTTAATACGCAAGAGAATATATTTAGCATTTTCGGTTGCATTTAAAAATAGTTACTTGAATAAAAAAAAGGTTGTAAATCAGCATTTCAGAAAACCCGATTTTAAAACGTTTTTACTTTAAACTATTACCTTTCAACATACGTTTCAGTCTACTGGAGTTGAAAAAATATCTATAGCCATTTTCATAATATCTAAAAAATACATTCTTTTATTTCTAATTTTAGAAGGCTGTATCTTCATTGGCATGCGATTTTGGATAAAGGTAAATTAGGTCGAATAAACTTTTAAAAATACCCTGTATAATCATATTCTAGCATCAAATTTTTCAGTTCTACCAATTTAGTCACTGTGATGGGTTCATGAAATTAAAAATGAGGGATTAAAAGGCAAAATTGCCATGATATTTAATTTAAAACCCAATAAATAAATCTATTTAAAATATGCTTGTTTCAATGCAAACACTCATTATTTAACTATATGAATATAATAATTATTTCAATTATGAATGTAATAATTGAAGTATTGTTTATAAAATTATTCAATTAAATAAATTGAATCAGATTAAAATATGCTAGATAATAAAAGGATTCTTATGCAAAATAAATATTCGACTTTTAATATAATGAATTTACGAGTACATATTCCCTTTGTGCCAGCTTGTTTATAGAATGTTGAAGCTTCGAAATTATAAAATTCGTTGTACAAGCACTGCTTTGTAAATTTATGAAGGCTTCATTGATTACTTTATATCTAATTGGAAAATGTTCGCAGTCCAAAATAAAACTAAACAAACCTCAAAAGGAATAAATCATATATCACTGAATTAGGTTAGTAGCTGCATTAATTTTGGAACAATATAACAAAAGGATGTTCAACCTACCGCTTCTTTTTCTCGATGATTCCGCCAAGGTTGAAAATGTGATTAATTTTTATTAAATATTATTCATAAGTGCGCAGAGGCATCATATCGAATATATCTGTCTGAGATCCACGACTCTAAGTTCAATAAGTAGTTAATTAGTGGCTTATTGTAAATAATCTTACGAAACACTTTTTGGATTATTTCGAGAGTTGCTCCACATCTTTTCATATTTTCCCATTGTGTAGTGTAATGTCAGATTGAAGAATGATCTTGAGAAAATCTTTTTAAATGATTAAGGATGCTAAATATAGTTCTAACTTATTAAAGCTTATAAATTAAACCATGTTTTTAATTATGATATATTTTCTGGTTTATTTTCATCGTCACATATTATATTGGCTCTCTGGAACTATAATGTTCTGATTAACGACTTCTTGTGTTGTGGATGGTGGTGGGATGCAGCATGAAGCCACCCCCTTACCATTCAAAATTTTATCCATAACCGCTTAACATGCCTGTTTCGTTTTCGGTAGATCGCCCTGTGTATATTCTATGAATTTTACAACATTTTAGAGGATCAGTCAATGTAGAACACTATTTCCTAATTTTAGATACTTACTAAATCAGCGGAAGTAGGCACTTGCGGACTGTAATTCATTACATCATTGCATACTATACGGACCACATCTCTGTATTACGTTGTAAAAGAAAATATATAAAACCTTTAGGAACACACGCGAAGTATACCGCTCCATGCAAACGAATTTAAAAAATTTCATTGCTTAAAATGAATATCACGTATATGGAGTACGACCTAAATAAAAATTTCATCTGCCGTTTATGTCCTCCTCTTTCCTCTTGAGAGACGTAACGCTGGTTGATTAACAAGGAGTTGTGGAGGATTTTATTATCTGAACATACCAAAAGGCAGAAAGGTAACAGCACTGGTTATATGAATAATCGATGCCCGTGCCCATTTTGTGTTTTTATTAGGTATTGGTATACGCGCTATTAAGCGAGGCTATACGACTCTGTGTTCGAGCATCAGCAATTTCAAGTTGTCATCATTACGAAATTGAAGTCTAACTTCAAATTAAATATTGACACAGACAAAACTTCTTTAGTTATAAATAAAATGTTCCTTCACCTGCCAAGATCACATGATTTTAGTATCTACAGCCACTAATTACGACAGCAGGAATCCCTAAAAAATATGGTTAAAATATTTCAATAAACCACACAGATAAACAAACAGCGGAGGCAAACTATAACTTTATAAAGTACTAAGTTGTGCAAACATATTTCAGCCCTGAACACCATTTCAAATTTAGACCTGTACTGAAACGATTTTCACAGTCCAAAGCCGAAAATCGTGTGCCCAACTGTCTCTGAATAATTTGTCCTAGTACAATTAGTTTCTGGAACGTAGCGACGACTATTATAAGCACTTTTAAAATATTTTGTCACAGGCACATAATGGGAACATTTCAGTTATGTCCGTATGTGTGCAAAGTTCCAGCCACGCTTCCGAAACTTGTCTGGATTTCCAATGATGTTGTGGTTACATAGCAACGACGTTGTGACGTGGGAACCCCGACTTCCAAGTAACTGTAACATTCCCAGCTCTTCCAAATTAATGTTGCCTGCTTTGTCTTGCAGCTGATTTTGTTATACTTATGTTTCATCTCTACATGATTCTTGTTCATTTCCCGAACCCAGAAACTTAATAAAATACTAGAAGAGTAAAATTAGAAAGCAAAACTTGTACTAATTTTCAATGTCTAAGCGTCAAAATTAAAAGGTGGCAAATTTATTGTCAAATATAATGATAAAATGTCCGAATCTAATCAGGCGCCTTTATTTCCTCGCATTTTTTAATTAAAATATTGTCTAACATATTTTTCATCGTGCGAGAAAATGACATCCTAGATGTTGAAAGCTATTTTTTTTTGCTCTTTAGAACTTGAAACTCCATCCATTAATTTATTATATTTGGTGCAGAAATGGTGATAAATCAAATTTTAAGTCATTTATGCAGTGGTACATGTTTTGGCCATCAAAATGGCATCATTTTCGCTAAGAAATGCGACTTGAAAATAATTTCTACTTGATGATAGTTACGAAAACTACAAATATGTAACTTTATTATTACAAAGCACCGAATTGGACTGTGGCGTCACTTTAAAGTCGCAGCAAAATTGTGACTACTATAAATTGCCTGTTGAAAGTTCCCGTTGCTACTTCATTTTTTACAATGTTTATTCTCAGCGCCTTGGTATAGTGTTCGCCGTACGTCCGTCTTAATTGAACGCGTCCCTAATTTTAACTTCTGTCCAATATCTATCTAACTAGAATGAGTGATATTCATTAAAAAGCACCGAATTGGACTGTGGCATCACTTTAAAATCGCAGCAAAGTTGTGACTACCACAAATTGCCTGTTGAAAGTTCCCGCTGCCACTTCATAGTTACATTTTTTCCAACGTTTATTCTGAACGTCTTGGTGTAGTGCTCGCCGTACGTCCGACGTCTAAATTGAACGCGCCCCTACTTTTAACTTCTGTCTAATATCTAATTAACTGCACATTTACAGACTTGTCACCTGTCGCATGCAGTGTTTTGCTATGCTAAGTAGGTACCAATTTTCATAAAATTTAGAGGAAAATTAAGTGTAAGGTAATAAAAATGTTTAGGTTAATTTTGTTGTGTCAATATACACATTTCACATTCAACATTTGGAACTAGATGGTGAAGTTTACTTCACTTTAGTCGTAGTAGCCGTGCACACTGAAGTTGAGTTTCGCAGGTAACGGAAACATCATTAATACTAATAAATATTATTTACAAGTCGACTTTAAACAGAAGAACGTCGCGTTGAAGCAACTTGAAAGTGACTGCAACTTTGAAGTCACATTTCAGTGACATAAGTTAGTCGCTGCTACCATCATCTTCCACTGGTAAGTACCATGTCCTCATGTAACGGAGAAGCTACGTAGAAGTCGCATAACTATAAAGTAATCATTAGTGGTAGAAACTACGAGGCAGCGACTGTAGATTTTTCAAATAGAGTTATTTAAACATCAAAGTCGTAACATTAGTGATTGTTATGTAATGGTTACTCATTCGAGGTTCCTATCTTAGTTACGGTTTCTTTGGTGCCAGTTGGAACTTATAAAGAGATACAACGGAGAATTTTTAAACGGATTTAAGGCCGAATTCATTTCTACAACTGTCAAGTGTAGGTACACATTCAAATTACACCATAACAGGTACAAATTACCAGACACAATGGTAATATCATCTTTTTCCTTGTTTGTTATATACAGAATACAGATATTCTCAAGAAAACGAAGCAGTGTAAAGGATTATTCGACAAAGCTAGAGTATCATGAAGATCTTTTTGTAGCGAAGTGGAATTCAACTCCTCAGCCCCGAGTTAAAAATCGCCCACGACAAACCAGAACTTATGAAACGAGTTTTCCTTTTGACTTTTTCAAGGATTACTTTTTCTGCTGTTTGCGAAATCCTATAAAAAATATTTTTAACTATAACTACAAGAAAAAAAAAATCACTTTAAAACTTTCATATATAGGCTCCATTACCTAGGTACGTGAATTTTATTTATTTTTATCTCTGAATAGATTATTTTTCAAACATTTGACAACTAATTGCAAAATTTCATTTGATACGAACAAATTTTTAAACACTTCTTATTAATAGGGAACGTGAGCTGGGTTTAGACCGTCGTGAGACAGGTTAGTTTTACCTTACTGATGACTCGTCGTTGCGATTTTAATCCTGCTCAGTACGAGTGGAAGCGCAGGTTTGGACATTTGGCTCACGCACTCCCTCGAGTGGGCGGTGGTGTGAAGCTACCTTCCGTGAATTATGCCTGAACGCCTCTAAGGCGTTGACACCTTCTATTCGAAGGTGGCAACACTATCGCTTGGAGTTCCGAGAGTCGAAACGCTCAAAACAATGTGATTTTACTAGGCGGTCGCGGTTCGCCGCACTAGCCCTATTCGCCGTCGAGATCGACGGTCGACGGTGGGAACGATCATTGCCTTGAGAGTGACTGGAAAATGTAATATAACAGATTAGTTTCGAGGCGAATTCTTTTCAATATAAAAATTGGAGATAGGTTTTTTTAAACAAATTCATTTTAGAGCTGTTTGCGATGGACGGGGCTGAAACCTTCGGTGCGGCGCTGCCTTTACAGTAGTTTCGACAAACACCAAAACACTCGAACATTACACTCGATTACTACCACGAGACGTGCGTTTCGTCAACCATGTTGGCATCATCTGGAGATCATTAAAACTCTGTTTTAATTAGGACGAAACAAAATAAGTTTTCATGTTTTCCCAAGTCGTTTATTTGTTAAAATAATAATACAATATTTCTAAATATTGCTTTTCTATTAGGCAAACGTTTTAGTGAAAAATTAATGATTCGGAAAATATCGCTTCCTACATAAAGAACTCGCTTTGAAACATTATTAAAAATAATCTAAACAATTAATCTTACGCCTTACGTGCATTTGAGGCCTGTGTTTTTATTATCGTTATTACCTTACTTATCTGCAAGATAATTAATGGCTCAAAGTGTCATGTACTAGCACCTTTATACGCACACAACACACCATAAATATAATATTTTCTTCCATATGTGGTAGAAGTCGGGTAATACATTTTTGTATCGTACTTCTTGTATCTGTGTAACATAGTACGTTTACCACTTGCTTCTTTAATTTCATTAATGGAACCGGATACTTCCTACTTCATTCTCGTATACAGGGTTGCAAGTGTTGTGTAATACCTATTTGTATCCTTGAATTTGATAAGTAAACATTCCTTATAAAATTATTATACATTAAGTCATATTATTCATATTAAATGAATGCAGTAGACATATTATTACTCCCTTTTTGGTACTGAATGATAGTCATATTCTTTGTAGTGGCATCAGAGACTAAAATTACTCTCATCAATATAATGATGACCAAAAGTATCTAATCCAGTCATACAAGGTAAAAAAAGGATATCGGATATTCAAGGACAAAGGTCGCAAGAAATATTGCTTGAAACAAAATTTGTAGAGAATTTTATGCTCTACAACTTATAATGAATCAAAATGTCATTTAGAGCATAGAAAACGAGATATTTACAAAAAACAGATTTTTGCGCATTTGACTTTAAATATCTTGACTAAAATTCAAATTCTTTATTCGCTTTGTTGCTACAAACTATTGGATTAGCTTCGTCATAGTAATTGTGAGGACACATGATTAAGAATTACAAGTCTATGTAAAAAACTAATAAATTCATAAAATTTCTTTCTTATATAATACAGAAAAGAAAATAAAAAAAGGTGGTAAAAGAAAACGTATAATATATATGACTAGGTTGAACAGAAAGTCGACAAAAAAAAACATAGGAGGAATAAAAAGTCTAGTTAAGATTATCGTCAGCATACATAGAGTATCGTCAGCATGCATAAACACTCTTCCGTCATGTATATAGTTTGGTAAGTCATTTATATATAATATGAATAGTAGTGGCCCTAGAACACTACCTTGGGGAGTGCCTAATTCGACATCGTATAGTTATAGTTTAGAAATAGAATCTTCTACCTTAACTGCCAGCTGTCGATTTGTGGTGTAAGATATTATCCAGTCATTTATGTTTCTCCTTATAACTAACTAGTCTAACTTCTGAGCTAGGAATACAGAATCTAGGGTGTCAAAAGCCCAGATCAAAGAACACACCAATCACAGTATCCCCTTTGTCTATACTGCATAATACATGTTGTACAAGTTCTCGGTTGAGTAACCACTTCTAAATCCGTGTTGACATTTGCTTATTTGGTTATGTTTCAATAAAAATTCTATTAAACGAATGTAAACAGCTTTTTCAATAATTTTTGAAATGGGACTTAGTGTAACAATAGCTCTGTGATTTTCGACCATTTGAAGGTCACCCTTTTTAAATATAAGTGTAGTTTTTGCTACTTTTAGCTTGTTTGGAAATTTACCACTAGTGACCGACTCATTTATTGTATCTGTTATGTAAGGACTTAATTCTTTATTACATTCCTTTATTAGGCGCGTGGGTACCTCGTCAAATCCTATCGATGGTTTATTATTTAACAGGGAAATTATTTTTTGACTATCATCTTGAGTAAGAGGTCTAAAGAACATAGTGTAATTATTCCTAACCGGTAAAGTACATTACTTTCGGAGAACATTATTTTGACCTGTTCGGCCACCGAGCTGGCGAAATATTTTTCGAAGTGATTTACTATATGATTGGTATCTGTAATAAAGTCATCATTAATTTTAATATTTATTTTGCTCGGGTGAGTGTTTTTTCGATTTAATTTCATATTTACTAGCTCTAATAACTTTTTTGTTTTGTTTTCTGAATTACTTATTACAGAATTATAATACAGTTTTTTCTCCAAAACAATTTTTTTGCTTAGTTGTTTCTTAAGGTTTTTATAGTTTTCATGCACATTATCTTTAGTGGTTTTTCTGAACCAGTTTAATTCTCTGAGATGGTGAGATTCATTTTTCAGTTCGTCTGAAACTTTGAATGTATAATTTTTTACTCGCGTACACGAGATTCTATGAGACTTTTGCCAAAACAAAGATTTATACAAGTGTATAGCTTATTATCTTTCATTTCGAGGTGGAATCCCTATATGACTGGATTAATCAGTTATTTTAACATAGCCTACGGCTTTTACATATACAGCGGATTCCTTAATGGCCTGCTAATATTTCAGGCTGTGATTCCTTAGGTCATTTTATGAAGAAAAGTTCATATGAACATATGTCCGGACGGCTTAAATTTTTTGCTACAAGGGTGTTGAATTTTATTTTTAAAATCGTTATTTTTTAATATCTCAGAAAGTAATTCAGATATTATTTTCACTTTTGGTATGTGTTAATAGGACATAAAATCACATATTCTAGTTAGAAAAGTTATTATATCGCTCCACCAGTGGCATCCCTGCAAACATGTCTTCTAATATTTTTTACCAAAAAAGTGGTACGCCACTGACACTGACTGTACCTGTAATACTTAAAATTTTGAATTTCCCGCATACGATCTTTGGGTTGGTAATACAGATCCCATATTCAAGAATAATTACCTGACTGACTGTCTCAACTCTCTTAATTTAATACCTAAAAATATAAGATGGCCTCTTATATTTCCCCGCTCTTAGTACCACGAGCATAAAACTCTCGTGAATATCATTTATTTCATCAAATCTCATAACGATTCCAGAAATACATTTATATTACTTATCGTTAGGTGTCCATAAAAGGAATTTTATTTATGTTTTATTCCTTTCCATGCGTTGTGGTAGATTTATTGTCTAAAAAGTTATAAACTTGCATGTAAATTTAAAAGTAAACGCAGATAAAATAGCAATAAAAGCGTGACAAGCTAATTCGCTTGTCTTGTTCTGGTTATTATCCATTAAATAATAAAAACTTTAATTGTTCTTTTCACGAGTAACTAACTGTAACTATTGTATTAAGGATGAATTATTACTCTCTCTTGATTAATTAACAACTAGCAATTAGGATAGCAACTGGTACAAAATAATCCAATAATTAGTGTGTTATTGTCACAAAAATAATCGCGCGTGGCACTTTAAATTCCGTTGGATAATAGTAGCAAATATCAACATAATATTCATAATGATAAAGTACTTTATTGAATCATAAATAATTCAATAGGCTAATGACCGAGGTCCTTCTGCATATCATAATATTAATTTTAAAGAATGTTTGACAAACGGCAGATTCATTGTCAATAACAAATTTTTCCGTTTGTTAATTTTAATGGTGTTAACGATTATTACTAGAGGTGCAACGGATATCCGGTTACTATCCGGTATCCGGCCTATCCGGCTACTTTATTACTATTCGGCTGGACACCGGATAGTGACCTGATATCCGGCCAAAACCGGATAGTTAAAAAATAAAAATTGGTATAAAAAATGAAACAGTTTTATTATACTGATTGGAGTTAGTATACCACCATGCGTAAGGGTCAATATTACTTTGAAGTTTGAATCCGTGCTCCTTTCAAATAATGGTCAATCTCCTTGTCCATTGAAGTTTTTTCCGAAACGTTGTCATTAAGGATGAGATTTTGCAAAATTAGAGGGAAATGTGCGTTTATTTTCGATTTATTATAAATATTTAAGAAACCAAACATAGCATAATCTATTTCAGATACTTGCTATTGTTCTAACGAATACAACTACATATATTTTTTATTGTAAATTTCTGTTGTATTTGAATATTGCAGCAGTTTGTCAATGAAAATAGTCAGAGTTGGCATGTTTAAAACAAAATGATTTAAACAAAGTGTTTAAAACATGTTTAAAACATCGCACTGTGTTTTAAACAAATGTTTAAAACATATTTAATACATAATGCGATGTTTCAAACAACTGTTTAAAACATTTTAAAACACGAGTGCGATGTTTTAAATAAATGTATTATTTTGGAGTTTGTGGAAAAGCAGGAAAAGTACCGATGATGGTTCATTCCAATAAATAATTCCGATATAGTGGTCACGTGCACTAAACTGAGCATTTTATTTGCCGAGTGCTGTAAAATCCGTTTAAGGGCGCCATCTGACATCAACTAGTAGTAGCAGACATAGTGTGCCTGGCACCATTTAATTTTAGTTGAATATAGTTTTAAACGTTTTAAACCTATTTTAAATAAGTTTTAAACATACCATTTGAAACTTAAAAAAAACCTGTTTTAAACAAAAAAACTGTTCAAAACAAATAAAACTGTTTTTTTGTTTAAAATGAAAAAAAACTGTTTTTTTTCCAACCCTAAAAATAGTTCCTAATTCCATTATTAGAGCATGGCATTTAACTATATACAAAATTAATGATAAAAACTGTAGATAGCTATATTCCTTAGAGCAATTTTAAAGATTATACCATTTATGACTTTTTAAATTTTTATAATAATCCGAAAATATTTCCCTCTCACTCTGCAAAATTATATCCTTAACGCTACTATTTTCTGTACCCACTTCGTCAAAGCAGTTCCAAAAAATGTTGTGAATATCAGCATATCTCTTACGTTGTTTACTGGAAGGAGAAGAACCACTTTCACCATCACTGCTTGAATATGAATTATCACAACTATTTTTTAATAGCAGAGAAATTTTACGGGATTTTTCAGCCTGATTTTTATCGAAAGAACTTGTTTTAAATCTGGGGTCTTGAAGAGTTGCCAGTAAGTATTTTTTGTCGTCGAGGTTCTCAAAACGTGTTTTTATCCAACTTTCAATGTAAGCCGGATATCCGGTATCCGGTACAAGAAATACGCCGGATATCTGGTATTCGGTATCTGGCCAAAACACTATCCGTTGCATCTCTAATTATTACTACAATCTTTTTGTTTTTTTATTCGACAATATGCGTATTTCTTATATTTATATAACTTTTTATATGCTTCGTTTAATTAAATAGGTATAACAAAACCGGACAAAAATATGTAATGGGCAGCTACTGAAGCAGCTAGAACCTCCCCACCAAACATTTTAATTTAACATTTGGTACATCGGTAAAATAGCAGAGTAAAATATTCCCTAATAAAATTGTTGCGTATCCGCTATTTAGGGTGATTGTCAAAGGAGTGTAAACTCTCATATTTGATATAAACTATGTTCTATTATTATTTTAGAGCAAAATTGTATTAAGGTTTTTGTTCAAGTTTACAAAAATACGAAAATATGCAAGATGTCGAAACAGCACAGTCATTTTTAATAAGATTATTACCAACAAAATAGGATATAAAATTTCGATTAGACACCAATGTACAGGGAACTTGAAAGAGTCCAGAAACATTTAATTTATTTTTGTCCAAGAAAATGGTATAAATATTTCTTATATCACAGTAAACCTGTATTGCATAAGACACCGAAAATTTCGAGAATGTCATTGACAGTCAAATCAAAACTGGGACATATGAGAATTCTATTCTCCTTAGGATATTAAGTATGTTGTCCTACCATCGAGGTGTAATAGAAAATGCTGTTTCTTAGATAATTTTACAAAACTGGATGAAGCGTCGTATGATTAGGTTTCAGTATCATACGATTTTCATTGAATTTTTCGGACACATTTTTCTGATCGTCATCAGCCCATTCCTCAAACCTGCTTATAAACATCGGACTGGTTGGTTCAAACATGTTCTCCGAATGTTTCGAAAATATATTCACAGAACAAATTAAAAGACAAACCTCAGTCCGCCATATTGAAGCCGCCATTTTATTTTTGGATATAATATCAGATTTTTAACTACAGAGATAAAGGGTAGCAAACCATTTTTTTTTACTACTTTTGATAATTTTTTTAAGCTTTCAGTTCACCACACAAAATTCACCTTTTTGGTTTTGAAAATTCCAACATAGGATTCGTAATTAGTGAGTCCAGAATCTTTAACTTTGGCTAAACTTTATAGGCTTATTCTAATATCCAAAATAATTAAAAAAGTTTATATACAAGTGTGTACGGAAATGCCCCTTGGAAGTTTTTACCGTGTTTATAAAGATTGATTATAAACAATATTGTACGTGTTTACACGCCTTTGGTAAACACCCCGTATCGTGGATTCGAAAATTATAATACTAACAATTATTAACATATGTACTAATTACAACAAATAATTACTAATGTTACACTGAGTACTATAATTCAATAATTCAGTCATTTGATCACTTGCTTACTTCTACTTTTATCCTTCTGAACTTACTATCTGAACTGAACTGTACTGTTTACACTCGGCTTCTCCATATCTTTATATACCCAAAGATGAGAGCTCAAGAATATTCTCAACTAATCTGTAATTTTCTAGTTTATGACACCGCGCGCCATCTCTGGGATGATTGCCATAATCAGCCAACTTAGTTTTCTGTATTTATACATGGAACTTAGGGGGAATTCCCATAGATGGGAAAGCTGCAACAATATTATACAATGACAAGAAACCACAACTACTGGAAAAAATGATACAAATTAAAGTAATTGTTCAAAGTGAGTTCCTCCCACAGCAAAACACGTCTTATCATCTAATGTCTTGAGCCGCATTCTCACTATGTAATATGTTTTAAAACAGAGTTTTATAACTTGTTACAAATCCAGAGGGAAAATGTTTTAATACAGACATTTTAAAACAATGTTCGTATTTTACAACTAGTTGGACTGCTCCCGGCATGTGTCAGCAAACATAAAAAAAAATATGTAACTTGTTTTAAAACGTATTGCAATTTCATGTAGAAACTGCAACATGTTATAAAACACGCACTCACCAC
This sequence comes from Rutpela maculata, assembly GCA_936432065.2. Lineage (NCBI taxonomy): Eukaryota > Metazoa > Arthropoda > Insecta > Coleoptera > Cerambycidae > Rutpela > Rutpela maculata. The sequence continues at coordinate 39,397,344 of OW386287.2, read as the reverse complement.
ACAAATTGCAGTTACCACAATTACATCCTCGCTTGATATAACGCCATGATGACTGAATGTTTTAAAGCGTTTGGTACTCTTTGTGGAATGTTTCGAAGCCAAATGTTATAAAACATGTTATGAAACCCTGGAGTTTCAGAATAATTGTTTTGAAACACAATGTTTTAAAACATGTTACATAGTGAGAATAGAGCGCTCTATTATTCCTGAGGTGTTTCTTATTACACTTGACACTGCACTCAGCGAATTTGTAAATGGTATAGTATCTGCTTTAGATAAATCTCAAATTGCCTTAGGACTTTTTATAGACTTTTCCAAGGCATTTGATTGCGTTGATCATGCAATATTACTTACAAAGTTAGAAAGATATGGTATAAGGGGTGTGCCACACAAATGGTTTTCGTCATATTTGTCAGAACGCTACCGGAGAGTTATTGTTAATGATGCAATGTCTGATTTAAAAGCGATAAATACAGGAGTACCACAAGGATCTGTCTTGGGTCCAACTCTTTTTCTGTTATGTATTAACGATATGCTAACCTACATAGAAAATTCATCAAGTATCATAGCATCTTACGCAGACGATACTAATATATTAATAACAAGTAACAGTCTCAGCGACGCTGAAACCCGTGCCGTAGACATTTTTACTAAAGTAACTATTTGGGTCCAAAAAAATAAGTTATCTGTTAATACTGACAAAACAACTTGTGTAGTGTTTAAGACCCTTCAATCAAACATTGTCCCTGATAGCAGCATAACACTCGACACTGCAAATATTGTTAATTATTCATTTGAATCTAAAATGCTGGGCTTAACTATCGACTGTCACCTAAAATGGTCTAGTCACATTCAGAATGTATGCTCAAAATTGACCAAGAATTGTTTTGCACTCACTGTAACAGCTAAACAATGTAGTCAAGCGATTGTCAGGCAATTGTATTTTGGATGTTTCCATAATACCATTAAATATGGTATTGTACACTGGGGCCTTTCATATGAAGCACAAAAAATGTTTGTACTGCAAAAACGAGCTGTACGTATTATTGCTAATATAAAATATGATGAATCATGTAGAGGGGCATTTAAATCTCAAAACATTCTTACTTTAGCTTCTTTGTATATTTATGAAGTAGTTTGTTTTGTGTATAAGAATAAATCTAAATTTGGGGATAAAAAAATTAACCATTATAATACAAGAAAAAAAGATTATATGCTGCCTCCTAAACATGACACTGCTTTATTTCAAAAGAGCCTTCTTTTCAATGGTTGTAAGTTATTTAATATATTGCCAGAACATATTAAAAATATGTCAAACATTTTTAAGTTTAAACGTGTTGTAAAGGCGTTACTTGTTGATAAAACTTATTATACAGTGGAGGAATTTATGTCAGTCTTTTAAAGTATGTGTATATAGGACGTTATATTATATGCATGTTAATAGTATCTAGTTTGTGAGTTTTTTAAACAAATGTACTTTGTGCTTTGTTTTCTAAAAATTAATAAAGATTATTATTATTATTTCGAAATTTAAATAAAAGTTTGCTCAGCACCTTTGCGTTAGGATTCATGGATATCAGTGATATTAAATGCCCCCATAGAAAATAATTTAAGGGACTACGGGGGGGCATGCTGGCCAAGCAACTTCGAGCTCTAATACTTACATGTGCAGGAGACCATCGTGCATATACCACATTGTACTTCGAACTACTAATGGTACTTCCTCCAACAGCCCAGGTCATTCGTCCTCTCAAGAACATCTATAATTATGACCATAAAGAATTCCCATAGAAGTCCAATAAAAAAGGGACCGATTAAAAGATCGAAACGTTCCAAGAAAAATGATTTTGATGTCTAGAATTAGTAATTGCGTGAGGATTTTCTTCTGGCCACTGATGATTGCTATAGAAATTCATAATTGCATTTCGTCTTCGAATGAAAATTAGCACATTATATCGTCTTAAAAACTAGTTTTCGATTTCTATGTAGCTTGTATTCGTTGAACATGGAATATCCTAAGTTGCTGTTTACGCAGAATTGTCCAAACCGTCTGATTAGAAATACCCAGTTCTGCTGCAATTTTCCTAGAGTCATCTTCCACCATATCTAGGACTTGTTCTTCCAAGTAAACTGTTCAGACTGGAGTACCTCTTACTCGTAATTTCGAGGGTATCAAGCAATCAATTTCTCGAACCGAGCGTGAACTTCAGAAAACATACTTTTTGCGAGACACTTACGATTAGGAAAAGTTCTCTGGTAGATTCGCTGATCTGCACGGTATGGCTCCGCCATACATAAAATAGAAATCAGCTAATTCAGCATTATTGTATATATTCAACTGTACTTATTTGAATGAGATTTTAAGTTAAAAAAGCAATAAATTCACGTTCAAGCAATGTCGGTTGTGATATTTATCAGAAAATTTAACGTACTTGTCAGTTTCATAAGTTACTATTATAATTTTGTACAAAACTTGAGTAAATGTAAAACTTCGAAGGGGCATAGTTTTTTTAGGAAGCATTCCCGAACACACTTAAATACAAAGTTTGGCCAGAGTTAAACATCCTGTATACATTGATATCAGTAGAGAAATGATGATATTCGCGATAGAATTTCATACGCCTTTTTAAAAGTACGGCCAAAGGAAATTGAACCGACTTTTTGAATTATGAATAAAACAGTGTCTATATTTATTTTCGGAACAATTTTGGTTTAACACCGCACCAGGGCGATAAACCCTGGGAATTTAACTATCTTGTTGCGAATAAGTTATCTCTAAAAGTTCCAAGTTCTTGCTTTACAAGAACTTGGACATCTATAAATTCAACTTAAAATCTCTAAACACGCAAAACTTTTATTACTTGATAATAAGAATGTAAAACATTAGTCTTCGTCAGGGTATGTAAAGTGATATGAAAATAAAGGATTAGGTACAATCTATCCTTGAGGCTTTAACAGAAGTTTTATTGGTAATAAAAGTAGCATCTGATGCATATTTAATACCTCTCCAGGAACGAATAAGAGTAATGGAGGTAGAAATTGACCCAAATTGGAAAAATCTGAAAAGACAGAATTTCACATCTCAGTTTACTGAGAATATCTGTTTCAGTTAGAGTAGGAAAAATGGATAAGTCGTAACATCAGTAAATCTATGTTGACTTTATCTAATGCTTGCAGTAATATTTTTTGCATTCATGTTCAATATGTTGTACTGAGAATTAATTAGTAATAAAGAGGCAAATATTTCTACAAACATCAAAACACTGAACTAGACTTGACGTTCATTCCGCCAACCGAGCTGGCAGCATGTGGAGATATTTAAAAGGAAGCTTTGTGTAAAAATGATATTCGTGATATAATTCTTATTTATACTTAAACTGTTCGATTTCTTCGTCAGTCAGAAGACTTATCTTTATTAAAACATTATGAAAACATTTCTAAAATCCTATCCTCCTATCCTATCTTAAAATATCGTTCATAGGGAAAAAAGAATCATATCATGATAGTAGTGATCCAATATCGAACAACTTTCAAAATATACGTCTGTCCAATGATTTTTGAACAAAATTTTGCTTACTAAAAAAAATAAAATATACGGCCTTAGAGATAACATTGGTAAGCTATTGATCTCATATCTGTCAATACGCAAGCAACTCATTGAAATTAGAAAAGTTAAATCGGAAACACTAGAAATCTAATGTGGGGTGCCGCAGGGGTCAGTCCTAGGACCTTTACTGTTTCTCCTATTTATTAATGATTTGCCCTGTATAGATGATGAGTTCAACAACTTGGTGATGTTTACTGACGATAACAGTGAAAATACGATAAATGAAGTCATAAATAAAGCCCGAATTATGCTTAATAAATTTGGTAAAGTTGAAGCAGTCGTAATAGTGAGCGGGGTTATGACGTCATGAGGGACGAGAGGAACGAGTAGGGCGGCAAGTAGATCTCCCGTCTTTACTTCACTTTTACATTAAGTTGAGAGAGAAGATACCGGCCATTCCATGTCAACTGTCTGACGTGGCGTGTGGGCGTAGACTTGTGAGTGTATTGTTTAAACCCAGGACCGCAGTTAAACACCGCAGTCGAGCTTATACTGTCGGGGTAAAGATATAATTCGATAATTACTTTATATTTCTTTATTTGGTAATGTGTTTTTGAAAATAATTTTAATAAGTTTTGTTACCAATTCACAGCAGTGCTTTGGGGGATATTGAAAGTGTAATATTATAAAAAGTAAACGAGCGAACAATATAGTTAAATCCGGCTCTGCGTTCTTCCGCCATTTCGTCTCAACAACACCGCCTAGATAGGCGGTACGCCGATCACTATTGCAATTGCGACAACTATACATGCTTTAACTCAAATATGTTATTCCTGAATAAAAACAAAACAGTTTTTATTAAATTCACCCAAAAAACAAAACAATTAATGAAAGTTATTTAATACAAAATGACGGCAAAAGTATTGACTAAGTCACAGACATAAAATTTTTGGGTTTATTTATTGAAAACAACCTTAGCTGAGAAGTACATGTCTATAATCTGTGTAAGAAACTATCCTCTGTATGTTTCCTAAATTAAGTTAGTAATGTCATATTATATTATTATGCTGGGATGTACTCTAGAATAAAGTATGGTATTACTTTCACATTCAGTGGAAGTATACAAAAAAAACCGCTGCCCAAAAAATCATTGTTTCCACATCCAGTTTTTCTATCCAAGTCTCTCACAACGAAAAAATTTTTGTTCGTGGAAATAATTGTTTATGGAACTTTAATAATATAATATTTGAAATCGTCTACCTCATAAACCCATAAAACAATATGCCACATCGGTAGTGGAGGTGGGGGTGGTGGAATGGAGGTGGTAGTGGGGATGGATGAAGTAAAAAAAAATTGAGGCCTTTGGTTCTTGTACACATACTAAATCACAATTTTTTTCACCCCCTTTTATAATGGTCTGGGGGTAGTAATGGGGGTGGCTATTGCCAAAATTTCTTTGAGACATTAGCTTCTCTTCTATACACTAAATATCAATTGCATAGACTCTTACCTGATTGATTTACCTATTTGCCTCCTTTTACCCCAATTTACCCCCCAACCCTTCAACGGAAAAAGATGAAAATATAATCTAGTTCCAGATCTCGTTAAAATACATACGTGTACCAAATTTAAAGTCAATATCTTAAACGGTTCCACAGTAATCGTGCGCACAAAATAAGTTACAAATAGACCGAAGGACACATTTTTTTTGCTCAAATTTGAAATCTCGACATTTCATGACATTCTAAGCCTATTTGAACATGTCTATTGTTCAGATAGGCTTAGAATGTCATGAAATGTCGATATTTTAAGTTTAAGTTACTGACTTAAAATTTGGTGCACATAATAATATGTATTTTAACGTGAACTGGAACTAGATTATTTTCCGTTGAAGGGTTGGGGGTAAATTGGGGTAAATGGGAGTAAACAAATAAATTAAGCAAACTATAAAAAAAGCATAAAATTGGTATTGTGTATACAAGAGAAACTATAAGGTTTCAAAACATTTTTTTGGCATTAGCCACCCCCGTTACCACCCCACCCCGTTATTAAAGCAGGTGAAAAATATTTGTAATTTAGTGTGTATACAAGAACCAAAAACCTCTAAATATTTTATGGGTGTTTAGGGTAGACGATTTCAAATAATACACTATTAAAGTTCCATAAACAATTATTTCCTCATACTAAATTTTTTCGTTGTGAGATACTTGGATGAAAAATTTGGATGTGAAAGTAGTGATTCCTTGGGCAGCAGTTTTTTATTTTGGGGATGTTCGCACCATGCACTTCGAATTTTTCGCTTACAAAAAAGGCAATCAGAACAATTGGTGGTGTATTCAGATTTACGTCATGTAGAGATATATTCAAATGTTAACTGTACCTTGTATATGTATATGCTAGAAGTTTTACTATTTGTTACACAAAATATGGGCAAATTTATTACCAATAATAGCTATAATGACTATAATACTAGAAAAGGGGCAAATTTGTGCTTGCCAAGACACCATTTGACAATTTATGAAAATATGGTTTTTTTCCCTAAGGCTATGTTGTTTATGTTTATATTATTATGTTTCTGAGTTAGAAGTTTCCAGAAAATTGCATTTCTTCTTTGGTGATTGGTGGCCCGGTACCGCAATTAGCTGCTTCTAGATTACCGCGTTCCTCATCATTATACAAGTTTTGCATATATTTAGTCCACCATTTTACCTTGTCTTCATTTTCCAGCAGTACTCCTTCACTGTTGGTAAATTGTTTATAACAAAAAATTAACCTCACATTTAAAAAATAATAATAATTTAGCCAATGAACTTATGTTATAGCACTTATCGAATAAAATAACTTGCGAGGCGTAAACTTTTGGTTTTCCAAACGATTATACGGATATAGGAGCGGTGGATATAAAAGTTAATTTCCTGAAACTTTAAGTAAAACCGAATGGTAACATTCTGAATAATTTAAATCCCACAATTCCACTGGGTGTGATCGAGATGCAGGTCGGTGTTCCCCATTGTTTGTACGGAAGATGCACCGCGAAGCGGCTTCTAAAGAAACGGCATTGAATTATTCATAGAGCTAAATTTTATACATCGACTTAAACAATACGTAATCGAAAACAGGTGTTCGAGGGTATTTCCCTCATTATATTAATTCCGCTTCATTTATTTATGTGTACACGAACGGCGAATGTCTTTTTGCGAATACGCGTCGGAGGAGGCCGTGTTTAATTATGCGGCATTAAAATTAAATAATGGTACAGACATTTATTTTAATGGCACCAGTCAAATTGATCTGATTAAGTCGTAAGTCTTCCTTTAATTTAAGTGTGTATTATTCGTTTCTTATGTTGAAAGAGAACAATACGAGGTGCGCCAAAGTGTGGGGGTCACCACTTTTAACTTTTTAGCTATCTGAGCTATCAAAATAATTTTTTGGGCAGCCTATACAGTAGGGTTGGCTGAAAAATTGCATAGTTCTTCATTTTTTTACTATGTATCTGAAACTTTTTAGCCAATTCGGTTAATATTTAGCCGCACCTCCACGACGTTAAAAATTGATGAAAAGACCAATTTTTCAAATAGGTATTTCAAATGTTTGACTCTTCACCACGTAAATACATGTGTGAAAAAAGTTTCTGAATTAAATATTTTTCAGTTCTATGGAAATTGGAGATTTGTCTTTAACTTTTTTGTGAAATCTCAAAATCTCCATAGAAACGAAATATAATTCATTCTGAAAATGTTGCTATACACGTTTTAATATTGCAATCGTGAAAAAATTAACTTCCGAGATTTCTCCGGATTTTCACGTTTCAGAGTACGTAGATTACGAAAATTAAAATCATTTAATATGCCGGTCTGTTTGTTGGCGCTATATCTACAAAACCACTTGACGGAGAAGGATAATATTAGGTAGGTAGTTGACTCTACTGCCAACGAAGAACTGGGATACAGTTCCGTTCAAAAATATATAGGATACACCACATAAAAAATATAATTAAGAGAAAAAAATGCCGGAACACAATAATATTTGACGTTCAGTTAACACAACTGTCAAAGAAGAAAAATATGAAAAAAACTATACAGTGTGGCTATCCAAGAAAAAATAAAAAAATGTGGCAGAGCACGATAATATTTTTTACCATGCAGTTAACACAACTGTCGACGAAGAAAAATATGAAACAAAAATATACAGGGTGGTCACTCATTTTCTGTTTTGTGTAAAGGAGGACGATAATATTTCGCATGCAGTTAACACAGCTGTCGACAAAAAATATGAAAAAGATTATACAACGTGATCACAAAAAATATGTACAGGGTGGTCACCAAGAAAAAATTTAGAAGGTGCGACCCAGGACGATAATATTTCGCATGCAGTTAATACAACTGTCAAAGAAGAAAGATATGAAAAAAAATATACAGCCTCCCTTACAAAATTTTAAAGAAACGTCACGGAGGACGATTATATTTCGCATGCAGTTATTGCAACTGTCAAAAATGAAGAATATGAAAAAAATATACAGGTCACCCTAAAATGAAAAAATATGACGGAGAACAGTAATATTTGGCATGTAGATAACACAACTATCAAAGATATGAAAAAATTGTACAGGGTGGTCATTCTGGAAAAATGTGGCGGATAATTTTTTACATGTAGTTAACTCAACTGTCAGGGAAGAAAAATATGAAAAACAAAATATGCATTGTAGTCACCCAAAGATGAAATTAAAAATATGTGACCGAGGACGATAATATTTCGCATTCAGTTAACACTACTGTCAAAGAAAAATATGAAAAATATAGAGGGTGGTCGTCCTAAAAAATTAAAGAAAATTGTGACGGATGGCAATAATATTTCGTATGCAGGTAATACAACTGTCTGAGAAGAAAAATAGGAAAATATACAGAGTGGTCACTTTAAAAAAATAATAAAAAAGTATGACAAACAGAGGGGGACGTTTTGGGTAAATAGCTTTAAAGATTTTCCGTCATGATTTTGCAGTATGTTTTATTTGTAACTATCAAACAACTGTTACATACCAAGTATGGTATATCATTGTGCTCATAATGACGCTCAGGCTCTAGCTATACAGGGTGCTAAAAGAGGATAGGGGTAGTTCTTAGGAGTTGCAAGATGCAACGCGGTTCCAGAATTGTTGCCAGATGGAGTCATTCATGCCGCTTGCTGCTTTTTTATTTGTATTTTTACCTTTCAAATAACGAAGATATTGCCTGTTAACGTAATTTTGGGACACCCGGTTTAGTAACAAATTAGGAATTAGGCCATCCGCAAATTCAAATTTTGTTTATTATTATTATTTTTTTTTGGTGCCCTCTACTATACAGGCACGTGCAAATAATCTAATGATGCTAGTAGTATAATAACATTGTACTGCAATGGCTATGGCATCAAACTGGAAAATGAGCTTTCTTGAAATGAAACATGTATATTTTGATCGAACTTTTTTCCTTTCTAATGTAAAAATTTCGTCTTATTGGAAAAATTTTAAATAAAATATTTAATTTTGGAATGATCTACCGCAACTTCTCAATCTAAACATCACTGTTTACCTTGCATAACACAAAATCATATATACATATTATTTAGTTAATACCAAGTCAGATTAGGATGGATTTTCCTAAGCAGTAAGGATTGCCCGTAAATTCAAACCCAAAACATGGTCAACCAAGGACTTCAGTGGTACTCTGAGAATTAAAAGAAATCAGATTATTGATAGTGCGAACAGTTATTCGAAAATAACCATTCAGCGTCAGAAGATGTTGGGAAATAGGATTACAAACGCGAACCTGCAATGCAGAATTCAGAAGTGGAGGAATCACACAAAAACTAGAGCAGCTGTGGTTGACAATATCACAGCCTAGGTACTTAAGTTAGTAGGAAAAGATGGAATGATATTTCTACACAAAATATGCCAGAAACTATGGAAGACAAGAATCTGGTCCAAAGACTGGAGTACTTAAACATACCATTGCATAAAAATATACCATGCGCCAGTAAAATAATGCTGTATATTTTCGACACACTTATCAACACTTGAGCATCATCCACACGGGCTGTCGATCCACCACTGGAATAGGTCTGAATGTCAGCCTATAACTGACTAAAACTTCTCTTCATAGGGCTCGTCTGTAAATAATATTCCGAGGGCACTGCAGCCTCTTGGGCTAATTGTGCTCTCCCTGTCTTAGTTTGCACTTTTTAATATTCCTGTATCACTGACAAGCTGACAGAGGTCTGAAAGTGGACGAGTTTTGATGGTTTCCGGGTCTGTTTGTGTTTGCCCGTAGATATTATATCTTCTGCGGTCCAACGCCTCGTAGTCGTGTATAATATGTTCTACAGTATCCTGTACCTTACTGCACAGTCTGCAAATAAGGCCGGCAGCGAACTTTCTGATTAAATGCAGGTACTTCTTAACGGGAAAATGTCCCGTTAGAAGACCTGTTATGGTTCTCGACTAGATCCTTTTCTTTGTGAACAGTTCTTCAGTTTGTTTTGAACATGGTCCATTGAAAAGTGTTTTCCCATGTCGATTTCCTGGAATATTTCTCCAGTAGTGTTTACTCTTGACCCAGTCTTTAATTGCCCTTCTGGCTGAACCATTAGTGATGCCCAGCGCGGGTTCTGGGCCATAGAATAGAATCAGCTGATCTTTGTCTAGCAAGTTCGTCAGCTTTTTCGTTGCCCTCTATACTGGTATGTCTCGGCACTCAGAGTAGTCTTACTCTGTTCCGCTCACCCAGAATTTTGAGCTTTTCGTGGCGGTCCCAAACCAGTCTAGAAGACACCTTGTTAGAGGCCGCCTGACTGTCTGATGGAATTGAGATCACATATCATCGTTTGACATTCTTGCGTACACACTCGATTATAGCCCGAATTTCTGTCTGGAATATAGTTGAGTGCTGTCCAAGAAAGAGACTTACACTCGCTCTTGGCCTTTCACCATCTATTCCTGCTCCTGATTCCATCCTGGACCCGTCGGTAAAGCATCAGAAGCACCTGTCATCTAATCCTTCCTATCTCCAATGGTGATAGTGAAGGGCTTGTTGAATGTAATTTTTGGTATCAAGTAGTCCAACCTTATGCTCAATAGAGGATCCCCTACAATGTTTGTTATCCTCATGTGCTTCGACTTGCCTCCAAGAAGAGTCGGATTCTGAGAATTTTGTAGCCTGTAAGCTCCCATTCTGGCCACCCCCTGAACCACAAGACTTAGTGGAGGGAGGTCCAATAGGGTCTCCATGGCTGCTGTTAGGGTGCTTTTCATTGCACCTGTAATTCCCAGGCAGGCCAGTCTTTGCACCCGGCTCAGCCTGTTAGCTGCTGTGGTTTGAGTGATCGGCTACCAAACCAAGGCTGCGTATGTGATGGTGGGTCTTATTACACTGGTATAGAGCCGGTGCACCATACCAAGCTTAAGCCCCCATGTATTGCCATACAATCATCTCTCTTGGTAAATAAATATCTTCTTAGCAGGCAGGCTTTGTTAAGGGACGAGGTATTAGGGAACACATTTAAGAGAACTTATCGAGAAGACAAAAGAATATATTTGCCTCTGTACCTTGATATACAAGCTTCATTCACAAGTAAACCACCAGAAAAAAAAATTAAAGATGTAAATAATTTAAAAACTTATAGACAAAATGTTTTTAACTTATTAATTAAGATAGAACAATACACACTTGAATAATTTAATTACTACCATATGCATAAGTAAATATATTTCTTTTTTATTAGAGATGTTTTGATGTGTTTAGTATTTACTCAGTTTTCTATAAATAATAACTTTACTGTTACTAGACTAGACTGCTTAAAACTTAAATATATATAATTTATTGCGTATGATTATGCATTTTTTTTCTACTGACCTAATTCAATCCACTCTATACTGATTGTCTCTTGTGATAAGATTGTATCGTATATATTATGGTAGTTTGAAATAAAATTATATGTATATGTATCAATCAAAATATGTATACGTTTCGTTGTAATTTACATTTAAATAATGTGAAATCGTAAACCAGTTTCCATAAAGTTGTCTTAAAATGTCTTAAAATTTACTATTTAAGCGCCATCACCAGAGGACTATAGTTCCCTTAAGCCGGCTCCAGACTATGCGTCTAGCGTTGGTTCCAATGTTGGCTCCAATATTTGTGCCTGGGACGTTTGCCAAACTGTGCCTAGAGACAATGTGTCCAACATTGCAACCAGCGTTGGTTCAAATGTTTGTAAATGAATTGACCAGTCGTTTATCATGGAGGACGATACTGTGTATATTGCAGTTCCATTATTATGTTGTCTTGTGCACTTTGTAGCTGCACTCACCATCATTTAACTTTTTACGATATTTATGGTCGGGATATTTGGGCCAAAGTACTGAATATTTTTCATTGATGAACTCCAAAATTAAATAAAGAAATTTTCGTGTACTGATTTGAGACACAAAAGACATTTCAGCTGATTATTGTTAAAAATTCTGGACGGATATTCTAGACGATACCGAAATGTAATAATGGCACGATCCAACGTTGGAAGTTCCCTTTGAAGCGGGACAAAAATACCGACTATAGCCCGAACTTCTTCCAATACCAACGTTGGAGCTCGACCCTCGACGCATGTCACTTGCTTATGGTACACACTATGTGTCAAACTATGACGCGTCCAGCACTGGAAGGGATTTGACGCATAGTCTGGAGCCGGCTTTAGAGAGTACATTCGGACACATCTTTCTAGGCACCTTCTAACTATTTTTATAGGTAAAATCAGCTCCTAAATGACTAGGTGGGACACCCTGTATAAAAATAAGAAATAATAAATTGCGAATTAATAAAACCAAATTATGTCATAATATTTATACAAACTTGAGACCAAGAATGCATTAATAATAACTCTCATACAGTAATATATGATAGACATAATTTGTGTTTACGTCTGAAAACAAATACCGCCTTCTCTTGCCACCATACTTCTTGGAAATAAATTGATTGAGGTCATAGTTGATGAGAGAGACTTAAGATAACAAGACCGTTCTTTAATATGGCTAATTAATAAAGACCAGCGCCTTTATACTGCTTTAATAAATTGTAGGTTTTACCAAAGAGGATTTTTCCATTTTTGGTTTGGATGGTTAATTACTGCCTGGAATATAAAATTTGTAACTAATTAATTTTAAGTTAAAGCTGACGAATTATTTTCATTTCCTAAGCAGAAGTACGGTTGGTAAATTAAATTGAAATTTATCTAGATAACACAAAATGTTATTTATAAAGATTGGAATGACAAAAAAAATTACGGTGAAAGATAAATTGATTTATTTTCTCCTGAATAAATATTCGATCGTTTTTTATCAATTATTTGATTTAAAATGTCGGAAAGAGAATTGACGTCGTCATGCAGGTAAGGATGGACTGTTTTTAAATAAGTATTTTGATCAAGTAGGTACATACAATTACGAAGATGTACAAGATATTAAAACTGGAATACACAGTGTGTCTCAAGTTCGAAAGAACTGTACGTATTTTACTTTAAAATATTATCATGGTTCAATGAGACTATTACGAAACGATTGAATGTTGCCTTCGGGTGAATACCTTTTTAAGAGAATTACCCAAGTAACAATTTCAATTTTATCGTGATCTTCAGAACCTCTTGAAGTCTATTTTATAAAACTTCTGATAAAACTATATATCTTTGACAAAAGCTATTAAACCTTTATACATTGTATAAAGCTAAAGTCATTTTAAAACCAATTAGTTTTATTCTAAACAGCCTTTATAACGTACTGAAGACCTTGATAAAAGTATTCATAAAACCAACAATAAACCCTTAAAGCATAATTTTGGCCTTAAAGGACTATCTACAAACAGTTGTTTAAACTATTATAGAACCACTTCGTAAAGTCATCATAAAACTAAAATGCTTTAGAACTGCACTTAAAAAAGCTATTTGCTCTGTTAATATGGTTATTATTAATAAAAAGGTTTTATGTTTGCCATCATATTAAAACTAAGTTGGCAATGTTGGCAAATTAGTCGCGTGTTGGTAATGGATATTATAACAAGCATTTGCTGTTGTTCAGCTTTCAGCTGGTCTCTCTATACTGGTTAAAATTATCAAGTTCAGTAGGTACAGTGAAAATTTTGCTGCGCATTAAATTGTACTGATGATATCACAACTAGTAGGTCGAAAAATACGGAGGCCCTTGAAAAATATTGAAATTTTAAAAAACATTTTAAAATTCATTTTTTTAAGAAAGGTTTATTTTTTGTTGACATCAACTTAAATCACACGTTATAGTAATAGTAATCATGATTTTAGTCCTTATTACCCATAAATTGTTGCAAAAATCGCAACTAAGTAATTGTTCATTTGATTGATACCAATTGATCTTGTCTAACACCATTTGAGATTAAGATTTGTTAGATTTATTCACAACCACCATAAAACCTATTCCCCAAAGATATTTGACTTTTTTGGCGTTTATTTACATATAACCTCACACTTGTTAATTACTTTTTCCTTACCTTAGCTGTGCTGTGATTGCTCTGAAAAGGTCGGCTATATTCCCGTATACCCAGATGCAGTGAACTGCACTGAAATATGAATAAAAGAGCAAAAAGATATAAATAAGAAGATAACCACTCACATTTATTTGATTAATTTGATAAGTCAAATGTGTGGTGTGGCTCTAATTGTTTAAAGTAAGTATCAGGTTAAAAATATGGTATTCAGAATACAGTTAACACAAAAATCCTTATTAGAAGGCAAAAACAGACACTTGATGTTGACAAAAAACCAGTGGTACACTAGAATATGTTGGAGTTGATATCAAACCCACTCGAAGTAATACTACGTTTCGTCTTGTAATTGAATGGCTGGTACTGGTCTCAATTACACAGCCACACACAGAAAAAAGTGTTTCCTTATGTATTTCAACCCGCTGAAACCGAATTCGAAGTCAGAATTTTCCGATTGGCTCGTTTTTCACCCCAAAAGTGGTCTGGCCTGCGGATCATACCAGTGTATCCTTATGTATTTGGACCCTCTGAAACAAAACAAAAAAAAATAATGGTCTGGCCTGTGGACCAGATCAGTATATCCTTATGTATTTGGACTCACTGAAACCGAATCCGAAGTCAAAATTATCAGATTCGCTTGACTTTCACACCTGACCCCAGAAGACACCTCCAAACAAAAGAAGTGGACAAGACCAGTGTATCATTACCAAATACATAAGGATACACTGCCACTGATGTGGTCCTCCGGACAGACCATTTTTGGGGGTTGGGTGTGAAAAACGAACCAATCTGACAATTCCGACTTCGGATTTTTTTGGGGAGTGTTTTTTGTGGTTAGGGGTGAAAAAAGAAGCGATTTGACAATTCTGACTTCGGATTCGGTTTCAGCGGGTCCAAATACATAAAAATACACTGGTCTGGTCCGCAAGCCAGACCACTTTTTTTATTTTGTGTGGCTGTGTTATCAATTGCTGGGTGTTTTGTGAATCATATTCTGTTTTATGCTTACTCATCGAAACTGATCTGTTATTATTTACTATTTTCAAATAGTTATTTCTGGATTTCCGTTTAAATTAACCACTTTTTTTAAATTTTCATCCACGTTTGTGAAAAATGCGTTTCCATATTTAATTTCTTGAGATACTTCACACAAAAGTAATTAAAAATTAACGTAAAATAAGTAAAATCTATTTATCCACCTGTCAAACTGCAACTTTTATCCAATACAACTTTATAGCAGTTTTATGATTAGTATATTAGTATATTCAGGTAAATTGGTTTCCTAGGCCAAATGGTTTTATCATGGTAGTGCTGACCACCACTATAAAACCTTTACAAGTGCCAATAGACTCGATTTAAAATAAATGATAAATGGTATTGAAATACAGCCTCCAGGAGGTCGTTACAACTCTTAATAAAACTAAATAGGCTGAAAGATTTGTTGGCCTGCTATACTACTGCTATAAAGCCATTTAGCAACTTACATCCTCAATAAAGCTATTTCAAAACTTATTCAAGTCCACATAGCATTTAAACTGTTACTTGGGTACTTATGTTATATATACCGTTTGTATTTCAAAATTGAAAAAACGTATCTAAAATAGAATGGTAAAATACAGCGCATACTATACCATACTATTAGGCCATATCCGCCATGTCGGTGCTCGCCAAAGGTGTATAAACTTTCATATTTTATATAAACTATGTTTTATTATGATTTTAGGGAAAAAATGATACTTACTAGGGATTTTCATTAACTACAGAAAAATACAAAGATCTCCAACATATTGAAATTACTATTATGCAGTGCCCTTTTCGTTGGAGCGAAGTTCACGTAGGTAATCGCCAGAGGCGTGTAAAGTATCATGTTTTACATAAACTCTGTTATATTTTAATTTTAGATAAGATTTTTTATTAAGAGCACAAAAATACGAGGATGTATAAGATATTTAAATATACAGTATAGGTTCGATCTTCCGTGGATTAGATGATGTACGCATTTTACTTTAAGTTATATTATTTATAATGTGCGTGAATGTAGGTGTATGTTTATTTATGTGTGAATACATGTATATATCGTATATTTTGTATTTATTAATAAATAGACCAATTTGAATATAAATAGATGTAAGTAGATTAGTTTTCAACTTTAATTTTAATATAGTATTCTAATCGCAACTAGGTTGCAAATGTATGTATTTATATGTTGTACGATAAGTGTATATTGATTGTATTTAAAAAAATGTATATATCGAAGCAGGTTGACTGTTTCGATAATAGTGTGGACAGTAGTCCAATTCATCTGTGTCCAATAATAGGTAAAAAATTCAGATTGTGAAGCCCACGCACAGTACTTTGTATTTTTGTGGGAGCTCAAACTTTATTTGTTTACTATTCTATAGAGTGTGCCAACAAAATTCCATTAAGTGTTGTTCCTAGAATAAGAAGACATTGTAATTGTACAAGATTTTATAGATATGTATACATATAGTAAAAAAATAGTTCTTCGGTCACGTTCCGACTGCAACTTCCACTTGCTTACTTAGCTTCTACATAATGGGCGACACTATCTCTTTATCTTGTTTACATACCAGCGCTCCATGGTAGGTTTACCTATAGACATTGTAGTAGTAACAATCTATACCGATCCATATATTTGCCCATACTGTCAGACTGATGCTCAAAAAGAAATAGAGGGAAATCAAATGATGTAATGCTGTCCCTGTATTTACTCACGTGATTGATCGAGAATGGGCTGACGTAACTCAAAGCACGCATCACGAGTGCAAAAAATAACCAAATTTGCCTGTGCTAGAGAAGCAACAGCTACAGTATTTGGCATCTTTCCCTCTCTTTGAAATCATCACGCCTTAGAACCTTTGGGCCAGTTTATGTATTACTGTGTTTATGAGTCTACCTTACACGCATAACTTAAGTTAAGTGAGCTTTTTTACATACTGGAGTCAGCTCTGACAATGGCGAAGAGGCTCTCTGTCTCCTTCGAACTTGTAAACTATGTATTAGGCAACAAAGACACGGGAGCAGCAGGTTCGAAGCCCTCCTCCCTATCCGAGTACATTCCAGTAAGTAATAGAGATTAGAGGGTGAAATAGATGTAGTAAATGAGCAATATATGCACAACTTAAACGATTATAGAATAACAAGGACAATAAGATATATATCTTTAATTTCTCTAATTCTACGAAATATCTAGCGATTGAGCCTATATTTCGCATATAATTAAAAGAATTTAAAGTTTTTATTCATGGAATAAAGCTTATATTTAAAAAAAATTTAAATTTAATGAAAACATTATGTGCTGTTGCCAGATTATCAAAAAGTACTGTTTCATCCCATTTTTTTTATAAAATATATCAACTCCCATTTTTAATGAATGTAAATTCTTTATACTTTTTTGTTTTGGTTTTTCGCTCAATGAGATCACGTGACAGTCTAGTCTGGTGTGTGGCTTGCGAAAAGACAAAGGTGACTTTTAACTCTACTCTCTACAAGTGCTCGTCTCCATATATATTTTATTATGATTTAGTGACTTTAATTATTTGCTTCTAAATTAAATTTTTATTGTGCTGAGTATATATTGTGTGCGGTGAGGTGTCCACAGGTTGCAACCGAGAAATCATCATTTAAGAATAACGTACAGTACAGAAAAGGTAAGCCATTTGCTCCTTGTTGTCATGCGTTATAATTTTAGAAATAATTAAAAATACTGACAAATTTAAAGAAATTTACTGTCCGCTCATTCGCATTCAGGTACAGTATGACTTAATATTATTTTAAAAAGCTAATTCTGAAATAAAGTGTAAAATTTTGAACATTTTCTGTAATTCTGTCTTATTGTCGGAAAATCAAAATGAGTGATATCCTCATTACAATTTAATAACCACTAGATATGTAGAAGTTTAATAACTACTTAATATTTCTTATCTAAATACTAAGGTAGTTAACATTCTGGCTTTTTAATAATATAAGCTAGTAACTTCAACTTACATGTCAAGTCTCATCAGAGCCTGCGACTCCTTTCCATCAAGACTTATCTAAGTCTGCAGTTAAAAAATTACCCATTCAAATGTCTACCTAGACATTTCACTTTTTTCTTGCATATCTTACAACAATCTGAACAGCTCCAGTGAAAATAAAACTATCTCATAAAGTTACCCGAGTTATAACTTTAAGATCTTCTAGGAACAAATAACAATTATAATAAACACCTGTTGATTTTCCCACATATATCAATTTTAATAACTATAGTTTCTGTAACGGAGTGTCTCGAAGTTAAAATTGTACCAAACTGAGACACTTTTTTAAAGTAACTAATAGCCGTCTTTCAACTAATTAGTGGCTATAGGGGTTGCTTTACCCCAATATGTTCGACTTGTCGGTTGGTTTGGTGATCTATAGCCCTATCAGGGTTAGGTTTCATGCGGCATTCTCAGTTAAATTATTTTGGATACTTCTTAAGCCCCTATTAGGTTAAAAGGGAAGATTCGTGATTTCCATGTGATTTATTTGCTGTAAATACAGTTATATGTCTGGACTAGGAATTTATGTTCTACATTCAAAACAAGACAATAATTTGTTTACATCTTTTTTTAAATAATTGAATTATTTTTTATTTTCTTCTTAAATAAAAAAAAATCTTTTCAATTTTGGAGCAAAACGTAAACCTTCTAAATACGAAATAATTCTTCTAAAAATGACTCTCAGTTTAACTAACTTTAAATAAAAACGTTTTAGAAGGTAAGAGGTTCTCAAATCGATCCGTATATATTAGGATGGTCCTTATGGAACTATAATAATATAATATTTGAAATCTTCTACCACAAAAACCACCCATAATACGATATGCCACATCGGCAGTTGGAGTGGAGGTAGGGTGTGGTAGTTGGGGTGGATGAAGTAAAACAATTTTTTTGAGGCCTTTGGTTTACAATTTTATTTTTCTCACCCTATTCAATAATGGGTTGGGGGGATGTCGGGGTGGCTAATGCCAAAAATATTTTTGAGAGCTTAGATTCTCTTATATATACTAAATACCAATTTTATGGACTCTTGCTTGATTTACCTATTTATCCCCAATTACCCCAATTTATCCCCCAACCCTTCAACGGTATAAGATCAAAATATAATCTAGTTCCAGATCTTAAAATACCAACGTGTACCGAATTTCAACTCAATATATTAAACGGTTCCAGAGTAATCGAGCGCACAAAAAAAGTTACTGACCGACACATAGACAGAATTTTAATTTCTTTTTGCTCAAACTTAAAATCTCGTTTCCTTCTCGTTTCATGACATTCTGAGCCTATTCGAACAATGAAAATTTTCAATTTTTTTTGCGTATACTATACTTCCACTGGATGTGGAAGTTAAATTGACCTTCCTTCAAAAAAAGAGATCACACGGTTAATTGAACCTTATTAGCTAATATCGATTTTAAAGACGGTGTAAAAATAAAGGAAAATAAATAAAATAAATAAATAAATAAATAAAAATAAACGAAAATCGTATTTTTAGCCGACTTTAGTATCGATAGTAAGGATAGCAAGTACATTTCAATTAGTAGGGCAACGTCGAAATTTTATTTAATGACTTTTAGTCTTTTTATCTTAGTAGTAAGTAGATGTATTAGATGTAAGTCACAAAATTAGAATACTAATAAAGGCACCAAGGTATTCAAAACTTTAAGACTTTTTCGACCCTGCCGACTGGACCATTAATGGGGAAAAATATTATATTAATAATATTTCTATTATTGATTAGCCTTAAAAGTAATCAAATAAACAAATGGATATTTGATGTTCATTCTTAATTGAAAAAAGTTGTTCTTGGCGCGAAGCTGACAGCATTAATCTTAATCCAGTATATTACCGTTTAAAAAAAACTAGTGGCTAATCGATGCTTTATCTTTAATTAGCTTACTGCATACAGCTAATAATAGTAATAATTAATCATAATGGCACATGTTTACATGTCGACTTGGCCAAACAAGCCATTTAATTCTATTTTCATTAACTTCTGCGTCAATATCAATCATCGATACCTGAAAAAACTTCCCCTCATTACAAGAATGTTCCCACACATGTGTTTCAATCATAGCTAGGGTCTTCACATTTAAAGGAAGTTTTATAAATGATCCTCATGACTGAGTGTTCAATTTAAAGTAAAAACCAATTAGGTAATTGTAATATTTTTCATGATGATTCATAGAATATGTTGACGGTTAGGCCATTAGTTCTCATATTTCCATGGCCTTGAAAACAGCTGAAAAAACACTTCAATATTATTATAATAAATGGATATAAGGCTTGAGGATACTCCGCATTCAGGCATGTCGGTCCAATGTACATTCAGGACATGGGGGAGTTCCTTAAAAAATACCAATTTTCCATAAAGGAGATCAGTTTGTCTCAGAATTGGTCTCGTAACTCATCAAAAATTGCCTTTCGCATATCTTGATATATCATATAACATATGAGAGAGACTTTCCTCTTGCACTTTACAACCTGACAAACAAGATCACCCATCCTTTCATTGTATAAATATACTAATAATCAAGTTTTAGTCACCTAACAATACCCACCTGGTTAGCGAATCGCGACTGCCAGCAGTGCTCAGTGACTTCAGTATCAAAGTCAGTATCATATAAAAGATACCATCTTTCTGCTGATTTTATTCAAAGGAGTGTCCTGTAAACAGGTCTATTATACCTTGCGGATTGTATAAAAACACATTCAGATTACTCAAGTGGTTATAAAAATTTGAAACACTTATTTCCGTACTAATTTTACTAGATAGCAGCAGCATTTGAATTTTTCAAAATTTGTTGTCAGTAAATACTTTTAATTTATTTAAATCTTTCTATATCGTCCATTTTCTATGGATTTTTAGTTTGCAGAGGTCGAACCACGGCTTTTTTAGTAAATTATGTTCTTTGGAAAATATACTACATTTTTGACACAGGGTGTATCGCGATTAGTGCCTATTAGACGTTATAGAAAAACTACAAATAGTTTGAAGCTGCAAATTTAGGAAGTGGGGTTTTCAGGGTGCTCTATTTAATGAAAATAACGTATGTGACACTTGCGGTAATACCGGAAGTTGACATCAACAAACGAAGAGTATATTGTATTTGATCGGCACATTTCTAAATCAGTAAATATCGCTCGCAGACAAAAAATTTTCATATCATTGTGTTAGTGAACGATTTCTGAACAACTTTCAAAATGTCCGTCTGTCCGTCCGTCCGTCCGTCACGTTTCTTGTAAGCACGATAACTCAAGAAAGAAAAATCCGATTGTATTGAAATTTGGACAGTAAGTTAGTATTAGCTAGAGGAAGAACCCTATTGTTTTTGAACAAAATCGATCGGTAAATAAAACTGTTATTAATGATTTAAATTTGAAAAAAACATTTTTTATTTTTTTGTTTTTGTAATTGAATAGAAATCTATTTCACTTTAATATCTGAATATTATATATTCTACAAATATACATTTCATAATGCAATATACAACCGTGAAAATATGATTTTAGCTCATGTCTTATAATGTAAAAATTTACATTTTTTTACGTGTAAGATGGTGGTGTAGTTCTTATGCTTTTGACTCGGAATCTAAGGGTCCCGGGTTCGAAACCCAAATGGGGTTTGGTATGTTTTTTTTTAATTTTAATTTTATTTTTCACGGAGTCTTTTACGTACTATAAAATTAAAAATGTCTAAAACTAACACTATTTACAAAAAACCTGCGAAGAGTATCCTATAGAATGTGTAACAATTATATAAAAAGTTCAGTGAACATGCGAAGAGTACGTTTTTAGCTTGTTTTTTATGCCGGATTCGAATTCTATTCATTATTTTAGAGTAACTTTCAATATCATTCCCTACCTAAAAAACTATTTCGATTTCAATGAAATCTGATGCGAAAACCAATCCAGAGTTAGAAATTAACAACATTCGCTATGGTGAATTTCGATAACCAATTTTCAGCTTCAAATTATTTGTAGTTTTTCTAAAACGTCTAATAGGCCACGATGCCCCCTGTATATTATAGTGAAAAATAAAATAATTTATATAAGATTCAAATTCACATTTTTACGTCAACTAAATTTTAGCATGTAATAAAATAATTTGTATTTCAAATTAACATTTTCATACCAACTAAATTAGAGCATATAATAAAATAAATTCTTGCAACTTATTTTAAACTAAACAAAAATCATTTCATGTGAGGAAACAGTAGAAGGTAATTTGATTGTCTACTTTTACAGCAGTTTAAACATTTGTTGTACAAATGAACGTGAAAATTACGGCAAAAAGAAAATACACAACTTCAACGAGTCCATAAATGGCGGAACATCTCATTGTTTTGTTTTCCTTTAATTGTCGTACATTGTTATAATCAGGACAGAAGTGATTTAAAGCAGCGGATGTGGTCTAGAGCAGACAAACTAGGTGCGGAAAGCACAAAGTCGGTAGATAACTGAACTGAACTGCTTATAAGAGTCAAATTGAATAAGTACTCACTTAGAGACTATTTTGAAAATCATTATTAATAGCCCAGACGGCACAGAACATTTTATAGTGAAACCTACAATAACTTGCAAAATTAATAATTTTATTTTTTAACGTGTTCGTGAAAGTTACAGGATAATATCCTGAAAAGTTTACATTCCGCTCGAATACAGAACATAAAAAAAGTGAAAATAGTATATTGTGTATCTAGGTGTGAAAGCGATACATTCCCGGACGACGATGCAATTGTTGGCCGAGGCGCTAGCCGAGGCCAACAAGCATCGAAGTCTGGGAATGTGCTTTCACACCGAAGTACACATACTATTTTTTCTGAAATCACAATAAATACTATTTTAAACGTATAAAAATCAAAAATATAAACATTTAAAAAAATTTTTTCTGAAATCACAATCAATACTATTTTAAACGCATACAAATCAAAAATATTAACATATTAAAATATATATAAAAAACCATACGGGAATGTTACTTCCCGTACGGCTTTGTTGATCGTTGCTTGGCAACGGATCTTTTCCGGTCTGTTTTCTGATAGTTTCCTAGCAACAGACTAAAATACTGGAATTGTGCATTTTTCGCTCTAAAATCGCGGCGAAAATGTAGACATTCCCGATCGATTTCAGAAAAAAAATTTTTTTTCATCAATTTTTTCATTTTTCCATGTGTTTCTGAACAAAAAATGTCGTGATAAAATTTATCGCTAAAGCCACAGTAACCCTGGAAAAAATAGTGAAATAACTTTGTCGCTCTGAGTGGCCAAGCGCACAGTTAAATGCATACTATGGAACCTCTAAAAATTCTTAGCTGTTCTAAAGAGTAAAATAAAGCTTTTTTCACTTTCTGATTACGCATTTTTAACATTTTTCTTAGTGAATAGCAGGATAAACATTGAGTATGGATGGAAAATATATAATTATGAACGTATACACAGACACCACACATAGCCGCTGAATCGCTCGCATGAATTTTTACGTGCCTTTACTGTACTGTATTTATTACAGGTACACCTATCCACATTTCAGCTGTATCCAATGGATTCCTTAGACATGTGTTAATGTATTGGAAAAGATCCAGAATTTATATTCAAAACAATCAAAGATATTTTCATAGTTAAAAGGATAAGATCGTGAAAATCGCAATTTCTTGTCATGATCTGATTAATCATATTTTCAAAAAAAATGCATACAAATAAACGAATTTGTGTTTGAACATTCGAAAAGTATACATTTTTTCCGAAATAGTGATATTTTATTTGTTCCAATGGGTCAATTTCTCGGCAAGTTACAGCCTCCAATATATATACTTATCAAGAAAATCATCAAGCAAAGAAATTAAAATGATTTGAGATGTACTTTTTTTGAATCCAAGTTACTACAACTTAATAAACCGTAACGATCATGAAGTGTACATACTTTTTAACAATTCTCAATGAAGAAAGAATTTGTTTAAAGAACTTTTATTGTTTTCTATATTTTTTATTGCGACGATTGAGTTCGGGCGTGATAATATATATAAGTATATTTTTCCCATCCATCCTTAGCTTGTATTGTTTATAACAAAAAAGCATCAGAAAGCTATAATTTCCATCTTCTAAATGATCCAACACACATATAGACTGAACAAATTCTGATTTAGTGACATGTAATTCAGTCCGTCGGTGTCACAGTCATGCGTATTCAAGCGCGCGCACGCACGTATCTCGCTCCGAGTTATAACGTTACACTTGACTATTTTCTTCCGGGAAAACCATGGCTTTAGTGATAAATTTTGTTAGGACATTTTTTGTTCATAAATCCATGATCTATCCATCTGTATTTTTTATTTTTCCTAGCTTGACTTATTCAAAAATTTTTTTTTCACTTTTTTTTTATGTTCTGCATCCGAGCGAAATGTAAACTTTTCAGGATATTATTTTATGCACTTTTATGAACTTGTGGGTAAATAACTTCATCGACTCGGCTATAAGGACGAAAATGGAGAAATTATGAATAGAGAATTTATTATTTATATATTGATAGTGGCTTTAAATTTACTGAAAAGAATAATAATAATAAATCGTTTTTAGTAAAGAAAGGACATACAATTTCTTAATCTAAAGGGAAAGTTTGGCTCAGCAGTATTCTACCACTTTCGATTTCAAATATTTCTCACCTATGAAACTCTTCAAGGCGCATTTTCCCATGATTTTCAATATATTTTCAATGGGCTCATTTAGAATTTTGTTTTAATTCATATTTCGAAAGTACATCTTGTAGTTAGTAAATATGCAAAATATTAGATTTTTATTTCAACTGCTCCCTCAAAATAAAATAATGAAGTGTGACGTCACACCACTCGGCGGTCGACCGCTCACCTGTTCCCATATAGTTTCAAATGGCGAGTACGACAGATGTGCTAATTTCGTTCATATTTCTTAAGTGTTCTGTATTTTGTTATTAACATGAATAAGAAAATATGTTAGAGATACTACATTTTTCCTGATTTTTCTTTAATTTTTGTGGGGAAAAGGAAAATTTGAATCAGCCGGAATCGTGGCATTTGAAAATGTTAGCTCTCTATAGATATTAAACGATAGTTTTTTTATTCGTATTTTGTTTACTTATGGTAAGATCTAAAGAGTTAATTTGTCGATTCTGTTCGATTTCTGTGGTGAATTATGAAATGTTTGGGTGTAGACTGTTAATGAAATTTAATGTTCTATGTATTTCTTGAGTCTCTCCTGGATAATAGATTAGAATAGGCTCATTTAACAATTTTTTATTATTACATATTCTGAAAGAGCTTGGTGAGTATAGTAAGTATGCCAAAAATTATTAAAGTCGGCGCGCTTAAAAACGCTCGGGATAACCATGTAGTCGAGTTGTGACGTCAGATAGTTGAACCGCCCAGTGAACACGGCTGTGAATGCAAGTTAGTAGAGTAAAATCTGGAAGTAAAGTCACTTAGTTTTCGAAAAAAAAAAAAAACACCGGCGTAGAACCAAACCAGACTTAGTGGGATTCTTTAGTAAGATAATCGTGTACACGAAATCACTTTTTACGACATCTTTTGGTGGTCGAGAACTTTTTTATTTCGGAAAACTCAAAAAAATAGATTTTTAATGAAATATGTTTTTTAACGTCTCCACCGCTATATCTCTGAAAATATTTGTGCTATCAAGCTATTTTTTTTTTTAGATTAAAGTAGATACAATACCGCTTCGAACAACGTCCCACGTGAACCCGATTTATGTTTTTTTAAGTTGGAAAAATAATGTTATTGTTGTTATTTTCAGTAGCGTAATTTTAAACAATCGAGAAAAAAAATTATTTATGAAAATTTGTATATACATGCTGCGTACAAATTGAAGCCAATAGTTGAAAAAAGTTTTTAGGATAAAAATTTTTCATGTCCCATTCATAGTACTGAGTCAGCGATTTTTTTTAACGGGCCAAAGTCATATTCTTGCGCGCTCGGCTGTAGCAGTGTAGCAAGCTTGCCGACTGCAACGATCTGACGGTCCCGGTCTGGGTGTATGTAGTAGTTTAACTTATATCAATAGATATAAAACCAGTAGTCATCAAAAGCATCTAGGGGATCAATATTATTGTTCAATATTTCATATATTGTACAGTAGTATTGATCATATGTTGTTAATATTAAGAAATTGTACAATATAAAATAGTCTCCTTTTAATAATAAAAAGACAGGTAGGTAGATATAAATACCTAATCTATAAATATCAATCAGTGTTACTAACCACCTACCTAATTTGTAAGTTTATTAGACATTCTTAAATGAATGAAAGTAAAAACGTACGCATAAAATGAGTTTTATTGTTGAAATAAATTTTCTATTTGGATAGATAAATATGTAGTATGTAGTTTATGTAGGCCCTACATTAATAGCATTCTAATTCGTTCATATCTGCCTCGAAATCTCTAATAATGTTGTTACAGGAACGACACTTGCACTCGTTGCAACATTTTAGGCCTTCCTTAAAACAAGCACATTTTCGATTGTCACAATTTTTATCCGAACAATGAATACTTAATGATTTTCGACAACCGCCACTTCTACGCGACTAATCTGACCAACCCTGCATGCGAGGTGTATTAATTGCGTCCCAATGTCGCATTTAGCGCTGATAAAAAAAATCGCTGTTGCCACACGGTACATTTTAGGAAAAAATATATCGTTTCAAAAACTTTTGTGATTATTAGGCTTTATTTTCTTCGCTGCATGTATGTAAATATTTTCAGAAATAAAAAAGTTTATCGATTGGTGAAGATTTCAATACATACAATATATATATTTTTAGTTTATCTGATTTTTAGAGAAATGAAAGTGCGAATTGTGCCCAAACGGTTTATATTGGTAAAAGCGCTACAGTGTGTGCTTTAATTTGACACAAACCAAATTTCAGTACCTTTAATAGTTGTAAAGATATGGCCGGTGGAAACAAAAAAAAAACAATATTATTTAAAAATACATTTTTTTCACTTTTTATTGATTTAAAAAGTTCGAGACCATAAAAAAATATCGTAAAATATGATTTCATATGCCCGGTGACATACTCAAAGGAACCTAACATGTTTAACGTGGTTCTACGCCAAAAAAAAAAACGACTTACGAAATCGCGCTCTAATATAGGTATCGGCGCACGCCAAGTGACGTCACTCTACGGACTGTTGGCCGGCCGAGCGTGTTTCTATTCGAATGCGAATATCTCTCTGGCTATTGATTCAATTGAGCTGAAATTTTCTGAGGCTATTGGTTTGTTATACTTTAAAATGAGGAAGAAAAAGTAGGAAACTGCCATATCACTAAAGGACCCTATTAGAATATCATCCACATATCTATACCAAAAGACGACTTCTTGTAGGGGATGATTTAAAAATAGTTTTCTCAATTTCTTCCATAAAAAGTTTACCATGAGAGGACTCAGTGGGGAACCCATTGCTGGGCCATGTTTTTGTTTATAAAATCTGTTGTCAAACTGGAAAAGTTTTCACGTAGGCGTAGTTCAAATAGTCTGTTGATTTCATCTTTTATGCTTTTATTAATGTTCTTAGCGTCTAACAAAATATTTATAGTTTTACACAGCATTTGGTGATATATATTTTGACTAGAAGTCGTTACCGTCGATTTAGTTGTGTTTATTTTTAAATTATGCAAAAGTTGAAAAGTTGTAAATCTCTTGTAAGTTAGTTAATTTGTAATTTATAAATGTACGGTAATTGTTAGGATTTAATGAAATGAAGTTGTGTATCATCGGCTTACGCTTACACAGTGGCTCTATATTTACGTATTTTCTGAGTAGTCGAGATAAAGAAGAGACCCCAACTCGGAGCATTGAGGCATACCATAAGGTTTGACAAAATTTACAGCTGTGTCTGAAAAATCAAAACTGCAAGTTTGTACATACAAGATGATGATTTAATTTGTTGAAAGTTTTTGTGAAACCAACAAAAACTAAAGCTATACCTTGTTTAATAGCCAATGCTCTAAATATATTGTCTGTCACACAAGCAGACATTGCCTTATGACTCTTTTGGAATAATTTTGTATTTTTCGTGTGCTTTTCCTTGGAAAATTGTATTTTAATGTTACTAGGGGAATTTTGTCAGAACCACAATCATTTGATTTTAGATTAAAAAGCACTTTATTCACTTATTCAGTTGAGTCATTTTAAAATCAAAATGATGCATGAAATAATTGAAAAGCCATTCATTTAACGAAAATTTAATTTCATTTGATGAATACAACTGATATATCAATAATTAATACGTGCGGTATAGTAGAACGAGAGATAAATTCAACCAACAAAAAATTAATCACAAATCACAATTTACCAATATAAACAAATTTGTCCCGAAATAGGCCACTAGCTTTATTGTGTGTAACGTAATAGTGAGGGAATACTGTAGGCAGCCAGAGACGGAATCAGGAACCGCAATTTCAATATCATGAAATTAATATTATTTTCTTCTATATTAATCGCCTTCAGAATAACAACTGTCTAAAAGATCTTTTGTGAATTACCCTACAATTAGTTGTTGCTCAGGACTCCCAAGCTTTTTACAAAACTTGTGGTTTCCCTGGGGGCTAATTTCCCTACGCCTTCAGGCGTTAGTTCCACCTTTTCTAGGTACTTTAGCTTTGTGCGGACTGGCATCTTGCATTTGCAAAGAACGCAGTTTCTATTGCAGTATCACAGACGGTTAACTTTAAGAAAAAAGTGCAGGAGTCGAAAAATATTTATTTAAATTCAATAAAGCTCAGATATTATTTTCTGATTCCTTGATTAACTTTTATTAATGTATGCTATGACATGTATATTTTCTTCTGAAGTATGTAAATGATATTATATCTTTTACTGTTTTAGGTGCCGCCAGGTAATGTGGCTGTTTGGTACAAAACACGGAATAAAAACGATAAGAAACGTTCTTTCTGTGCAATTCGGACACATCTATAGAGAATAAGGTAGGCCGTTAATCCCTCTTCGTGACGCGGCGTAGGGAACATAAAGAAGAACGTTATAGTCCAAGAGCCCGTGACAAAAAATTGCGAGTATTTTAAGAAACTCAGCGAGGGGCAAACAGCGAAGGAAATCTGGTGTACACTCAGAAGGAAATCCGAGGAAATCTCAGGAAATCTTTGAGGAAATCCGAGGAAATCTCTAGAAATCTTCCTTTTTCGGATTTCTCCCCTCCGCTCTTCAAAAATTTCTTTTCAGATTTCTACCACCGCTCTCCAAAAATTTTTTTTTGAATTTCTCCCCTCCGCTCATCAGAAATTTTTTATTATCAAAGAGGAAATCTCAGAGAAATCTGAGGAAATCTCAGGAAATCTTTGATAAAACCCAAGGAAATCTGTGTAATCTTCGTCAAAGAGGAAATCTGGTGTACAAAAATTTGGTTCGGTTGGCCGAAACTCAGTTTTGTAACATGTGATTATCTTTAATGAAGAAATGAGAATCCTATGGTCGGTAAGCTGGACTTTGGGACGTGCTGCGCCCACGCGCTTTCAAACATGTCGTAAAAACTAATATGTATAAATCATTTTAATTAAGTTGAAAATGCTTACATCAATAATAATTAATGTAATAAAATGTAGAAATCAGGAGGTCAGATGGTCCATCGCATAGACAGGTCCAGTCAGCAATGCGTCGAGTATGTCAGAAAAGTAGTTTAAGAAAGCCGAATATTGGTATATCGCTTACTTATTTATTCTATTATATGAAAAAAAAAACACTCAGACGTTTAAGTGGGATACGTCTAGTCAGTAGCGGGCAAAGTGTGAACACAAAGTATGTGCATGGTCTGCGGAGACGATCGTTCTCTACTCTTGTTTTGTATTTTATCACTTCTTCATTAAATTATTATTAACTTGTAAGATTTGTTTTTGATAGAACCGAATAAATATTTCATTACAATTATTTATCATTATTAGAAACGCAAACAGATCTGCAGTACTCATGTCTATTGACCTATTGTACATTCACGACATTTAGGATATCTAGAAAACACCAGCGCTCTTCACGAAGGACGGCAATCCTTTCCAGGGTAGATCCTGTAGTTCCTCCAGTTGTAGAAAGTGCCTTCCAAGATATCTATACCATGATGCTTTTGTTGGTACACAACTGCATAGAACATGAGTGATGGTTTCATCCTTCACCCCACACATCTGACAAGTAGGATCATCTTTCAACCTCATTGTATGCAGATGCTTGTTCAGAGGACAGTGTCCTGTTATCAGGCGTACCGTGCATTTCAATGGTTCTCGAGCCCAGGCAGCCATGGTAGAGTCAGTCGAAAGCTCCTTTATATGCAGCTTTGACTGTCTCATTCCAGCAGTCTGAGCCCAATAGTTGTTAACTGTACCATAGCCAATTCTTGCAGCTCTGATGGTATCATAGCAGGCCGAAGGCTGCCTCCGGGCCAGGGAAAGGAGTGTTTTGCTCCTTCTTCCGCCAAACGGTCTGCTTCTTCGTTGCCCTCTACGCCACTGTGTTCGGAAGCCCATATGAGTTTAACTGAGTTATGTTGACACAGCTCAGTCAGATTGATTTGACAGTTTAGCATCAGTTTAGAGGTCACTTCGTTCGATGTAAGAGCCCGCAGGACCACCTTGGCTGTCGCTATATTTATAAATGTGCTTATGGACGAAACCTCTACTGAGGTTCTCGTTTGCAGACAGCAAAATGGCATGTATCTCGGCCTAGAATTGAAATACACTAGATATTCACCAAGAGGTGCCGATATACGAGCCCTTGATTGGCATCTGTGGACGCCAGCACCGAATCCCTCTTCGATCCGTCTGTGTACCATTCTAGACCTCCGGGATTCAAAAGATGCATTTTATTCCTTTCCCGGTCATTTTGTCTAGCGAACACGACTGCATATAGAATAGTGAATTTATAAACGGGGAGGCAACGATTGTCCTCTGACTGAGCGATGACCTGGTTCCTTACAGGTAGAGCCAGAGCCTTTTTTGCCCCAGCCATTATACCGTTGTATTCTGCATTCCACTTTTAAACAGTCTATTTGCTGCTTTTCTGACTTCCAGTTCCACTTCGACATGCAAGAAAGTCAGTCTCCATGAGTCTCACATGATCTCCATTGCTGCCGTTGGAGTGATTCTGATTGCTCCCGTTATTACTAGGCAAGCTAGCCGCAGGCTTTCCTCGGTGTAGCTTTCACGACAGTTTGGAGTCTAGGTACAGGTACCTCACTTTACGAGACAGACACAGACGCGTGATCATAAGAAAAGAAAGCTGAAAATCGTTTATTTTTCTTCTTTAAGTGAAAGCATTAGCTTTGTTTTGCCAGGGTTGACAGATAGCCCGTGTCTGTTACACCACAACTGAACTAAGTTAAGAGCTCTTTGCACGAGCTCTGCAATAGTCACTTTAAATCGGCGGCTTATCATGATAGCCCAATCGTCTGAATATGCTTGCGCATAGAATCCTGCCTCGCCCAATTCGGTCAGTAGCCCGTCGAGTATAAGGTTCCACAGTAGTGGCGATATCCCTTCCTGCTGACAGCGTTGGCCCGCCTTGGCGTTTCGTTGCGAAGCGTGATTTCAATGTTGCAGGTGCTCGGCATGAACAATATCCATTTAACTATGGTGTTGTCTACGTCGCGATCCGCAACTGCTTGACAGAGAGAATCGAAGGTTGGGTTTTTGAACGCTCCTTCGATATCCAAAATTCTACCAATGTCAGTTCTTTCTGCATTAGCGCCTTCTCAGCTCTAACAACGATCTGATGAAGGGCAGTTTCTGCAGATTTCACGGCTTGGTGTGCATGTTGGTCGGGATGAATTGGTGATGACACTAATGCCCCATCCGTCACATACCTTTCTATTAGCGTTTCCAATAATAACTTCAAAAGAAAAGAAGTCAATCTTACCCGCTTAAATGCCTTAGCCTGGCCATGCATGTTATGACTTGTCTTTGGTATGAAGACCACTTTGACCTCTCTCTAGGACACTGATGTGAAACCCGCTATACAACATCTAAGTAGTTGATACAGGTGCCCCGATAGTAACTCCGCGTCCTTTTGTATAAGAGCCGGATATATACCGTCAGATCCCAGAGATATGAATGTGCTAAATGTGCTAATGTCGATATGGCGCATCTCAATTTACAATTATTAACAATAATACAAAATTACTAACAAACTAAGCTTTATTAAAAATACCTTTCTTTGTCTTGTTACTAATGTAATGTTAAAAGACTAAGTTTCTTAAAATACTCGGGATCCTTGGTCATGGGCTCCTGGACTATTACGATGAGAACTGGAGAACTGTGGAGATAACTGAGACACTAGGATGCATACTGACCGTACTTCCAGGAAGCCAAGGACGGACAACCCCAAGCTCGGCCTCTAACCTCCCTCCGCCAAGGGGGTAAATCATTACATTATCCATGAGACTAGCTGTGAAAGAATGCGATATCTCTCTTTTATTTATTGGAGCCCGCTCGCTAGACGCTGAAAATCGTGAATAAGAAATAAGCCGTGATATACTCCTTAATTTGAATTTAAATAAATTTTGTACGTATTTGTTCAGTGCCGGCAAACTTTGAAATATGATTTCACGCACTAAAGCAATATAAAAAGTTTCATAAGAAAGTTATATGACTGAGGAAAAGTTTGGGCATATTTTCGAAAGTGCCTAAGCATATCTTGCAGATATTATTTTGTCGACATTTTTATGTTATGATGCTATTTTTAAAACTTATTTAGTATTGTAATTTGTAAAATACAGTTTAATAATCTAAGCTGGGATCTAAGGATTACAGTATTATAAAATTAGTTTAGTACTAGTTTTTCATTGTAACAGAATCCATTCCATGAGCGTATATTTACTTTTAAATTGTTTTCCTTAATGTAGAAATATATGAAAGAAACATAATTAACTTTTCTTGACTTATTCTTAAATTATATTATGATTTACTTAGATGACAGATGACAGAAAAAACTGGGGGTTAAACCCCAGATGACCCTATGGTTAGACACTAGAGTTGTAAGACCCATGGATCTGTGGTATGGTGGATCAAGACACTGCAGCTTGGAGCAATAAGCCTATTAAGCAGGTCTGTAGCTAGAAAGTGCTCTCAGGGCGGGCAAACAATTTTTCAGGACGGGCCCGTAAAAAAAGTCCGAAAAATCTTTTGATGAACGGGGGGGGGAATACAAAATTTAGACAATTTTTACCCAATCTCTTTCAAAATATTAAAAAGACAGTTAAAATTGCCCCCATTACAATCACCGTAGGTCGGGCGAAACTTATTCCAGGACGGGCATTGCCCGTCCTGGCCCACCCCTAGCCCTAGCTACAGGCCTGCTATTAAGTGGCGTATAAACGCTTGCTTGCCTGTCGCGCTACTGGGGCCATAAGAACTGCTCCCACGGCTGCATTGGAAGTCCTTTTAGAGCTGACACCACTACACGTATTTATCCAAGGGGAAGCTCATACAGTGGTACACAGACTAATGCAAGGCACAACGCCTATAAGGCAACAACACGGAATAGAGCGCTAAAAGTTATACTCAGAGCTGAAGACAGACCCCATTTTAGGAATTCCCAAGGACTCTATGGTCCCAAAGTAAAACTTCCATAAAAATTTTCAAATCTAAATACAAGACAGAGAGGACTGGAAAAACGGTCCTCCAATATCGGTGCAAACGATCTGGTTTACGGACGGCTTCAAGACAGAACAGGAGTCGGAACTAGGATTTACGGGATAAGGTCGAAAACGAAAATACCGATAAGTCTAGGAATACACGCCACAATATTTCAGGCTGAAGTAGCCGCTATACAGTGGTGTGCAAAGGAAATAATGAGGCAAGGAATTGTAAACCAGTCAATTGCCATTTTTTTCGACAGCCAAGCAGCGTTAAAGGCATTCGATTCCATGTAGGTCGATTCAAGACTAGTATGGGATTATATACATGCCCTTACAGATCTAGCAAGTCAGAACAAAGCAACCGTGGCATGGGTACCAGGAAACGAGGGACACAGGAGAAATGAGAAGGATGATGAACTGGCTCGGGAAGGTGCATTTAAGGCCCTAGTATGACCCAAACCCTTTTGCGGCGTGGCTTTGCGGCGTGGCTAAGCCACGCATACAAATATCAATTAATGAATGGGAACAAAATAAATCTAGAATTTCCCACGACAGAGAGAGGCCAAAAAGTTCATTAAAGAACGATCGGCCAAATTCGCGAAAGACCTACTACGTCAAAATAGAAAGGCTATTAGGATAATACTGGTAGGACTTTTAACTAGACACTGTAGGCTTAATAGACATATGAGTCAAATGGGCCTAGAATCTGTCAAGAGGAAGAGGAAACCTCAGTATATGTGCTGTGCCATTGCGAAGGCATAGCCAGGCTGACGTTCCAACTACTTGGCGAAGAGAAACCAAGGGCAGATATACTATATGCCAAGGAGCTGTTGTCAACTCTATTATGGAGTCTGATACAAAAGACAAAGCTGGATAAGGAGCTCTAAGTAAAATTAGATAATGAGTGCCACAACAGATTCACAGGGGGTCGTGGTGATCAAGGCCAATCAGCCAGCTCCTTTTTCAAATCTAATCTAATCTAGATGACAGATGTCAAGTGGCGAAGAAAACGCCCTCCAGTGCTTCATGTCGCCAAGGAATAGATGGGAAGGAGTCTTTCCGACGTGCCATACACCAAAGGGAAGACAACTAAATAACGTATGGGTCACAAAACCTCTGCCAAAATGTTGTGAATAAGAAGAAGAAATACTGAGACAAGGATATTTTTTTTCTAATTAAATGACTCCCAATTCGAAGAAAAGTGTATTCATGGGCAAGCACAAATAACAGAAGTTAGAAAATAATATACTTATTTTATTCAACTAATGGGTTACAAACTTCTCAGCACGGAGGCAGTGCGGCATATGCGAGTAACCTCAAAATCCGAATTCAAAGGGAAGGAGAAGATGCGTTTATAAATACTGGGTACACTCTCTTAACACTTGGAAACAATTATTATCAAGTGTAAAGACGAAGTTTCCAGCAAAATATATTCAATATTTCAAGATATGCAAAGAAAATTTTGAGAAGCATAATATTCCAAAGGTTAAAAAGTTCTAATTCCGTATACCCCGTACATTTTCTCGTACATTGTTGCTTTTTTAATAAGACAATTGTTTTTTAAAAATGTATGGATTTTTCTCCCCCAGTACATATTCATTCTGTTCAAACCTCATAGGTATTCTAGACATGTGGAGAATGCGTTTAGCTGAGATAAATTTTACTTCCTGCGGTGACGCGAACAACATGCCGGAAAGTCTTTGCCACATCGTACTCTGTGGAACCACTTTAAACACACGAGTGTAGTACATTTCGAGATCTAGAACTTTACACTTTTCGGTATGTGTGTAGGACACGTTTCATTTTGCGTTTGCGCAGAGCGTGACGTTTTCAGACAAGCTTGCGTTTGTTTTGTTTGTATAGTAGTGTCTCACGGAATATAGTGCCAATACATGGTGTAATGAATAACGAATTACTCATTGAAAAAGTACGGCAGCATGACTGTCTCCATAATGTGAAATCTACTGATTATAGGGATAAGTACATGCGGCAAGAGGCATGGGAGGAGATCGCTCGAGAACTTAATACTACAGGTAAAAAATAGCAAATAAGACTATAGACATTTATTATTTATTTACTTTTTATGAATAAGATGACTATGATTTGATGTAAGAAAAATCTACTTCGGATAATATCAGCAGTTTCATGAATTCTGCCCTTTCGCACGTGGTCGATTTGCCACAGTGCACTTCCTTCTGGTGAATTAAAGTAGTTTTTAAATTCGTTCTGAATATGTAGAGTAGCTTTAGCAGCATTTCTCTTTGCAGGACGAAGGGCCGCATTTGTCTCTTTTAAATATTTTATGTCAGGTTGAGAGTCGTTATCAGCTCATAGCACGTTGTGAAGAAAACATGAAGCCAGTACTATTTTGTCCACTATGGGTGGTTGTACCTCTAAACATCTTCTAAAAACGCTTCAACGAGCTGCCAAAATGCCAAAAGCATTACTGCATATAATTAAATATATTGTTTGGTTCGCTATTGCTAATAATTTTCTTGCGTATAGACGAAGCAAATATGTTTTTAATGAAAACGCTTATTCCCCAGCAACAACGTGAATTAGTGGTGGCCAGCTTTCTATTAAGGGAACTTCTGATGGCATTTGTAATGTTTTTTCATCTAAAGCCTTTTCAATGCAGGAATTAGCCGATAAATTTCCATCGCAATTACAACCGTAAGAACCGACATCAACTGCAATTTTATATATATCATCTACTAGTGCCATTAGTACAATAGAATGATGGCCTTTATAATTAAAATAAGAAGTTCCTCCAATAATCGGACACTGAATGTTAATATGTTTACCATATATTGAAGTAATGCAATTTAGAAAATTCCATAATTCTTTATACTTCGCAGTGCATTTTTCCCACGATTCCGATGTTGGCGCAGGCATTATTATTGTAGCTAACTTTTTCCAAATAGCCTCACAGACATCTCTAAACTATCTCTCGAACTGTGCTAAATTCTACCCGGTAGTTGAAACCGATGGACCTGAAGGAACAGTACCGGTTTCAGTGGCGAGACATCGATCGGCGGAGTTAAGGTACGCTGATTGAGTTCGACACTTGGATGGTTGATCGTATCTCATCGTCGTCCTGAATAAGTGGTTGAGTAGGATTACTTCGCCGGAACGTTAATATAGATAAGGCCATTAAAAAAAAACGTGTAACAGTTTTTTTCTTTTTAGCTGGCAAAGTGAAAGATTGTTGGGAAAAATTACGAAAATGTTTCATCAACGCAATGACCAGGCGTAGGTGTACAAAAAGTGGTCAACCTGCGAAAAAAATGACCCCGTGGAAGTATGAACAGCAAATGTCCTTTCTTCTTCAATATTCAGAAGATAGAAAGTAAGTTTACAGATCATAAGTGCATAAACACGTATTATTATTAACTAGTAGTACAGTAACTAGAGGTGTTAACTTCGGAATAATGTCATATGAATTAGATTTATTTCATTTTTATATCAAAGAAAAGTTTCTATATTGTGAGGAGGCTTGCTAATATATAGGGGGGTGGCACCTAAAAAAAAAAAAAAAATTGAAGCTGAAAGAGAATCAAATTTTGAGAAGAAAAGGTTTTATGCAATTTTTCATATAAACTGATAGTCTTTAAATTATAACAGCAACTTGAAAATTGGAATTTTAGCTCGAAAAAGGAAATATTTCAAAACCATTTTTATCAAAAAGCTCGAAAAGTATTACATTGAGCGAAAACATGCTAGAGACAAATAAGAAAGCTACTAAACTAAAGATTAATTTAGGTTTTTTTCTAATGTAGAATTAACGGTTTCGAAGATAAAAAGATGGCACCCGAACGTTTACAAAACGAATTTATTTAGTATAAGTATTAAATATCTGCGAAAATATGACAGTTCTAGTCCCTTAAGGTAAAGTTTTGACCCGAAAAGTTCTGTGACTGGACCTCCGTTTTCAAGAGCGGGGAACACAATGGTGACAATATTTTCCGAACGTTTCAAAAATCAGTAATATTTTTTCAAATAGTAAATGTCTACCTTTAAGGGTGGTTTTCACCCCTTGGGGTAACAGCAAGTATCCGGGACATATATAAACTGAAGATGATAACCTCTTGCTATAATAATAACACATAAAGAAAAATTATCATTACGTATGAGATTATTCCAAAATTTTACATTTTTTATCTCTAGGTATTGTACTATAGAGTAAACAAACTTCTTTATATAATCGGTGTTAGTTTTAAACATTTTTAACTAACTTAGTGAATGTGTGCATGTATGAATGTTCATGATATATATCTAGATTTAAATCATATTTCTATTAATGAATATTAGATTATTATAACGTATATTAGTAAAATATATTAATAAAAATAAACAGTGATAGGAAGTAATATTTCGCAAAATTTCTATTGAATTACAAGCTATAAAAATTAAGAAAACAATATTTTAAATTTTAAATGATTAATAACTTTTTTATTTACCGATAGATTTTGTTCAGGAACAACATAGTTCTTCCTCTAGCTTTCTTAAGTTATCGTGCTTACAAGAAACGTGTCAGATTGACAGACGGACATTTTGAACGTTGTTCAGAATTCGTTCGCTAACACAATGATGTGAGAATTTCTTCTCTGCGAGAAATATTTACGGGTTTATAAATGTGCCGATCAAATGCAATATACTCTTTGTTTTTGCGAAGAGTATAATAAAGAACGGAGTTTGAACTCTAGCAAGCAAAAACTCTTACACACAACCCATTGATTGGGGTATTTACTTAACTACTTGTGATCTTTTCAGCACTTATACCAATTTGAAAAAAAATTCAAGCATAAACGATCGAGAGCAGTCTTCAGAAAATCATGAGGAAGAGTCTCAAGAAAATTTTGAAGAGGAATCTCAAGATATTGCAGAAGAATCTGCGAATGATATATCATCGGGTGATGAACACATAGAGGATGATGGAGAATTGGAAGATGATGAGGTCGTGCAAAATTTCCAAGCGGGCCATCGCCTACAGCAAATCAAGAAGATCAAGAGAGATGAAGTGCTAGCTAAGTACAGTCCTGTACAACAAATGGTTAAAATCTTGAAGCAGAATTCTGCTTTCCGAAAACAAAGGTATAGAAAAAAGGAGAGAAAAGGTTTACTAACGGTAAAAGCCAACAACCATACAGATATTAATTCTTTGGATGAGTCTGACCTATTCTATCTAAGTATGTCAAAAACCGCAAAACGTCTGCCTCATCTTATTCAGGCAAGACTTAAGCTGGAGATAAACAAACTAATATTGAAGGCAGAAATATTAAACGCAGAACAATCTCAAAATATTAACGAAGGACAAACAGTTTATATTCAGTCTGTACCTTCACAACTTTGAAGCACAACGTCAAATTCACAAGCATTCAATCAAAGGTTTGTTGTATAAAATAGTTCATCTAACATTTCATACTCCGAATTTTGACAGCTCCTCCACTTCTAGATCAACAACTACCATTTCTAATGAATCAGGGAGCTGCAGCTCAAATAGTTATGCATTATTTTCCCGTTCCAACCCTCAAGAAGCTATACCAAGACTGCTGACAACAGTGATGTAACTGAATATTTTGCTCAATTGTAATACCTATTCGTATTACAAATAACTTAAAAAAACACCTATATTATGAGAAATATTGTTAGTTTTTATACGTCATTTTTTTATTATTACACCTTCATATACATAGATATTTTTTTTACTTTAAACAGATAGCCAATCTCCCCTTTGTACTCATAGCTTTTCCAATATCTTCTTTGATGTGGTCGTGTAAAAATTCGAACTCCTTCCAGTTCATCCGAAAATAGATGTGAAATTTTCGTGGGCTTAGTTGGAATTAAACGATGAAATTCTTCCACCACTACGCTTTGTCAGTCTCTGATCCAATCCAAATCACATGATCTGGTAATTCTTCTGAAACCCCTCAAAAGGCGTGACGTCAGAGAAAACCTCTCTTATTGCGGAGACTTCAAACAAATCACAGTTATCACACGAATCCGCCTTTGTCCCTCAGTATATACACACTTAGGTACAGTAGCAAGGGTATGACGTAAGACAAAATCTGAGCCAAAGTGAAGCTCGAGTAATATGTATAGGCAGACCATGCATGTTTGGATCATGTGTCGGTCCTTCTAAAAGGAACATGTTCGGTGGAAGATCTCAAACGATTCAACTGCTAGGCTTCTGAATTGCAGGAGTAGTAGAGAGATAGCTGATTAAGTTTTTTTATTATTATATAGTTGTCACGCACAGTTTCAATACGTATTCTAGAATGTGTATTGTCTTAATTCTGTGTAGTAAACAGTACCTAATGCGTATTTCATCCCCTAGTATGTATTGAATAAATTCGAGTTATAGTCTAAACAAGATATTATGGAGGTCAGCGGTGTAAACAAAGGCTACTTTCCTCGCTTCTTCTTTCTACTATATGTATAAGTTCAGCCTACGTCACTTGATATTTGTACGCATCGAGTTGTGACCAGCTCTCCCACTTTTTCGCCGCTGATGGATATGGGCTAGCTACCAGTTGAGATGAGAACAAGAAGTGAATTCCTCACGACCTCCACTACAGACCTGACGTACCGAAGCAGGATCCAGAACTAAATAAGTGCGACATCGAATTTTTCTCACAAACTCGTTGTGGTGAAATTTTTATGACCGACCGACCGTGTAAGACGTACTCTGCCAGGATCGTGCAAGTATCCGTTTCCAAAAATATCGCAAGTCCAGCCTACGTCATCGCCAGTGCGCAGAAGGAACAGAGTTCCTCATTCTGGCTTTGGGTAATTTTGTTTCGGAGGCCGTCCAAGCCGCTACACAGGAAGAGCAGTTCTCAGCCGGTGACTGCCGAAGCCAGATGTGTGCTGGAGTTGTAAGTAAACCGCGTAAGTTACTTTGTAAATAATAGGAAATACAAATTTATTGTATTACGAATTGTGTATTTTACTCTTATGTGTGTGAAAGTCTAATTTTCCCTATTTGACCCACTGGAATTTACCGTTTCTCCACTGTAGTTACTTCAGCTCTACCGCGGCCGACTCTAGTTAACAGGCCATGAAGTAATAGGTGGCAACACCGCACACAAGTAAAGATGTAGTCCGATGTGCGATGGTTGGTTTGCATTACAGCAGCTAAATTTAATAGGCGGCCGTGTTTTAATTGTATTTTATTTATTTATAATGCGTTTTGATTCATGATTCTATCTGATAGTTTCTTTAGCTAGGATACAGATTATAAATCATTCATGTTTTTAATCAATTGAGGCTGCAATCGAAGTTTAAATCTCTGCTCGGTCAATTAAACATCACGAATTTTGTACAGAATTATGCCTAATTTTGTACAGAAAAAAAATGATGTTTAATTGTTCAGCAAAACCAACGAGTAGAGTTAAATAATCCTTTTTTAATAATACGAAATATCATATTTTTATATTACAAAGGGAGTAATAAAATAATACAGATATCCCATAATATTAAATTAGGAAATGCAATTTTGCCAGGACGGGAAGAATAAAGGGAAAATGGGAAGGGAATTTAGGATGATTCGGGAATGATTAAATTAAAAATAACAGGACTGTAACAGGCTGTAAGTAAATTTAAAAACATAAACAAATATTTACTTATGATATGAATAAAATACGAATATGGAATTGAATTGATACATATAAGTTTCTACTTTGCTGTTTTGAAAGTGTCTGATTTTCGTTTTTTCATTTTATTGATATCTTTTTCATTAGTTCGTAACCGAGATTTTAATCTACTTTGCTCAAGTGCCCGATTATTCTACGTTTTTACATAATTATTTAGAAGTAAATTTGCAAATATTGAACAAATAATTCGTAAAATATAGTCAATATTATTCCCGCATATACACGTGTTTAAAAAATCTATATAAAAATTATCTGACTTTAAACTATGTAAAGTTAGATTGATAAGAAAATCTTTTTGATTTTCAATTTGTAGGAACTCCTTTTCTAAACTATTGTTGTTAATGATATGTTCTAATATGGCGTACATGTGAAATAAAATTATGGTCATATTATTCGTGGGTACTGATAGACCACCATGTTGTAGATAATCAAAATATTGATTTCCAGTAAAATTACTTTTATTTTCAACAATATGTGAAAGGCAAATATTACAAGAAATTTTGTTAGCTAGTGCATGAGATGCATATCCAGATATATAAATTTTAACTGCTTCGTCTATATTAGGTCAGTATTAATTGAAATTTGATTTTCAATACTAACAATATCAGCATCAGAATTTAACGTATAAAATACAACTTTAGACGTAAAAATTTTTATATTCCAGCTATTATTTATTTATTTTTTTTGATAAAACGTTAATAAATTCCTCATAATTTTCAATAATATCCGACTTCTCAAAGTTTTGAATTAAAATTTCATGTTGATGAATTTGATTTTCGCGCCTACTTTCTGGATCTTGTAGACGGACTGATTTTTTTGTAGATTAAGTATTTAGGCAAATTTGGAAATATTGATGGGACAGTATTTTCTTTTAATTTTGGTTTATAAGGAATCATTTTAAATGTTCCATCTGGTAAAAGATATTTATCAAATTTAATAATCTCACCGGGATCAAAATGTATTTCGCATGCAACAGCGTGTTTTGATGGTATCTAATCTTTTCGGGAAATAGCTGTAAGCCATTTTTCTCTTAATTCATAGTCCTTAGGGAAACTAAACTAAACTAAATGTGGTCTTTGGACCGTCTGTTTTCGTTGTGGAAGTATAATCATTTGTCTTATAGCCTGGTACGACACAATGTCTGGGCATTTTAGGTTAGGTCGGTTCACGCATTGTTAAACAGAGTATAAACTCGATTAAAACTATCGTAACATCCTATAATGATATCACACGATCTAATCTAAATGCACTTCAATTAGCAAGACACTTACACTATTGTTACAAAATAAAAATATGAATTTCCAGCAATTAAAACAAGAGCCGACCAAAAGCAGCCGTAAACAGCTATGGCAATTTAGTGAAACTAAGGACCACATGCATTGTTGCCAGTTTTCCTTGTTCGCGGCCTGTTACTAGAGTCGGCCGTGGCTCTACTTTACCGGCTGTTTTAGGCACGTGGCGTTCCCACACGTAATATAGGGAACTGGCGCCTGAGCAATCGTAAATACCGCCGTTGCTAAGGTGCCGAAAGTGATACTTCTCAGCCTCACCGGAAATTATGTCACAATTTATGTTTTTATCT
This sequence comes from Rutpela maculata, assembly GCA_936432065.2. NCBI lineage: Eukaryota > Metazoa > Arthropoda > Insecta > Coleoptera > Cerambycidae > Rutpela > Rutpela maculata. Next base: position 39,354,358 of record OW386287.2, on the reverse strand, counting down.
TCTTTTATAATGGAGATATCGCATGTTAACGTGATTCTGAAACACTCGGTATACTTATGATAATTTATGTTTAGTACTTACGTTTCCACCAGAAAGAGTATCCAGTATTTAAACTCTAATGACAATTATTTGAAAATTGACGGATTGTTTACATTAAAACACCGTATCTCTATAATGAGAGAAGTGAAACTATAAAACGGGGACATTCCTTCATAATGACACTCTATATTCAAATAATAACAATAAAGCGCCGCTTAATCTACTATCAAATCAAGTCGCTTTGTCCAAACGCCCTTTTAAAGAAGACAAAACCCATTATTTATGAGTCACATCCATATAAAGTAATTTCATGGTTTTCATTGGATTTTTAATGCTATTGTTTGAAACTATGATACGATAAATATCTCAATGAACTTAAATCCTTTTATTTAATGGACCTCTTATCAAATATCTAAAAGTTAAAATGTAGGTCGATGTCAAAATAACCCTATAAATTCTTTGAGCGCCAAGCTGCGTATAGCACAAAACGGGGCGTAAACTTTACGTTATTACGATGATGTGCCGTCATTGTGTTTTGATTTAGTTCGCAAGTTTTAACAACTTCCTGCCGCGTCAAATAAGTTAAATAAAATATCCGAAGGGACCAGAGGAAGCGTGGTGTATATATTTATTAACATATAGTAGAGATACTTTTCACATAATAAAAAAACCAGCAGAAGTTATAGTGCAGTACCTAGAGGTAAAAAATATGTAAAATTTAGGAATAATTCCATATGAAATTAAAATAATTCTTCATAGTATTTATTCTAGTAAAAGGTATCATCTTTAGTTTCTATATGATCCTGACGCTTGTTCTGATTTCCAAAGGATGAAAACCACCGATATTTAACGTTTGAAAAAATATTGCTGGTTAATTTTTGAAACGTGGAATGTTTATGTTCTGAGATCGCTGATTACGAATCTGGAGTCAACATTAAACAATCCAAACGAATAAAATAAATTATGTTAAAATATTGTGAAGACTCACATTGCCTTGGCCATAACTTCTTTACTTTTTATGATACAGAAACAAACAAAGCATCATTTTAAGGATTCATTAATTATTATCTTTAATTCTGGTCCTTTTAAATTTTGACGCGGATGTTATAGTTTCTATTTTATTCAACATTTAAAACTAAGTACTTCATCCTATAAAAGTTCCGACGCCATCTTTATACTAAAATATCTCCGAAATTATTAATTCTACAAAAATATAACACAAAACAAATTCATTCTTGGTTCACAGGCTTTATTTTTGATATCCACCATATTTTAGTTAGAATTATATTTTTTAATTACAGACTACTTATAGTAACAAAATGGCGACGTCTTTATTAATTAATTTTTATGAATTTTAATGTAAGTGCCATAGTTTCTGAAATATTTAACATTTAAACTAAATACTTCGGTCTTATAGACGTTCGGGCGAAATATTTACACTTCCAGATATACGGAACCATTAATTCTACAGAGATTATTAAAACGAAATTCATCTTCAGTTTAGTACGTTTTATTTGTCTCTAGTTTTTTCGCTAAATATAATAGTTTTCAAGTTATTCGAGGAAGACCGTTTTGAAATACTTCTTTTTCAAACTAAAATCGCAATTTTTAAGTCGATATAATTTAAAGACTATCAATTTATATGAAAAGTTGAATAGAATGTTTGCTTCTCAAAATTTGATTCTTTTTCAGCTCCAATGTTTTTTGTTTTGTTTTATGTGCCACCCCCTAAAAAGTAGCAAGCTTCCCATAATATAGAAATTTTTCTCTCCTGCATTTCTTATTGTATTATTGTCAAAAAAACAAATATAATTCATATGACATTATTCCAAAATTGAAACATCTTGAAACTTTAACATCCACATAAGCGATTACTCTCGGGTATCCGATGATTGACTGATTGCAAACGACAACTGCCGAATCTCACCGTGGCGTCATTCTATTTGCTGCTGTTTTTCATGTGCGTGTCGCGTGTTGCGTGTTTTTTTACTGCAAATCATTTTCCAATATACCCATTCTATCTCGGAATATTTCAAAGTGCCTCAAGTATTTCATTTTTAAAGAAAAACATTTTTTTCAGCTTGAATGTGTTTTTAAAATATTTGTAAAAGATCTATAAAACTATTTTGTATCACTTTCCTGGAGCATAAAATATAACAATATATCGCATAGTATCTGTTAAATAACTCTAATGGTTTTTTCAATTAATCACTCGTGAAAATTTCATTATCAAAAGGCCCCTTGAAAAGTTTGGAGAACTTCGTGCGACTTCAAAATATTCTCTACCAATATTTTAGACCTCGCTAACTTTCCTTCAGTCGAAGTCATTAAAACATATTATTGACTTTAAAGATAAATAGGACTTATTCTGGCTTTAAAATTAGTTAAATTGGTCATATTGCCCTGACCAGGTCTGATAGATTCAAGAAGAATAGTTCAAGAATAGAATAATCTCTTTAGGAGAAATAGCTGACAATTTCTTTTTATCTCTACTCTTAAGACTGTTGATCGACGTGTTTTCCATTTAAGTGCTTGGAGCTCCGGAGGTTTCAGAATCAAAATTGTTATTGGCGCACAATTGACAATTGACCACTGAAGCAATTTAGACAATGAAAACATAATTTTGCCTTCCAGGGAGGAGAACTAATTCCATTTTTAAGTAAAAATAACCCGGATATTTACCTTCAGGTCAGACACATATGCTTGGAAAGTAGGGCAGTTAAACTAAGGAAACTAAACTAAACTTACTAAAACTAAAAAATGTAGCCCATTTCTAAATTAAAGTACCGTGGTGTGATAACATTATATATTTAATGTATTTCTGAACAATTTTAGAAAACTGTACAAGATTGAAATTTAAGGAACGCAGAATTTCTGATAATCTAGGCAAATCCTAAGAATAGAGGAAGTGTTGTTGCAACTACAAGGAATACATCGATGCTGTGGTAAGAAACGTTGTCCACTTGATGATTTGATACCAGATTAATATAATTTCTACATTTCTGAAAAATTTCAGAATTTATATCCCGTGTTAGTGCACACATTAAGGAGAAAGTTTTAACACGGACAAGAAATTTTTATGGCCTGGTAGAAAGGTACCTTATTTTTTTATGAAGAAACCTTGTCATATGTATAAGTTAAAAAGGGAGATATTTATATTAACTTGTGTTATTTCTTATTGTCTGGATTATATCATAAATAATAAAACCTCTCAGCGGGAATGACAAACTAATCTCATAATATTGATCCTTCAAGATTTTTGATAAAGCTGCACTTTCCACTTTACAGTAGCCTTCTTTTTATTTTCCAACTAGCAATATATTTTTAAGGGCAATATGAAATCGTTTGTTGACCAATTTTCGATCTGAATAGTTAAGAAGTCACATCAGCGAGAGAAGTCAAATAAAGTGGCTGTCCTATTTTTACACTTTATGTTTCTCTAAAATTGTACAGGGTATGTTCATTATATTTTGATCCCCTTAACTCCTTTGTTTTTAGAGCTCTACAAAATGTCAATGTTGTCATAATATCATCAGTCATAGCCTACTATCTAGTAATTAATTACTGAGCTCCCATCAATAACCATAAAATACCAATACCAATATGCAAGACTGACTTGGCTGACTGACTTGTCCAGGGATAATGGGAGCAATGTCAACAACTCCTACCGCAGTGATGGAAACACTCCACACTTAGTCGTGGGGAGTGAGGTACTGCTAATAGCGTACAGGCTAAAGATAAACGAATATGGGACCATTCCAAGAATAGGAGATATTTCAACAAAGAGAAAAAAAATCGACTACTAAACATGCAGTCAAATAGAATCGGCACAAGTCACAACTTCACAAAAACCTTCAGGGTATACATACCTGACAAGGGAGAGGAGTAAATAAGGCAAGTGCGAAAACTTTGAAATGATACCATATGATATACTGACGGATCAAGAACAATTCCTAGCAGGAATTGCGGGTCATCAAACAAGCACAGACATTAGTCTGAACCTGGATATTCCCGCAACAGTGTTCCAAGCAAAAGTAACAGCTATAGAAATCTGTGCACAAGAAATCTGTATCACCATTGAGTCAAGCAGTTCTCAAAGCTCTGGATGCAGTAGAGGTACGTTTCAAAACGGTAAAACACTTAATTCCCTTAGTTCTCTGGCGCAACCGGCGGAACACAACAGCATACAACTGGTGTTGATACAGGGGCAATGAAGGTAATGAAAAAGCAGATACGCTGACCAGACAAGGCGCAAAAATAGCCTTGATGGAAGCCGAGCCAACTTACGTAAGAGGATTTTTAAAGGAACGAAAGTCAGAAACACAACTTGCCTTAGATTGGGGCGTCAGGGATGAGACAGTCATATATGTTCATCACTAACTATTCAAGACAAAACCGACGAACTGCTAAACCTGAGCAGAAAACAGTTGAAATGTGCAGTGGGAATCCTAACAGGACATTGCACACTAAATAAACACCTAGCCAATAGAGGGGTGAGGGACAATACAGAGTGCAGGATATGTGGTGAGAATAAAGAAATTCCTCACCACCTACTATGTGAATGCCCAGCCTTGGTGGCTGGAAGGCTTTCATGCTTCGGGAAACTACTTGTGATCACGGAAGAAATAGCCAGAGCTCCCATTGACCGTACATTCGCCTTTTGGGGAGGAACGGGACTAAGTTGATCGATACAAATAATTTTTTTTTTAAAATGTTCCTTAGAAAATTTCTAAACGATCCCTCACGAGCTTTTTTAAAAAAAAGTTACTCTGCATTAATAGAGGTTGGTTTACATTTTGATTATTAATGTAAGAAATTGCTTTTTTTCTTAAACCTCAGTGAAATCAATATTATCAATACCCCCCTACCCCCGTGTATTTTGGGATGCTGAAACAGAATATGACAATAAAACATGTTTTAATTATCCATTTTCCCCTAGCACCCCCATACCGTCTCCTAGGGGATTGAAATTCCACTTGTTCTAAAAATTTTGAAAAGTAGGTTTTTCTTCAAGCGTATTTAAATGTTTAAATTATGTCACCAAAAACAGAAGTAGAAGTAGGACATTGTTTTACTAGTAACAAAATGTTAGTACCGAACGCCACCGTAGTGGACATTGTTTTACTAGTAACATAATGTTAGTTCCGAAAGCGCCACCGCAGTGGGTATTGTTTTACTAGTCACATAATGTTAATACCGAAAGCCACCGGTGGCGCGCTATCCACTAGCCACTTGTCATATTGTGTCAACATGTACGACTGTAGTTTGAATATTTGTACATTTATGATAAATAAATGAATTTTTGCATTTTAATACGCTTGAAGAAAAAATAGTATATATTACACGGAGTAGAACGCCTTTTTTTGTGTTTCGCCCAGTTTGCGGCTTCGGCTTCGCCTCAGCCGCGAATCCTGGGCTCAACACAAAAAAAGAGTGGGTTCTACTCCTAGTAATATAATATACTATTTTTGGTGCGCTGAAACCAAATGTGACGATAAAAAATGTAAGGGTGCTAGGGGGTGACTGGGTGGTTAAAATCATTTGTTATCGTCATATTTGGTTTCACCGGACCAATTTTCATAAGAAGTGAAATTTTAACCCCTCCTGGAGAGTTGTAAGGGGGTGCTAGGGAGTGATTGTGTGGTTGAAATCAGTTTTTATCATCATACTCGGTTTCAGTACACCAAAAAACCTAAAAATAAACATACTTTTTAAATGTTTAGAACAAGAGGAATTTCAGGAATTTCCCTCCTAGGGCGTGTAGAGGGTGCTAGGAGGTGACTGGGTGGTTCAAATCAGTTTTCATCATCATATTCGGTTTCGGCGCACCAGATCACCACTTTTCAAATGCTTAGAACAAATGGAATTTCAATCCACCAGGAGAGTTATAAAGAGGTGCTAAGGGGGTCAAAATGTAAACCAACTTCTATTTTTTCAAAAAAGCTCGTGAGGGATTGTTTAGAAATTTTCTAAGGAACATTTAAAAAAAAATTATTTGTATTGGTCAACTTTTATAGGCTTTAGGCGTTTTTGGGACTACTAACTACGAAAAGCCCCAACGTGCGGCGCACAGTGTGAGAAAAGTACCATTTTTTAGACAAAAATCTGTTGATAGTCGGCATTTTATCCGATTTACGTAAATCAAACGGAAAAATACCCGTAAAATATTGTACTTTAAGATAGTACTGCGGCGAAAAGGGTGTAAATTAACATAACCTATAAAAAATTTCCTAGAATACACATATTCGTGATTATAAAAAAAAAGTTATGAACAAAACAACCAAAACAATAACAAAAAATTCTACAATAAAATAACAAAAAAAAATCATAAAAAAATAAAAATAAATACAGAAAAAAAACAAAAAAAGAAGTAAAAAAATACAAATAAAATTAAAAAATACAAAAAATAAAATAAAAAAAACTATTCGGATTACTAACAGACTCTACCTCTTCGTGGTGTAACCAGGGTAATGCTGAAATTGTCTGATAATAACGTATTTAAAACATATAAGTACATAGCAGAATAATTGTTACAAAATAGTTCAGTCGAATTGTAATTTGACACGGCGAAAATACATAACCACTATTTCATTCTTTTAAGTTGATGGGTTGGACATCCAAAACAAGCCCTTATAGTTTGCCAATTGATGTCACACCGGATAAGGGGGGTGGGGGGGGTCGTAAAGTTGAAAAGTCGGTTTTTCGCGTTTAAATAGAAGGCTAATAATCTGACAGGAAAGTTCAAATGGGAAAGTTATAGGTATTAAAAAAACATATAAAATGAGCCCCCGAACATTAAGATAGCTTTATTAGGTCAGGAGTAAATTTTAAAAAACCGAAATTTTGAAAAAATGTTTTAATTTTAGCAATATTTTAGAAAAATTTTTGAATTTTACTAAAGTAAAATAGGAGGGAATATCTGATAAAAATTTCAGAAAAAATTCTGATAAAATGCCTACTTTCAACGAATTTTTGTCCAAAAAATGGTACTTTTCTCACACTGTGCGGCGGGGTTCTGGCACCGCAACTTATAAGGAAAAAAATATCCGATACGTCAAAAAATATTACACTAGACCCATCATCAACCTTTATATTTCTGAAATCAGGTAAAAAGACCTAAAAAGACCACATTCATTTTTATCTCACGTGTCCTATGCAGCATATTGTTTTTGAGTTACATTTTTACAAAATCTTAATGCAACTTTTTGTGTTTATCTCTATTTTGAGCTTTAAAAACAAAGGAGTTAAGGGGCGGATAAAATATAATGAATAACTGTACGTGTGTAAAAAATAATTCGGGTAATTTTATGTGGAGACGAGTTTCTTCTTTCTATATGCAGAAGGAGTAAATGATTAAGTGACTCGTTTAAATTTGGAAACGAAGGAGAATATAGAACGGTTCTTTGCCTTATTACCTTGAGCGTTTGAAGTGGAATTATAAAAATCGAAGCCTGTATAAAGGGATATCTGAACTGGATTATCCATATTCTCAACTACCCGCCGACATTTTATCAAAAGGATTTTATAAACCTCAAAAAAAAAGATATAAAGAACAGTGGCAAAGGAGAAGCAAATCTGGAATAAATGTTGCCAATAAATCTGCAATTTCTTTGTGCCAGAATTTATTGCCCGGAACCGTCACGCCTAGTAATTTTACCAAAAGTTAGGAAACTGAAAAACAATTTAACTGTAATAAATTGCTGTGGAATTACAGAACTATTATTACTCTCGGAATGTTTAACAAATAGAAAAGATGTGATCTTTTTTCGTCGCTTATTGTCTCGTTTTGTTTCCGTATGAGTTAATGGGTCACCATTTTATCGAGAAATTATTTCAGAAAATGTAAAAGTCGTTTTAAATTCGTTTCTTGCTAATAATTCAGTAATGTAACGATTTATATCGGATAAAATTCATAAAGTTTTAAAAATCGGTAGAAATGTTAAGGATAGCGTAAGAATTACTAAACCGAAAAGTTCCCACCCCCAAATAGTGTGCTTCATCCCCTAAGACGTCGTTTCTACCTCCATTTTGATGTTTTATAGATTATCTCGAGAACGGTGCACTTTTTGATAAAAATACCTACATATATAAAAAATTATTCCTTATAAAATTCTCAAAAAATGCATTTACACTTTTTTTGATAAAATTAATAGTACTGGGAAATAAGGCGCTCATATTTATCTTTGTTACCGTATGTTTTTCCTTATGCTATTTACCCTTCCAACCGAGGTCCTCCTTGTAATGTCTAATTTAAAATGTCCTGACAGACCCCAGGACGAGAAGTGTGTGACCCTGTTATATCCTTTTTCGTCATCTTCTATATATATTCTCCTCTCTCTCGTGTTAGGTTAGATATAGACATAGGATATTTTATCATTTTCTCATACTTATCATAGTATTCATGTATGTTGTATAAGCAACAAATTAATTTAAGTTTTTAATTAACTAAAAAAATTGCGGCTGGCAGTATGGTCCTTGACCGAACGCCATAAAAAAAAAAAAAGGCGCTCATATAAGGGTTGGTTCCAGTTAACACAATAAATTGTAATCTTTACTATAATCTACTTTAAAGTTCAATTCTTAACGCTAAAGCAGTAGCTACTAAACTTCACTTAAAATCATAATAAATGTACCGCTTCCACTCTCTTACCCCTATAAAATAACGCGATTTTTAAAGAAGCGAGAATATTGTATATTGTACTTGTTTCCACGTTACTCCAGAGGTAAAGTACTTATCGCGTTTTGTGGTATCCCGTGTAAGCCTAATCCCCTAATTATCAGAAGGTTACCTAACGATAATTAATCTTCGTCGTCTTCCATAAATTCGACATTCATGCATGCTTGTCCGTGACAATGGTAACACATTGTGGAGTAACGTAAGCCTGCTCTTCTGCAAATGCACCTGTTTTCGCTATTTTCTTGTTCATCTGCGTGAACAAGAAAATAGCATTAAATCAGATTCGGTAGCTGGTTCTTTTGTTGTCATAGTTGGGGTTAATATACCGCAGACTTTTTTCCATCCCCAGTCAGTAGCTTCTAGCGTAACGTTTTTCCAGGTTTGAATTTGGTAGAAAACGCGATGAGTGTTGCCGAGCAGCAGCAGAAGTTGCTGGTAGTTTTAATAACATTGCAGTATTATTGTTCGCTTTACCGAGTTTGATCTGTATACATTCAGGCTTTTCTCTGCGAGTTGTACAAAACTAGAACAAATCGCTCTCCTACGTCTGCAATTTCTTCATGATTACCTTTTTCATGATTAAGAGTTTGCTTGATGTCTTGTAAGTCATCTTCTTTTATCAAGTACATTGGTTGCATTAACCTTTCCTTTGGAAAAAAACGCTGAGACTGTATCTGTATATTCAGCGATTTATATGACCTGCGCTGATTACATTTGTGCCGCATTTACCAAAGTGTTATTAATTTTAAGAAAAAAAAGTGTAGATACGTTTTTGATAGAGAATTTTACAAGGAATAATTTCGTATATATAGGTATTTTTATCAAAAAGTGCACCGGAGATAATCTAGAAAACCTCAAAATGGGGGTGGTAACGACGTCCTAGGGGATGAAGCACACTATTTAGGGGTGGGAACTTTTCGGTTTAATAATACTTATGCTATCCTCATTATTTCTACCAATTTTTGAAACTTTATAAATTTTGTCCGATATATTACAATTTTAACTGTTATAGGTAGATAGTCGTGCATTTATTGAAATTAGTAAATAAATTTATGGTGTGTTATTTTTCTATTTTGTTGATATTACTTCTCAACCAGCAGATTAAAATGTATTTGAACTATCCGGTGCTTGTCAAGAGTTTTGCACACCTCTACGTCCTTTCACTTACATTGATTGGCCATTCTTGAGCAACTGCAAGTTCCTACCGACACGGTTGTACAGCGGGCTAAAGTATGTATTTGGCGAACATGCTTGTTTACACTGTCTATCGTGTACTGGGTTCGATTCCCAGCTCCGACATTGGCAATATCGACGAGTAATGAATATTGTCTGCGTTTTTTCAAATGTGTAATTCCTTTCCGGACAGCCTTGGTTTTGGATTTGGGAGTTGTCTAAAATATGTATTGCGCTTATGTTTTAAACAAATAGATTTAGACTTCTACAAACTGTTGTCAAAATTTCACGAAGCAATCCCCAAATTATGACTTAGTATCGGAGTTAGGACGCTCTTGTACGAAAAAAGGTACTAATCGCTTACTATCCTGTCCTCTGTCGAGAAGATGACAGTATTGGTAGAGAATGGTTGTATGTTGTATGTAGCAATGGCTCTGCTCTTGGTTCAACTTAATTTCGAAATTTCAATACGTCGAGATATCAACTTATTAAGTTATTGAGTTGAATTTTCAACTTTGTCAAACGTTTTGAATTGATGCTTCGTGTTGCTCAAAGGTTTATTATTTATGAGTAGGTGCTTACGTTCGGATGTTAAAAATAAATGCCAAAAATATAAAAATCATAAAGCATTTAAAATAAATTGATTAAGAAAAGTTCTTCAGAATCACCCTAAAAGGCCAAATCCAAATTATGTTTGAAGAAAAATGCTAAATTTTGTCCTTGTCAGAAAACAAACAACATCCATCTGAATTTCTCGACAATTGTTCTAGAGATATTGTACTTTTTTTTGAATGACTTAAAATTCGAAAAATATTCAAAAAGTAACTCATTTTTTTTAATTTGAAATTATTTATGGGCATAATTTTTATTTTTTGCATTCAATCAAATTTTAGTTACATTATAGATTTTATATATTAACTATATGTGACGAAATAAATATATACAGGGAGATTCATCAAATGGATCATTATGAGCGCCACGTACAAGGTGTGCCACTATAAATTTACATCACTACTTTAATTTTCAAAAATTGATCATACGTCATTTTTGTTGAAGATTTTAAATATGGTATTAGTTTTTTTAATACAACCGAAAAAAGTACGGAGCTTCATAAGAATTTTTTTTTCAATTGAGCACCCCATACTTTGCAGATTAGATTTCCTTATCTTATTCTGAATACAAATATTTGCACTACGCTATTAATAGAAAACGAATAAGATTTTATTATTAAGATATTTAATATTAGTGTAGGCTGCAGTTGCGTATTACAAAAGCAGTTAAACAAGTTATCTCCTAATTACCCAAAGTAACATGTTTTGAGAGTAAGACATAATAATATCATTTTAGAATATTTTAAAGAAAATTCTCGCGAAAATTCTCATTCAAGTATTCGAAACACAGGTCTAATTTAAATATTGATCAAACTTGTGTTTGGGTAGGTCTGCAGAGACATATCCAATGCATTTAAACCAAAATTTCTCCACATGCTAGAAAACAAGAATTATGAAAAGCGATTAGAGTTTTGTTTATGGCTTCAAATAAATTTTCTTAACAATCGTGAATAAAAGAAAACAATTCTCTACACAGAAAAGGCCACTTTTACGACAAATGGCACGGTCTTCTCACAAAATAGTAGTTTTGGTTAGTGGAAAACCCAAATATTACGATAAATTGTAGAAGACGGTACTCTGGTGTGAGATCATAAATGAAACTATGATTAGACCTTATTTCTATTGAACGAATTAAACAGAGAACAGGTTTTCATGGTTCTTCGAAAATTAATTCTAGGAAGCATTAGAGATTTACCATCACAAATAGACTTAGTTTATTTTAGTTTACTTCATTGTAGTTTATTTCAGGCCGTCAATTAAGACATATTACTGCGCATTTTATTAAAAGTATCATTATTAAACTAAACTAATTATGTTTCATAATAGATCTTAGGTCTTTAGATATTTTAATGAAATTTGATTCAAGTAGGTTCAAGTGATGCTTTTTAAGATGGCAGTATTTAATTTCTGCTAAAAAATTGCTAATATGACTTCAATGAGTCAACCCCGTTTTTACTGTGTAATGTAAAGCAAGCTTAACCACTCAGTGTATCGTTACGGAATTTTGCAAAGCACTTTAAATATGCTTTTAAACGCCCCAAATAATTTACAAAATTCTCTGGTATACAACATACTCACTAGATGCGTTTTGATTTAAACCAAACACGAAGTTGTCCCAATAACCATAAACCTACGCAATAAAATAAAATATTTTAAATTGTTTTACTGGCCAGTTTTATTGTGTCATCAAGAGTTGTTTATGTCCTACCATACCACGCGCTAACGTAACAAAAATGTGAGTAACATCTCTTTATGTGTAAGCTCGCAACCACTTTAATAGCCCTCGAAGATAATGGCCCACATTAAGATGTCTTCACCAAGGCAAACCATTAAACAATTCTATGAGAATTCCATGAGAATGGGACATAGAAAATGTCAACAGCGATTTACTACTTAAATTCGATTAAAGTGAGACCATGATTAGAGGACGTTGTGGTAACATTGTTCAGCCTATATATTTTTTACTAATAAATATGACAATAATAAAGTTGGGTCAATGGATCTTGGCGTGCACATGGTAGCATACAACCAGCCGAATTAATCACAGCAGACATAAGCGCGTGGTGGAATGAAACGAGGTGAAGTTGCAGTCGGACGTGGCCGAATGCGAATACCTATTTGATTCATATTTTGCACGAATACAGTACGATTCATCTTTAAAGGGTGCCACTAAGATTAAGTACACAGTCTATATTCATTTTATTTTCATTTTTGAAATAGATATTGCATGTCGATAACGTCTGCTATCGTTCGTTTCGTATAGTCCGCCAAGCTAATCTGCATATAAAATTTTTGTGTCAGAAGGCAGTGTTATTATGTATTCGGCAACGCCCGACTGCAAATTTTATTTGTATCAGTGATAGTTTTATTAAGAATACCGTAATAGCATTATTAAATTATGTTGAATACGAATAACTACGTGAGAAAAGTTTTGTCATGCGCACCCCCTGAAACGGCCAAAAACCACCCCTTCTTGCTTATTTTTCATATCACAGCTTGGCATCGACTATTTTTGCAGAATTCTTTGCTTTTTCATGGGGATATAACAGATGGTGAAAGATGATGTGAAGTAGTGGAAGGCAACGGCCTTTGGGGGTGGAATCTACCTTGTCAGGGAGTGTAAAATTGTTTCCTTTGTCGTTTATTGTTAAAGACGTTTACTCCACCCGCCATCAAGAAAAAAATGGTTTTACGGAAACGTTTCACGATATCAATGCTCGTCAGGGCGTTCTTGGAGGGGAATGGCTATAAATTCAGTCAGAGTTCACCGATAAGCAAAGGATAATGGTAAGAGTGAATTGTGACAACCCCGTGGGGTTGGTTCCACCCTAGCAGGGGGTGAAAAATTGATTTTGGCTCCCTTTATCTCTGGTTTAACTGATTACCTACCCCCACCCTGTTTTTGAGGATGCTGATCAAGAAAGCGCCCTAGGTTACATTGATGACTAAATACTTTTTTCATCCTGTTATTCCTATTCAGCATCCTCGAAAATGGAGGGGAAACAGGTTTCATAACTTTAGCACGGTTTTGCCTACTCTTCCGACTCCTCACATCCACTATAAGTGATTTATTACTCTGTCTTTACCAAATAGAGTATGGTTGAGAGCCCGCCGAATTTTTATAATTGTGTACGGTGGTTAGGCACTACGATAATAATTTTCATCTAGTACGCTTCCCGTACCCATAAACTTTCTATTTTTTAACCCCCGACCCCAAAAGAGTTTGACACGTATGTTTGTATGTCTGTCTGTCTGTCTGTCTGCCTGTCTGTGGCTTCATATCTCTTCAACGGGTGATCCGATTTTGATGTACCTAGTTTTTTTTATTTGAAAGAGTATTTTGTCGAAAAGGTTATAGGCCATATTAGATTTTGATATTTGGTCGCCATCTTGAATTCGCCATGTTGAACTTCTCTAGAAATTGTCCGATTGAAGTAAAATTGAAAATGTGCAGACAATTATGGTAGCCGAACATGATTTAGGCCTCATTTTGATTCGGTCATATGAAACTGGTACGATTAGATACATTGATCGGGGGTTTTTAAAAATTTTCAATTTTACTTGTTTAAGGAAAATATACGTAATTTCTTATATCTCACCTAGAGACACATTTACGAAAGGTTGATGCATAAATAGAGAATTAATTATAAAGTTTATTTGGGCGTAGTCTTACATTTCATCTTTTTTGTAAAATAATAAAAATTATTAAAAATGTATGAAATTTTACGCCATGTTAACTTCTAATGCGAACCTACGACAACGTGTATGTAGCAGTGTATTAAAATTAAATCTTTTAATTGCCAGATTAAATGTCGATTGTCACATTAAATCTGCCAGTTGTCAGATTTTGACAGATTTAATCTGTCAATTTTCATTTTAGTATTATACGTACGGGACATTTCCTTATGATTGTTAACACCTATATAACCTTTTTTAGTCTTTATCCGATTTAAATAAAATTGGTCTCAAGAAATGGTCATTATTAAATCCTAATTATGACCAAAAAATCATTTACCCTCTTCCAATGCAAAGCCACCTACGATGCCAGATCTTATCCGAAAAATAGAAATATCATTGTTAGGCATTTTTACTTCCGTCGTCTACCGAAGGGAAGTATTGCAATCGTGAAAAAGTCACCCTCCGAGATTTCTCCGAATTTTCACGTTTCAGAGTACGTAGATTACGAAAATAAAGCCGTTTAATTCAGTCTCTCTGCCTGTCGGTCTGGCGTCTGCCTGTTGGCGCTATATCTACAAAACCACTTGATGAAGAAAGATAATATTTGGTAGGTAGTTGACGCTACTATCAACAAAGAACTGGGTTAGTTCCGCTGAAAAATATAACGTGGTCTACCATGACATGCGGAAAATTTAACAGTAGGTTCTCCCCACCGAAAGGAGTTAAAAAAATAAAAATTTTTAAAAAAATGACCAAAAAAATTACCTTATTTTTCTGTAGAAATGCGCCGCCAATGACTTCAACTAATCTAACGTAATGCGGTACAACCATATCACTTTATCAGACTTGGGATTGCCACTTCTGACAGCAAAGCTGGATAAGATAGAAGTGACTTTTTTGGTTTTAATCAAATCACACTACAAAAATAGCGAAATAAATCGAAGACATTGACCCCATGCTGAAACGACAAGCAGATATATGAGATATAAACTGGTCAATGACACACGATGCAGCGGCAGAGAGCCAGCCTTGTCGGCATGCTTTGAACTTATTCGTAAAAGTGAACTGGTCCGCTGGAATGCCAATTATCTTCAAAGCGTACCGACAATGTTGGCTCCCTGCCGCTGGATCGTGCGTAGGCCCCTTTTTTTGATCTCGCCGACTGGCTTCACTTTTTATGCCAATTAAGGAAATGTAAACAACTCGAATACGTTCTTTCACAAGTAAGTTCGTCGACCTATGCAGGAGTAGGTCAGGACTTACTCAACAAATTTACTAATAATTTAAAATACTAAATTACCTCAGAATCCTCTAAAATTTTGCAGGGGCTTTCCCACATTGAAGACTAGTACACCATTTTATTTTCCGCATTTCTTGGTAGATCACGCTGTATACAGGGTGGACTCCATAAAAAATATAATTAAGGAAAAAAATATGACGGAAAATAGTTATATTTGGCATGTAGTTAACACAACTGTCAAGGAAGAAAAATATGAAAAAAAAAATATAGGGTGGTCACTCAAAAAAAAAAAAAAAATGTGACAGAGGACGGTAATATTTCCCATGTAGTTAACACAACTATCGAAGATGAAAAATATGATAAAAAATATACAACGTGGTCACTCAAATTTTATTTTTTTAAATGTGACGGAAGACGACAATATTTCGCATACAGTTAATACAATAACTGTCAAAGAAGAAAAATATACAGGGTAGTCACCCAAAGAAAAATTAAAAAAGCGATAATATTCAGCATGCAGTTAACACGAGTGTAAAAGAAGAAAAATATGAAAAAAATTTACAGGGTGATCACGCATTTTTTTTAATGTGAAGGAGGGCGATAATATTTCGCCTGTAGTTAACACAACTGTCAAAGAAGAAAAATATGAAAAAAATATACAGGGTGGTCAGCAAAAAAGAAATTTAAAAAATTCGACGGAGGGCGATAATATTTCGTATGCAGTTAATGCAACTGTCAAAGAATAAGAATATGAAAAAAAAAATACAGGGTGGTCACTCTAAAAAGATAATAAAAAACTGTGACGGAGAACGATAATATTTGGCATGTAGTTAACACAACTGCCAAAGAAAGATATAAAAAAATTGAACAGGTCATAGTCATTATAAAAAAATTTATGAAAGAATGTGAGTAATAATATTTCGCCTGTAGTTAACACAACTGTCAAAGAAGAAAAATATGAAAAACAAAATATACAGGGTGGCCACCCAAAGAAAAAATTAAAAATATGTGACTGAGGACGATAATATTTTGCATATAGTTAACACAACTGTCAAAGAAGAAACATGTGAATTGTACAATATTATAATATAGCCTCATTTATGAATCATAAAACGTCCGGTAAGACGTTGCGAATAAGAAAAATAAATGAAATATGATACACAGAGAGGTAAGTTTTGTCGATTTTTTTAATGAAGAAATGTCAACAAAAGTTGCTTGGAATGATATAACTTGAATCCAAAGTTT
This sequence comes from Rutpela maculata, assembly GCA_936432065.2. Lineage (NCBI taxonomy): Eukaryota > Metazoa > Arthropoda > Insecta > Coleoptera > Cerambycidae > Rutpela > Rutpela maculata. Next base: position 39,337,695 of record OW386287.2, on the reverse strand, counting down.
GGTTTAATTTAAAATTGTTGCAAACATTTGGGAAATTCACAAAATGTAAACAAAGTAAGAATATATTTACTCATAAAAAATATCTAATATGATTTTTTATTAAAGAATAAATCTGGTAATTTTGACAGATTAAATCCGAGAATTAAAGGATTTATTTTTTATACCACGATCCATATACGCCGTCGAAGTACTATTATGAAAACAGCGAGAGATAAAATATAATTGCACAGAAGTGGTGTTATAGAACTCCAAAATTCATATAAAGAAGTTATTGTAATAGTATACCTCCAAAATTAATGTTATATGCATTAGGGTCGTCGGCTCGGTTGTTATACACAGTATGTTCCACTTAGAGCCGATAGGATCATAAGAAGTATAAATGAATTAAAATACTTCTCTAACAAGTCCAAAGGCTCAGTACCTGAAACAAAGAAACATTTTAATTAACAAGGGCATTGAATAATACACAAAATAAATGAATACTAAATGACCAATTTTAATAAATCAATGTTGATTTATGGCGCTAGGTAACAAAAAGAGCTATATATTATAATGAAGAAGGAGTAGGATAACTAGTGAATAAGATACGCGCATTTTATGAACGTTTATGTTAAATATTTAAAACGCATAAATAATGGATGCCAATATCTGCTTGTGAGCACGGCATCGTTTACGTCCGAGGTAATGGGCGAAGCCATATTTATACCAAATAGATTTTCTTTTACCAACAAGTGGGCGGTACAAAAACTTATTATTACATTCTGTCTCATGAATAAGAGGATTGAAAGTATTATTAAGTTTCTGTTTTGCATCAACCTTGTATACTTGGGGAAGTCTTCTTAAGCCATTAAACGAAAGAGTATTTTCTTGCCGAGTTTTATTTAAATAGTTGAATATATAAAAAAGACAGAATCACCTTCAAAAAACCTTCGAAATGGCGGATTAGTTCCAGAAGGTCAATCCAAAATGGTTTCTTCTACATTTTATCACTACCAAAAATTATAATTTGATATTTCGAAACCGTTTAGAAGTAATCGCAAAAAGTGACTTCCATGAGCCTCCCTCTCTCCACAAACTATAAAAAACCCGTACCCGAAAACTCTAGGTGTCAACACTGGCGTGGAATCAGAAAAGTATAAGAAACTGATGATAAAAATTACTTAAGAGGCAACAACTCTTATCCACATGATGTCTGTAAAGAACTGTCACATCCAGATCATAATGGTGACAGCAAGGACCTATTCCAAATAGTAAACTAGTACATTCATACCCAAAAACGTGGTAAATTAAGATACTCTTAACTTGACAGAGATCAGATTATTGAATGAAAAGCCTTTCGGAAGCAACCAAAGTGACCGTTCTAAGTTTAAAGAAGCAGGACTAGTGCAAAGCTGAAATCAGAAGTCGAGGCGACCATATAAAAATTAAAAACTGTCATATCAGCTGGCAATATCAGATCAGAGGGGCTTTAAGTTAACTGGTGAGTCCTTTACAAAATATGTCAAAAAATATGGAAGACGGGAATCTGGTACGATGACTGGAATACCACTACATAAAAGAAGAAAGATATGTCAACTACAGACTGCTGACAGTAATATCAGACGAGATAGTCCAGATGCTTTACTAGTAAAATTGACTTCTGTGCTAAATTCGTGCCCTACGAATATTTTTTTTTATTGTGTTTATTTGGACGTCTTGAATAAAACTTGGTAGTTACGACACGATACACCTGGAGGATCCGTGAAAAAAGCGTCGGAAGGTCGCGGAAACCGCGGATTCGCGATTAACCAAAACGGTTAGGCGTACGAAAAAATGTATAGGACCTTTAAGGTAGAGAATTTACAGATGTACAACTTTTATAATATGTGATGTTCTCGTTTGGGCCTCAAAAACTGTCGCGGTTTCCGTGACTCCTCCAGATGTATCGTGGCGTAACTACCAAGTGTTACTCAAGACGTCCACATAAATCCAATAATTTTTTTTTTCGTAGGGCACGAATTTGGCAGCAAAAGTCTAAAACGCCTGGAGTAAGAGTCAAATAACGCTGTCCATGTTTGAATCGAGACTTCGGCATCATCTATGGCGAATATCCCCAGCACGTAGACTCGGTTAAAGAACTCGGTGCCAAAGAATAAATGCCGAATATACGACAACGAATCGAGAAGGCAAGGAAATATGACTTGCAAATGCACAGTAATTCTAAAGTTACTTGGAAAACTATAAACGTCCGACAAATGAATGCAGTCAGAGTAGTTATAGTATAATCACATCCTCCGATTAAAGAACTTATATCTAGATACATAACAGGCTATCTTTTCACTATATACCTTGTTTGCTCCTAACATAGTCACAATATATGTCCATTAAAATGGATAGATGAACATCACATCCCACAGGCAACAGTGGCGTTGTGTGTGTAGAAAATGGGTAGAATAGTAAATATTTTCATTAAAATGAATTATTGCAATTCCTGCATTACCGGCTCTTTATATAACGTGATGTAGGCATACGATATTACAGTAAGATAAAACAGTAAGATAAATATGTATTGAAAGGATATTAAAATTTAATTGCTATTTACTTTATAACTGTAAACTGAACTTCATCATGTTACGACTATGGAACGATCGATTTTCTTCTTTTCTAAACTGCTTTCTGCAAACGGCACAGCACTTCACTATTTATTTGCACAAAATATATTGTCACTAAACTGTGTAAATATGAATAGAGAATATTATTTAGGTATTAAGCAAATCACAACTTAAAATAAAATTACTTTTTCACCAGTTTTTGTTCGGAGAACACGAAAAACATTTATTGACATTAATGGCCGAACTGTCAACTGATATTATGATAATCGAACTGAAGCCGATCGTGTACGAGCGGCCGCGAATACGCCGATGGGCCAATCAGCAACCTATGGGAAGAAGTGCCTTAGAATGGGAGTCTTTCGGGATCATAAAATTCATGCCATTATGTATCTAGATATAAGTTCTTTAATCGGAGATCACATCCGATCGACAGCAGTCCTTAAATATTCTAGCACGATTTTGATGTCATTCCAATACAGATAATTTATAATGAGACGCCTCGGTAGAAGCGCCTCAGACTGGCTGTTCCAGCTGATATTAGAAATACTATACCTTATGTTTTGCGGACTACCGCAAGGTTTTTCATAATGAGAAATGAGATAAATGATGGGCCATCAAGCACAAAACAAAATAAATAGAGCTAAAAAATACACTACATAATCTCTTCCCGTCGACTGCGAATAATTTTGAAACAATGTTCAGTTAAGCAATTAATGTACTGTATGTAGTATTTACAGTGCCGGTTTTAGATATAAATTGCCCCTAGGCCCAGGTCAATTTTGCGCCCCCCTCTTGCTTACTATTAGTTTATGGGCAAGGGACAATAACTTTTTCTTAGTCCGGAAAAATTTTTGAAGGGGGGGGGGGAATCCAAGAAAAACTTTTTTGTCCGAAAAAAAATTTAAACGGGAGGAGAAATCAAAAAAAATGTTGAAGAGCGGGGGGGAGAAAATCTAAGAAAAACTTTTTTAGTCCGAAATTTTTTTTCCTGTTTATAGGCGCCCCCCACAAAGCGGCGCCCCTAAGCCCGGGCCTATGAGGCCTAGTCACAAAACCGGCCCTGAGTATTTAAGAATTAATTAACGAGTGCATGCATTTTATCTTTGTATTACATTTAATTATTAATCCAGTGCAATTAGGTTTATACCTCGGAACCCAGCTATAGTGAATGGATTTGAAAGATTTTTTTTATTGGATTTCTAATGCCATAAACTAAAAAGCTTACCCATTGAAAATTACCGCAATTTCGAAATTCCGTAAATTTAAAAAAAAATAAAATTTTTTGAAATCTCAACAAAAAAAAATTATCGGAATTTTTAAATATTTATTTTAAGAAACTAATGATTGTTATAGTTTTCTAGGTTGTTTATAAAGAATTTGTAAAAAAATGAAACTTCTTAAAATTAATTTGAAGATGGCAGAAGCTCCAAAAAGCGAAATAAACGAAAGAAACGTTAAATAATACAAATACATCAATTTTTTATAGAAAATAATTTATTAGCAGCTTACACTAAATAATAATTATTATAAATTTTAATGATATAAATAATTATAAATTTTTATTACAAGGATAATCATGTAAACTAATTGTCTCCGACGTTTTCGATTTAATTTATTAATATCTAAAAATAAATTAACTACTGGTCCTGATGGAATTCCATCTTTTCTACTAAGAGACTGTGCAATTATCTTCGCGTTACCGCTGACTACTATCTTTAATCTAGCTCTTAAAACAGAAACATTTCCTCAAATTTGATGTAGCCCAAAAATTTGCCCTATTTTCAAAAAAGGTGATAAGAATGCAATTGAGAACTATAGACCTATAGTCATCCTACGAGACTCATTTTAGCAGCGAAACAAAAAACGTTTTTTTTTTGCATTTTTGAATACATATATTCGTAGATAATGGTAATATCAACATTTCTACCTACAAATTACGACCCAAGAGCTAATAAGAAGGCTATTAGCTTCAAATTATAAAAATAATTTTGGCTACCAACGCGAATTTTTCAGGTAAAACTCGTATTATAAAAGAAATAGTAACCTGGGCCTATTCGGGCCGATTTTAATCGAAAGGTGGTGGGCTCCTTAGCTTTAATTTAAAAAAAAAAAAAATAAGTCCCTAGTACACCTAACATAGAAGTTTATCGCAAAACAGACGACAGCGTTTTCACTGCAAGAGCGTAATTTCTCAAGTAATATGTTAATAAAAACAAATTGAATAGCCTGGCCCATTTTAGACCACTTTTAATAGAAGGGTGGGTTCTTTAGCTTTAATATAAAAAAAAATTAAGTTACTAGTACATCTAACATAGAAGTTTACCGCGAAATTGTCGTTGACGGCGTTTCCGCTGCTAGCGTATTTTTTATGTTAAATCTTCAAATTAATTTTAAAAAGTTTCATTTTTTTACAAATTCTTTATAAACAACGTAGAAAACTATAACAATCATTATTTTCTTAAAATAAATATTTAAAATTTCCGATAATTTTTTTTTTCGATTCCAAAAAATGTTATTTTTTTTTATTTAAGGATTTTCGAAATTGCGGTAATTTTCAATGGGTTAACCTTTTAGTTTATGGCATTAGAAACCTAATAAAAAAAATCATTCAAATCCATTCACTATAGCTGGGTTCCGTCATTTTTCATATATAATGACTAATTGCACTGCACTATATTAGTTTTTTAGTTTTTACATTTTTAAGTCCAGCACACTTTGACGTGTGTCACATTTAAGTTTACTTTGTGACTTGAAGAGCTGTTTATGTTATAAATCACTATATGTAATATATAAGTTTAATAAAATTGATATTGAAACGACGTGTGCCTGAGAGATGGTAGGATATGGTAGTTATATGTGAAAGCATGATTTGTAAATATACCACCATAGTTGCAGTAATTGAAGATGAACTCATATACCTAGCCGACAGTCTTCAAGCAATTAGCTCTGATTACGGTTTAAGTGTAAATTAGAACACGAAAATTATAATTGTATATTGAGCAAGTCAAAACATTTCAAAACTGTTAAAGATTTGTGACTGTGAAGTTGTAAATAACAAGTTATACCTTAAAGCCTTTGTTGACAATACTGGTAATTGCTAATCGACAGTGTGCATTTTTTTATCTTGTGGCCACTATTCTACTTCTTAAGTTATCTAAACAATAAACTCATAAACTGTGCTACACCTTTTTCGTCATAATCACATTAAATAAGCGTCTTTGCAATTTCGCGTAATTTTTCCTTATGACAACTCTAGATCTATTAGTAAATAAAATTATATTCCTTGTATAGATCATAAAATACATATTTTAAATGAATTTACTTTAAATTTTTTGACACATGTGAAAATCAGCAAAATCTGGAGTTTCTTAACTGACAGTCAAACTAAAAATTTCGATGAGACACAGGGATGATGCCAAAAGTAAGTATTAAAATAAGTGAACTTCAAAATTATCGTGAAAAATATAAGTTACTAATAAATCAAACTCCAGCTGCATTAAGACCAGAGAAAAAGCGTACAAAAACTTTATTAATCTGAAAACCAATGTAAAATACTAACACCATCTTAGTTTTCCACATTTTTCCTTATGCCCCTGGGCGCCAACAACTCGATTCTCCCAGAAATACGCACCACAGAATGAGTCTCAGCATCGTATTCTTCCATTTATACGTACCTAACAGTAACGAGAGACCAAATATATAATGCTTAGAAAATGTCTGTCAAGCACCATTCTGGGACTAATGTATCACACTCATTATGCGCTATGGGACTATAGTCGGATCAATGGATTTCTGAACTGACGTCATCATCATATTTTGCTTGAACTAATTTGTTAGAGGATGGCAATGATTTCGTACCAAAGGCGGATCAAATTTATTGTTAAAATAATAATTAATAATATTAGTATTAGTATTAGTAATGATTAATAATAATAAATTGGACTAGACGAGACATAAAGAATCAGATTGGCATCGGCAGTAGACTTAATTAGAACAAAAAAAAAAACAGATTTATAGCTTGTGAATTCAGGTATAATGAATTAATTGCGTAACGAAGAACAAATAATTCGTGCGCCACTCACAATTGAATCACGAGACCGATGTGCTTCTATATAGTCTAGACGTACACGTATCCATTACCCTCAAATCTAACGCGTAAGATGAACGTGCATAGGTCGTAGACTGTGAAAGACACACATCCTTATATCCATTCTAGGAAGATCGATTGTAAGGAGTGAGACGCCAATATACGATAGTCTTTGATTAATACCTGCCTTAGTGACATCAGTTCAAAGATTCATTGCTCCCACTATATGCTCTTTTATCACAAATATATAGAAGTATGTACTTGCAGCTACTATTTGAATTCTATTTTTTAATTGAAATTTTAGAATTAACCTTATATAATTTGTGTTGCAATTGGCGCTGCCCATAGTGTCATAACGCTATAGTTAGATATAATTAAAAATTAGGAACCGCCAATGCCGACGTGCGTCTTGTTTCAGTTTGATGATGAATTGCCGGTCTAAAAATGTATCTAACGTTTGCAACAAACCGCATAAAAATTGGTGAATTCGTTATTAGAAAATAGATAAACAAATGAACAGATGAAAACAAAATCAAACTGTAAACCGTGGAGTAACACTAGGTATAATCAGTTTGAAGCCACAAATATTTAAGCAGGATATGTTTCTTAGCTCACCGAGAATTTATTATTTATTTCTATTAAAATCATAATAGTTTTTGGTACTAAAGTGACCATGCTGGAGAAGTATATCTAGCTAAGTATAATATATATACCACCTTATAACATTCAAATTCAGTTTAAAATATACGTAAGCCTTAATATCTAATATATCAAGATGAATGCACAATGCGGTGTATTGTGATCTATAATTTAAATGTTAAACTGGAACTGCTGTAATATCTGTCCTAAATTAAGAAGTAACTTCTAGATAACATAAACCTATGTGGTAATTTCCAGAGGGTAATCCCGTAAACAATTTTTATTCAGAAAGTAATGCCATAAGCGGTTTAATTTGTAAAACCACTCGTCGACCGTATGTTCAAATGAAATGCATTAAAATAATTGTTCCAACGCATTATAAAGGACGTTACTTAAAAACCTGTAGGATTATCCACGCGAAGAATTGCCGTTTAGTACCGCATAAATCACATCAAGATACTGAACAATGTTGTACCAACAATTAAAGATTAATTTTTTACGTCTCGCAGCTTTATCTCCCCTACAATTTTTCTTGGTGCTACTAAAAGTAAATTTAACACCGAAGGCGTTCAATTTCTGTATTGTATTCGCCAACCATAACCTTCCTGCAGCTTTATTATAGTTGAGAAAGGATCATAATCTTTTCACATTGCATTCTTACGCATACGTGTACGTGGCTCTAACAAAAGTTAAACTACACCAACCATTTACGGATATTTAAGTAGTTGGCACACAATTAGGGATAATCTATTGTATACGTTTAAGCTTGTACTAAGATTGATAGATTGGCTATTGAGATAGGAAACTCAAAGGATTTGTTAAATAGTGCTTGTGATTTTTCGAATCTCTGCGATTTTTCTGATAATGAAAGTGAACATATGGTTCATTATTTAAACAACTATGATTTCTTTTTGTTAATTAAACCTAGTAGTGACTACATAGTAAATCTATTAAAAAATCTCAAGAGCTTCTGTTACGAACAAGATTTTGTTTTGTTTTTGATTTTTATGTGCATAAAAATAAATACAAATCAGACCCTCTGATTTTTGAAGTTTGGAAAAAATGAGAATGAGGTGAATCCCATATCTGGTATGACATATTTACAATAGATTGCGATGAAGAAACTAATCATCTGATGTTGATCAGTCTGTCATTGAACTTCATATCGATGCACATTATTGATTATAAAGGACATATTTCTAATTAATTAATGTATTTATACAGGAAAATAAATCATTAGAAGTGGGCCAATCCTTCATAATGTCTAAAATTTTCGATGAGAAATCAATGTTGAAAATCGTGGCAGCCAATCATCTTTCTACCAGTAATTAGCGTCCAAAGTTTAGCTAAGTTGGACGGGCCTCAAATTCTCCAAGTAATTGCCTTTTAGCAGCACGTATATTGTGAGTCTGTTGATTTCCATTTCCAGCCTTATTTATTAAAACTTTTGAAAAAGATGTAACAATGCAAGAAACTGTTAACATTTTTAAGAATTCAAATGTTTCATCAGTCTCAATATCTGCAGCAGGAATATGTTTCGTGAAAGCTGTGTATGCAGTGACATCTGATAATACTTCGATTAATGATACTTCAGGAACTTTTCAAAATCTTTGAAGAGGAAACCTGCGATCTCGCATTACTGCCGTCGACTGAAGTATCAATATTCCTTGGGAACCTATCACTAGGTTCAAGAATGGTGTGGTAACTTCAAAAATCCAGTGGAATGGGGTTGGAAAACCAGTCCCTAGGGATTGACACCTCATCAAATGATCCTGCTGCACAAGATAGAGCTTTTACTGAAAATTACCTGCAAATGGATAAAAGACTGTCAGAAAGCTTGTAGAAAAGCTGGATTTTACTGCTCAATAATCTGCGGAAGTTGTTGAGACTCATGTACTAATATTAATGTTGAAGAGAGGTCGCTTCACTATGACAAGCCAATTGAAAATGAACCTCAATATTTTAGTAATGATGATGATGGTGTAGATAATAATGATGATAATTGTAATGGAACTGTAAATACTGAGGGATCAGAAGTTGAAGATAGCACCGGAACTATACATACACAACCGACAACTTCAAATGAATTATGTACAGGACATCGCATAACGCGGATGAGGCAACGACTTCATTAAATAAAATAGTCCAGCTTCATTTTACATTATTGCAGCTTGTATTAAACTTAATTTCATGAACGAAACTTGGAAAACTTGGTCAATTTGGTAGAAATATGCATCTGGCGATAAAAGTGTTTACGACCTGTCTTGTAGAAAATTTTGTAAGCTTTATTTTTGTACATGTAAATTCAATGGGAAACCACATTTTCAGACTTTCCCCCTGGAAGAGGGGGAGTATCATTTGAGTGGAATAAATTTAGGATTTTTCACTGACAATGAGATGATCAATTTACATTAAGAAACCTTTTGTTTGAATTATTTGTGCTCCACACACAACCTGGCGCGTGGTCCAAACACGAAAAAATACATATTGATAGCTTAGTTGGTAAATAAAAAACATTGACACAGCAATTTCCCAATTAAATGGTTTTCAGAGTTCGCTTCACAATAAAAGTAATTATTTTTAAATCAATTTAATAACAACTAGTTGGCATTTTCCGAGCAACTACATAAACACAATTAAACTTTTCAACACTGAGCACTTACGATAAAACTCTTTCAGTTATTTCAGTTAAGTTTCATTGCCATTGTTCGAGCAAAGCTGTATTGCAACTATTATCGCTCAATATGCAGCTAGAGTATATTGAATTAAGCTTAACGGTTATAGCAAACAGTCAGATCAAAGCTCGTATTCGTACTATTAAATTTGTACCAAGTGACTTGTAATACAGGAAGATGCATTTTCGTAGTTTTGCTACTTTTTCTTCCCGAAGAGTCTATAGGACTTTATTATCATTGTGTTCTTTTAATATTTAAAACATTACACAGCCACACAAAAAAAATAAAGTGTCTTGACCCCAGAGACTGACTAGGTAGACTTTATGTTTTTCGGGTCGCTCAATCCGAATCCGGGGTCCACTTGATCCCATGTCATCAGGTTTAAGGTCATTTGAAGGTCAAATTGAGATATGACCGTGAAAAATTCCGTAAAAAATTTATGTTTATGTTTTTGAGGTTGCTGAATCCGAATCCGGGGTTTATTTGATCCCATGTCATTAGGTTTAAGGTCATTTGAAGGTCAAATTGAGATATGACCGTGAAGAATTCCGTAAAAAATTTATATTTATGTTTTTGAGGTTGCTGAATCCGAATCCGGGGTTTATTTGATCCCGTGTCATCAGGTTTAAGGTCATTTGAAGGTCAAATTGAGATATGACCGTGAAAAATTCCGTAAAAAATTTATTTCTATGTTTTTGAGGTTGCTGAATCCGAATCCGGGGTTTATTTGATCCCATGTCATCAGGTTTAAGGTCATTTGAAGGTCAAATTGAGATATGACCGTGAAGAATTCCGTAAAAAATTTATGTTTATGTTTTTGAGGTTGCTGAATCTGAATCCGGGGTATATTTGATCCCATGTCATCAGGTTTAAGGTCATTTGAAGGTCAAATTGAGATATGACCGTGAAGAATTCCGTAAAAAATTTATGTTCATGTTTTTGAGGTTGCTGAATCCGAATCCGGGGTTTATTTGATACCATCATGTCAGAATCAAGGTCAAATGAAGGTCAAACACATGAAATTCAATAATACAATATTTTGGCCCCGGATTCTGAAAAAGCAGAAAATTTTACGTCCAAATACATCCTGAACGGTTTATGGAACTGATTTCTTAGGCCATTTGTTGGTTATCAAGCGGTCAAATGCTTATTTTCCATTTCTTAGCTGATATATCGATTGTAAATCGAAAACTTGCATCTATGACTAGTGACCAAGTTTTTGTGGTCGCTTATCACGATCGCGGTATCCATTTGATACCATGACGTATAAACCAAGGTCAATCGAAGGTCAAACGCCATAATTCGAATGATATAAATTTTTTAACCCCGTATTCTCAAAGAACAAAAAATCTTACGTCCAAATACGTCTTGATCTCAGTCGAACCGAACTTTGGGTTTCATATGGAGGTATTAAACTATTTTGAGATGTTTTAAACTACATTTTTAAGTCCAAAGACCTAAATCCAAATCTACTGAATTCAATAGCCTCAAAATTCAATAACCCAATAACCTAATAGCTCTAAAAACCTGATCCCGTAGCTATAAAATGGGGATTACAGACGATGAAAGCTGATGAATCCGTTTACTCGAATGACCACATTGCTCAATAGTCCCATAACCGAGTAAACCCATAATTTTATTACTTAGTCTCTCATAGCAAAAATTCTGTTCTTTACAATTAAAGTTGTTGAGCTTCACAACTCCAAACCATGCCACTGTAATTATGGAACTCATTTTCTCGCTCTGCAACTTATCATGAAATTTCTTTGCATGGAACAATCTTTACACCCAAATCAGCATAGCACTTGTGTCTGCATCCAGGGCACCTCCTCGCGGTGACGGCGGGCAACGGAGTAAGCCCGCTATGATGTACAAAATCCGTTCACGCAACCTCCTCGTGGTGTACATCGGGTAACGCTAATGCTGACGGTTTCACAATTCAGTTGAAAGATTCAAAAGAAATCTGTATTTGACCTGCAGATGATCTTTCAAAAAATTATATCATTCGAATTATAGCGTTTGACCTCAGTTTATACATCATAGTATCAAATGGATACCGGGATCGTGATAAGCGAGCACAAAAACTTGAAGGTCACTAGTCATAGACGCAAGTTTTCGATTTACAATCGATATATCAGCTAAGCAATGGAAAATAAGCATTTGACCGCTTGATGACCAACAAATGACCTAAGAAATCGGTTCCATAAACCGTTCAGGATGTATTTGGACGTAAAATTTTCTGCTTTGATGTATTATTGAATTTCATGTGTTTGACCTTCAGTTGACCTTGATTCTGACTTGATGGTATCAAATAAACCCCGGATTCGGATCCAGCAACCTCAAAAACATAAACATAAATTTTTTACGGAATTCTTCACGGTCATATCTCAATTTGACCTTCAAATGACCTTAAACCTGATGACATGGGATCAAATAAACCCCGGATTCGGATTCAGCAACCTCAAAAACATAAACATAAATTTTTTACGGAATTTTTCACGGTCATATCTCAATTTGACCTTCAAATGACCTTAAACCTGATGACATGGGATCAAATGGACCCCGGATTCGGATTCAGCGACCCGAAAAACATAAAGTCTACCTAGTCAGTCTCTGGGGTCAAGACATTTTATTTTTTTTGTGTGGCTGTGTTATTTGTGTTATTACACACATCAAACTGCATATATTTTTTATAATAAAGGTTCGGGAGAGAAATATTCGTCTTATAATATATGAGAAGCCGACGAAAAGATGAAAATGTCCATAAATTTAGAAAACTCTTTGAAATGTTGTTTCAAAAATATGCATTACCTAGTAATTATGTTTACATACCACAGTCAACATTTTTCTAACGATTTACCATAGAAGAATAAGGAATATTTTACATCAATTTTTTTTTCATAACATCCCGAATTCAAATATCGAAAAAGTAATATCCGTGTATTTAGGTATGCAGTTATTAATTTTTAGGGGTGATTCTATGTCAAAAGATATTAAAAAAATTCCTACCAACATGGGTCCGGAAATTCCTATTAAGGGAACTCGCAACTATATATACTCTACCACAACCGGAAACCGAGGAATCAGAAGACTCAGAAAAAGAAGCAGAAACACAAAAAGGGGAGCATAAACACTCCATATTACGACACAACGCGGCAAAATATGCCACAAAAAGACTCAGAATAGGTAGAAGTCCAGAATTAAAAACACAAAAAGGGAGCTTAAACGCTCCCTCACGACACAATGTGGTAACGCATCTCGCAAATACCTACACCTCCCTCCCACATTCCTTTACCATGCCCCATGTGGCTGTCGCTGTTGGCAACAAGCATGACCCTAGTCCACCCCAGGGTGGACGTAGCAGACCCAGCTGTATAACCCTGGGAGTGGCAGCAATGCCTACCGCACGCTGGTAAATCAATCAATGTGAAATCATTTAGAGTCACATTTTGGTGTATGACTATAATCGATAAAGTCGCGGTCATGAAATAATACCTAATATTTTGCTCGTTATTATAGGCGTTTCATAATGTCCCGATTAACGCTAAGGTGTCAGAGTTTGAATAAAACATTTATAATATAATTTCTCAAATGGGGATATTCAAAAATCGCAGTAGGCCGGGGACCGACATCTGTAACTTAGCAATATGACCCAAAATGCAACTTTCTGTACTCTGAATAACAAAGAGAAAAGGCATAAATTTTATGGGCTTATGTTCTGAGACATACTGTATGTTCAAATAAAGTCCATGCTGAATAAAACGTTTGAAACTAATTCTAAACACAAATATATTGAAATACAACGAAACAAGAATTGTATTATATACTGGACTTCAATGCCTACATATTTTATAATTCATGTCAAAAACTTTCCAACAATTCGATCATCTACCTGAAAAATGTCTTACTTTGCAATCGTTTCTTAGAAGTTACTGTGTAAAGTTCGCTTTTTATTATTAGCCTCCTAACTTCACAAGCAAGGTTTTAATATTACACTTTACACAATTTAAAATTTGCCCTGAACAAAATTTTAATATAAAATCTCATCTGAAAACGTATAAAAACGCTTACGGATGAATACATCAAACTAAATTAGTTATTCTAGGGAATACGAATTTGCAAATATATTAAAACTAACTTTAAAACTAGTTGAAATATTTCACTTGCCGTTGCGGCCTGCAAATTAATCTGGACCAGACCTTGGTAGACATAAAACAGGGTAGGGTTCATTCTTTTGGAATCCGATCAACAATTAAAAATAGGGCGATAAAATGTGGGAAAGGCGATATGCGTCCATTACCGAGAGATAGGTTATAGAAATAAACTAGTAATAGTATATTACATACCGAAGTGGAAAGTGTTTCATTGTTGTCGAGAGAGAGGTAGTTGATGGAGGCGCGAGGCGGCGAGGTCAACTAATTCTCGAGACAGCAATGAAACTTTGCACCAAGATTTGTATACTATTTTATTCACAATCATCTTACTTAATGAACAAAAAGCCAAAAAAATCGTTTACTAAATTCTTAAAGAATGTTTTATGTAAAAAAACACAGGTTGGCAAATGCTCACTTTCCATCCGAAAACAGGTAAGAAAGTGGCTACTTTCCAATCTGATGTCATATTTCAGTTTAATTGTCGAATGAAGTAGAACTTTTTCTAACTTTTAACATGTAAGACAATTTGATTATTTCTGTATGATTGTGAATAAACACTTAAACATTACACCAAAACTTGGTTACATCTTCAAGAAACCGAAAATCTAAATTTAAATCGGTTTGGAGGGGGGAGCTATGATGTAGTAGTAGACGAGGTAGTAGTAGTAGAAGTAGTCGAAGACGATAATACTGTGGTGACTCGGGGATACTAGGTGGAGTATCAAACAAGATGGAAGGACGGCATATAGATCCAAGCCGGTAGGAGTTATGGACTTTAATAAGTGCTCAAGACAGAAAGTGATGAGAAATCATGGAAGAGGCCAATATTCCGGAGTGGATGAGAACAGAATAAGGAGGAAGAAGAAGAAATTACATTGGCAATAGAGTACACGAGGAACATTTATTGTGTTAACAGTGTTCCACAAGCTACAATGTAACTACTATAATTACCCCTTTACGTTCGAGACTTTCAGCGAGACATTCTTAGTGTAATGCCTATTTATTATTGTTAATTTTTGTATGTTTCTTTGCGAAGAATACAAAAAGTTACATTTTGCATCTGTTACCTTTATCTTTACTGTACCTCTCCCCCTTAATATAAATTGATTATATTGTAGTACTGGTTCATTACGATATGTTGTATATAGTAGTTTGAAGTCTGTCGATTACATTGCTATCTCTAGCCAGTCCTTACCGACACACTTCAAAGCATACCACCAAGTTTACCCCAATAAGGTAGGTCGTCTGTAGATCACTTAATGTTTACACTCTGTCAATTGTAAAAGAATCAACTACGTCTTTGGATAATTTTCAGTACGTTTCATAAATGTAGTAGATTTCCGATAAAAGTCGGTTACGTATTAACATTTTAAAATGAAATAAAATTCACTTTATCGCGTGTGTGCATTTGTGATGCACACGGCACATAACAGTTTTATGCCATTAATCATTCCTTAACTTTGTTTATTATGTACGACCTAATATTATATAAAAATGGTTTCCCAAGGAACAATTTTAGTTTCTTAAATGTATACAAGGGTGCTATAAAACTATTTATAAAATGCCTTCAAAAATCTATTTTGCTGTAACAATATCCTTAATACCATCATAAAGTGACTTGTAGACTAAAAGGGCCCACCCTTACGAAGGTTGTTAAGGCATTTTTAAATTCCATCAAAAAACTTCTTAGTGAGGCATAGTGCTGCTCTTGAAAACCTTGTTCGGGCCGTTTTAAAACCTTTCTTAAAACCTGTTTTAAAGCTGTCAGAAGCTTTTCTATTAGCTTCCTGCATTTCTAGAAAACACCTAGAAGGCTACCTTAAAACTGGTTTTTAAAACCATATTAGAACTGAGAAGCTATAAGAATGTCCACAAAGGAATCCAAATAATTTTATTATCGAATTTATTTTTTCTAAACTGATTTAAGCAAACACACCATCAGACTTATTGAAGATAAAATGGAATTTGAAATGTATAAAGCGTAGAGCACTCTCTAAGGCCGATTTAAAAAGCCATCAGGTATGACAAAAAAATTAAAACCAACGGCAGTTGGCCCAAAAGGCCCAAAAAACAAGAGCCCCTCAGAAATAATAATGATTTTAATATCCATACAAAATTTGCATAGACACACGTAATCAGCAAATTTAAAAAAGTGAGCTGCTTCTCGGTTCCCACGGTAATTTTCAGTCGTTTCTTGTAATTCTACCTTAATTTGCTAACGAAAAAGTGATAATTATAATTGTGAGATTGACCTTGAATATTTTTATATAACAAGAAAAACATGGCCGGCCAACTAAAAACCTAATTGTCATTTTACAGTCCTCTCCAGTGTTGCCAGGTCTAGTGAAATTTCACTAGATCTGGTGATTTTTTTTAAATCTAGTGATTTAGTGAAAACTTTTATGAAAATGGCCATTTTTAATGATTTTTTAATCATCCAATTTATTACCCTCTACTGGTAGGTAGACAAACATTAAATTCGAGTTAAGATCCATTTAATACAGAACTGTTCACGTTAATCGCTACCACGGTCAGTAAACTCTACGGTTACCTCGATCAGCAGCTCTTAGACGAGAGAGACGCGCGGAGCGGGGAATCGAATGAAAGAGACAGACATATCTGATTTCCGTGCAAAAGACACAGACAAAGATGCCTGTAGTGTCTACAGCTGACGTAAGCTGTAGACCCTTCCCCGCTCCGCGCGTCTCTCTCGTCTAAAAGCTGCTAATTGAGGTAACCGTATAGTTTATTGACCGTGAATCGCTACAATCGGATAGCCTGGGCTCGTTGCCCTCTAGCGTCTCGTAGACAAACAGTACTTTCTAGTTACAAACCATTTAATACAATACAGAGTACGAAGTCTGGCAACGAAATAATCAGAGAGAGGACTCTGTGCACAGAGAGCTCAAGAAAATTACGTGTCCTACTACAGACACTACAACTTTTGAAAATTAAAGATGAGAGCTTTATTTAATTTCAAATCTAGCGAAATTTTAGTAAGATTTAGTAACTTTTTAAAGCGCCGTCTGATAACTTTTAAAATTTTGATCTGGCAACACTGGTCCTCTCATTAAACTATATATTCTAATAATGGTAATGACCTAGAACATTTGCTCTAAATTTTAGTCTTTTTGTATACTATCACAAATAATCCCTTCCTTACAAAAATGCAAATGCACTTGGCGAAGATCACATGGACTTGATAAAAGCTATAATAAAACGTTTGGGACGTTGACATTTGATACAAAAAACCCTGAAACTTAACCTCAAAATAATTTGTATGTGTGTGTGTTTTAACAGCCCTTTTAAAATGGCCACTCTTTTTTGTTTTCTTCCACCTTTCCAGAAAAGACTTAATTACATATCAGTAAGCCGTGAAATGCTTTTAATTAACACACACACATGCATCAACGACACTTCAGGCAGACATACTGTTTATTATTTTTATAATAATGTTTTATTGAGGTTTTAGAAAGTGTTTTATGGAATTAAAATTTGCCTTTTAGATTTATAGAAGCCTTTATTTCTTCATAACGGTTTCATCACAACATTTATCAAAGCTGTTTTAAAAGTCTAGTTTTGTAATGGCCTTTACTAATAGGCATTGAAAATGTCTAGTTTTAAAAAGGGATTTAAAATGCATTTATTGCAAATATGTTAAAACCATAAAGAATAATTTAAAGCCTCTTTAAATCTAAATGGAATTTAAGACGTTCATAAAACTAATTAGCTTTATGGAGAGTTTTATGTAGGTTATGACAAATCCATTGCAAATACATTATCCTAGAAGCAAATTAGCTTTATAATTAGGTCTTACAGAATGCTTTAAAACTTACTATTAAGAGCAAGTATACTTGAAGCCTAAAAGGCCTTAACTACAACATCAATAAAGCACATGACTATTTCCTAACCCTGACAAACCTTTCTTAAAACCTCCTCAAGTCCAAATGACTTTTAAATTGTTCTTTGGGTTATTTTATTGGGAAAAATATGTTTTATGTTGCCAGCAGCTTATTGGGTTTTATGTTTAATTATTATGAAAATAAACATAACAAACACGCCACACATATTAAACAGAACAGAAAAGTATGTGTTTCATTAAAAATTGTATTTTAATTGGCTAGATATGTATTACATATTTTTGTAAGGACCATTGTCGTTTTTAGGTTACATTTATTACCAAAAATACATTGTAGCTGGAAATGATGAATATTTCACCTTTCGTTGTTTTTATGAATGTTTCAGTAGGTGTTTGCAATATAATATTATGGGAGCCGTCTCTGGCGCCGAGATAAAATTCCCGAGCCCTGCTAGTGACCCTAGATGAAACATGCATCTTAGGTATGAATAATTAAGATTCTTGTTGCATTCAATCTCGATTGCATCCTGTTTCAGTATTATCTTTATTAAACTGAATAAGCCCACGCCCGAGATATCTAAATACCCTTGTTTAATATCTTTCTATTAGTATTGGTCATATTTTAGAATAGTTACAATCGCTTAGGGACAATAAGAGGCGGACAGCTAGTAAGAATGGCCCCAGCAATCCATTTCGTGATTGATTTTTCTCGAAATATTTATCATCTCTCGATGAATTACGACACTTTTCATTCATGGAGGTTTTAAGCTTTCTGTGCTAATTTGGACCCCTGCCGATCGATCTGTGTATTTACGGTTTACGTCCAGTTGTTCGATAATCCTATTTGGCACTCTTCCAGGGCCAACTGTTTTTCGGAATGTTCGCAATTTCGTGCTGTAGAGCCCTTCAGTACATAATACGCTTCACCGTTCATAACGTACAAAGCTCCGAATTGGAAATTATAAGAACCAATTGAAACTGAATTGAGGTTCTCCGTAACAGAGGAGCATTAAATATTAATGAACCGGGAAATATTTAGGATATCTGATTCAATGGGCCGTGGTTGTTTTGTTGCTGAAAAGCTGCTGTTATATCATTTATGTTATAAAGTTTGACGACTTGAAGTTTAAAGGAGCTATTTGAAGTAAATTCTGCATAAATATTTATTTATTAATTACATACACTATCTATTATGCCAAAAGATTAAATATGGATTAGGTAGAAATAGTACAGGAAAACTTGACTGTAGCTCGAAAAAAATTTGTGCAGACCTTAAACTTCGGTTATAGGTTCAAAATTGACCAAAGTTCACGAAACAAAAAAGTTTAGGAATTTTATGGATCCGTGGGAATCTATAGGGAGGGGAAAGGGGTATTTTTAATTAAAAAATCAATTTTTCTCTATTTTCTCTATTTCCAAAAAAAAAACCAGTTCAAATAAAAGTTGTTTCTGACAAAATTATCTTTAATTTGGTGTTTTTAAATTTATTTTTATAGTAATAATGAACCGAAATACTAGAGGTTTTAACTTCGGAATAATGTCATATGAATTAGATCTCGTTCATTTTTGACAGCTTAATAGTATTTAAATGCATAAAAAAAGAAGTTTCTATATTAGGCATCCACCCTTTTCCAATTTTAAGAAGAAAAGGGTATATGCAACTTTATAACTAGTAGAAAATTTGATATTTTAGCTTGAAAAAGTGGTATTTCAAATACGTTTTCGTCAAGTAACTCGAAAGGTATTACATTGAGCAGAACATGCTAGAGACAAATAAGAAAGCTACTAAATTAAAGATGACTTTTTTTCTAATTTTTGTGGAGTTAATGGTTTCGGAGATCTGGAAGTCTAAAAGTGGCGTCCGAATGTTTATAAGACGAAGTATTTAGTTTAAATGTTAACTATCTCAGAAACTATGGCACTTAGGCCAAAAACGCTAATAACCAAAATGAAAAACTATTGATTAGGCTTTCAAATTATTTCCTATTTTTAAAGCATAAAAAACAAAGAAGTTATGACAGAAACAATGTACGTTTTCACATTTTTTTTTTAATAAAAATGTCGCAATTTTGCTTGTAAGTAGTCAGTAATTAAAAGAATATATTCCCGTATACTGCTTCTTGTTAATATATAGTGTGATTTTAGAAAAAATGTAACATTCTTGTTTCTCTGTAAATATCTCATAAATATTAGTTTAAGAGAAAATATGGTGGACATCAAAAATGAAACTTAATAAACTGAGAATAAATTCATTTTGTTTATATATATTTGTGTAGGGTTGATTGTTTCGGAGATAATTAATTTTATAGATGGCATCCGACCATTTTTAGGATGAAGTATTTATTTTAAAATGTTGAATATCTTAGAAACTGTGACATTTCCATCAAAAGTTTAAAGAAGCAAAATTAAAGGTAGTTAATCAATTTTTAAAATGATTTATTATTTGTTTCTACATCACAAAAAAATAAAGAAGTTATGGCCGATTACACGTGCGTTTTCACATTTTTGTTAACAAAATGTCGGCATTTGGTTATTGTAATTGCTTAGTAACTAATTTTTCTTTCAGAAATACTGTTTTTCGTTAATATAC
Organism: Rutpela maculata; assembly: GCA_936432065.2. Lineage (NCBI taxonomy): Eukaryota > Metazoa > Arthropoda > Insecta > Coleoptera > Cerambycidae > Rutpela > Rutpela maculata. Next base: position 39,317,100 of record OW386287.2, on the reverse strand, counting down.
AGGGTGTTTGGTACATCGATAGAAAGTTTTCACTGGGTAATAGTTGGGGTCGTTTGGAACCTATATGACCATATTTACCCGTATGCAAAGTCTCACGGTTTTTGAGGTATCGGCATTTTAATATATTTTTGCGGAATAGTTGAATTGTTACTAGTACATGTTATCTTTTATGATACTAAATATTTCAGCTTTCTTAAATATATTTTTTTAGATATTCTTAGTATGCACTTTATCGAAATAGTACAAAAAGAAATACCGAAGTATTGGTATGAAAATTATGTAGGGCAATTTATGTGCTGAAATACATTGGTTCGATTTTTCTTTTATTTAATTATTCATAGTATTGTCACATTTTTCTGCAATGACATCTTTTTCTAATGCCGAATATGCTGATATTTTCTTTATGTACGGAATGGCCGACCGATATGAAGCAGCAGCTAAAGATTTTTATCCATTTCCAACAATAAGAATTTCCAATGTCCAGGTGTTTTGTAACACATCAACGTATACGTGAAACAGGTAACCTTCATCTTAGGGAACGGGTGCATATTGTGCAACATGGTCCTGAAATAGATGAGCAAATTTTGAAGGCTTTCGAAGCAGATCCTACCAGCAGTATTGGAAGAGTAGCTCGTCAACTAAATTTGTCCATATGGAAAGTTTGGACAATTCTTAAGATTGAAGGAAAACATCCATTCCACTACACGCCTGTTTAGGGACTCGAAGAAGGTGACCCAATACGGAAAACTGTCTTTTGCCGTTTTGTGTTGAACGCTGATCTGGAAAATGAACGTTTTCTTAAAAGTATTTTGTGAACAGACGAGTTAAAGTATTGTCGAGATGGAATAACACATTTTCACAATCTTCATTACTGGGCTTATGCTGATGAAAACCCGCACATGAAAAAACAAACCTCTTTTCAATACAAGTTCAGTGTGAATGTATGGGCAGCGGTAACTGGCAGAGCTCTTTGATTTTCATGTATGGGGTCGAATGAAAGACTAGTTTTTGAGATTGAAATAACCGACCGTGACCACATTGTACGGAGAATTAATGAAGCAGGTGCCAGATTAAGTGAAGAAATGACCACTACCCAAATACGAAAGAGGACACGTAAATGCGTTAGAAATAGAGGTTCTCATTTTGAAAACGAAATGAATTAATTATTAGTTTTAATTACATTTGTTTTAGTTAAAACTGGAAATAAGAGTAATAAAATGATCATTACTTATTCAATTTTTTTCCTCATTAAAAATGTAATATCTGCAAATATGTTTCCTTTTTTGTTTAATGAACCATAATTCGGTCATAACGTGGTACCATTGGAAAGAGTATGCAATAGAGAAGTTTTTAGAACTATTTGAATATTTTGAAGTAGGCGCCACTTTTGAGAAAATGTTTTGCTTAAAATAGAAAAAAAAAACGAACCAATGCATTTCAACACACAAATTGTCCTACATAATTTTTGTACCAGTACTTCGGCATTTCTTTTTATGCTGTTTCGACAAAGTGCATATTAAAAATATCTAAAAAAATATTTAAGAAAGCTGAAAATATTTATTATCATAAAAAATAACATGTATTAGTGACAACTCAACTATTTCACAAAAACATCTAAAAATGCCGATATCTCAAAAACGGTGAGACTTTGCATAAGAGTAAATATGGTCATATAGGTTCCAAACGACCCCATCTATCACCCAGTGAAAACTTTCTATCGATGTACCAAACACCCTGTATAGCATCACCTAGATGCTCAATTTATTTTGTTCCTTTAAAACACTTGTTTTAGAAAAAAACTATATCCGCCATCCCCACCTTCGAAAAATGGGCGTATTTCGGTTAATTATTGCTATAAAATTAATTTAAAAACCTCAAATTAAAGAAAATTTTGCCAAAAACAACTTTCATTTTGAACAATTTTTTTGTAAATGCCATCCATATTTTCCGAGAAAGTAGAGAAGAATCGATTTTTTTTTAATTGAAAATACCTCTTTTTACCCTCCATAGGTTCTCGCGGATCCGTAAAACCTCTAAACTTTTTTGTTTCGTGAACCTTGGCCTATTTTAAACTTATAACCAAAGTTTAAAGTCTGCCCAAATTTTCGTCGAGTTATGGGTCATTTTTTTCAATCTTTTCCTATATTAAAAAGGCTACAAAATAAGAATAATGTAATATTATAATTTAACCCTCTACAAAAAAAATCCTCCATATATGCTAATAGCAATTTATACAATAAACTGTCTGCCAATATTAAATTGTTAGCAATATAAATGAATTAAAATAAAAACTATTTAATTTTTACATAGTAATTGCTTTTACTCTCTGGACGAATATATGATTTTTAATCAGTAATGAAACATATTTTATTTATTATGTGTACACTATATATGTATGTATGCAAATTGTAATTTTATACGAAAATTGCTCTTTGTTAATTCCGATTTTATATCATTTGTTTCCATATCATGTCATTTCTAAGTTATATGTTGTAATTTATTATTGATAATATTTGTAATTCATTTGACTGTTAACTGCACATTTATTTGGACCTATTTTATCCAATTTTTATAATTAGCATTCAGAATCAAGCAAAGTCTAACTATCTATCTATTGCAGATTGTACATTCATACACACAAACAAATGAATCGATTACTTCCACGTCTACATAGTGGAATGAAGCTCGATAGTAAGGCCAAAAGAATTGTTTTTTTTTCAGATAAGCCAGAATATCATGAAACGTTGAGATTTTTAAGTTTGAACAAAATAAATAATGCTGTCTGTCTATAATATTTTTGTGCGCACGATTATTCTGGAACGGTTTATGATATTTACTTGAAAATTGTTATACCTACGTATTAAAATGAGTAATTTTTTTGTCATCAACCACCCCCACATCATTATTAAAGATGGGTAAATAATAAAATTATGATTTAGTACGCATATAAGAACCAAGGGTCTCAAAATATTTTTTGGCATTAGCCACCCCCTCTACCACCCTCATTGCCACGCCACATCCATTACTAAAGAATGTAAAAAATAAAATTGTGATTTAGTGTACATACAAGAACCAAAGGCTTCAATTTTTTTTTGGCATCAGCCACTACTGGTGGCATATCGACTTATGTGTTTTTGGGGTAGACGATTTCAAATAATATAGTATTAAAGTTTTATGAACAATTATTTTCACGTAATGGAGTGCAAATATAGTATCAACTTATTTTCGTTGTAAGAGGCTTGGATAGGAAATCTGTTAGCATATATATTCAGTATATAAATGCTGTCAGTGATATTATAGGGATTCATCTTTAAACAAAGAATAAGTAAGAGTCTTTATAGTGACCTTCAAGTTACACTAATGAAAAAGAATTTCGAAAATGGTTCGGACTTTGGTAGATATAAACCAACAGTTTTAAATGTGGCATACTTTAAGATCATACGTTGAATATTTTCCAAACTTTCTTTCTGTTAATTTTTATAATTTCTAAACTGCATTTTTTTCGGTAACATCCTTTTTGTCCATCTAAAATCCATTTTATGCAGAGTATGAAAGAAAGAGAATATTTAAAGGCACCCATGGTCGAATATATAAGTAATAATCAAACTTCTTTTCAGTTTCACAAGAATGTAGAAAGACACAGGCTCTGATATAGATGATAAGCACATGTTCCGAGTTCTGAATAATGGAAGCGTCAGAAACAGCGATTGTATTTTATTTTTGATGAGACAAATGAGCCTCAAAATGTTCAAAAGTCACAAGATGATTACCTAATCTAATTAATGCTGCTTGTGAAAGGGAAGATGAATTTTTAGATTTCATTAAAAAATTCGAATTTCTCTACGTACAAGAATGTTGACGTAAGAAATATGTTCATAAACAATATATAAAAACGTCTAATAAAAATAAGTTGCAGTGCTTACCTAGGTATAAGGATTAAGAAGTTCATTAATTGTGACGGTAATTGCTGTATTTCGGAAAAAATCTGACGACAGATTTAAAAAAGAATAAGGCACAGTAGCAAGCAATCTATCGAGTAAAAAAAATCATCGATACGATTACAACAGGGACGCTTCTAAAAGAATCGCTGGTATAATAGATTTACTTGCACCAAAAGCTCAATTCTATGAGAACTGCTTGAGAACTTCACGTGACTAACAATACAAAACCCTAAATTCATGATCAAGCGGCATTAGAAGGCGCTGCTGTGAATGAAATTTATAACTATATGGAGGGAAATGAAGACTGCCAATTCACATTTGAAGAGCATGCGTAGAATAGTGTCTAAACGTTACTACAAGTAGAATAAGTGGATATATTGCAGAAGATAAGAAATGAAGGCATGATTATTGAAACATTAGAACAAGTTTTATCTCACCTCACCTTCCGATGATGAAACATGATTGGCGAAATGCATGCAGTCGCTTACAATGAAAACATGTTGATACTATATTTGCACTCCACTATGTGGAAATAATTTAAAAGTAACACACCGACGAACATTTTTATTGCTCAAAGTTAGAATCTCCACGTTTTATGATATTCTAAGCCTATTTTCAAGTATTAAGGAATAATTTGTTTGTGTTATATCAGTTGTTAATTGTGCCTAAACTATGTTGCAGTCAAACAGTATCATGCAATTCTACAAAATATTTTTGGGTAGCGTAGAGAAGACAGTTCAGGGGATGTTAGTGATAACGTCATTGATAAACATTATAAACAAAAGTGGGCTCAAATTATATCTCTGGGGGACACCTAACGTTATTAAAACGAAAGACCTATGGCCATAGGTTACAACATATTGTAAGAATATGTAATTTTTGTAATATAATATTGCAGTTTCATTAAAGTCCAAGGCTTTGAAAAAATCTGTACAAATTTATATCAAAATATATGTTCATATAGTAGCATTTCGAAGGTTTATTTAGGAGGGTTCATAAAATATACATCTGGCGCTGAACAGAAAATTACACGACTCCGTTATCAGTCGCAAACATGTCTTCTATATAACAATTGGTGCTTGCTTCAAACGCTAATCAATTAATAATAATAACAGTGAAAAAATTAATTTTGTAATTCGCGTGACATTTCACAGGGTCAAAGGACAATAACGAAGCAACGAAATAATTAGGGAAATATCGTTTCGAAATTATTTTGCCTCATCATATGTTACTATTTTTATTATTATTATTATTATTATTGATTTGTGACGAAATAAAATACGAATGGCTTAGAAATATTTATAGATTTGTTCGATAAATTAGAAATTTCTTTTAGGGTACTAAAATAATTTATACAATGTAATAAATAGTCTGCGATCTAAAACAACAACAAAAAACATGTTTGCGTATAAGGCCTAATAAAGAAACCAGGCATTAGGATTATTAGTAGTTATATAACATAGAGGGTGCAGCTAATTCTTTTATTGACAATGAAATATAGGTAATAAATTCACATTCATTAGTAAAAGAAGTGATCAAATAACAATATCCACTTTTTATGGCTAAACATCTGTTTCCCTTCATAATATCCCTCGTTATTGAAAATTAGCTCAATATTGTGGATGAACAGCTGATTTCTGTTTTTTTTAGGGGGAATACGACAAGCGACTTTACGGCAATTCTTAACCACCATACCGTAAAATCGATTATTAAGAAAAGGCGTGCAATAATGAACTTTCAGACAATATATTAAAAGGCTATTACAAACCAATTCGTTGGTCTTATAGAAGAATTATACCTCTGATTCGGGTTTGGACATTAGGATATAACATGGAAGTAACTTTTTGTTTACAAAAAGTGAACTTCCTTGGTCTCATTAAGGCATAGAGGGATTTATTACTTCTTTACAATACTTCCTTAGAGTTAGTTAATCACATTGAATTATCAAAGACAATTAGCCGGCTCTGTTATCCTTATCAATTAAAATAATATATAATGACGTACATTATTTCCTATCTATATAAAACTATCAAATTCATGTTTAATTCATTATCACTTGACTGACATATTTAGTGTACAATAAATTTCTCTAATTAATGGTATTTAATAAGTCTTTAATTGTAATAAATGCAGAAACTCACTTTAATTGGCAAGAACATTTTCTACTATTAACATAATGGAAAACCGTATGATATCATTTTAAGGATTATAACTTTCGATTACACCAATTTATTGTTCAATAAACTACAGTTCAACTTTAGTAAAAATATTATACCAAATGTCACGTCGTACTTTATATGTGAAATGTGTATTAATTGCAATAATCTAATGTCAACAGTGGATAGATTTTATATATTTCATAAATGAGAACTTGTAGGGCCAGTATTGTATTGGTTCATGCAAAATTGGGCACAACCATAACGCAGTGGAAATATTAGACTATCAAATATCATAATTCCTAGCCTATTTTCCACCCAGTTCACCATATTCGAGTCCCAGTGCGATTTTGCTTAACTTTAACTGAAATAACTCGTTAAGTGTAAGTGTACTATATTTTAAGGAATTTTCTGAAAGAAAGTTATCTGATGCACACCAACGTTCTGTTAAATATTTTGCATTTAAGTAAACTTATACCGTTGTGTGCATAGAAGGATATATGATGCGGAAAAAAGAAATACAGAAACAATTAAAAAGTACTATAAAAATAAAGTACTAGATATATGAACTATACTAAGAACAACTTACTCCTAAAATTATAAGAAGTACACCAAACGATGTTTGCCCTTAAAAAAAATGAAAAGAAAACTAAATTATACCACAAAGATGTGCCTATACCATTTCTACCAAGATTTTAATGTGTAGCCATGAAGTCATGCTGAAAAAAATACAGAGAGTTCTTCGAAAACATAAAAACCGTCCTAGTAGGACAAAGACTGAACCAAATCTTCAGAAAGAACAGCAATACGCACACGAGAAGATACAAGTCACTGCAATATTGGACCAAGAAAATGGAGGAAGAATGGGACGCAAAAAAGCGCAGAATAAATAATAGAAATGGACCTCTGGCCCTAGGACAAGGATCATCAATGGACCAACTGCTAGAAATAATTGTTAAAAGCTAGAAAAAGTGAAAGAAGCAAACCCAAAAATTTATCATCAGAGCATGGAAGGAAATGACTCCTGTACTTATGGAATGGAATACGACCCACTAATGATAACCTCTCCTTAACATCAACTCGCCACACAGTATAGATTATTACAGAAGATTAGCACTCTCCTGCATAGGATATAGATACTACGCGTATCATATCTCGAATTCTAAACTAGTAAGAGGGAAAACAATAACAAAACGGATAGAAGTGTAGCAAATGAAGGACTGAGGACTGTCCAAAGAAAGAATAAAGCACATCTATCGAAGGAAAAGCTAATAATAAACAACAATTGAGAAGATCATGAATAAACTAGAAAAGGAACAAGAAGAAATCGCAGCGATATATGCTCTGCTGACATCAGAAACATAAGGCTCCAAAAAAAAAAGACTCGAGAAGCAAAACACAAAAAGAGAAGCAATACGATAATGCATTTCACAAACATCCACACTTCTCATCTTATATCCCTCTACCTGAGATAAATGGTGCATCAGCGTTTTATAAAGTGCAAGCGAGGTCAACGTTTATATGGACGTTGGCCTTGTTTACGTTGGGAAAGTGTGTGAATTCAAATAGTAATGATTCAAAATAGTAATTAATGATGAAATATTGAAAACATTGGTATGGAATTTAATTGTGACCTGATGACGCGAAAAACTTTTCAGTTGACAAAACCGGTCACCTACAAAACAAAGAATTTAGTGATACATAGACACCTACTTTTTTCATTTAAATGTAAATTATTCACTTGGGTTTGTCCTTACTGTATTGAGCTCAATTGTGCGAGGAATTCCCCGTTATCCCACTTTACCATATCGGCCCTGTTCGAAATTTTGTCTTATTAGGCATGGTCGATCAATCAGCTAAAGCATATTGTGGCGAAGATGCTGATCACCCTATCTATCGTGTAATGGGTTTGAGACTCAGCCGCGGCATTGACAATCTTGGCGGATATGACCTTATCCTTAGCTTTGCATTTGGGGGTTGTCTAGTATTTATGTGGTGTGTTTATGTTATCTTCGTGTATGTTAAGTACCAGATCAGATGGGGCATTTAAAGTTTCACTTGCATTTTTGTACACTAGTAAGTGGCCATTTCTTTTTGGTTTTGTACCCAAAATAATTTTTATACATGTAAATTTTGTAATTGTTTTTATTATTTCCTAATAGAAAAACTAAACGTAATATTAGTTGTTCATTTATTAATCGTGAAAATCATGAGTCCAATAAAAAGCACCACAATCCACCTTTAAATATAAACACATTTCTCTTACGACAATAATTTCAATGGATCCACGCGTAATTCAAAATTAAACTGGATTTACCTGTTTCTTCTTAATTTTCAAAGAAAGAGGGAAGCGAATATCACATTCTCAAACAAATACATCTAGTGTGCATTAATTCCAGCCCAAAAATTTATCCCCGCACCAAACAGTGGTTATAATAATAGAAACCATAGGGTATAAAATCTCATTAACAAACATATTACAAACATAAACTACTTATCCTCACCAAACTCTAGGTTCATGTTTATCTAATCCAGCTCGAAATCTGATATAATTTGAAAGCCATATTCTAATGAGAAATGGTCGAAATTATGTACGTTTATGACTCCGGAACAGAATTATTGCTGGATATATACCGACTGTCCCTCTTAAATGTGGAACAAGAATGTAGCTTTTTTGTCTGATTTAAATATATTTTTACTTTCGAGCGGCACTAGGAGCGAGGAAAATATTGATTTGTCCAAAAATTCGACTTCAATATTTTGACGAATTTTGATTCTATATCGCAGATACTAAAAAAAAGTCTGCGTGTGTGTCTGTATGGCTGTCGCTTAGTCTAGCGCCGAAACCTATCGAACGATTTTGTTTAAATTCGATGTCTGGAATCCACATACAAATATCTCCAGTCGACTTTTTCATTTTTCGTATATCCCTAAAATTACGAGCAGTTGACTGATGTGAACAAAATCTAAAATCTCAATTTTCTCAAAAATGGCTGTAACAATTTCGCTCAAACTTTGTACGTTATTAGTAAACTACAAATATAATAATAACACAGCTTTGAGGATAGAAAAAAAGTGCGATTAGACAATTCTAATGTAATATTCATATTCAGATTCTACGGCTCAAAGTACACAAGGTTACCTTATTTCAGATATTTTTTAAATATTCGTTACCTTACCATTCTTACAATTGAAATTTTTGATAATTTTGAGCCATTTTTTGAGGTTACAAAAAAATTATGATTTGCAATTCTGATGTCATATTTGTATTCTATGGCTCAAAATACATGAAAATATCATGTTTTCCTGTTTTGCACAGAGATTTTTTTTTGTGGAGCTGTGTAATCAGCCATTAGTGGTTTTTGCTAAAAAAACTCACATATGGGTAGTTTACTGATGCAAAAAATTCGAAACTCGCAAATTTCTCGAAGATGGCTCTATACCGATTTTGGTCAAATTTTGTACGTTAATAATATACTACGAACCTAACAATATACCAATATTAGTTTTTCTCGGAAAATTTATATAAAAGTAATTTACTGATGAACGAAAAAACCGCTGCCCAAGGAATCACTACTTCTACATCCAGATTTTCTATCCAAGTCACTCACAACGAAAAAATTTTGTACATGGAAATAATTGTAATTAATAATATAATATCGTTGGTGTTTTGGCAAAAGGGCGAACAGACCAGTTTTGCAATTTTAAGTTTTATGCACCAGAATTTAGATGACAATAATATACATCTTTTGACAAAAGTCCAAACGTGTACCCTGACGCTTTAAATAGACTTTATAGTTTTTTTCATGGGGCGAATGTGCTTTTTTTATTTCTGCAAAAGGGCGAATGTGTATTCCATCCCGTAGTGTTGTAATGAAAACCACCAATTTAGCACCATTTTTGTGATCACGCAGACGTTTGTTGGTAAGACTAAAAGATCTGCGATTTTCAGATTATTATAACTAATCAATTGTTAATTGTTTCAGAATCGACTAATAGTAAAAATTAGAGATGCAACGGATAGTGTTTTGGCCGGATACCGAATACCGGATATCCGGCGTACTTCTTGTACCGGATACCAGATATACGGCTTACATTGAAAATTAGATTGAAAACACGTTTTGGCAACCTCGACGAAAAAAAATACTTACTGGCAACTCTTCTAGACCTCAGATTTAAAACAAGCTTTTCAATAAAAATTAGGCTGAAAAATCCCGTCAAATTATTTGGCTGGAGGCTTAAAAAAATTGTTGTTATGATTCATATTCAGACAGTGATAGTGAAAGTGGTTCTTCTCCTTCCAGTAAACAAAGCAAGAGAAACAAGATAATGTTACTGCTGATATTCACAACACTTTTTGGGACTATTTTGAGGAAGTGGTGAAAAAAATAGTATAGCGTTAATGAAAACGTTTCGAAGAAAAGTTCAAGGGCCAAGGAGATTGATTATTATTTGAAAGGAGTACGGATTCAAAGAAATAAGTGACCCTTACGGTGGTATACTAACTAACAAGTATACACTTTTGTCAAAGCTTGTAAAAATATATCTCTCAGCTCCTTGCAGAAGTGTATACAGTGAAAGGCTCTCTTCAGAAGCTGGCAACGTATACGAAAAGAAATGCAGTGCCGTTTAGTACCTCTAAATGCTGAAAAACTCCTCTTTATTCACCATAATTTACCACTGATAAACTTTAAGTATTAATTTAGTAACTAAACTATAGATATTTCCAGTTTGTAATATTAATTGTAATGCAGGATAAGTGAAAAATAATAAAACTCTTTCAATTTTTGTACCATTTTTTATTCTTTTAACTATCCGGTTTTGGCCGGATATCAATCAGTTCACTCTCCGGTGCTCAACCGAATAGTAGTAAAGTGGCCGGATAGGCCGGATAGGCCGGATACCGGATAGTAACCGGATATCCGTTGCACCTCTAGTAAAAATGTCCAGTAGAGGGAAGAAACTAGTAAATGGTTTAATTCAAATACTTACTTGTTCTATTTATGATAATTATTACGGCGTTCGTTGCTTTAAAGGTAATTGATGTTTTAAACATGATGGTTTCGTATTTTTTTATTTAATAATTTTTGTATTAAAATAAAATTTTAAATAAGTAGTGGTAGTAGTAAATAGTAATAGTTATTACAACAATCGAAACCAGAAGTTAAAAAGAACCTATTATGTTTCTCATCATGTAAAAAATATTTATCACCGGAAACAGTCACAGGAATCTTAAATAACAAAAAAGGGCCATAACTCAAAACTACCTACATGGTCTATTTGCCCTTTTGCCAAACACTAACGATATTTGAAATCCTCTACTCCAAATACTCATAAAATGATACCCCACATCGGTATTGGGATGGGGAGGTGATATGGGGTGGTAGTGAGGGTGGATGAAGTAAAAAAATATTTTGAGGTTTCTGGTTCTTGTACACACTCTAAATCACAATTCTTTTCATCCCCTTTAATAATGAGGTGGGGGTGGTAATGGGGGTGGCTAATGCCAATATTTTTTTGAGACCTTAACTTCTCTTGTATATACTAAATACCAATTTTATGAACTCTTACCTGCATGATTTACCTATTTACCCCAATTTACCCCCCAACCATTCGATGGAACAAGACGAAAATATAATCTAGTTCTAGATCTCGTTAAAGTACATATATGTGTACCAAATTTCAAGTCAATGTCTCAAAAGGTTCCAGAGTAAACGTGCGCACAAAAAAAAGTTATAGACAGCTGACAGATAGACAGAAAATTTTTTTCGCTCAAACTTAAAATCTCGACTTTTATGACATTCTATTTGAACAATAAACTGCCACTGGATGTGGAAGTAATTTAACTCGTGCGAGAAAGTAAATTCGGCTTTGCCGTACCAGTTATTTATGAAATGTAAAGCGGTGAAAATTCTATCTCTATGTGACATTAATATTATTTTACATTGAAATACATGACCTCCTGCATTGAAAACCACTATTTTTATTTAAGGAAATTTCGAAAAAATTAAAATTTTCAGGTTTTAATGAAACTTGGTATAAAGCTCGGTATAAAGACGTTTTAAGGCACGCTGAAAAATATATTATCAGTTTGCTGGAAAGAAAAGTCGCTAATATGATTTTGTGCTTTTTGACGTTAAAAAACTCGTCGTAGCAGGCCATGTATTTTAATGCGTGCACCTGCGGATATAATTTTTTTACTGCTCTACATTTAAAAAAAAAATTGTAATCGGCCAAAAAATAAAAAGTTATACATTTAAGTGAGACACCCTATATATCAAAAGTATATTAGCGTTTCATAAAAATTTTAGTTGCAATGTTAAGGACAATTATTTTTTACATAAATACAAAATCAGAAAAATTATATTAACATTATCATCGCATGAAAATTATTAATCGTAGTGATAGAGTCCAATTATTTTTTAAATAAATCACAGCACAAAAGGCATCTAAGCCTACAAGATATAATTAAGCGTATTTAAGCCATAGACATAAAAATAGATCTAAGCGCTATCTCAGACCATATATTACGTCGGAAAGATGTAAGATAAAGCCAAAGTAAAGAAAATTATACACTTGTTTCGTAAGGATATTACATATCTCGAAGTCAAACAGTCAGTAATTAGATTTATTTCTGAATCAGATTCAGTTCATTTCGTAATACCAGAGTATGTCTTATAAAAAGAGAGAAAGCGCATCTATTTCTTATACCTGAGTTACATGCTCGTCCATGACGCGTGCATTTATATATCAAATTAATTACATTCTGGCATTTGAATTATGACAGCCTCGGATCTTGATTGTGGATTTTTCATCTCCCCAAAAAATATAAAACTACTTTCAATGAAACCTATTAAATATTTTTTGTAAAAATTATGAACAGACTGGCAAAACTCAAATCACTTTGTGGCAAAGTTACGTTCATTTTAATATTCATACGTGTATTATGCCAAGACCAGCATAGTTATGATTGCATTCACTGGTAATTACTATCTGAGACATGAACTTTAAATTAAAAAATAAAAGCTACTTACTGTGTTGCTAAAACTTAGGTTATATTTCGATTACACACTTAAAAACCGCTGGCTGATGACAAATAAAACCGCTGCCCAAGGAATCACTACTTCCACATCCAGTAGCCCAGTCACTTCAATCCTATTTTTCTGCATCCACAATTGATGCCACAACCTTTTGTTCAATTGCAGAAAATAGAATTGAGAAGTTCATCTAGTGCGGGAGGAATCAGAGTAGTTGTTGGCTCTAATAAATTATTGTTTAAAGTCCAACCTCATTGCTGATAGTCTAAATCTTTTCCCAGCCAAGTTTGAACCTAGTAATATACCCTGATTAGATGTTGTTGAGTAGCTACTGCTGTGGGTAGAAGTGACGACAATTACACAGGCTTATTTAGTCTAGTGCATTTTGCAAAACTAAAATATCTACAATTATTAACAATTAAGTTTCTTTTTTTTGGACATAGCTAAAATAAACAATGTGCCACTATTTATTAGCAAATTTTTCGAACAGTTTTCTATTTTGAATGCCGCCAATGCTTCCTGTATATCTGGTCTTTTTTGTAATGTTTTAAATGCGTTTATTTTTCCTTTTCAAAATAAAGCACTAGTGGTATCGCAACCACTAACGGCGTGTAAAAATAGAATATCGATGCTTAAGAAACAATACCTCTGATCTCCAAATTAGCAAATTTACAGGAGACGAGAAAAACTAATTTCTCTTAATATGTATGAAACCTATATGTTATTTTTTTCTTTAGTCATTGATTCTTTTGAGTAGAATTTTAGGTATCAATATCTTGGAGATAACAGCTATTCGGAACTGTTTGACATAAAAGTGAATATCGGTTTAAATACAAAAAAAACACAAAATTTTAGCAAAAATGGGCATAAGAGGTAGTGTTTCTGAAGCGAGTTTTAATATTAATCTTGGAGATAAGAGCTATTAGGAACTGTTGCACATAGAAGTGAACATTACTTTAAAATTCCAAACCAAATTTTGGTAAAAATGGAGATAAAGGTATTGTTTCTTAAGCGTCTGTTCTCTACAATCTATCTGCATACTTCTGGATTGCCCACGAATTGCAGATCTTCGATTCAAAGCCCTTACTATCAGCGTTGCCACATTTGGTAGATTTCTACTTTTTTAGTAGAATTTTAAGGTTTTTTTGTAAGTTTGGTACTGGTAAATTTCTGATAGATTTTTGGTATATTATTATGGTTAAGAGTTTTGCTTAGCATTAACATATGTTTTGTTAAAAATGTCATTAATGAAGTTTTTAATATCAGAATCGGTTCCGTTTCTGTTTTTTTTCTGTGCTAGTTTTAAGATATATACATAGGGAATAATTATGTTTTGTAATATATGTTAAGTTTTGACATGAATAAATCAATTTTCTGATTTTATCCCGAATTCCCGAAGTGTGCTTTTACCTTCCTGTATCGTTTTTTGTTTTCCCTTAATTTCTTATGTTTTTGTTATCTATTTAAAATTAAATCACATGAAAAAATTCAATAACAACTTCTTAAAAATTGCTTTAGTAGATTTTTAGTAGATTCAAACCAAAAAATTAGTAGATTCGCACGAAAAAATGTGTCAATGCTGCTTACTAATATTATTATGAAGAAGGGACATCTCAGACAGAAATTATGCGGGTATATGTGCATAAACGATGTTCCAATGTATACATAGGTCTTGTCATCTATATACACCAGTATACGTATAGAATAGTTTGCTCCGAATTTTCTCAACCCAATATCTCGAAAACTTTTGGTTCTACGTAAATTTTGTATAGAACCTTTTTTATTCACATTTATCCGACGAACAAATTTTATAATAACAAAAACTAACGTAAAACCGATAATTTACGAGATATTTGAGAAAAACTGATTTTCATGACATTTGGCCTTCTGTAACTTTTGTAGCCATTCAGTTGGCTTTATGGTCTTTTGAGAAATTATTTCTAACGCCAAAATAAAGAGAATCCCGCTGGAAAATCTTCGGTTGGATTTTTTTAGAGGTTTGGCCTTTTTTTGTATAATGTGAGTGGGTTACAGATTTTCCATCCAAATCTCACAATGATAAAAATTTGTTTATGGAACTTTAATAATATAATGTTTGAAATTGTTTACCAAAAACCCATAAAACGATATGCCATATAAGCCCATCGGTAGCCACGGCGCCCCGGTAAAGTGGCTGCTCGGCTGGATCAGAGTGTGAGTGTCTGAGTAGATCCCACTGTACTCAAACAACAAACAAATTTTTAATTTGATTTGATTTCACCTTATCATAAACCCCCACAGGTTTTAATTATATTAGATAAACAAAGTATTTAAAAGTAAATGATTCTTAATAATACATTGTCTGTTGTATTATCTGCTTATTACATAAGTAAAACTTACTATATGGAGTGAATATTGAAAAAACTTTGAAGTACGAATTTAGGAACAATACTATTTTTAGCTATGAAAACACACTAATATTTTGACATCATTCTAATACGTCATGAGCTGAGAGTTCGAATTGTGCTTTCCGAGCGAACGGACGCGTCCGAAAAACGCTGCCATTAAAACGTGAAAACGGCCGCTAAAAGTCCGCTAAATTTGATAAAAATTAGGTGAATTTGTAGAGTAAAGAATTCCGCGCAAATCGATATATCCTAACAAAAGAACAAAATTGAAATAAAATTAATATTTGAAAATAACTAATACAGCGTATTTAGTGGCAGATCCGATAGTGCAGTGCTATGCATAAAGAAACAAGCTTAAAGGACCAGGCAATACACAAGAGGAATAGATAAGCTAAGTATCTTCCCATTTTTAAAGTACCACCCAAGTTTATTTATGTCTTAATGATAAACAAGTGTCTGCCGCATAAAAATATTGCAATGCTTTTTAGGTTCAAGCCCTAGCTAAATACAAAGTGTAAAAAATATAACTTTTGAGGTGTCAAGTGAATAAATAGATAATTTCGTACATAATTTATATTTGTATCAAAAAGAATGTGTTGTGGTGTTTTATGTTTTTTATGCAAATTTTTGAGGTGTCAAAAGTGACTAATTTAGTACATAATTTGTGTTTGTATTAAAAAGAGTGTGATTTTGTGGTGTTGCATACTTTTTTGTCAAGTAAGCGACAGGTTTGAGGAATAATACATATCTTGGGAGGTGCAATTAGTGATTAATTACATACATAATTTGTATTTGTATTAAAAAGAGTGTGTTTTTGTGGTGTAGCATTCTGCATCATAAATGCTGTAATAAACTTTTGAGGGGCTGATTCAAACGACTTTCTTCGAAAGTGTGAGAAGTGATTATGAAACCATCGACCGCTGTCGCCGTAAATTTATAGCAAGGCAATAATGGTGTTATTCCTTAAGAAAAACAGAGTTTTAATACGCCGGGGGCTGAATTTCTTGCAGTTCAATGAAAATGCATAGTTTTTCTCAGGAAATGGTATCTATACACAAGAATGATGAATCGAATACAGAACATAGGACCACAAAATCAAAGAAATGGGGGAACGAGTCAGGGGCAGTAAAGCAGCGGCAGGGGGGCATACAGAAAAAACACATACACGAGAAGAGGTATACCACGGCAACAGTGGAGATAAACTGGAGGAAGAAGAGAAAGCAAAAAATGAATCAATCAAATTAATACAAGAAGACCCTTCAATAAGCCACCATCCAAGGATTAAATGCTAGAAATCACGGTAGTGATAATAATTAAGATTAAACTCGAAATAATCAATGAGGTATTGTTGATATACTGCGTCAGGGCTGAGTTCGCACATCACTTCAGCGGAGGTATGCCTAGTGAAAGTTTCTTTCAGAAAAATGGTGTTCTCTAAGAAAACACACATACGTCGATAATCTCCTAATCGATGCAGAAGAAGAAGAAGAGTTGGACCAGCGGAGAGGAACCAGCTAGAGCGGAGAGAAACAGTAAAGGAGAGAATCAAAACGGCACAAGGGTAACATACCGTTCATTGAGAAAAATAAACTATCATGGGACCTTACCAAATGTATGTACATAGCCGTCATACGGACAACGATGATATATGTAGTCAAAAACGCGGCAACAACAAAAGCCAACAGAAGAAGTTTTTGAGAAGAGCAGAAAGGGCATCGTCCAACTAAAACAACAAGACGAAAACAGCGACACAAAACATCAACATAATAGAAATATACGCAATGAAGTATTGGGGACATACCCAAGGAAGAGACCCAACACATTTACTGAAGAAAGCGCTAGTACCGCACAGCAACAAACTAAAAACAGGGAGACCATGCTACAGTGGAGAACGACAATTGAAAGGATCAGGACCAACAAATGAACACTACTAACAAATCGCAAGGATATATACTCTACCACAATCGGAAACCGAGGAATCAGAAGACTCAGAAAAAAGAAGATTCGAAGAAGCAAAAACGCAAAAAGAGGAGCAAAAACATTCCATATTACGACACAACACGGCAACATATTTCACAAGAAGAGTCAGAATAGGCAGAAGTCAAGAACCAAACACACAAAAAAAGGGAGCTTAAACACTCCCTCACGACACAATGCGGTAATGCATCTCACAAATCCCACATTCCTTTACCATGCGCCATGTGGCTCTCGCTGCTGGCAACAAGCATGACC
Organism: Rutpela maculata; assembly: GCA_936432065.2. Lineage (NCBI taxonomy): Eukaryota > Metazoa > Arthropoda > Insecta > Coleoptera > Cerambycidae > Rutpela > Rutpela maculata. The sequence goes on along the minus strand of OW386287.2, from coordinate 39,299,347 downwards.
TTAGTCCAACCCAGCGTGGACGTAGCAGGCCCAGCTGTATACCTGGGAGTGGCAGCAATGCCTACCGTACGCTGGTAAATCAATCAATCAATCAATTCTAATACGTCATGAGCTAAATGTCAAAAAGCTAAAATATAAGTCAGAAAATCGATTTCGTTTTGAGCTTCAGTGGTAGAAAAAAATTACTGCCTTTTGAAGAGGGTCGTTTTTTACAATTCAAGCAAGATATTTCAGTCTGTGATGGATTATCTCATAGATCATTATATTATTATAGTAAGTACTAAAGTGAGCCTCATTTTTCACAAAACTGTTAGATACCGTGTTTTGTCGTAAGATAGCCTAATTCTCTGTGAAAATATTTTTATGAGAATAGAGCTTTTCAAGTTCCTTTTCAATTGACTGCCTTTGTAAAGTTTTATACTTAATCTACTTTGATTTTCCATGGAGATACTTGTCAAAAGAAAATTAAGCTGTTTTTATTAAATTGTAATTTAATGGAAGAAGGGAAGACCCCTCTTTTAATAATCCTTAAATATATTGAACTACATACAATTTCTTTAAGACTACAACCTTTAGAGCGTTTAACATTTAATTAAAGTTCGTAATTACTGGGATGTCGTTATCGCGCTTAAATTTAATGCTCATTAGCTTCCCTAGTTAATTAAAACTAAGCCAACTAGTAATTTATAAATCAACCTTGTTATTTGAAATAACATACCAAATTACGACTAACATTCTGTTTTAAAATTGTTTTGTGAATATAATACTGCTGCGCTACAGAAAGTAGTAACCACATACTGAGTTAATCACTATCAAAGTTTTGCATAGAAACCACCATATTTTTTGTAAATGTATCAGACATATTTATTTTCAATTAACATCTACATAATTGATTATTTTAATTATATGTACAATAGCTGTGGTATAAATATAGTTACATGGCATATTATATACACATTAATCAGATACGGTATTGTTAACCAGTAAATTTGAAATTTTACTAGGCATAAACACCATACATGCTAGAAAAACTAGGATAAGTTTTATGAAAAGTAAATATTATCAATAAACTGTAATAACTAAAACAAAAAAAAAAACAGGAACATAAGGATATATCAAGACTGTTAACTGGCCGTCAAGCTGCTCTAAAATTTCTATGTATGCCAAACGCATCTGCGCATATAATTAGCGCTTTTAAACAAGCACAGAAATTTAAAAACTTTACTACACATAAAAGACGTAATTAGCATATGAAAATATCTAATACAAGCAAGATTTTAAACACAAATACAAACAATTTGTTTTCTTAAAATCGCAGACATTTAGACAACCCTTTTTGAAGTTACATTTGACCAGTTTCTCAAAGGGTTTACTCAGTTGAGGAATTGATGGTAAAATACACCGTACCTATGTACATTATTTTTCAAGAATTTTCTGATTTACTAATCTAAATATACTTATTATTGGACTTTAAAATAATTTTATATAAAGGTAAATAAAAATTAATATACATTTCATGCATAATGTTACTCGAAATGCGTTTATTCTAATAAATATGGAAATATTAAACTCATTATTTAATCAAATAATATTTCATACAGTATATAAATATATTTTAAAAAACGTTCTAAAACAGCAAAATCTTCACTCATAAAGTGTAACAGTGGAAATATAAACAAACAAAGTGTACCGCAAACAATAAAGAACTCTATTGTAAATTAACGGTGTGTTAACAATCCATTGGGAAAGAAAGCCTTAAGGGATCTACACACGACCCAGCGGCAGGGAGCAGACCAACCGACCTTCTCGGTACACTTTGAAGATTGCCATGCGAACTCGTAGAAGTGAGCCGGTCTGCTGGATTGAAGTGGTCTGCTCGATTGTCGGCACGCCTTGAAGACTTGGAACTCCAGCAGACCAGTTCACTTTTACGAGAGTTGTTATGGTAATTTTCAAAGTGTACCGAGAAGGACGGTTGGCTGGATCGTCTGTATCAGACCTGAAGGAATTTTAATAGCGAACACTAGCTAACAGGGTATGTCGTAAGGGGATGACGTAACCACGAGGTAGTTCCTTAATGCAGGGTAACATAAAGAACTCGCGGGCACCGGGAATCATATAAAAACGCCGCGAAACCACGTACGAGGATCAGTCGGCAGTATCAACTTTGGTAACCCACTGGTCAAGAACCCCAGAGACGAGAAGTTGTCTAATAAGAGTAACGCTTGTTTCTGTTAATTAATTTTAAACTTTTGAGAAATACTTTAATTAGTCCCGAGACGAATTGTCTGAATAGACCACTCTCGATTCTTTTGCTTAACTCTTAATATGAATTCATATTTTTATATAGTCATGAGACGAGTTGTCTGAAAAGACAACGCTCGTTTTTGTATTCAAGTCGAAACAGTAAAAAAATGGGATTTAAATTAGTCTTTGCAAAGAAACTTGAAGTTTATTTGTTTCATCCAAATTTAATTGTCCGTCGGTACTCGGACAATGGGAGGGCAGGGCATAGAAGACAATCATAAGGGCATTCAAGGTGCAGGGGGAGATAATCCTGGTAATCTCACCGTGTACACAGGTAGAGGTAATGTAACTTAAATAATTATCGAAAAATGGCCAATTAACTTTAATTTGTTTATTCATTTCTCTCTAAATTTCCACAAATTCTTGGCTACGCGAATGATATTTATACAATTCACGACTTTATATCTATATTAAACCACCCCAACGTAATACTCTCGACTACTGTGATACCATGATGGTAATATTAATTGAGGGTAATTAGTTAGTTACAGTTATAGTAGTTTGTTCTTATTTAAGTGGGTCAAACTATTCGGGTAAGATACGTTTAATTAAGAGTAATTATTTAGTCATTTTTAACAGACTTTTTGTTATTAATTCTGATAAGGATTGCGTAGGAAGAATTTATTTGTAATTTAACAATCAAACTGTGAAATGGTCAGTAGCACATAGCAAAACAAACTTCTTAGGCCACTAACTTTTCGGACCGCCGTCAGCTGTGCTAAACATTATCCTCCCGGTAGTGCACACCCCTCCAGACACTTCTGTGTTTAACTTTATGAGCCATTGGTCCTTTTATCAAAGTATTGGATTCGGTTATTATCCGATGCCTAACACAAGATTTTATTGATGGTGTTATCAATTATCATAAAATAAATAACCACGAATCGTATCATCGGGTCTTAGGTAACCTGTTTTGCCTACCCCGCCAGCGAATACGCTAAGGCCCCAGTTGACCTATCTACCTATACAGCACCTTGTTGTGGAGTGTGTGCAACGAATCATCGAAAATTGTAAATACCATCACATAGATTTTTGTGTGGGTTTTGTTGGTCAATGTAATGGGAAATTTCCCGGAGCCTATTGTGAAGCTTTATGTTGGCTGAATCCAAAATTACAAGTTTTGAGAGATGGCATGAGATGCTGTTTGCAAAAACAAACATTTTGTTTGCAGATTTGTGCTGATCATTTTAGAGTCGTGAGTGGCAATGCTCCCTACGCACTCTTTATCTTTATTTTTATTAGGACGATTTGTCCCAACAATATATAGACATAGACATACATTTTACTATAAACAGGGCTGTGTAAAATAAACGTATTAAAAAGTTTTCTGTGTTTTATTCCCATATTTTACTTTTTCAGGAATACGTGAGATTAAATAAGACTATAGTTCTTTAAACCAATAAATCAAGTACAAATAAAATTGGTAATTACAGTGAAGTCAGTATTAAATAAAGTAAAGTCAAATAAAAGGTTACTAAAAGTAAAAGTACTTATAACATGAATGCTTTTAACAATTAAGGCATATAAAATCAGTAGGTAAATAGAAACAAGTAATATCAAACTTTATAAAAAGAATTTGTTTTCAATATTATTACTATCACAACATAAATTTAGGAACTAACTTTAAAAATATAGACGGTCATATAAATTGACAAATTTGTGTATTTTTCTGTCTCAAAAAGAGAGAGATAAATATACGACTCCATTCTCAATTGATTCTATCCAACCGAAATCGTATGGATCTAGCATATTAATCAATGGTTTACAAGCAGAAAACCATATATTGGCTTGAAATATAGAGGCTCTTTTACAGTGTTGCAAAAGAGCATCTTGCGTGGGAGCGGGAGGTACGGTTTCAGGATTGGTGTGTTGGTAATAAAATATCTCTTGCCTGAGCTGATTCATACCATCTGATTCTCTCCGTAAACGTTAACAAAAAACGCTTCCAAATCTTTAAATGTTGGTGAACTTAATGCAAGCAATGAAAATGGTGTTTCCAAGACCGTAACTGACTGCGTTTTTTTCAACGCAGAGAATGGCGTTTTTTTCGGTTCTCCCCTTATCGATGCCATGAAATCGTATCCAGTAAGGTGACCAGACACCAGTAAGGACTCCACTAAGTACACAAAGACAAAACACGGTCCTAAGGCGTGGCAAATATTCACAATATTCTGTTCTTTGCATTTCCCTGCTCCAAATATATGTGTACTGAACAGTTTGGAACAAGTTGTTGAAAATGCGAAAAATGATGTGTAAAAATCACAACATCGGAACCTATACCATATTCACTTGAATTGCCTTTGATCTAGTTTTCAGTGAATGAATCACATGAAGAACGATTTATGTGTCGCTTTCTCGTGATCGCAATTTTCGTACATTTTTAGACTCGGGCCAACATGAAATACTATCTTATCAAAGGTAATATAAAAATCGAGATGTGCTGCTATTTTCATTTTGGAACAAGGGACGATTACTTAAATATTGGAAAAGTTTAACTTTATCCTATCCTTGCACTTGTACCACCATTATATCTTACATCGGATCTGATAGATTTTTCCCATTAAATATCCCAATACTACTTAGATACAAAGCCGAAGTGATCGCGGCATAACCGGCGCGGATCCAGGATCATCAATAATCGTCCAACATGTCCTGTGGCTAACCACAGACAATCGAATACAGACAACATAAACATCAATTTATAGGGATTTTTGTGTTCTTTTAATTAGCACTGTGTACTTTCTCTTGATAAATCTATAGTTTCTGAAAAAAATGAGAAAAACTAAATGCATGTACTTTTGAGGATGGCTTTGGAGTAGTTTTTCATGGAGTTCACTTGAGTCTTCGCCGTAGAAATATTTTCAGTCAGCCAATAAATAATTTTCAGGTAAAGCCCAAAATTTAACACACACGGTAACTCACAACTCAAATTCATACGAGCATTCATATCTACTATGACAAATTTCGTTTGAAAAAATACTGTGTAGCTTTCTATAGCTGTATCGTTAAGGGCATGAAGTTTTTAACGTAATTTTAAGGGTAAATAATGAGAACGAACATCGGTGTAGGCGGATAAATACACGGAAAATTACTAACTGGGAAGGCATTTTTTCATTACTTTCTCTAATTACTCAATAATTGTCCTAATTTAAGCGCTGTTTGAAAAACACGCTTTCGTAGCTATGACGTAAGGGCGCAGAGTTTTAAATTTGCACGTATTTTTTAAAGATCATAACGAGAAATGGAACGACGAAAGCGAATGAATAAAAGGAAAATTACTAACTGGGAAGCCATTTTTTCAGGACTTTATTTAATTGGTCAATAATTGACCTAATTTACACGCTGGCCTAACAGTTATCTAATAATAATAATAATAATAAACGTCTTTATTATTTCCAATTAAGACAGAAAAAAATACAACTAATGTTATACACATATTATTGGAAGTAAAGGGCGAAGTTCAACTTGTTAGTGAAAAAAAACCGCTAACTTGTTGCTCTTTTACTTAATCCGAAAAATTATCCCCATTATCTAAATTACCTAATGGAATACACACTATACAATATACCAAATGTAATAAAATGAATGATTATAATAAAATAAAACAAAATAAAATAAAAGGGCATTTACAATAGTATTCATTTATAATAATATTGTGACGTGTTTCCACCCTTAGGAAACTACCCCTTGCAAATTCCGTGGGTTCCAAAAATTATAACAAGAGATGTCCACTAACACACTTTATTAAATATTTACTGGATACTTCACAATACTATTGTTAATTTAAATACACTTTACTGACTAAAAATCACAATGTTTATCACTTTGTTTATCTTTGAAGTCTTAACCTCACTTTCTATACTTTCTGAACTTCTGAACTACTCGCCGAGAATGCGGTCGGTCTTTTATACCCAAAAATGACAGATCTCGATTGTTCTGTGATGACGCCACCATTCTCTAGATCATTCCAGATGTCACCAGAACTAACTTCTGGTAGGTTTCTCGAGTAGGTGCAAATACACTACATTCATTCTAAGGGTTGTAACACATTACACTGCCCCCTCCTTAAGCCTGAACGTCCCGGTCAGGCAATTCAGCCTCTTTCACATACTTCGCCAGTCTATCCAAGTGTACGATCTTCATCTTGGAATTTTTGTTTCGTTGAATGCGATAGACGACATCATTCATTCGGGTAATAACAGTATACGGTCCATCCCAAGGAGGTTGAAGTTTCGGGGATCTCCATTCCTTCCGCTGTGGGTTGTACAGCCAAACCAGATCCTCCACCTTGAATCCCCCTGTACTGGCATTCTGATCATAACGAGCCTTCAAGCGGTTACTAGTTCTGTTCATCTGCTCTCGATCATTCTTCAGCTGTTCTTGACTTCCATTTCTGTAGTTGCTCATCGAAAATGGTTCTCCACGGGCAGCACAATTTTTACACTTCTAACACCAGGCCTCCACATCCTGGCGACTATTAACCCAATAGAACTGTTCTCGTGCTCTACTCAATGTCTTGTTTATGCCGAAGTGTCTGCTGGATGTTTCATTATGTGCTTCTTGGAGTACTTCTGGTACACGACACCTGGGAATCACTAGACGCATGGCAACCTGCTTCCCATCTGGGCTTTCCCATGCTCTCCTTAAAAGCCCGTCTACGACTTTAAGTGAATCCCATTGTGACCATAAAGCCTTCAGCCCCACTTCTTTGTTGGAAACATCCTTCCATGCTGGACGCGTTCCCTCTTCTTTTGCTCTCAACATGGGTCCGATTTCTACATCGCGCAATTGCTCTTGCCTCAGAATTTTCTTTGACCAACTGTCTGGAAGATCGACCTTGACAGTGTTCACTTCAACCATGTTCGGCAATTTCCTCACCTTGCAATCTTCCTTGTCTGTTTTTCTGTATAATGCAGGAATTTTTACTGCCTGCGTTGTCAACAGCCTGGTTTTCTCGCATTGGTTGTTCACTTTTGACAAACTAAATTGTTCGTTCCCAATCCTTAACATTCGCTTCCCTACGTCAACAATAAAGCCATACTGTTCCATAATGTCCAGTCCCAAAATGAAGTCATCCGTAATGTCAGCCACGATGACCCTGTGGTCGAACCTCAAATGCCCAATCTGCAAACCCAGGTCTACTTCTCCATGAACCGTAGCCCTGTCCCCCGTAGCTGTCCGGATGATCACTTCTTCATTTTGCCTCTTGGTAATCTTTATGCCCGATATAAATCCTGGCCGTACTATTGATGACGTAGTACCTGTGTCGATGGTAAACAAACATTTTCTTCCGTTCACATATCCATGCAACAACAGACTGCTTGCGATTCTTCGAAGCTGGGAAATCTTAATTTCTCTGGGGGCACTGCATTCCCTAGCCAGAACAACCCCCCTGGTACTGTTTTCCTGCTTCTCTTCAACATAACATTCACAGCATTTACTCGACTTTCCGAATTCTGCTGTCGACAGTCTCGCTTCATGTGTCCCATCTTGCCGCAGTTGTAACATTTAATACCACCACTCGGTTTTCCTTTATTTTGTTGTTTTTCTTGCTTTCCGAGGCCATCCAATTTATCACATAATTTGGTGAACATTTTCTGTATCTCAGTCAACATGGGGTTCTGGTTCATTTCTGGTTCATTTCTGGTTGCGATTCTTCGAGAGTCACAGCTCGCACTCTCGACCTTGGAGTATCTCTGTAGGCGGCTTCTACTTCAAGTGCACGCACCAAAGCTTCGCTACTACTTTGGTGTCTTGTCAGCCTCAGAACTCGCCTGACCTCTTCGTCCCTTATGCCATCTAAAAAGGCCCCTACGGCTAATTGTTCCTGAAATTCTCTAGGTGCACTCGGATACGCCAGGTGTGCCAGTCTCTCTATCGCAGCTTCGAATTCCTGTAAACTCTCTCCAGCCTTTTGTGTTCGTGATTTTAGCTGGGCTTGGTATACTTGGGCGAGATGTTGGTCGCCATATCTCAAGTCCAATGCAGCTTCCAAGACTTTGAAGTCCCTTTGTTTATCCACTGGGATAGTCTGAAGCAACTCTGAGGCCTGGCCCCTTAACGCCAGAACTAATGCCATGGCCTTTTCCTCGTTATCCCAGTTGTTCGCACATGCTGCTGCCTCAAACTGCCTCTTGTAAGTCGTCCAGGAACTTTGGCCGTCAAAAGAAGGAGGTTTTAGTCGCTGACCTGATGATACCACCTGTTGGCTTCCTGTATCTCTCAACTATCGTTTAAGCCGGTCTATTTCTCCTTTCACTTCTTCTTCGAACTTGTTTACTTTTTCTTTAACTTCATTTACCTCCCCTTTGACTTCACTTACTTCCTCCTTGATTTCACTCTTTAGTTCTTCATTGGCAGAAATGATTGCGTCCTGTTGTGTTTTTATTTGATTGCTCAGAATTTTCCTTAATTCTTCCTGGCGTTTTTCTTGTTCTTCTTTTTCTTCTTGGCGTCTTGTTTCCAGATTTTCCATCATTTTCTTTAATTCGTCTCTCTCTTCTTGACGTCTTCTTTCTTGCTCTTCTTTTTCTTCTCGACGTCGCTTTTCTTGTTCTTCTTTCTCCTCTTGACGTCGTCTTTCTTCCTCTTGACGTCTTTTCTCCCGTTCTTCTTTGTCTTCCTGACGTCTTCTTTCTTCATCCTCTTTTTCTTTCTGATGCCGTTTTTCTTCCTCCTGGCGTTTTCTTTCTTGCTCTTCTTTATCTTCCTGCCGTTGCTGCGCCATCATTTTTTGGAATTGTTCGAATAAGTCCTGTATTTGTTTATCGGATGCCATACTTCTTGTTGTTACGGGCATACGATGAAATTAAAATAAAATAAATTTAACTGTCACGTCAATATCGGTAATGGAACTTTCTAGACAAATCTCGAAATAGCACGAAAGAGTCTTATCCAGAGTCTTTTGTCACTATCCAGTTCAGAGAATTTAATAATCTCCACTAATGTCCAAATAGAAAAGTTCTAGAAATTTTCACGCACTAAACGAGTCTTTTTCAGTGTCTCTATCACTTCTCAGTTCAAAGGATTTAATTATCACACTAATGTCCTAATAAAATGTTCTACAATGTCTCACAAATGCACTTAACACTATTTTCCTGTTCGAAAATAACCCTCGAACAAATGTCCAGTAAATGAGTCCTCCGTGTTAGCACTAACCCTCGAGAATACTTCTCGAACACTCCAGCACAACTTCAGAGCTCCTCTTGTCATAAAATTCCGCTTTCTGACACCAATTTGTGACGTGTTTCCACCCTTAGGAAACTACCCCTTGCAAATTCCGTGGGTTCCAAAAATTATAACAAGAGATGTCCACTAACACACTTTATTAAATATTTACTGGATACTTCACAATACTATTGTTAATTTAAATACACTTTACTGACTAAAAATCACAATGTTTATCACTTTGTTTATCTTTGAAGTCTTAACCTCACTTTCTATACTTTCTTAACTTCTGAACTACTCGCCGAGAATGCGGTCGGTCTTTTATACCCAAAAATGACAGATCTCGATTGTTCTGTGATGACGCCACCATTCTCTAGATCATTCCAGATGTCACCAGAACTAACTTCTGGTAGGTTTCTCGAGTAGGTGCAAATACACTACATTCATTCTAAGGGTTGTAACACATTACAATATTTAAGAAATTGACTTTATTGTTGTTTGTTGAGAAAGAAGTTTTATTTTGAACTTGTGAATGTTTTTATTAGTTTTTAATACTTGTGGGATGAAATTATATATTTCGCATGTCTGGTAGGTGAAAGATCTCTTCTTATTCCAAATATAAGTCGTAAACATGAATTTTCAACGGTTTCAATTTTAGGCTTTTATTGACTGGTTAAATTTGGACCATAAACAGTATCATTCTGTATAATTAAATTTTGACAATGCCAAGGTTTCGCAAAGCATTGCTTTTATTTTCGGTGCCAAATAATGTCTGTTGCCGTAAATCTATTTTAAAGAAAAGAAAGTATGAACGGTGTATGATATTATTAATTTATATTTTTCAAATCTTAATTCACCATCCACTAACAGACCTAAATTTTTTGCGTGATCTACTATTTCAAGTTTAGAATTATTAATTTTAATATTAATGGTATTATTTACAATTTGACGATTTGTTTTAGTTGCAAAGGTTAATATCACAATGTATTTTTCTATAAATAAACTACATAAAGTATTTCTATACTCCAATACCAATATTTACGTATTTTATGAAGTTTCTGATAAGGAGTTTTAAATCTTTATTGACGTCGATGGGAAATTCTGACAATGTCTGACTCGTTACAAATTAGATTGTTTCTATTTCACAGCGAAATAACAATTATTATGTTAGAACCAAAGTTATCTCAAATGACCATTTTCGTCAATGTTTTTATTAACTTCACGGCGCTTTCTTCAGCTTGTTATTATCGAAAGCTAATGTCTTATCAGATCTCAGTCAATATTTTTGCATATCTTTATACACGAAATAAATTACAGTCATGAGAAATGATAAAATTCTTCACGCGGAGATGTGATTTTTAGTTGGACGAAGTAAAAAAAATAATTTTGAGGCCTTTGGTTCTTGTACACACACTAAATCACAATTTTTTTTTCACTCCTTTTATAATGGGATGAGGGGTAGTAATGGGGGTGGGTAATGCCAAAAAATTTATTGAGATATTAGCTTCTCTTGTATATACTAAATACCAATTTACCCCCCAACTTTTCAACAGAATAAGATGAAAATATAATCTAGTGCCAGATCTCCTTAAAATACATACGTGTTCTAAATTTCAAGTCAGTATCTTAAATGGTTCCAGAGTAATCGTGTGCAGAAATAAAGTTACAGACAGACCAACAGACAGATTTTTTTTGCTCAAACTTGAAATTTCGACGTTTCGTGATATTCTAAGCTTATTTGAACAATGAAAATTTAAAAAAAAAATTTGTCGTTACCATACTTCTATTGGATGTAATTAAATATTTTATTTTAATCCTATTATCTGAAAATATGCAACTTTGTGATCCATGCTTTCCTTTGCTATGTGGCACGTCCAACGGTATTACGGCTGGTTTTCGAGAGCATTCGCTTCACCTCTTGCCATCTGGTTTCCTCTAAACTTGCAACCGTTCTGTATTGTCCATTTTCCGGTTGATGTGGCCTAAAAGTGGTAGGATTCGGGAGACAACGCTGGAGGGTCGATTTGGGGACGACTTTTTAGAAAATTGAACTGCTGGTGCAATTCACTGTCCATGGAAATCATAATAAACATTTCCAGACCCACATATCGAAATTCGAAAGCATTAATACGCCGTCTGTCCGCCTCTCTAACGGTTCATGGCTCAGAGGCGCAAAGAAAAATACAGAAAGGTAGGGATTTTTTTTTTAATTAACATACGTTTTATTAAATTTAGGTTTAAAATTGGATTTATTTGAAAGAATGATTGATATCAATTATTTACGAAGGCGTATAGTTGTCTACAAAAGTTTAGTGTGAATAAAAAAAGGCCATAAAAATATCAAAGTCGGCGCTCTTACATGCTGACAAGAATACTACAGAGCCGTACTTCAAACTCTTGTGTATTAGAATGAACAAAATATTACTAGAAATTTAAAAATCGTGTTTTCGGTAGAAACTTAACAACGTTTCTGGTAAATTAAAAAATCTTGCTCTGTTTTGCGTCAAGATAGGGATATCTTATGCATTGGTAGACGCATTGCCCATCCTTCGCTATATTGACAGACTATTACATCCATACCAACAAAACCCTTTATAGTTCCTATATACAAATCTACCCATATATACAATTTCTGTGCACTTTTAAATTAGTAGGTATAGTTTGATTCACTGTTTGACAATGTAGCATTTTAAAGTGCTACAATTGAAATTTTAGATAATTTGCGTTTAAGTTGGTTTGGCGCGAGTCAAACAAGGTTATTATTTATTTTCATGAAGTAGGTGTAGGTAGGTATGCAGCACATTTGCATTCTGAATGTATGGCGTGTTGTCTGCCTACAAAATATTCATCTTGGGAAATTTAATAAGGTTATTCAAGAGTTTATAATTGAATTAGGTTTGTTTTTTATTTGGTAGGGTTTAAGTATAGTTTATCTGTGGAATTCCATCCTTTTATATTTGTAAAGATTTAATGAGACACGTTTTCACTGGTCAAGAGAGTGGAGGATTTTTTCTCTTACATTGATAGCACTGTTGAATTCTTCGAGAAGGCCTTCTCGCTTGAATCGCGAAGCCTTGGCGACACGTTTTATCTTTTTAGGAGGAATTTTGTGCTCCGTTGCTGTCAAGCAAATGTGAGAGGATTTGTGATTAATATCCTGTGAGTTCGCATGCCCTACTTATTGCCGCAGGCGTTCGGATTGTTTTGAAAGCTGTGTTTAGCTGGATGTCCGAGTGACGAATTCCACGTTTTTTTGTTGAATAATCGTCTCTATGGGGTAAGCTTTTATTTTGGGTTGTGTCTTACGAAATTCTTGTTTAAGTTACGTATGACAGAGTATATGGGCCTGGTTATATAGTAAAGTTATGTTCCAAAGGACTCTGCTGTCTAATAATTTGGTCATGTGCACGCCATCCTGTCGCAGTCTTTGGTTTGTTAGATATTGCCAAGGCTCTAATCAGGTTCTTCCTTTGATTGTGGTTTATTTTTTTGAAATATATAATGTTGTTTGTTTAAAATTTTATTATATTAATACTGAGTAAATTATGTCACAAATTTAAAAGCATAAATTGAGTTATAAGCTTAAAATCATATTTGAAAGGTACGCTGGTAAAATACCTTAAGATTATTATTGTGAGAGTAACGTATGGTACCATAGGCTACTATTATGTCTTTTGTTATGTTGTATATTGAACATTTAATTTCACATTATTTCATCATTTGGTTCAAACATAAGAAAACATAATTAAGAACTTCTAACTTAAATGTTGACGCTGAACAGAAAGCAGCTATTTATTGCTATTGTACAAATGATTTCTGTTTTAATAAATGTTAAATGTCTAAATTTCCTCATTTCTTGATACTCACCTAATATTTACTAAGATTTTGTGATTTGTAGTTAGTTGCTATAGCAAGACTCGATATAATCTTAACTATCAAGAACTTTTCATCGCATGTTGCATGCCAGTTAAATTTCGTTTCTTGAATGACAAAATTTCATCACTAAACTAGTTATTGGGCAAGTTGCGCCCTCTTTTGTTTATCTGTGTTCACTCTCTCTACTCATACCCCTTTTTTTGCTCCAAAAAATAATAGCTGCCGTGCGTATGTGAGCTTTTTTTGTGCTCAGGCATAAACAGTGTTGAAACAATGACTTTATAAGTTGAAACTGCAGTCGCAGATTTTTGCGAATATATAGTGGTAGATCACATAGTGTTTTATTTGTGTAACAAAACCCATATATCTAAACAGTAAACAAAATATTTTCTGATTTGAAATTAATGGATTGTAAGCAGCAAAAATGGATTACTTATTATAGAGGAATATAATAACGTTGTAATATGAAATCGTAACAGCACCAGCTGAATACAATTATTCATTGATGAAACATGAAGTAAATGAATTCATATCCTATCACGATTGTGAATTGATTTGTGCTTTCATTGTACCATGGGCTATCAAGATAAACGACTAAATTATGCACATTGTATACAACTGATGAATACAGTAACAAATGGCTCCATCCATTGACGTAGTCACTTTCTGTCGTAAACTACAACACTGTATCGTTATAGCAAAATGTGTTGGTAATATTACAGGAGAATATAAACAACAATGAAACGCCTATTTGTGTTTAAACGTGATGTTTCTAATAGGGCGGGAACTAGGTGGCTTTTTAATTATCATGTAATAGCAATTTTGTTTCTAATAATTTATACAGGGTGGACCATTAATAATAGGCCTTAGTTCAAGGGTTGATTCTTTCGAAAATATGAGGATATAACTAAACATGCTTTAGTAAATTGTTGCTGTGGAAAAAGATACAGGGTGTCAAAATTGCATTTTTTTCTTTTTTTTTTGCAATATCTCAACTAGCTCTTGACCGATCTTTTCCCAATTTCGTAAGGAAACATTTTTTAAGCTGTGAAACAATAATTTACGTATTATATCACGCTAGCCCGTGGAGGGTGCCTCATTAACTATACTTGATGATGAATATTTTTTCCTGTATTTTCTTTTACAAAACGTAGTGGCACTTTTGACTAGAAAATCTCAAGAAGAAGTCATTTCTACGTAAAAGAAGTACACTTGATAGTACTTGATAATTCCAACCGTTTTCGAGAAAACTGCCGCATAGATCTCAAGAATTCTTTGAAAACAAACTCAATTTGAAAAAGACAAACTGTATTTATTGAAAATTACAAATTTAGAAAAAAACCGGTACAAAAATATCGGTTCTGTTATAAATATATTTATGTGTTATATTTAATTTTAAAAAAACTGCATCAAAATCGGATCTCCCGTTGAAGAGATATAAAGCCACAGACAGACAGACAGACAGGCAGACAGACAGACAGACATACAAATATACGAGTCAAACTTATAACTTTTTAAAAACCCCCCGATCAATGTATCTAATCGTACCAGTTTCATATGACCGAATCAAAATGAGGCCGAAATCATATTCGGCTACCATAATTGTCTACACATTTTCAATTTTACTTCAATCGGATAATTTCTACAGAAGTTCAACATGACGAATTCAAGATGGCGACCAATCATCAAAATCTAATATGGTCTAAAACGTTCTCGACAAAATACTCTTTCAAATAAAAAAAAGTGCATCAAAATCGGATCACCCGTTGAAGAGATATGAAGCCACAGACAGACAGACATACAAACATACGCGTCAAACTTGTAACACCCCTCTTTTTGGGTCGGGGATTAAAAATAACTAACTTCAAACTTTTGGTTATTTTTTGGTGGTGCGTTAATTTCTTGGAGAAGTGTATATTCATTGCGTCGTTCCTATCCGATATAAAACTTATAGTTTAAACCGAATCCTTCACCATTTCTTAGAATGCAATGTATGAGCGAATACACTATACGATCAAATTATAGTTTAAAACTAAAAAAATTTGTCCGCCATCTTGGGGCATCCGCCATACTGAATTCAGTGTGACATCATTTTATTTTCGTATTCTTCTCAGCAAACCCTTTCATTTGATACCCATATCATGGGGGTGCATAAAAAATAACTGGTCCGCCATATTGGATTTGGAATGACGTCACTTAGCTAACCATGCATTGTCATCCAAACTAAACGTGTATGCAAAATTTCAGCTCAATCGCTTAGGGACAACTATTTTAAAATTCAGTTGCAAGATTTGACCCACAAGAACAAGACAAGTTAAATAAAAGCTTGTAATCAAGATGGCGACCAAACATCAAAATCTAATATGGCAAAAACTTTCTCGACAAAATACTCTTTCAAATAAAAAAAAGTGCATCAAAATCGGATCACCCGTTGAAGAGATATGAAGCCACAGACAGAAAAAACAGACATACAAACAAACATAAGCGTCAAACTTATATCTTTTGGGGTCGGGGGTTAAAAAGTGTGCTTTGGTGACGTCTGAATTCTGTGATTAACGTACAATTTCATTAGTTCGACATTTTGATAGAAATAAAACACACTATTCAATAAACACAATTTTTTCTTCTCAAATTGAGTTGTTTTTAAAGAATTCTTGAAATATTTTTTTTCCTCGAATGTTTGGTTAAATCCTCACGCAAAATAAACTGCTGCGTCTGAAAACATTCACCACGTTACATTAACATCGAGAGTTTACATAGGCTCACGGGGATGCAAATGATAAGACCATACATTGACGAGACTTCACAAAAAATTTTAACGTACAAAATTGCTAATTCTGAAATAACGACAAATACAACACATTCGACAACAATATAATATAAGACATACACACAAACTATTACATGAACTACTACATGAGCGACAACCAATCTATGAAACTCCACGAGACGAATAACGAAACATATAACCAAGATATCTAAAAAAACCATGATAGCTTTCATCTTTCACGCCCGCCTCCGACCTCCTTCTGAAAGGATACCCGTCTAATTTATGCACTATGTAAAATAACATTTTTAACATATCTGACAACAGAACTAGGGTTTTAATATTTCTCCTACATATTCTCTTCTTATAATACAAAAATTTAAGATACAACATAAATGAGTTTAAGTGAGAGACAAGCTGAAATAAAACATGATATAACATTATTTTGGAAGATCATCAATTAAAAACTAAAAATATAACGTCTGATTTCGCTTGCCATAACACCCTGCCGCTGCGAGGCTTCGCGTGATTCCCCGCGTCTGTAACCTGGCAATGCAAATGATTGTCCACTAAATAACAACGAAATAAATGAAATTAATTGTATATATTTAAATGAAATACTTTACAATAAATAATTAATAATTAATTGGCAAAATGGGCATACGAGAAGGGAGACGGACAAAATTCGGCATGCAGAAGCGAAGAAAGAGAGATCACCCTCAGGAAGTGGAATAATATATGGAGGCAGGAAACCAGGGTAGCGCAGTGGATAAAGAGGTTCATTCAGCAGTTAAACACTTGGCTGACGTATAAAAGCCGAGAAACAAACTTTTTTGTGGCACAGTTCCTAACCGGGCGCGGGTCTTAGGTTCAGAATCGAGAAGGCAGCAGATGATGAATGTATATACTTGAACAGCGCCAGCGTGACACTGCGGAACATACCGTCCTGCTTTGCAATAGATAGGAGGTATATAGAAGGAAAATACAAAGGGAACTAAATTCGATATTAACAACTGAAAATATAAAGCCATTGATAATTAATTCACAGTAAGGGAGATTGAGGTAATCATGCAGCGGAAATAAATGAAGGAAAGTGAGTACCAAGGAATTGATGGATGATGAAAATAGAAGCAAAAAAAGTGAATTAATGAAGAGTTAAAACCAGTCCTGTAATGAAGGTTTCGAGGTACGGAGTGAAAGGAAAATGAGGGGTTTCAGCAAGTAAGAGTCCTGTACTACCTGCTGCGATTGATTCCAGGCACAGGTGGCAATGAAGGATTTCTCCTCCATATAAAAAAACAGTAAATAAAGTTGATAAGATGCTGATATGATTGTTAGGATACTGGCGTAATCAGACTTGGATCAACAGTATATGGAATGAACGGATGGTTTTTTTAAAGTTATCTGCTCAATACCCAAATTAAGATTTTTTTCAATAGATATATTTAAGTTGAATAATTAAGATATGCGCTCTATTATTTTACTAATTATTAGGTTAAACTTCTTTTTATCCCGTGATTTCATCGTTGGTTAACTTCATGGCATCATCTACTTAAATGTAAAGAGTTTATCTAGTAACTGGAATACTAGACCTAAGAGATGTAGAGAATAAATATTGAATCATTTGAATGAAAGGGATGCACATTAAAATGTGCTTTCATTTTTCATAACTAACTATCTTATTATAATATTCGTCAGTACTGAAAGAAATGTGAGTGGACAATCTCGATTAGACTACTTTTGTATTCTACAGACTACGACAACTTTGCTATATTGAAAGCATCAAAATTGAAACCAGTATTTCTCTTTGAAGTAACATGTGAATGTTCGAACTAAATGTGAATGCACGTATAAGAATGGCGCAGATTCAATTGAGAGGATCTCATAAAAAGCATTTTCGTAAGAGCGAAAAAGTTATGTAAAATGTTACTTTGGAAAATGTGTCAGTAAAAGCTTGGCTAGACTAATTGAAACTGGTATATCATAATTTACTCAAATTATAAGATTTATTCTACCCTAGAAAACTTTCATTTAAAATGAGAAGCGAAAATAAGAAAATAATATGATAAAAACCAAAAATCTTTCCAGAGAAAATGTAATTCCACTAGTAGCATTACAAATAAATGTGACGTTTTTTTTTAGTTAATAACAGAATCTAAATCTACAATTTTATTTAGTGTCATATCACGAAAGATACTTTTCACGTTAATAAGAATATTGGTCAAATGCGAGTCGGGCACGTAGGTCGAGGATTCCTTACTGTTAACAATAATAAAAGCATGCATAGCAACTAGTACAGTATCTGGAGGTAAAAAATATGCAAAACTTCGGAATAATGTCATATTGAACGGATTTCGTTCATCTTTGGCAGTACAATAGTAAATGCTTCACAGAAAAGTTTCTATATTGTGCGGGGGCTTGCTAATTTATAGGGGGTGGATGCCACCCCCTCTAAAGGGGTGGCACATAAAAAATATATATATTTATTGGAGCTAAAGTAGAATCAAATTTTAAGAAGAAAAGGTTCTATGCAATTTTTCACATAAATTGATAGTTTTTAAGTTATAACGACTTCAAAATTGCGATTTTAGCTTAAAAAAAAGGTATTTCCAAACGGCTTTCGTCAAGTATCTCGAAAAGTATTACTTTATCGCAAAAATGTTACAGACCAATTACAGAAAGTACAAACTAGGAATTAATTATATTTTTTGTTTATTGATGTAGGATTAATAATTTCGGAGGTATTTAAGTTTACATTTGGCATCCAAGTGTTCATAAGATAATTATTTAGAGTGAGAGTTAAATATCTCAGAAATTGTGACACTTACGTCGAGGATGATAATAGATAGAATAATAGGTTATTAATTAAGCTTTCAACTGTTTTTTATTTGTTTCTGTAGCATAAAAACAAAGAAGTTATGATCGAAGCAATGTGCGTCTACACATTTTTTTAATAACAATGTTGCCATTTTGTTACTGTAATTAGCCAGTAATAAAAAAAAAAGGAATTTCAAACACTGTTTCTCATTAATATATAGCATGACGTAGATGCTCAAATTTTTTGGTTTGTATACAGCACTTGCTTTGGAAAAAAAATACAGTTTAAACTATAAAGGTATTTTCGATAAAACGTATTTTTTTTTCCTTTCCTAAATATCTCAATAAATATTAGTTTTATTGAAAAATGGGTAGGGACCAAAAATAATGCTCATAAACTGATAATGAATTTCGCTTATTTATTTATTTACACAGATTTAATAGTTTCGGAGATATGAAAGTTTACAAATGGCGTCCGAACGTTTATAAGACGAAAAATGCAGTTCAAATGTTAAATATCTCAGAAATTGTGACACCTACGTCACGCATGCTTAGAAATGGAATTAAAGACAATTGCGCTTTCAAATTATTTTTTACTCGTTAATGTAGCGTAAGAAATAAAGAAGTTATGACGGAAAAATGTGCGTATTTATATTTTTTTTATATAAAAAGGTCGCCATTTTGTTACTCTAATTAGCCAGTAATTTGAAAAAATTATCTCAAATACAGTTTTTCGTTAAGATATAGCATTACCTTGATACTCAATTTTTTTTTTCTCATTTAAAGCACTTGCTTTAGAAAAAAATGCATTTTAAACTTTAAAGGTAATTTCGAAACACTTGGATACCAAATATAACCTTAAATATCTCCGAAATTATTAATCTTACATCAATAAACAAAAAATATAATTAATTCCCAGCTTGTACTTTCTGTAATTGGTCCGTAACATTTTTTCGATAAAGTAATACTTTTCGAGATACTTGAAGAAAACCGTTTGGAAATACCTTTTTTTTAAGCTAAAATTGCAATTTTGAAGTCGTTATAACTTAAAAACTATCAATTTATGTGAAAAATTGCATAGTACCTTTTCTTCTTATAATTTGATTCTATTTCAGCTCCAATAAATATATATATTTTTTAAGTGCCACCCGCTGAGAGGGGGTGGCATCCACCCTCTATAAATTAGCAAGCCCCCGCACAATATAGAAACTTTTCTGTGAAGCATTTACTATTATACTGCCCGAAAATGAAAGAAATCCGTTCAATATGACATTATTTCGAAGTTAAAACCTCTAGTTACTGTACTGTACAGCTAAAATTGCAATTCGTCTTAAAAATAACTTAAAACTTTTCAGAATCTTTATGTTGAATATATGAACTTTTATCAACAACTCAACTATTAATGACATTTTGATTTACAAAAGGGCGTCAAAAAATATTTTTGGAAGAGACTTCTAAGCTACTTGTGGATATAACTATATGTGAAATTTAATACTTTTAGTTATAACCATTTCGCAGGATTAACCGCTGAGACAGGTTCCGTTTTTTACTCTTGAGTACGGAATTCTAGAAATGATCTTAGTTCCTGTAATTTGCCCATTGTGATTCTTTAAAACGGCTGTTTGTGTTTATTTTCGGTCACCATCAATAAATACATTTTTAGAGCTAATTCTGTACCTTTTAGTTATATCTATACCAGCTTGATAAAAATAATTTCCTAATCTAGGGCATCCACAACTGGTCCAATGAATATTTTTCTAGGAACGGTATTCCAATCACTCTGTCGAAACGTTGATGGTTGAAGCTTTCGATCATGGCTACGAAATTACTTTTGAGGCGTACAATTATTTATTTGATTATAGTCTGTGAAACAAGCTATCCAGGATAACTTCTCAACTTTCAATGTGGTTTGGGAAAATATGAAGAAACACATAATTCCCACTCACGTAGAAAAGTCGAGTAATGACTAACTATACCCTGTCAAGTCCCCTAACATTTGGTGAGGAAAAGGACCACTCCAGCGATTACCTATACTAAATTGAACCAAATCTACTTGTTGTTCAGGACTCTATTTACCAAGAGCTGGTAAGCACTTACGAAAATGCTGATTTTGATTTGACCTATTTATAATATGTTCATTTAGCACGGAAGTGAAGAAATTATAGAAACATGATGAAAATTAGTAAATATAAATGCACCAATAAAATAAAAAAATGAAGGATAGGGATATGATTTATTAATTAATTTACCATGAAAAAAAAATCATAAAAATGTCTCTATGATTATCCATGTACTAATAATATTCTTGGCCATACCATTTTATATCTTATACCTTTTTCTAAATTCTTCTGCATCATTAAAGTCGTCGACTGTTTTCTAGTTTTCCCTTTTACTTCGCTCCTGGTACTTATTGATTATCTGTTTGCATTCATTCACTCTGTATACTCGATTGTTTCATTTGATTTCGTCCGTTACATTTTAATCCATGTCCATTCCTTTACACATACATTAATAATTGTTTTCAATCTAGATTTCTGCAATCTCTTAAATAATTCACGTAGGTTGTTGTTACTATTCTTCTTTCATTCATTTTAATGACTCACTTTGCCCTGTAGATGATGGTCGGTTGTGCCTTCGAAACGAAGAGATAAATGCAAAAATACCAGATAAAATTCCGTCAAATTTGATGAAGGTGAATTGTAGCTCAAAAAATTCCGCGTAAATCGATGTCATAACAAAAGAACAAAGTTGAAATAGAATTAATATTTGAAAATAACTAATACAGACTTATTTAATGACCAGTGCTGTGTATAAAGAAACGAAAAGAGCGTAAATAAACAAACGACTCAACACAGGTAAAAGAAAGCTAAGTACCCTTTTTTATTACTAAGTAGGTACCTTCCCAGACAAGTATATTTATAACCATTGAAGTGTTTAGACCCATTAAACCCTTGAAGTGTCGACATTTGTCGACAAGTTTATCGGGGCAATAAATTGCTGAAATGATATCCCTCTGTAAACCTTCAAGTAAATTATTTTTTAACCATTATAAAAATATTCAAATGAATTTGATTTGGATTGTACCCGAAATAATCAATAACGTATTGTTCGTAAAGCATGGTCGTATAAATTTCTTATGTTAACCTTCAAATAACCCTTTTCCATAATTATTAAAAATACTCAGGCGAATTTAATATAAATTGAACCCGAATAATAAAAAATATGGTCATAATATTCTCTTAGGTAAATTATCGGTTTTCAGGTCGAAATTACGCTCGTTGTTAAGTGAGTGGTGAGTGGTACATGCTGGCATAACAACAATTGAGTGATATGGCTGATATTTAATTAAAATATGGGTGATTAAATCTCTCAGTGCAAAGAAGTGAAAAAAAGGGAGACAAAACGTTGTTAAACGAACAAATTCTACATGGAGTGATACATTAGCATAACACCCGTAATAATCAAATGCATTACTCTTAAAGTATGGTCATAATATTATCTTGGGTAAATTATCAAGCAAGGTTTTTCAGGACAAGTTTGCGCTCGTTGTTAAGTGAAAAATTATACATTGAATTCTACACTAAAAATAGGGAGACCAGGTTACACGTGGAAAACAACAACTGAGAGAATCATGAACAAACTGGGAAATGACCAAACATACTGGGAAAGAAAAGCGAGGGCAAAAAATGAATTCCACAAAGAAATCACAGAGATATATACTCTACCAGAACCAGAAACCGAGAAATCAGGAGACTTAGAAGAAGAAGATTTGTAGAAGCAGAAATACAAAAAGAGAAGCACAAACATTCCCTATCATGACACAATGCGGGCACGCATTTCGCAAATACCTAAAGATATATACTCTACCAAAACCAGAAACAGAGGAATCAGAAGACTCAGAAAAAGAAGTCTCGAAGAAGTAGAAACACAAAAAGAGGAGCATAAACACGGCATAATGCGGTAACGCATCTCACAAATACCTACACCTCCCATCCCACATTCCTTTACCATACGCCAAGTGATTCTCGCTGCTGGCAACAAGCATGACCCTAATCCAACCCAGCGTGGACGTAGCAAGCCCAGCTGTGGGAGTGGAAGCAATGTTTACCGTACGCTGGCAAATCAATCAATCAATCACACTTTCGATACCATTTTTATAGGTATCCTTTTTCAATTAGTTCACTTCCAATGGATTTCTCCCAGAGTACTTAGTTTAACCTCCAATAGCTTTTGTACATTTGATATTTTTTCAAGAATTTCATCCTTACTATTTCTCAATGTGTTTAGAATAACACTTATTTACACTGTTTTGTAATTTTACTATTCGAGATTCTAAAAAGGATCATTCTTGCATTCCACATTCCGAAAAACTTCGTATACATCATCTTTACCTTTTTCAGTCACACTTCTGTTTTGGCGTACTTCTTTGGAACTTTAAGATCATATATCTTCAGTAATCTGTCTCTTCCGCTATCACAACCTTATCATCAACAAAATGTAGATTCGTCACTAATTCTAGTTCCCACATTTCTACACTTATTTGTCCAGCAGTGCGGAAATTTCTTTAAATAAATTTTAAATATGATGGGTGATAGACAGCATTCTTACTAGAGGCCCTTAGGGCCGTTACTTTCGGTCCCGATTAAACTTTAACCGTCGCGTCGGCCAAATCATTGAAAGTGCATTTGTTTCCATCGTTAACGTTTAATCGGGATCGAAAGTAACGGCCCTTAATTGTATATAATGTGTTGAATATTTTTGTAATACTCTACTTATTAAATCGGCTTCTATGTCTAATGGTTTCAATGCTTTTCAGTATAATGTTAGTAATGATACGTAATAGAATCCATCACAATTTCTCAATCTTAAAACACTCAAACGAAGGAATTATTATTTCTATTTCCTTAAATCTCGGAGCTACGCCCATGGCCCAAGTACGAGTATATTATGTTCCGCATTGCATATGTAATGATATGAGAACTCATGCGGATATCAATTCTCCTTTATGCGAATCTTATTGCTTATGCAATTTACACATCAGTTCCTCCACATTAGCCGGGATGACACAACAGGAGGGTTGCCTTACAGAAATACCAAAATCTTTCATCCTAATTCTGGGCTAATTAATTTATCGTCGATTCTATCATATTAAACTGATCGTGTTAACAATTATCACTCATCCCACTGTAACTAGTATAGGGATGAGGTACGGTCGTTGGCTTAATTTCCAATATTTGATCAGTAGCTGCAGCAACACTGATCGTATACGCAATTTGGACTCTAAAGAAGTATTTGATGGAAGGGAAAATTATATTTTGCAGGTAGCTGACGTTATTGCCAAGGAAGAAACCTGATAATATACTCTTATTAGAGAAAAATATGAAGTTTTTTTCTTTAAAGAATTCCGAGTGCATTGGTGCCTAATGGGCTTATTTTATACCCCCTGGCCTGGTTCACTCTACTCACTTTAGTATCTCTGTGTCACCGATCAGTGATACATGTTTGAAACTAGAAGAGTATTGATGATTTCCGGGTATCTGAGTTTGCTGGTAAATATTATATCTTCTGTGGATCACTCGTATTTGGATATAATATGATCCACCGTTTCTGGTTTCCTTTGGCATAATCTGCAGTACAAGTTGCCGTAGAATTTTCCGATTGTGTGCAGATGCTTATTGACACGAAAGTGTCCTGTTATAATTCTCTATTGCATCCTGTTCATTGAGAGCAGTTCATCAGTTTGTTTTGAATATGATCCTTTAATGATTTCCAGGAATACTCCTTCTGAGATTTTTGTCTTTGTTCTTGACTTTGACAACCCTCGCCTGAACTTTTGGTGATACCCAGCATGGGTTCTGGGCCACATAAATGTGTTGGCTGATCTTTGTCTAGCAAGTTCATCAGCTATTTCCTTTCCGTATACTCTGGAATCTTCCAGCACCGACAGTGGTTTAATCCTGTCCCGTTCACCCACAATTTTGAGCTCTTCATGGCAGTCCCATACCTTTCTGTGTGACACCTTGTTAGAGGCTAATGCCTTCAATGTGACTGTCTGGTACGAGATCTCCTGGTTAACGTATCGTCGAATAGCAGTCTCGCGTAGACATTCAAGTATCGGCAGCGTTTCTGTCTGGAATACAGTGGAGTAATGTTCAAGAGACAAGCTTATACTCACCCATGGCATTTCTCCATGTATTTCTCATTCGGCTCCTGTATTCATCCTAGACCCGTCAGTAAACAAAGTTAGGCCTTTTTATAAATTGTCAAAAACTCATGTTGATCAATCCTTCTTATCTTCGGTGATGATATTGATTTTTGGCGTCATGTCATGACCTCGTGTTCAGTAGAGGATTTTCTATGTTATATATTCCCATGTGTCACGGATCCTGGTCCGAGAAAAATTTAGTGTTTTGAGTTTTGTAGTCTATATGCCTCCATTCTGGCCTCCCCTGGTAACACTTAGAAAAACAATCGTTAACAAGAAGTAACAGACGATACAAAGCATGGTGTGTGGTTGCACACCTATATAACTCATCTCTGCTCTCCTTTTATTAAAAATATACATAATGGTAGTCTTAAAAAATAATTCATAAAAAAATTGTAGGCGAGAATAGTTGTAGCTGACGCCATTGAAAAAGGAAGAAAACCTGATATATTTTTAGTGAAAAATTTACACGATAGTCACTTTAAAAAATAGGGAAGTTGGATGTAACTTACAAATTTTCTTAGAAGAATGGTTTTAAAATTATATTATTTATTTCAATTAGAAACAGGTTGTCCTTTTAAATGATGGTAGAGAATATGGATTTTGTCATGTTTATTTTTCACTATTCACTAATTAGAAAATTACCAATTTATACTAAAAACGACAATGGAACGGCTATCTCCATAGGTTATTTGGGCACCTCTAGATATGTAGATGTATTAAGATTTTTTCAGCGAAGCTAAGGATTGGTGCGCGGAAACAGAGCACCCACCCAGCGGTGTGCAATTTTCAACTTATACTTTAAAAATTGAGTAACTATTTTTTTCTGTATGTGAACTTTGCCAAAACATAAGCCGTATATAGACAGAATTAAATTAAACCAAGATTTCCATGCCATGTAATTTCGAAATTATAACGTCCGCTACTGTTTGATATCTTCCTGCCACTGAAATACCCATTTGTAGTTACTCGATTGGAATAAAAAGATTCGTATTTCATACGTGGTAATAACACATATGTGACACCAATACGACATTGATCCATCACCACACTCAATCTCAATGCCTCTATCGAACATTTCCCTGTAACGAGACGATACATTGATGAATGTTTATGTCGACAAGCTGAGGGAAGGAAACATGTCATTAGTATCCGAAAACTGCATTGTGAACGGCCTTTGACACCGGAGGTCTTTGTAAACTCGCTACAAGCCAATTTCCTTGCAATTTATTTGATAGCGGACTCTTTAAGCAGAGATATAATGATGTTTGTCGGGCGCTATTCTCGACCCGGTTTGCTTATAATAAACAGCTGAGTGATTGGATGCATTTCTAACAGATACAAGGCAGTAAGGTTTCCTAAAGAAATTTTTAGTTGGTTTAGGATTATAATTACAATTTATAGATTTAGTTTTCAGTTTTGTTTGTGAAGACACAATTGGTCTGCAAATATGTCAAAATAAAGATTGTTCGCAATAATATTTCGAACAAATCTAGATATATAAGATCTCCATTAGATATATACTTAACTTAAAAAAAAATAAATGAAATAGCCAATATATAACTTTTTTAGACAATTTAAAATAGCTTTGATAATAATGTCTCAATTTTGATAAAATTTTGGAAAAACATGCTCGTTATGGATGTTAACAACCACAAAAGATTTCAAGTCAAAATATTTGTTTAAACTGCCAAAAAAACTATGTACTGTTATAACTTTATGACCTCATAAAATTATGTCATCAAGTCGTAGAGAAATACATATTTTTAAAATCTTTTGGGATTTTAAAGGTACCTTCCTTTAGTCTTAACGAAATATTTTTTTGCTCTTTTTTAATATAGCTTTTTAATAGCATTTTAATTTTTATTTGTTAAATTCTTGTATTTTTACGATTTTTTCCGAAACTAAAATGTTTTAACATAGTTAAAAAGTACGCAAAAAGGCAACAATACAAAAAATGGAATTTTCTCTTATGTTAATTGGAAGTCGAGATAATTGTAGGTATATTTACATTTTAAAACTACTGGTATATATTCATCAAAACATAAAAAAACCTAAATATTCATATGTACTCAACACGAAATAAAAACAATATATATTATAAATTGACAAATTCAGCCACACATATTATGAAAAATCTCCATACTATGCCAGTCACAAGTACTACAACTTACTTCCACACTTGTACAAGTACTACAACTTGCTTCCAATTAAAAATAGCAAATCGGCTAATATATTTAAAACCAAAATAATGAATTTACTGTTAGAGAAATGCTTTTACGGCCTTAAAGAATTCGAATAATACTGTAACTCAGACATTCTTAATATTAATAATGTTTTGGTACTTGTCTTTTTATTTGTGCCTGTCTTTTTATTTGTCTCCAAGCTTTTATATATAATGTTGATATGCCATAATTTTAGTAGGTGGTAATTTTAACTAAACTTTCTATTCCTTCTATGTTTTTTTTTGTCGACTTTCTATTCAACCTAGTCATATATATTATACGTTTTTTTAACCTTTTTTTTTTTAATTTTCTTTTCTCTATTATAGGTATAGCAAAGAAATTTTATGCATTTATTAGTTTTTTACATAGACTTGTAATTCTTAATCTGATATCCTCACAATTACTATGACGAAGCTAATCCATAACTGTAGTCTGTAGCAACAAAGTGAATAAAGAATTTGAATTTGTACTTTTTGCATTAAAAAAATTATGTAAAATAAATGATTAAATTAAAGAATATATGTTTCGTTAAGACTAATCAAAGGTACTTTTAAAAATCTAGAGTTTTTTTTTTCAAACGTTTCTCTACGACTTGATATCTTCATTCTATGATGCCGCAAAATCTTAAGTAATTTAAGAGGTAATTTGTGTTTTTTTGGCCGTCTAAGCAAATATTTTGAATTGAAATTTTAATGTTAATATTAAGAACATATTTTTTCAAAATTGTATCTAAATATATACATTATTATTAAGTAAAACTATCTTAAATTTTCTAATTTAAAAAAGTAATATAGGTCTTTAATATAGATCTGTTCGAGAATTTATTGTAAAGAATTTACATTTTTAATTTTTGCAATACGACCGGAGATTACAAACTAACATAGAGGTACAAAATAAAAAACTTGGACCTCATGTCAATAACCTCATGAAAAAATCCTATTCAGCATTAAAAAAAACCGCTGCCCAAGGAATCACTACTTCCAGATTCTCTATTACAAGTTACTCACAACGAAAACTTTGTATATGGAAATAATTGTTTATGAAACTTTAATAATATAATATTTGAAATCCTCTACCCCAAAAAACCATAAAACGATACCCCACATCGGTAGTGGGGTGGGGGTGGTGATAGGGGGGGTGGTAGTGGGGGTGGCTAATGCCAATTTTTTTTTTGAGATCTTAACTTCTCTTGTATATACTAAATACCAATTTTATGGACGCTTACCTGCTTGATTTACCCATTTACCCCAAACTTACCCCAATTTACCCCCCAACCCTTTGACGGAACAAGATGAAAATATAATCTAGTTACAGATCTCGTTAAAGTACATATGTGTACCAAATTTCAAATCAATATCTCAAACGGTTCCAGAGTAAACGTGCGCACAAAAATAGTTACAGACCGACAGACAGAAATTTTTCTTCGCTCAAACTTAAAATCCTAAAAGCCTATTTAAACAATCAAATTGTTTTTGTCGTTACTATACTTCCACTGGATGTGTAAGTAATTATACTCATCTCGTCATTTCTTAAATGAAAAATTAAAAACAGTTTCAACTGAATTTCTTGATTTATCATTTTTTAACTAGGGAGATGTCGTCTATGGTCCATGCTTAAATCAGGTCAATGCCTACAAGATACAAAAGGTCCAAAATATGTGTATAAGGTTCATTTTTAACCTGAAAAAGACCGATCATGTGTTCCATAAACTAAAATCTTTAAAATGGCTACATATGGACTCAAGACAAAAATTACATATTGCGTACCTCCTACATAAATTAATTTATACTGCAAATTCCCCATACCTAAGAGAGCTATTAATTCCCAGATCCCTCATTTATAATTGCAATCTGAAGGTACACGGAAAACTTAACAATTCCTCAACACTCGACAACAATTGTAAAAATCTTTTACATATTCTGCGCAAACCTATATAACTCCATCCATGTTAACATTAAGCAACTCTCAATTAACTTTTTTAACATTAACTACAAAACATTACTTATCGGTTAGTGAGCAAAGATATAGAAGTAAAATTATGCATTTGTTTCTCTTTTTTTATATGTCAATTATATTTTATTTATCTACATATTGTATACAGGAGGTCCAGTTAGTGCTCTCTCGGAAGATTGTGCAAAAACCGCTAACTTTATAGAAAAACTTTCAATGTTTCATCTCTACTACAACGTCAAATTATTTTCAATTATACAAGGTGTCACAAAAACGAGTTACACAAGAAAGTATAATTTTTTTTTAATGGAATACCCTGTATTTTTTGGGCGCGAGTTAAGCCTCCAAGGGTCCTGTATTACACTCTAAAATATTTTGCCAATTGAATTCAGCGTTGCCAAGTTATGATGTTTTTCCTCTTTCTTTTTTACAAACATTTTTTTGACTGCCATATCTCCGAGATTTGTTAATTGTTTTTTTCTAAAAATGTAGGATATTATTTGATAATGACGTTTTTACTAAAAAACGTTTTTCAAATAAATTATTATTATACCGGGTGTCCAAAATATTTGTTTACAATTCTTGATATTTAATTATTATTTTTTTCAATTTTTTTAAACGGAATGCCTATATTTTTTTTACATGGATGAATACAGCATATAATTCGCCAAATTTTAATATCAAACACTTTATTTTCATTTCAAACGGTTTTTGAGATATGATTATTTCAAATAATTATTGTATATTTTTTATTAAAAGTGTATCAGGTTTCTTCCTTGGCAATAGTATCAACTATTTATAGATAGATACTTCAATCAGTTTTAAATAAATCATATCGGCTCCATAATATAATAACATATCACAATATGCACTTCCTTCCTCAACTATAAAAATATAATTAATGGAAAATTTCTGTGAAAGTACTTGTCTATTGATAAAGTAGATGTGAATGGATGTTTCATTCGGTTCTCTTATTTGTTTTATGTTAACACAACTTTTTCATTACAGGATTAAAAAAATATATAGTTTTTACATTTTTTCTACCAATATACATACTTGTATCTTTAAATTTTTACAGAGAGTAACTTGAGGCATTATAACTTCGAACCTATTAAAAGTAGAAGGCATTTCTTTAGCTCATTCTTTTCGTTATTGGTGTACTTCGAATTACTGTATGTGTATTTTTGTGGTCCGATATAAAAAAAAGTTTTTTGTGACTTTTAACAATTTTTGTAGCATATTTGAATCGCTATAAAAAAATTCGAATTTAGCTTTTACCGTTATTTCTGTATAACAGAAAAACTACTAAAATATTGTGATGTGTTGCAACCTCTTAAATTAATTCAGATGTATTTGCACCTACTCGAGAAAGAACCTACCAGTAGTAGTTCTAGAGTGATGACATCTGGAATTATCTAAAGAATGGTGGCGTCATTACAGAACAATCGAGATCTGTCATTTTTAGGTATAAAAGACCGCATTCTCGGCGGGTAGTTCAGAAAGTACAGAAAGTTTTGAAGTCTTGGATTTGACAAGTGAGAAGTGAGGTTAAGACTCCAAAGTGAAGACAAAGTGATAAACATTGTTATTTTTAGTCACTAAAGTTCATTCAAGTTAATAATCAGTATTGTGAAGTATCCAGTAAATTATTTAATAAAGTGTGTCAGTGGTTATCTCTTGTTATAATTTTTGGAACCCACGGAATTTGCAAGGGTGGTTTCCTAGGGGTGGAAACACGTTACAAATTGGTGTCAGAAGCAGAATTTTATGACAAGAGGAGCTCTGAAGTTGTGTTGGAGTGTTCGAGAATTATTCTCGAGGGTTAGTGCTAACACAGAGGACTAATTTACTGGACATTGTTCGAGGGTTATTTTCGAACAGAAATTTTATGACAAGAGGAGCTCTGAAGTTGTGTTAAAGTGTTCGAGAAGTATTCTCTAGGGTTAGTGCTAACACAGAGGACTAATTTACTGGACAATGTTCGAGGGTTATTTTCGAACAGGAAAATAGGTTAAGTGCATTTTTGAGACATTGTAGAACATTTTAATTAGGACATTAGTGTAATAATTAAATTCTTTAAACGGAATAGTGATAGAGACACTGAAAAAGACTCATGTGTGTTAGTGCGTGAAAAATTTCTAGAACTTTTCTATTTGGACATTAGTGGAGATTATTAAATTCTCTGAATTGGATAGTGACAAGACTCTGGATAAGACTTTTTCGTGCTGTTGCGAGATTTTTCTGGAAAGTTCCATTATCGATATTGACGTAGCAGTTAAACTTATTTTAACATAATCGTATGCCCATTACAACAAGAAGCATGGTTACGGAGAAACAAATGAAGGACCTACTTGCGGAATTTACGAGGATGATGGCACAGCAGCGCCAGGAGGAGGAAAAACGGCGTCAAGAAGAAAAAGACGAACAAGAAAAGCGACGTCAGGAAGAAAAAGAAGAACAAGAAAGACGACGCCAGGAAGACAAAGAAGAGCAAGAGAAAAGACGTCAAGAGGAAGAAAGACGACGGCAAGAGGAGAAGGAAGAACAAGAAAAGCGACGTCAAGAAGAAAAGAGGAGCAAGAAAGAAGACGTCAAGAAGAGAGAGACGAATTAAAGAAAATGATGGAAAATCTGGAAATAAGGCGCCAAGAAGAAAAAGAAGAACAAGAAAAACGCCAGGAAGAATTAAGAAAAATTCTGAGCGATCAAATAAAAATACAACAGGACGCTATCATTTCCACCACTGAGGAACTAAAGAAAGAAATCAAAGATGATATGGGTAGCGTAAAGTCTGAAGTAGGTGAAGTCAAGGTTGAAGTTTCTGAAGTCAAGACGGAAGTCAGTCATGTAAAAGGGGAAGTAAGTGACATCAGAGGAAAAATGAGCGAGTTCGAAGAAGAAGTCAAAGGAGAAATAGACCGGCTTAAACGACAGTTGAGAGAGAAAGAAGGCCAGCTAGTAACATCATCGGGTCCTCGATTAAACCAAAGCTCATGGACAACCTACAAGAGACAATTCGAGGCAGCAGCATCGGCGAATAACTGGGCCAGGCCTCAGAATTACTTCAGACTATCCCAGTGGAGAAACAAAGGGACTTCAAAGTCTTGGAAGCTGCATTGAACTTGAGATATGGCGACCAAAATCTCGCCCAAGTATGCCAGGCTCAGCTAAAATCACGGACACAAAAAGCTGGGGAAAGTTTACAAGAATTCGAAGCTGCGCTAGAGAGACTGGCACACCTGGCGTATCCGAGTGCACGTAGAGAATTCCAGGAACAATTAGCCGTAGGGGCCTTTTTAGCTGGCATAAGGGACCAAGAGGTCAGGCGAGTTCTGAGGCTGACGAGACACCAAAGTAGTAGCGAAGCTTTGGTGCGTGCACTGGAAGTAGAAGCCGCTTATAGGGATACTCCAAAGTCGAGAGTGCGAGCTTTGACTCTCGAAGAATCGCAA
Source organism: Rutpela maculata (assembly GCA_936432065.2). Classification (NCBI taxonomy): domain Eukaryota; kingdom Metazoa; phylum Arthropoda; class Insecta; order Coleoptera; family Cerambycidae; genus Rutpela; species Rutpela maculata. The sequence continues at coordinate 39,266,581 of OW386287.2, read as the reverse complement.
CCAGAAATGAACCAGAACCCAATGTTGACGGAGATGCAGAAAATGTTTACCAAATTATTCAATAAACTGCATGACCTCGGAAAGCAGGAAAAACAGCAGAACAAAGGAAAGCCGAGTGGTGGTATTAAATGTTACAACTGCGACAAGGTGGGACATATGAAACGGGACTGTTGACAGCAGAACTCGGAGAGTCGAGTAAAAGCTGTGAATGTTGAAGAGAAGCAGGAAAACTATACCAGGGGGGTTGTGCTGGCTAGGGAATGCAGTGACCCCAGAGAAATAAAGATTTCCCAGCTTCGAGAAATTTCGAATAGTCTGCTGTTACAAGGCTATGTAAATGGAAGAAAATGTTTATTTACCATCGACACAGGTACTACGTCATCAATAGTACGGCCAGAATTTATATCGGGTATAAAGATCACCAAGAGGCAAAATGAAGTGATCGTTCGGACAGCTACGGGAGACGGGGCTACGGTTCATGGAGAAGTAGACCTGGGTTTGCAGATTGGACATTTAAGGTTCGACCACAGGGTCATCGTGGCTGACATCACGGATGACTTCATTTTGGGGCTAGACATCATGGAACAGTATGGATTTATTGTTGACGTAGGAAAGCGAGTCTTAAGAATTGGGAACGAACAAATTGTTCTGTCAAAAGTGAACGACCAATGCCAGAAAACAAGGCTATTGACAACGCAGGCAGTCAAGACTCCTGCATTATCCAGGAAACCAGACAAAGAAGATTGCAAGCACTACCCTCAGGTGAGGGTAGTGCTTGCCGAACATGGTTGAAGTCAACACTGCCAAGGTCGATCTTCCAGACAGTTAGTCAAAGAATACTCTGAGGCAAGAGCAATTGCGTGATGTAGAAATCCGACCCATGTTAAGAGCAAAAGAAAAGGGAACGCGTCCATTATGGGAGGACGTTTCCAACAAAGAAGTGGGGCTGAAGGCTTTATGGTCACAATGGGATTCACTTATAGTCGTAGATGGGCTTTTGAGGAGAGCATGGGAAAGCCCAGATGGGAGGCAGGTTGCCATGCGTCTAGTGATTCCCAGGTGTCGTGTACCAGAAGTACTTCAGAAAGCGCATAATGAAACGTCCAGCAGACACTTCGGCATAAACAAGACATTGAGTAGAGCACGGGAACAGTTCTATTGGGTTAATAGTCGCCAGGATGTGGAGGCCTGGTGTCGCAAGTGTAAAAATTGTGCTGCCCGTGGAGAACCATTTTCCGTGAGCAACTACAGAAATGAAAGTCGAGAACTGCCGAAGAATGACCGAGAACAGATGACCAAAGCTAGTAACCGATTGAAGGCTCGTTATGATCAGAATGCCAGTACAGGGGGATTCAAGGTGGGAGATCTGGTTTGGCTGTACAACCCACAGCGGAAGGAATGGAGACCCCCGAACCTCAGTGGGATGGACCGTATACTGTTATTACCCAAATTTATGATGTCGTTTATCGGATTCAACGAAGCAAAAAGTCCAAGTTGAAGATCGTACATTTGGATAGACTGGCAAAATACACCGATGATTCCAAATTGCCTGACCGGGATGTTCAGGCTTAAGGAGGGGGCAGTGTGATGTGTTGCAACCCCTTAAATTAATTCAGATGTATTTGCACCTACTCGAGAAAGAACCTACTAGTAGTAGTTCTAGAGTGATGATATCTGGAATTATCTAAAGAATGGTGGCGTCATCACAGAACAATCGAGATCTGTCATTTTTAGGTATAAAAGACCGCATTCTCGGCGGGTAGTTCAGAAAGTATAGAAAGTTTTGAAGTCTTGGATTTGACAAGTGAGAAGTGAGGTTAAGACTCCAAAGTGAAGACAAAGTGATAAACATTGTTATTTTTAGTCAGTAAAGTTCATTCAAGTTAATAATCAGTATTGTGAAGTATCCAGTAAATTATTTAATAAAGTGTGTTAGTGGTTATCTCTTGTTATAATTTTTGGAACCCACGGAATTTGCAAGGGTAGTTTCCTAGGGGTGGAAACACGTTACAATATATACCTTTCATTGTTGATATTTTTGTTATGTAAAAATTAGAATTTTTCCATTTTAAACAAAACTGTGTTTTAAATCAAGTACTAGTATATTTTTTTTTCTTGTTCAGGTACTTTTTTTGTCTCTAAGAAAGTGTGTATGCAGGGTTTATATTTCAAATGCCACACCGTGTAACGTGAGGCGGTAGAATATTGTATTATCTATTCCGACTCCTTCGACAAACGGCAGCAGGAAAGTTCCGTTCGTTGAAAATTGCATGAAGTCATTTTCAAAGAAAAAGTGTCTTCAATCTGGGGCACACGACTGTACAGTAATTGTCAATAGACATGGGGCATTCGACAATCTCCTCTTTAGGAAACTTGATAGGTACTCTTTTCCGCATTTACTTGACAGACGGAATGTCTCTAAAGGAGATCTAGTCTCGACCAAAACTGCAATATATCAACCCCATTATACCTTTATAGAAACTGTATCTTATTAAGGTCGTATATAGAGTTATAAAATAAGAGAAACAGCAAACAGCACTACAAATTGCGTGGGATCGTTTATTTTTATAAACTTCTGCGGTTTCTTATCCTTTTGACAGGCGTTGCTAAATATACACAATCAGGCGGGATAAATTAGCCATAAATCATGGTGAAGAACTACAATTTGCTACTTTATATCGAGCTGCGCCGTTACGAAATTTATTATTGCAATCCCATTAGGTAGAAGGCCACTCGGCCTGTACGTAGTTTTTGCGAGTTTTATGCCTCTATAAAACCTCTCAACATAAAATATTATTTTGCACTGAAATAATTAACGGCTCTGCAGGAAGATTCTAGTGAATCTTAATTATCTGAGTTTGTATTACATTGGGTCTTTTATTAAAGGAGGTTTTATTAGTTGAGATAGATAAAAAAATATTCAGCTACTGGAAGTGGTTGGAAAAAAAAGTTGATAACTGGGTTTGTTGTCGCTGGAGCTATACGATGGAGGTCTCTGTTCCGCGGGTGCTAGAACTTACGCTTAACGCCCCATCGTGGTCCGTGACACGGTCAATTCTTTTTTGATGGAGAGTGAACGCAAAAAAGTGATGTTTGATATATTATTGAAATTAGAATAACATCTAGTGAAAAGGCAGAAGCTGTGCAATCTTAGACGAGGAAAGCTTTTGTTAAAAAAGACAATTTTTTAAAATACTAGTTAACGCAAGTATCAAAAGTAAGATATAATGATTAAATAATAAAAGTTGAAGTTAAAAATTCAATGTTTAGTCTCTTAATGTAAAAAATACAAATAAAATCTTTAATTCTCCCTAACACAAAAATAAAAAAATAGAAAGAAAAACCAATGTACCAAATAAAAAAAAAATTTAATGAAAATGAGGAGCAAGTAAAAAATTTAGGTATATTATAATAAAAGTTAGTGGATATACAAGAACGCAAAAAACTTGTTTTTTGTACTTTGCAACTTTTCTATTTGCGTGTTCCAACTTAAGAAGTAACGCAAGTGAGGTTAACGCAGTTGAGGTTTCGATTTAAATTTTCCGCTAAAAAGCCGATAATGTACTTAAAAAATAGCGCCATTTTAAAAATATATTCTAGCAAAATATCAAACAAATGATAACTAAATAAGTAACATATTATTTCTTGTTGAAAAATGTGAGACATTATGCTTATCGTTTCTATGAATATAATCATTTTGGCACCAAACCAGTAAAAATTAGCACTAATTACTCACTTCTTTCCAGAGCTAGAACCTCAACTGGTAATATAAAATATATATCCTTACATTTAAGGAAGGTCATCACCACCCACTTGATTCTAAGCAGTAAAATCAACGTGTTAACTAAAGCGAGAATGCTTACTAGACACTTAATAAAGTAGCGTTTTGAAGATAAATTAATTTTTAAAGTAGGTACCATATTTTTAAAAGTTAATACATGTTTTGAGTTTTTCAAGACGTTTGTTCTTTCTTTTAAATCTATATTTTTTTTATTAAGTACTAAAAAAATATTTTTGGACAGGTCAAAGTCTAATACATTGGGGTAAGGACAGTTAACAAACGTGAGATCTCACATACTGTATAAAACAGAAAGAAAATGATTAATTCGAGAAAAATATTAAACAACTGAAAACAACTATTTTTCTTTTAACTGAACTTTTATGGCGAAGGGGCTGCAAAATGCACGTTTTCGTGCGATTTCTATGTTACCACATTTTTGCGATTCTATCGAAATTTCAGAAAAAAAATGTTTTTCCTCATAAGAATTCACAGGAAATTTCATGGCTTTAGAGGCACATGTTAGTATTAACTGATTTTAATCAAATTTGGAGATCATTTTTTTGGTATTGCGAACAAATCTGAGGGCGAGGGGTCAACCAAAATTTTGTACACCCGATTTCCTCTTTGACGAAGATTATACAGATTTCCTCCAGATATCCTCGGATGTCCTTAAGATTTCCTGGGATTTCCTAAGATTTCCTTAAGATCTCATCGGATTTCCTTAAGATTTGCTCGAATTTTTTTCAAAAAAATTTTTCAACAGGGGGGGGGGCAGAAATCCGAAAAGCAAAAGATTTCCTGAGATTTCCTCGGATTTCCTTAAGATTTCTTCAAATTTTTTTCAAAAAAATTTCTGAAAAATTTCTGAAAAATTTCTAGTCGGTCTAGTATACACGTAGGCATAGTTGCAGTGGTAGATCCATTAATATCCGTCAAAATGAACCTGAGTAACGATCATTTTAAATATCACGATCCTAATTTAATAAACTAGGTATTCCACATCGTGCAAGTACAGTAACTCTAAAAAAATGGTTTTTTTTTGTTCAAATAGGCTAGAATGTCAGGAAACGTTGAGATTTTAAGTTTAAGCAAAACAAGTCCTTTCTATCTGTTTATGTCCACGATCACTCCGGAACGGTTTATGATATTGACTTGAAATTTGGTACATCTATGTATTATACCGAGACCTGGAACTAGATTATGTTTTGTTCACATTTCGTTGAAGGGTTGAGGGATGAATGGAGGTAGTAGGCAAAGCAAACAAATAAAAGTTTGTAATATTGGAATTTAGTGTATGTACGAGAAGCCAAGATCTCAATTTTTTTTTGACTGATGCCCTTTACCATCTTCACACTTTTAATAATAGGGTGAGGGATAGTGGCGTACTTGGATAAGAAATTTGGATGTGAAAGTAGTGATTCCTTAAGCAGCAATTTTTTTTATTATCATAATACTTTAGTCTATATACAGTGTGCGCCACTTAAAACTCCCCAGGCTTGCAACTTCCTTATTTTTTAAGCGACGACCATGTTAGGCACATCAAATCGTAGATATTTTTAAGACATTTAAACATGTATACAGTGATTTAAAACAAAAATTGAAAAAATTGTTAAGGAAGAAAACTTAATTTTCTTGAATACTTTTTTACCTCATCCTGTACATGAACTGCGTTAATGTTTTATAAAGGTTTTCATTAACTTCAATTTATTTTATTACGTCATATTCGAAATTCTTTTTGGTTTTAGAGAAAGAAATTAAAAACACTCTTTCCGATTCCAAACTGATTTTTTTTTTTTTTTAATAACTTTGAAGAGAATGTAAATAATAATTTTATGCTTTATTTGTGAAAGATATATCACAAACAATATTCAACGTAACAAAACAGCAACAAGAAATAAAAGAAATAAATATTTTTAAAAACTTATATTAAAATGTACTAAATAGGAAATTGGAAAATTTTTGTTTTTAAAAATTTTTTATTTTAATAACATAAATTGAAGCGTTATAACCGTTATAAGAAAACATTAACACAGTTCATGTACAGGGTGAGGTAAAAAAATATTCAAAGAAATTAAGTTTCCTTTCTTAACAATTTTTTCAAAATTTTTTTTTTAAATCACTCTGTATGCATGTTCAAAGGCTTTAAAAATGTGCCCAACATGGTCATCGCTTCAGAAATAAAAAAGCTACATGTCTGGGGACTTTTAAGTGGCGCACTCTGTATACAGGCATTTTTAGAAATATTGCTATGGCAGATTTACCATGAGAAATAATAAAGATAATTCAAATTCTGTTGGCAAGTGTTAAATAGTTAAATTATTAAATTAAATTAAATCATTATCATCTGCATAATATATTTTGGCACCATATTTTTTATGCATCACATATAATCTTATCGCTTTCTTACATGCTTCAGAAATTAAATATATTTCGAGTATTTATGAACTTAAATCTGTCTATTTTCTAGCAGTATTATTACTTACTTATGGCATCGGCTTGGGTGAAGCCTATTCAAATGTACTAGGAATCATTAGGTAATCAACTGAAAAACTTAAGATCTAGATTTTTAAGATTTAAAATATGTGATGTAAGAAAATTGTACTTAAATATTTTAACAAATATGTCAAGATACAAAAATTACTCTTTTATATAAATATACAAGGCATAAGACACAAGACACATCAGTTTTAAATTTTAAATTAAATTTATAAATTAATTATTAGATATGTATATAGATAAAAAAAAATATGAACAAAATAAAACGCCTTATCCAGGAAAAATGATGGCTTGTTTTTAAAAACCAGAGAAATTTTTTATATTTTAAATTTGGCAAGGAAATTTTTATAAGAGCTTACGTTATGACTTTGTACCAATAATGTAATCACAGTTATCCCAAATGAATTAGGCTACATGGCTGCAGAAGATGCATACTTTTCATTAATTTAATCACAATTGACATACGGTATTTCCTTCTGGGGTGTATGCAGTAATTATTTAATGCATATGATATTAGTAATTCAAAAGCGTGCTGTTCGGCACCTATGGTAGGTGGTAAGCGAGAATTAGTGATTCATGTAAAAAAAAATTTTGGTCTATATAATTCTGTAACGGTCAACTTTTTAAATTAAAAATAATCTTAAATTATTATTAAAATTCGTTAAATTATATTATTTTATATCTTTACTACAAAAATTACCTATTTCGTTAGTTTTGTTAAACAAGATTTAACGCCGCCGTTGTCGTACGGTTAATTGTTTACGAGTTAGCATTCCAGAAATTCCATTAAATGCGCGGGTATATGGCTAACGCTGGAAATTTTCCTTCAATAAGCGGGCGCAATTATGACATAATGCCTAGTTGCCTTGGTTACCGCTCCAGAAAATAGTTTGTTTAGGTGCGAATATAAAAAAATTAATGTTATGTAGATACTCCCCACACTGGCTGCAGGCCTGAAGGTCGTTAAAATTATGGCTGGAATTTGAGCCATTCTAGTGTTTATGAGATTTAACTTCTTTGGTGAATTGTACCAAGTAGTTGAAAAGTTAACACCAAAATATGTCTAGAATGGACGTTTCTGAATTAAAGTAACTTTTAATAAGTGTAATGCTTGCTGCTTTACGTGTAGTTTAATTAGAAATTACAGTTTAGAGTTAGTGTTAATATACCTATAATGGTATAGTTATGCAGTTTGTTGAGGCTGAAACTGGTACTGACCTATAATTAGAGCTTGTAACTTCATCCCTTTTGCTGCAGTTTTTGTAAGTACATTTACCTTTTTACTTTGTGTATACCATCAACTGAGAATAGCTCTGGACTACATTTCATTAACGTTTTACATTGTAGCCAAAGACGCCGATTTGGTGCGACGTTCAGTGTTATGTGCGGGCATTTCGTTATTTGATTAAACACACTAGTTACACCCTTTTCGCGAGTGCTCGTCCCGTCTCTTAATGACTGTTAATAAAAATTTCTTATTTAATACCTGTAAATAATTTTCTGTGCAGAGCACATTACGTTTTTTGTATATATCTTGTAGCTTAAAATACTACTATGTATTTCATTGCCTATGCTATTACCTTTATTTACGTTTAGATATCTGATTATGTAAAATGTCATTTAATCTTTTCATTTAGTAATACTACGTTCCCCAACTAATAATTTAGTTATCTATCTTTTTGAAGTATTTACAGTAGTTTTTATGTATTGTGGCCTTCTGCCAGTAATTATGGATTTATCTTCGTAAGTTACCGTATATATTTACCTCTTTTAGTATCTGATAAATCTGTCTGTCTCTCTGTACATCTTACATTCTGTTTGATCTTTGTAACCGTAATCCAAGCACATACTTTGCCCACACTGATTTGTCAATTGCTCTACCATACCTTTCATATTTACAATAAATTTTGTTAATTAGTTATTTTTTATTTCAAAAGTTTCTTAGTTACGAATTTTACCTTATTATATTCTGGACTAGAATTTATTTTCTTTCTTTGAAGTAATATATGCTAGGTTTTCGATTTAAATTAATAGATTCGCTTTTGCTCATTTTTACCTTCAAAATATAATTTTTTATAGAATAGCTGGGCTATAATACTCTTTGTCTCTTTTTGGGGACTGTAATAAAGATAATTTCCTTTTAAGAAAATAACAACGTTATGATTCTTACAGTGATTTCCATCTAAATTTTGGAAACAGTGTGTTTAATTCATAAACATAAAGTAATGTCAGTACTAGTTCTCCCCCATTATGTCACTCGACAAAATAAAAACTTTACCAATACCAAGATCCTCTCTTTACTACTACTACTTTATTATCTGCAAGAGTTATAAGATGTGTAATAACCTGCCTAATAATCATTAATTCAAATAATAATTTCAGGAAGCCGGTTAAAAGTTTGCTCATTGTTAAACCCTATTATAAATTTAGAAGAATATTATGACGATAGATTTGAATGTAATGTAATACCTTAGTTATATTTATTTTTTTAATTTTAAATTGTTTTTTATTGTATTGCTATTTTCTGTGTGCTTTTTGTTGTCCATATTTTTACTTGTTTATATACACATTGTTCCCTTTACTTTTTTAATGAGAATTTTTCTCTGGACAACAAAGCATATTTTAATTGGATTTGATAATTTGCTAATGTGTTGTTCTACAAGTGTGAACTTTTCAAACTTCTTCGAAATTATTTTTATTCTTAAAAACATAGGACGTATTTTCCCATAAACTGGAAGATGCCGTTAATATATTTTCACTTTTAAAATACCCTTTCCAACTGGATGACGATTAATATTATTATTATACAAGGAAGTGAAATGATCAACGTAACGATTTTGCTTTTCAGGTAGATCTCACATTGCAAATATTTTCTTCAAACGAACATTGTATAGTTCGTACATCTATCAACCATATGGTTAACATTACCATGTAATAATTATCAGAGTGTGTAGTTACATTCTGCTATACTCACATTGCCTTAAGAAGGATGATAATTTTCCATGTGTTTCTATTTGAACACTTAAAGTAAGAGGAAGTACCTAGAAAACAGCATTATTGTACACGCAAATAACATATTCTTTATGTTTGCCTTTAAGCTGTGCTAGTTCCTTGTCCAACACATCGAGATTCGATTTTTAGATACATGCAGATTTATTGGAACTGAAATAAATATCGTTCGGAAAAATTCCAGTTCCAGTGTCCTGAAAGGGTATACGGTTTTATTTATGTCCCAACTTTAGATGCCACGCCACGGTCCCCCAACTTTACTTCTCATGTCAAGGTCATCGTAGTATTTTAAATATGATTCTAGGATTTCATGTACACGTTGCTGTGTGTCTTTCGCTGCAATATACTGGATATTGATTAATTAAATTTAACTGAATTACATAAACTTGTTATAATAATTTACTTAAGTATTAATCATCCAGAAAATGAAAAGCAATGGAATATTACAATTTTATAAAAAGAGACACTGCTAGTAGACAAGGCGAAAACCTCACCTTCGTATGAAAAAATTTTCCCATTCGATTTTTTTGCATATTCACGTTCGTGATATGCCCCTGATAGTCCCTTCAAATTAGGAAAAATGAAAGAAAATTTTCCCACAGTTATAAGGCCTATAAAAAGTGAAGTAGTTGGAATTCGCCAGACAATCCGGAATTGCGAAACTGGTCAAAATCGGCAATTTCCGAAAAATCTCAAATTTTATGGAAATTTTTTAATGTTTACTTATCACTCTATATCTCCCTTAGTTTTAGTCCGATTAAATTGAAATTTTTAGGAGAGCCAATTTAGACCTTTGTTATCATGACATGATAGAAATGCAAAAAAATTTACGTGTCACCAGTAATATTTTCTTAAAAAGTTGGTGACACGAAATTTGTTAAAAATGCAGCAACAAATACTGGATCGAGAAAACTTTTTTGTTTTTAAAGATATATGTATATAGTAAGCTACAAAGTTGTAGCCAAAGAACCACATAAACTTTTTTATTCTAGTGATTTTTTTGATAACTTACTTAGTTTTCAAGAAAACGGTGCTGCAATATAATACTTTGACCGCCGCGTCGCATCGCAAGATAAAAGATTGGGTTGGCTTATACCGCGGCTTTGTTTCTCGCCTTTCAGAACGCCCCGCATGGCAAACAGATTATATATTGACAATATTTACAGGATCTTCATTTTTACACGCCTTGAGTTCAGCTCTCAGGTATTTTGCAAACTTATATAGGTACATCTGCTTGCAATTTATAAGGCTAATTTTGGACCATACCTAATACTGTTTCAGAATCGGAAGACGATTGAGCATTTTTTAGAGAATCTACTCCATTGAGAACTGTTTTTGTAGAACACACGTAGCTAGATAATTTGCCGTTGCGGAGCAATACCATAACTTTATCATTAAATTGTTGCTTCAATTTGTTAATTATTTCGTCTGAATGAGGATAGGTTGGGTACCACTCGACGTTTGATGACCTTGCTTCTTTCTGTAACATGGTCCTAATATCAGCAATGGTAAGAACTGTATTTCGAATAAGCAATGTATTTTCCAAACTTGGCAACACTTAGAAAAATTTCATTCAATGTTAAAGTTACCTTTATTTTTAAATAATTTAATGTACACACATTGTTATAAGAATCTCCTACTAGGTGTTTTCTAGTTTTTTTTTTTTTTTTTTCATGAAATTGGTTCATTTTTTCATGACCACAATATACTTTCACTCACAGGGCCTGGACCAAAACATATTTTCTTAATTAAAAATTCGGTGTTACTTCGAATTTTCACCTGGTTGTGCCTTATGTCTTAATGAACTCATATCGGTCCTTTTGTGCTATTTTATGGCTTTCAGACTTGTATGTTATAAGCAATATTTTTTTAACAAAAATAATCAAAACTTGCTAAAAATATAGGAATATAAATAACTTTCTCCAAATACCTAGTAATTCGCTTAGTAATTACGTATTTCTGTCATTTACCCGCTTGCCTGAATGTTTTCATAATAAGTTCTATAATTTAAAATCACATCACGCAGTTGACATAATTTTTATGACTTTCGCAATTTTTGCAAATGGCGAAATAACATAAGTGAACAATATGCGTTCCAAATACCTTAGGTCGCCATTAAAAACCACACTGAATTACTTTCTATTTCGAATTTTTCATTTATACAGCATTGTTTCCAACCACAATGCCTACTGCCATTATGTACACCTAATGCCATGCCTAAGTAGTCATATAGCTCTCCCATAACAATACATTATAAACATAAGCAATACGTAAGTAATAATTTACAAGACACATATTTCAGAATTGCTAAGAACAATGCGAGTACGAGAGCTCCTGGAAGCAACGCTGTGATTACAATATTTCTAGACTGAAGTATATATAGTGTGCTTAAAATGCCTACAAGGATATTTTAACATAAATTTTTAGGAAAGATATTTTATGTGACTGCGGAAGTGGTTCATAAAACTAATTATCATGTAAGAATCAGTTCTTGAATGTGTTTTTAATTTCATCCATTTAGAAAACGAATTACTTCTATTCATATACAGTATGTCTATGAATTTACAAGAGGAAAATTCGTTTTGTTTTTCTTATTTCTGAAAAATTTAGTATCACAGCAAAATGCGTAATAATAGTATATTATTCAACGAGCGATAATGTAGGTAATAACTCACGCAGATGAAGTTTACAGCACTCGCTTGCGGCTCGTGCTGTAATTCAACAAGTGAGTTATTACCATTATCGCAAGTTGAATACTATACTGCGATTTCTCGGGTAATAAATTATGTATTGTATCATTAGCTACTGGTCTTCATTCTGATGGTATACATATTAGTTCATCTTCACTAACCGAATTCATCATTTTTAGCACAATTATTACTTAACTTGATTTGAAAACGTGGAAACTATTCAAACATGATAAATCACCTTCCTCCCCTCAATAATAATGGACCGTTCTATTTCACCGTATCGGAAAAGAATTCCTCTCGGACAGAGCCACCTTCGTGTCGCGCGTTATATCGATTGGACAGGCTAGGCATGAAGATAAAGGAGATTGGCACTGTACCTAGTGATTTATAATAACTCACTCATTATAACTCATGCTATTTGTTTATGGATACTATTATTTATTCCAAAGCAGTTCATTAGTTAGTATATAATCTAATATAGGCACGGTAGCTCAATCGGTTAAGGCGTATTGAGTGGCGAATACGCTGATCGACTCGCTACCGCGCTCTGGGTTCGACCCCCAGCCCCGGTATTGACAACACCGGTGGGTGTGGATGTATGTCTGCGTTTTTCCGAATGTGTAACCCCCTTCCGGACAGCCTTGGCTTTGGATTTGGGGGTTGTCTACTATCTGTGGTGTGTTTAAGTGTAGATAAAATGGTTTTTTCTAGATATAGTATTGCTACTTTCTTGAGGAAATATTCTGTCAGTACAAAATCAGAAATAATATATTCCCAACCATCACCCGACGTTCGATAAAAACATAGCATCTTCAGGCTATAATAAACAAGCTTACTTAATATTATTATACCTATCTGATATAATCAAATAGGTATATAGTACAGTAACTTGGTGATCTCACTCGGACTAATTCTATGTTAGTTCTAAATTCAAATATTTTTGGATATTTTGATTCAAAATATATGAAATATTAAAAAGGAACAAGGGTGCTTTTTCGTTAGGATTGGTTTCATCGCAGCTCAGAGGCTTCGAAAAAAAAGTGACTAATTGGAACGTGTAAATCGTCGAATTCTACCCCATAAAACCTCCTATAATGTTATTTTTGCTTTAATACCCACCGAGTTACAAGGGGTTAAAAACGTTGACTTTTAAGCAAAAAACACTTATTTTTAAAAGATTTTACGCAAATTACTCAAAGAGGATCACATTTTCGGAAAAGTTTGTCATAACAAAAAGTTATCTTATGAAATAACAAAAATAATACCTGAAATTAAAATTTGTTTATGCTCGTCGTTGCCGAGATACAGTTAATGTTAGGTGCATATGAACGTAGCCCTGAAAAGGTCACACTTTTCAAGCAGATATAATTCTGGTTTAAAAAAACCTTTTAACTTGTACCTTGGACCAAATTATAGCTTAAAATTTTCGTTTGGCAAATTTTGATATCTGCAAACTCAAAAATGATAGGAAAATAAAGGCAAAATTTTGATTTTTTACACAAAAAGTGCCCGTTTTTTGGTTCAGGTAAATTCCAAATTAAAGAAAAAATTCTAGATCGTGTTTTTTGTTAGTCCAAACTATTATGTATACGCTGAAATTTTTTGACCCTGATGGATGCATTATCTAAAAGATTTTACATTTAATGTATTTGGAGAATTTTTGAAAAATTTTTCGGCTTTAAGGTTAAATAACTTAGCAGGAAGCATCTTAGCTGAATGTTACTAGAGACAAAAAGTTATTGCAATAAGCTAAGGAAAATGCTGCTTTTGCTTTTACTTTTTTTGCTTGCTTTTTATAAAAATAATAGCTTAGGAGTAGAAGTTTTTGAAGTTAACTGTTCACGTTTTTTTTTTTTTTTTTTAATTGACGCATTTAAGATGAATGTAGAAAAACTGACAACCTCTGTACTGGTTTGACCTACTTGACCTTAAAGAGGATTAAGAGACCTTGAATTTTTTTTTTTTTAATGATTTTTAGCGTTAATTGCAAAGGAGATATGATCGAAATAAGGAGGGCGCCTCAAATTACGATATTGCTCATTTGGCGGTAATATCTCACAATATTTTTAATTATAAAGGAATAATCACAAATTTTATACTTTTTTTATATTAATTCGTATGAAGACGAATAATTATATTAAATTTAGGTTAAATCTCTATATATAGTTAATAAAATTGGAACATATTAATTTGCTACACCTTAACACGTTGACTGTCCCGTGACCCACCTGGGTCGCGGCGAGGGTCATGGACTCTGGGTTTGCAGAATCCATGAACCGTATATAGGCCACGCGTTACATATTGTTTGAAGCGGTGCATTTCTCGCGGACTAGGAAATACATAAACTTATTATTATATGGACTCCCAAGTACAGGCCAGAATGTTAGTCTATATAAGTGTGACCCATATATGGCCCACAGGACGTGGCGAAAATCTACATATAAATTTTATTTATTGTACACAGTGTTTCGCGTGAATTATATATGGGCACGGGACTTTGGAAAATATAATTACACTTACAGTGGACGTGACATGGTTCCCGTTAATACGGCCAGTCAACGTGTTAACATAAAGGCCCGATCCAAATTCGTAATCGGCAACCCCAAAATCATAAATAATATTAGTTTCATTAATAAATTCCCAGTACTTCCTTTATACATATTTTTTAACTTTAGGTGTGGTTTTTAGGAGTAACAGTAATTATTAGTGTAAGAGTAATTATTAATGTCTCAAAATCTAACAATCTGCTAATAAAGTCCTAACAAAAAATAATTATTCATCTATTTTATCCCTTTTATATCGGCCATATTGAGGGTGCAACATAAAATTTTTAACTTCTAACTTCGCATTCGTGACCAGCGAACCCAAAAGCCTAAATAATTTTCATTAATTTATTCTGAACACTTCGTTAATCATTGATTTTTAATTTATGAAGTTGATACCTTAAAGTTTAATAATCCGTAAAAAAAAATTCTAAGCCGCTATAAAATTAGTCCGAAGTTTAGGTACTTTTTGACACCATGTGACTGTACTAATATTATAACCGGATAAACATTTTTAATAATCATCGTAGAAAAAAATATATTATACAGAAAGCCCTTTCATTACATGCTGAACTTAACTATTAAATAAAAAAGCATGTGTGCCTGCAGGGGCGGACTAACCGGCTACGGGGCCCTGGGCTATTAATGCTTGCCATCTCAGAAGATATTATTTTTTTTTAAGATCAGGTTAGATCACGCACCACCAAGACACGTTTCACTTTGTTTTGGCGAAATACTGAACTAAATTATAATAATAATACAGTACAGGGAATAGTCATAATCATACCGTATTTGGTTTTTAAGTTCGTTTTCAGCGTTCGGGGGCCCCCTTGAACATCCGGGGCCCTGGGCTTAAGCTCCTAAAGCCCCCCCTTTAATCCGCCCCTGTGTGCCTGTGTGTATGTGTGTGTAGACACGATAACTTTTATTGGACATAACATTTTTAAAAAATTGAATAGTGGAAGCCGTTTCTTTGTGATAATTAATCATAACAAAATAGATGAAAACACTTTTCTTTGTTTTATATCACTAATTTATTTATAACTAACTAAACGTTACAAACCATTTAAATTATGAGTGCATAATTCATATATTAATGTCTTAATTTAAGCATACTCATATATATTACGTTACACTCCTACACAAATAAACTACTTGAAATCTATCTGGTCGGACTTTTTCTACTTAGTACTTACTAGGAACTAAAAAGCATTCTATACTTAAGACTTATCGCTCCATTGCGTGCGTAATTACCAATACATGCCGTACCTACGTATATTTACATTATCTTAACTTTAAGATTAAGTTCATGTCGGAGAGAATACATGAATGTATAATTAACGCCTAATTAAAAGTTTTTATATGATGCCGCATTCCTCTAAACCACTTTTGATTGAACGGAAGTCACTATCTTTTTGGAAATTAAGAATATAAAATTTAGCTTGTTCTTTCAGCTTATACAGAATGAATGGTATTTTTATTTCGAAATTTCGTAAATAGTGTTTTAACAAAAAAAAAATGTATTTTCGGTCGCTGAATCCAAATCCGAAGTCAAAAAAATCGTACACCCCCAAAATCATTAGTTAGACCCAAAAAACACCCCTGGAATTGGGTAAAAAAAAGATTAAGCTACGATAATAGTTGTTACATCTTAACCAATTGAATTATACAAATTAGGGTTAAACAGCAGCGTACATACAATAGATATGAAACACATCCCCAGTAAGGGGCGAAAACTACCCCCCATATATAAAGAAATCGATCCAAAACAGCAATGACTGCTGAAAAAGTTCGAAATGTCTAAGTTTTGTTAAAGTGATAAGAAACTGCATCAGGTCCAACGTAATCTCCATCTGCCCCTGTAGAGGTGAGAACAACCACCCCCCAAGTTTAAAGGACACGAGAAAAACAAGAAAAAACGTAAAATCCAACAGGATTTCTATTTTTATGGATACTATGATTGGCTGAAATTGCATAGTACTCTAAAATAGAACTAGAAATTACGTACCATCAACGTTCTACAGTGTCAATCCTCAGAGGGTATGAAAACTACCCCCTATGTAAGATTTAACTATAAAAATTCGAATTACCTGCGTTGTGTGGAAGTGAGAAGAAACTAGGCTATGTTCCACGCTGTGCTTGAAAACCACCCCCACGGAATTGCGATCTGTAGGATGCTGGAAAAACAGAGAGAAACTAACCGGATTTACATTTTTATGGATGCTATTATTGGCAAAATTTGTGTTGTACACTTGAAACTCATGTCCTATCAATGTTATTAAGTGATACCCCCAGAAAGGTAGTTTTCGCCCCCTAGGGGAGTGGAATTGAATAACAACAGTGGTACGTGACTTTCTAAGTCTAACTCTGACAACTGTGCGATTTTAACCAATCACAGTATCCATAAAAATGGAAATACTTTTGGATCAATGTTTTCTTCTTGTTTTTCTGTGTCATTTAAGATGAGGGATGATTTTTGGCAGCGCTATTGGGGTAGTTTTCAATAACTGAGCCAAAACTACTGCAGACTCTTCTCACCTTTACAAACCTCTGGAGTTTAGAGCTTTTTTGAGGGTCACTGCAGCCTTTTTCAAGTTGAATCTTGAATGGGGGTAGTTTTCACATCCTCTGAAAGTTGACACTGTAGGACGTTGATGGTACGTACGTTTCTACTTCTAGTTTAGAGTAAGTACTACGCAATTTTAGCAAATCATAGCATCCATGAAAACAGAAATTCAGTTGGATTTTAAGTTTCTTCTTGTTTTTCTCGTGTCTTTTAAACTTAGAAGTGGTTGTTCTTAACCCGACAGGGATTGAGAATAACAGTTTATGAAGATTACGTCGGACCTAATGCAGTTTCGCCCCTTACCGGGGATGTGTTTCATATCCATTGTATGTACGCTGCTGTCTAACCTTAATTTGTATAATTCGATTGATTACGATGTAACAACTATTCTCGTAGCTTAATCTTCTTTTTACCCAATTCCAGGGGTGTTTTTTGGCTCTAGCCAACAATTTTGGGGGTGTACTATTTTTTTACCTCCAATTCGAATTCAGCGACCGAAAATACATGGGGATACATGGGTCTGGCTCGCTTGTCTGATTTTTTTTTTGTGGGGCTGTGATATTGTGGAATAAAATTTCATCGTCGCCGAGTTAATGGAACCTTATTACTTAACTTAATATCGATATTGAAGTCGATTAAAAATAAGTTTGAATTCGATATTAGGTCATAAGGTTCGATTAACTGGGCAACGGTGAATTTCACAATGAAGGCTGTTCCATTTTTCGGCAAAAATATTTTCACATTGTTTAGTAGCCTCTTTAGCTCTGTTAGCTCTGTTAGTTCATACACAAATTCAGCATTAAAATTACTCTTTCATAATATGAAACTAAACAATTTTTCGAATGTAGATGCATTTAAAACGTTGTATTTCTCCATGGTGCGATCAGAAATTTGAGTTTGGTGTGATAATTTGGAACCCCATTTATAATATTCATTTATAAGCAGTAAAAAAGGTTCAACGAGAGTTTATGAAGTATTTTGTCTTCTCTATCCAGAGCAAGGATATCTAAACGCTTTGTTATTAAAAAGATTGCATATGAAGTCATTAGAGAATGGAGGGATTGTCATTACCTTAGTATTCTTGTATAAACTATTTAACAATTTAATTGCCTGCCCAAAGTCTCCCATTTATACTATGATCGAATTATCTAACAATTTCAGCGGTAATAACCGCTGAAATTGTTAGATAATTCGATCATCTAATAATAATTAGACGAACAAAAAATCGCAGTATGTGTGAGGCATTCTAAAAAAGAAGAAGAAGAAGAAAGGATAACAGTTTATTCTAGGGTGGGTCTCATAGCCCCTCCGGTTTCCAAATTGTCTTTTGGAGTATCCATACCTTCTAGTAAGTGCAGATTAAAAGAAACTAATTATGACTATAAAATATCTAGGGGTTCGTTCGGATTCTCCACTGTCCATGAACGAGACTATACGTAAAATGTACTCCCTATCTAGGGATCTGTGTCGTTGATGTTCCTACTGGTGTGTAATTACTAATTACATAGAATATGAGCGATGGTTTCATCCTTTACCCCACACATCCGACAAATTCACCTTCATTGTATGTAAGCTTGCTTAAGGTGTCCTGTTATCAGGCCTACTACCTGTCTCATTCGTTCACTATCAATTCCAAGCATCCATTGTACTGTGCAGTTAGTCAGTTAAAGGCCCCTTTACATTGAGTCTCCAATTCCGGGAATTTGAGCTCACTGGTTGTTAAACTGTGCCACGACCTGGTCTCGTAGCTCTGATTGAATCAGACTTCTTGGCGAACAGAAGTTTTATTCAGACTCATGGAAAGAAGTTTCAACTTCCTCTGTCAAACGGTCTGTTCGTTTATTGCCTTCCATGCCTCTAACTATGTCCAGGCATTCATACAAGTTTAATATTTGCACAACTAAATCAAGACATTCTGAAAGTTCAGTTGCCACTTAGAGGGAGCTTTGTTTCAAGAGCTCTCAGAGCTGCCTGACTATCTGAATCTTGGATTGTTTGGCGGGGGGTGAGCTTGCACTCACGTGCACTCAGGCCCCGTTGTGCTACCCCGTAAGTGGTGACATGTCCACCGAGCCTCTCATTCCTCAAGTCCCCCAGTATGGATCCTCTTTTCATTGAGAGAGAATGGCAGTAACACAGCACATGCTCGCCAGTCTCGTCATCTAGATTACACCCTCTACATTTGGGGTTGTCTATAACCAAGCCCAAATGTGTATGTGGCATGTGTATTATTGAGTGTAGATCTAGATCTTCTGAGTAGGTCCCAGCTTCTGATCCACAGTCCATTTTTGAACCGTCGGGGTAGATTAATATGTCCGGCTCATCATTTCCGGACACGCTCAAGTTCTTGTTAAGATTATATATAGGGTGGATACGGGCATGTTTCGTAGCCGTGTCCTATATCATTGGCCTACAAGATTGCAATCTCAGAGCAGTCCTCAATGCCACTTTCTCTATGTATAAATTTAGAGGGGGATGCAGAGTATAGTCTCCAATGCAGCTGAAGGCGTTAATTTCATTGCACCAGTAACGCAGAGGCATGCCAGTCTTTGAACATTCTCCAGTTGAGATGCTGATATTTTTTTCCTTACCCTAGACCACCAGACTATGGATTCGTAACAAAGCATGGATCTTATCAGAGCAGTGTGCAGCCAGACTATCGCTGCATATGTAAATGTCAATTAAACCTCTTGAGGTATCCGCCTGCACACAAGAATGGCATATATATCTGCTTAGAATACATTTAAGTGCTTACCAAATGATCTAAGAGTTTTTGGGTTGCTTTCATGTACGAAACTCAAAAAAAAATCTTCGAGTAGATATTTCAGGATATTCCTCTAAAACACCTAAATTTAGAGGCTGTGCATTTAACGTCAAATGCATTCCCTATTTTGAGATCCAAGTTTAAAATCGCGTTTGCAAACACTACAATATTACTTCCACGTCCAGTGGAAGTATAGTAACGACAAAAAAATTTTTAAAAATTTTTATTGTCCAAATAGGCTTAAAATGTCATGAAACGTCGAGATTTTAAGTTTGAGCGAAAACAAAATTTCTGTCTGTCTGTCGGTCTGTCTGTCTGTCGGTCTGTCTGTCTGTCGGTCTGTCTGTCTGTCGGTCTGTCTGTCTGTCGGTCTGTCTGTAACTTTTTTTTTGTGCGCACGTTTACTCTGGAACCGTTTAAGATATTGACTTGAAATTTGGTACACATATGTACTTTAACGAGATCTAGAACTAGATTATATTTTCATCTTGTTCCGTCGAAGGGTTGGGGGGTAAATTGGGGTAAATTTGGGGTAAATGGGTAAATCAAGCAGGTAAGAGTCCATGAAATTGGTATTTAGTATATATAAGAGAAGCTAAGGTCTCAAAAAAATTTTTGGCATTAGCCACCCCCATTACCACCCCCACCTCCTTATTAAAGAGGATGAAAAAAAATTGTGATTTAGTGTATGTACAGGAACCAGAAACCTCAAAATATTTTCTTTACTTCATCCACCCCCCATTGCCACCCCCCTATTACCACCCCCACCCCACTACCGATGTGGGGTATCGTTTTATGGGTTTTTGGGGTAGAGGATTTCAAATATTATATTATTAAAGTTCCATAAAGAATTATTTTCACATACAAAGTTTTTTCGTTGTGAGTGACTTGGATAGAGAATCTGGATGTGGAAGTAGTGATTCCTTGGGCAGCGGTTTTTTTAAAGGTGGTAATATGGCGAACAGGAAGCCAACTTAAAGTTCCCTTGTTCTAATTGTATCAACACATGTTATTATAACTTCAGTCCATTACCTGTTTGTTAAAGACATGGTCATTTTTTAATAGTGGAATGCAGGCTTTCATTGGACTTCATTGGAAAATGGTCATTCTTTGTTAAATATCTAACGAAAATAAAAATATAAAAAATAATAACAATTATGTAACGAAACTGATATCAAAGCACTAGTTATATGCTTGAATCGACGGTGAGTAAAGATTAGATGTCTATCCAAGAATGTCGTGTATATTTTAGATGAAGATTAAATATTTTTTCTTGTTTGTTTTTCATATATCTTACAAATGACTATTTTTAATAATTTTACTTGTGACATGGTGTCAAAATATCATTATAGAATAGATGAGTTTGAGATTTTTTTCTTTTAATAAAATTACGGCTGGTGCTGACTAATATTTTAAAGTAGAAATGGGCAAGGTAAAGAGCAACCAACAATGGCAATCCGGTTAATGTACAATAATTGTGGTTAATACAATTTTTGATAGTTACCTCCTGAGTAACAATGAATAATGATGAATGACTTACAATGTTTTCATGTAATAACACGTTTGCCCATGTATTTCCTATTAATCATGGTGTTTGTTTTCCCAAGCGTTCACATTAGGGAACAAAAGGTGTTTTCCTTATAAAATAAATAACTCATTTATAAATCAATGTTTTCATACTGGCTTATAAATTATTACACTTATATCTTCTATTTAAAGGTAATAAATGATAGTGTTAGGAAATAAATATTGCTTAAGGAAATTGAATATTTGCGGATGACTTAAAGATGTTCAAGCAAGTAAAGAACCAAGATCAAACGTCATCAATTTTTACTTTCCCATATTTCATTTTTCTTTTATACTTAGAAACAATGATTTAAGAAAATGAAAGTTGAAAACGCATTGAGAGACATAATTTAGAGAGTCGAAAAAGTTTATAAAAGATGTAGGTGGTGTAAATGTCTAAGGAAATAGTAGGGTAAGTAATAATAACACGTTTGTTGCCTACCCATCAGGCACCAGGCTCCTCCAACTACTATTAATAGTATTAATAGAAATATCGATAGGCATTTTAGCACACAAATGATCCACTCTACATTCGTGTGATAGAAGCTTTCATTAGCCCCGGAAGATCCATGTTGTAGAAGATCAAAACAAATGTATATCGATATTGCAGCTTTACCCAAGATCGCATCGCAAATCGCAAATTTCCTTATTTTCTGTTCTTAAAAGGGAAACAGTGTTAGTG
The DNA here is from genome assembly GCA_936432065.2 of Rutpela maculata. NCBI lineage: Eukaryota > Metazoa > Arthropoda > Insecta > Coleoptera > Cerambycidae > Rutpela > Rutpela maculata. Next base: position 39,244,484 of record OW386287.2, on the reverse strand, counting down.
ATAAACTGAACGCCTCAGATTTTTAAACAACTTTTAATTTTTTTTTTGTAATTTGTGAATGACTGATACAAGAAAAGAAAGTATGAATCAAATCGCCTAGAGAGGAGCTGTCATGTCACATGGACAGACAGTGTGGGTATCTTTAATACCTATTCTAAAAAGATTTCTGAACATTTCAATATATTATTAGGAATGGATTTGGGAAGAGTGGGTTAAATTAAATAGTGGAGGTTCTTAGTAGAGACTTAATATGTTCTAACCATGTTTTTTTCAATTTTTCCAGATATTTTGTTAGTGAATTTGGATATCATTATTTGTTGACACTGTAAGTTTCTGAAAGTTTAGTGAATTCTGTAACTGTTTTATCTACAATTTCATTCCCTATTATTCCAACGTTGCTTTTCGTCGAGATAAATGTGATACCTGACTTTGATTTGGGTTATTGACTAGTTTTTTGATATTGCATATTATAGCATTCTCGCAATTTTTTTATCCAAAGTTGTTAATAGCTTGCAGAACAGGAAATAATAATTATGTCCTATTTCCATCTCTCTTGTCCAAATTAAGGCACGATCTATAGCAAAGCCCTCCGCTATGGTGATTGAGCAAGAATCGTTAAGGCGAAATTTATGTTTGCTTGGTGTTTGAAACATAGAATGAGCAAACTAACCGACCATCTATTTTTTATCCACCTGCGTCTGCATAAATTTGTACTTTTTTATTATATAAATATACAGAGTGTCCAAAAAGTATGGATACGTCATGAGTTCCTCACCATAGCGAGATATGAGGAAAATGACCTCTATAAAAGTTGTTAACCTCATCGGACGCACCACTTCGTGACCTTGGATTTGACCTCGAAGGGCATTTTTTCAAGGTAATTTAAAGGTCAACTTTCGTTTTTTAAATAGGAAGCCCCATTTTTGATCCCAGATTCTGAAGGAGCGAAATTTTGCATTAGAGTTATAAGGGGTCAACTTGGCCCTGGGGGTTATCTAAAGGTCAATTGTCTCCCGAAATTTTCAGGCTGGTATCTCGTCAGGATAGTGAGATATGAAGAAATGACCTCTATGAAATTTGTTGAGTCATCTGGGGGGGGGGGCACTTGGTGACCTTGGATTTGACCTTGAAGGACATTTTCAATGCCATTTGACGTTTATCAAATGAGAAGTCGAAGTCAATCATCAAATGACCTCGATTTGACTTTAAAATCTATCTGTAAAGTCATCACAATCACCATTGCCCGCCTCCAGTCACCAGACTCTTGGGTCATTTTGACCCCTTACAACTCTAATGAAAAAATTTTTCGCTTTTTCAGAATCCGGAGTCAAAAATAAGGTTTGAGTCTCGAATGGCCTTGAAAATGACCTTCAAGACCAAATCTAAAGTCACCAAGTTGTGCTCCTCCCCTGATGACCTCAACAATCGCCATCCTGACGAGATACCAGCCTGAAAATTTCGAGAGACATTTGACCTTTAGATGACCCCTAGGTCAATTTGACCTCTTACAACTCTAACGTAAAATTTTTCGCTCTCACAGCAACCGGGGTAATAAACGGGGGGTACCTATTTAAAAAACTAAAGTTGACCTTCAAGGAACCTTAAAAGGTCAAACTCAACGTCACCAAGTGGTGCCCCTCGATAACCTTAACAACTTTTATAGAGGTCATTTTCCTTATATCTCGCTATCCTGACGAGTTATTGAGGCGCATCCATACTTTTGGAACACTCTGTATATGCATAAGATTGATTTCATAAAATACTTATTAATTTCTGTAATATCAGAATAAAAGGGGAATATACTACTGTTGGCATAAACGTTAATTCGTTACAATAGAGATAAAAAAATAGGGTATTTTGTATAACATTGTATGATTTCACCAAATTTTTAGACTCCATAAAAGCACTACTAAAGGGGGCTATTTTAAAGTCTCTAATAGTGTTTGTGAGATTTTCAGTAATAAGAAAGTAAATATTATTCATGGTATTGAATTTTAATTATCATTTTGTTGATTAAAAATTGTCTGCGTAAAGCTAAAGCAGGTTTTCGTATTTCTCAGATGTGGAATTACATAGTGATGACAATGATACATTCTAATGTTTGAAATATAGAAAGTGTAATAAAAATTGGGATACAATCCCATAATATCCAACTACTAACAAAACCGCACTAAATCTGTACAGATTATTTCGTAGATCTAATATCATTCTAAAACATTTTAAACGAATATATTTTCGTGGATAATCCAATGTAAATCTCTAAACCGATGCTCACAACAGGATAGTTGATTACATTACTGCTCTCAAGTTAACTAACGATAATGGGAACCAGTTGAAGCGAGTAGTGAATTATTTCGTATATTTATTTTTCCTATTTATTTTTATTACAACCAATTCTGTTTCCATTTTAAACCGTTTCGTAATTCTCACGTTGGATATAGAATTATCTCGACGACAATACTGATAGATAATGTGTTGCAACCCGCCCACATAGTTAGTGTTTAGTTCCGACATAATAACTAATCTAGTCCTATTCAGGTTTCTGCTGGTGCTGGTAGAAATATTGGCTTCGGAATTTAAGGCCAACCGAACATAAGCATGTGACTGACTACATCGTATCATTAGTTGAATAAGATATGATGATCTATAATTTAATGTACCGAGCGATTTTATGGAAAATATTTGAAAGATCGAAGAGAGTTTTACGAATAGAAAAAGTAGAATTTTTATATGAATATTGGATTCATTGTTATTACATGTTACAATTACACTAATGTAAATAAGGTATCCGATGTTCTGACAAAGTTATTGTAATTGATTATTCTATATAATCTCTGTAACATTTGCTAAATTATTTATAAGCAGTCCTGTCGAGAGGGGGGGGGGGGTGTGGGGGGCCCTGGCTCATTCTGAGGGGGCCAGGGTTTATTTGGGAGGACGTTTTTAATATTATAATTAAAAAAAAAAATCGAATTTCTCCCTCCCGCTCATCAAAAAATTTTTTTTGGATTTCTTCAAATCGTATTCCAGACAATATGCACGCCAGTGAATGATACATAAAAAAAATATTATATATAATATTAAAAAATGTTTCTATATATATTTACCTATTTAAGCCTTATTTTGGATTTAGCACGTTTAGAATATAAGTTATGGTTGTTTAATTAAGCAGAGAGTACTCTGAGAGGTTGATTAAGTTTTACTAATTATAATGTACAATTGTATAATGCACAATGGTGATTTCCAGAATTATTAACGTGTTAATCCTACGTGGTAAACTACTACCTGAAGTAAATTTCTTCCTTCCTCCACTTACTGTGTTAAACTTGTCTTTATATATAGCTGTCATTTGTGCCCACAAATGCAATAATAATTTGCCTGCTTGGTAGGCATTTCTGTTTAATTTAAGTTGCTGTGGTGATAATTATTTTGCAACAACTTTTTACGCCATTAACGACTACATTGATGTATGAGCTTTATTACAGCATTACAAACTTATGTTACTTTTGCATGAAGAATCTGCTGTATAATTAAATTGTGAGAAGCTAACAATGTTAGAAGGCGAAATATAAAAGTAGGGAAATTGAAATGGCAGCTAGGCAAAGATCCTAGCCTATGTAGTAGTATATACTATTATATATTACTAGCTGACCCAGCAAACGTTGTTTTGCCATATAAATTATAAATTTTTGTCCAAAAAATAAAAAGAAAATTTCTGGAGAGGGCCACCCTTATCACCTAGGGGTATAAAAAATAGCCTACGATCTATTCTCAGACCTACCAAATATACACCAAAAATTTCATAAAAATCGGTCAAGCCGTTTCGGAGGAGTTCGATAACAAACACTGTGACACGAGATTTTTATATATTAGATATTACTACAATTACACAAGTTATATTAACTTTGGGCAATGACCTCTACAAAAAAATTTAAAAGGACAAGTGGTACTTGGGGAAAATATTTCGCAAAATAAAATATGACATATGTCAATGAGTGGAACTCGTTTTATAGCGATAAAACTGTATATAGAGTTTTAAAGTGATAAAACTGCATGTCCGTGTTGTTTTGGTAATAATACTGACATTTCATTGGTGCAATAATCTCACAAAATAGTTGCATTGTATACCACGTTAATGAGTAAAATCATCAAGATAGGTACAATAAGATATACAACCAAAAGCTTAGTTTTAAAAGGTAAAATGGCATCGTAAACAAAATTCGACAGGCTTAAAAATGGAGAGTCACTTGACCTCTTTTGACGTATGGAAGTTTGAAGGTAAGTGTTGAAAGTAAAACTGACCTGTTTTGTCCAAAGTTGAGTCAAAATGACATAGATTGGGAAAGGCTCTCCTGCATAATTGATTTCTTGTTGTGGGGTAATGTTAAAAATAGAAATTTGTTTTTTTCAACGTAAACAAGCATGTTAAATGTGCGCAATAATTCAATTTAAAAAATATACCATGCATTAAATTCAAAATTGATTGAAGTTTTGGAACAGTGGGGGTTTTAATTAAAACTGAAGTAACTCACGTTAACTTTTTGCTTTGAACACTGTTTCGATTTTTATTTAAATTGGAAATACGTGCACAGGAGCTGGAAATGTTTAAAGGGGCTGAAGAGTATGCCGGCGATCATTAAATTTACAAAAAATAAACAGCATTTCAGGCAGGCAACGCGTTTTTAGTAATTTAGGAAATAACTGAAATAAATTACCTAAAATATTAACAGTTTTCATTTTATTATCCCCGATGCAAGGTGGGGGTAAGCATTGCATGTTTATCTGTTGTCGCATAACTTTAAAACATATGCAGTAATTTTGATTCAGTTTTCTGTAAACGTTAGGTAATGGGTGAGTGAACATTTTTTTAAAATGATTGACGAGTATATTTATCTACTTTTTTAAACATCATAACTTTAAACTCTTTTTAAAAGGCCAGATATTGCCACAAACTTTCAAGCTATTCTATTATCTGTAATTTCATATAGTAATTTCCAAGCCTGAAAGTGAAACGGGCGCTATGTTGCCATAACAAACATACCACATATAGTAGACAATAGACAACCCCCAAGGCTGTCCGGTTACACATTTGGAAAACTGCAGACCATACTTCCACGACATTATCGGTGCCGGGGCTGGAGTTCGAACCCAGTATAAAATAGACAGGACCTGCTCATTCGTCACACAATACGCCTTAGTCGACTAAGCTACCGTGCCGGGTTTTAGCAATATAAGAAAGTTCCTTACTGCCACGCAATACAGGGTCGTTTTTAAAGACTTGGCTACTGCTGTGCAAAATCTAAAATACCACCTCCTATTACCAAAGTAATAATAAACAAAAAAAAACCGCTGCCCAAGCAATCACTACTTCCACATCAGATTTTCTATCCAAGTCTCTCACAACGAAAACATTTTGTATGTGGAAATAATTGTTTATGAAACTTTAATAATATAATATTTGAAATCCTCTACCCCAAAAACCCATAAAACGATACCCCACATCGGTAGTGGGGTGGGGGTGGTAATAGGGAGTAGTGGGGGGTGGATGAAGTAAAAAAATATTTTGAGGTTCTTGGTTCTTGTACACAATACACACACTAAATCACAATCTTGGGTGGCTAATGCCAAAAAATTTTTTGAGACCTTAGCTTTTCCTGTATATAGTAAATACCAATTTTATGAACTCTTACATGCTTCATTTACCTATTTACCCCCATTTACCCCAATTTACTCCCCAACCCTTCGACGGAACAAGATGAAAATATAATCTAGTTCCAGATCTCGTTAAAATACATACGTGTACCAAATTTCAAGTCAATATCTTAAACGGTTCCAGAGTAAACGTGCGCACAAAAAAAATTACAGACAGACCGACAGACAGACATACAGACAGAATTTTTTTTCATTCAAACTTAAAATCTCGACGTTTCATGGCATTCTAAGCCTAACTGAACAATAAAAATTTTTAGAAAATTTTTTGCCGTTACTATACTTCCACCGGACGTGAAAGTGAAAGAAGTGATTACAATTTATTTTTGGTAAATATAAGTAAATTGACATCAGAAAACCATCGAAAATGGTACTGTCAAAGCACAGTAAATATTCATTTTATTAATAATAGGGTGTTTTACTTTTTTTTTCAGATTCAAATTAAATATTCCCCGCCAAAAAATACATATCTAGTATTACGGGTCATATGTGACGCCACTCTCTATATAAATGTCAAACTGAGATGTCAAACATTATAGAATCTAACCTTAATGACTTTATGTTATTATTATAAGTCAAAAACATGAGTGATGCACCAAATAAGTGGTGTTTTGTGCCAAGATGCAGACATACTCCATTAAATGTTCCAAATAAAAGGTTCATAAGTGTTCCTATAACGAATTATTCGCGGAAAGTGAGTGAAATGGTTTAAAGCAGCGCGGTGCGACTTTCCCAAATCGAAATCAACATTTTATTGTATGATGATAGCTGGATGGCTTATTACTTTCAATATTGTAAATAGATCATATATACTTATTTTAAAATTGTGCTTGTAATGGTATGAATTTTATTTTGAATTGAAACTAATATTTAGCTTCCAGCATTGAATATTTTGCTTGGTTATGATTATTAATTTAAATGACCATCAACGGTACACGTCATCGCTAGTGATATTCTGACGTCACAAAGTACGAGTACCAACTTAAAATTCTAACAACTAACAATTCCGTATACATCTACGGATCACCTAAGTTAGCATGGCGTAAAAACTTTGTTGTCACGTGATATACGAGACGACGCGCGACGTCACCAGGATCATTACCCAATGAGGTGGTGTTTTTAGACCAAGATCCCGTGAACGCCAGACCTACGTTATTTTATAAAATCTGAAAATTTGTCTACGGAAGTACACTACTACAGGTAAGAAGAATTGGCTACCATGAACAGTCGGTCGCGGTGGATTTGACAGGTAACAGGTAGCAAAGGTGTATAGAATTGCTGCTCAAAATCGTCACAATATAAAGCGTAATTTTTGATATTGTTTACGAGATGCTATAATAATTCACGTCCTCTGCCAGACACTTTCTATGGTGGCAACCCCCCCCCCCCCCCCCCCCGCCAGACCGCTTTAAAGTATGAAAAAATGTAATTGTACTTACGTTATTTTATAAAATCTGAATTTTATGTATGTTACTTCGGCAACTATTTTAAGGTGTTTCCCAAGCAGCCAGACAGTTTCGACTACCCTACCAGACATAGTTGAAAGTCAGCTGTATAGTCCACGCAAATTAGACTTTTTAGGAGAAAAAATTCATATACAAATTATACTTGGGCTATTTATAGTTCATAGGAATAGAATTAAGGATCCGAAGAGTTCCCACCTTATCCGTTGATGGAAACACCTTTTTGAGGCGAAGAACCACCTCCAGACGGGACTTAGTTACGGTTATTCTCATTTTTCTTCGGATCCGTCATTCCCACGAAAAACAACAAATTGTTTATGTATAATCAGAGCCCGTATACTTATAACCATTATAACCATTTTTGACGTCAAAGTAGCCGTTTCGGAGATATTCGCTGTGAAAAATCGCGTACCACCGATTTTTCGCCGAGCGCTCCAAACTACCCCCTACTCTGAAGTCGATAGCGAAAAAACGGTGGGGAGTACGCAAATCGACCATAGAACTTTTTTTATGTAGAATTTAATGAAGAATATTTTTGCTCCTATACCTGTTTTTCGTGGGAATGACGGATCCGAAGAAAAATGAGAATAACCGTAACTAAGTCCCGTCTGGGGGTGGTTCTTCGCCCCAAAAAGGTGTTTCCATCAACGGATAAGGTGGGAACTCTTCGGATAATTAATTCTATTCCTATGAACTATACATAGCCCAAATGTAATTTGTATATGAATTTTTTCTCCTAAAAAGTCTAATTTGCGTGACTATACAACTGACTTTCAACTATTTCTGGTAGGGGGTTGGAACCTTCGAAACTATCTGGCTGCTTGGGAAACACCTTAAAATAGTTGCTGAAGTAACATATATAAAATTCAGATTTTATAAAATAACGGAAGTACAATTACATTTTTTTATACTTTTAAGGGGTCTGGCACCATAGAAAGTGTCTGGCAGTGGAGGACGTGAATTATTATAGCATCTCGTAAACAATATAAAAAAATTACGCTTTATAGTATGACGATTTTGAGCAGCAATTCTATACACCTTTGCTACCTGTTAACTGTCAAAGCCACCGCGACCGACTGTTCATAGTAGCCAATTCTTCTTACCTGTAGTAGTGTACTTTCGTAGAAAAATTTTCAGATTTTATAAAATAACGTAGGTTTGGCGTTCACGGGATCTTGCTCTATTTCGAAATCATTCAAATATTTGAATTTTAAGCCGATTTGTTTATATTTATTTTAATCTGACGATTTAATTAATATGTATGCGTTTAGGCTATCATATTTATGTATTACTTCATATTAATTCTTCATTCGAAGTGAATTATTATGTATGGAAAACAACCTATTGTTCAACTTTCCAATCATCAAAATCTCTACGAATCCCATAAAAAATCCTCATGCACCCCCGAGAATTTTGTAAAACTATCTTATATAAACCAATATATTAGTACGGGAGCCAGCAACACTCTTTTTTTTTGTAGACCTGTGTTAATAAATGACATTTTCATGAACGGAAATTTTGACAACTGTCAAAAGTGAAAACTTTATTAGATATTAATTATGGAACTAGAAAATTTTAACAATTTATATCTCTTCTTCTATGAAAACTCACATCATTTCCAAAATTAAGACACACTTGTATATTTTTAATTTGACAGCGATTTTGGCAGCGGTCAAGAATTAAAAAAAGTACCTAATTGAAAAATCTACTTTGACAGATCGATTATATATTTGTAAAGTGAATATTAAAAACTAAAATTGTGCGAATTCTCATATATTTGTGACCTGTAGTCTGATTTTAAATGAAAAAAATATATTTTTTAATAAAAATTCAATTTTAGATCAAAGTTATAAAAAATTATAGCCAAAAATCAAAAATCTGGTTCGAGAGATTGATAAAGAGTTCCGAAACGAACATCTAAGAAAAAGTTTAGTATAACTTTAACTTGACGACCTGTAGACTGGCTTGGATGGCACACTGGGGCTTTATCCCACTGTGCAATGCCTGACAGGACTTTCTTTGGTCCTGCCAAAGCCATGTTCCATGGAATGGCTGGCAGCATAAGATTTTTAAAAATTTCTAGCAATAAACTACTGGCAAAAATGTTAGTTTTAAACGTTTCTGCCAATTGACTTTCTTTTATTACATATTTATGTTAATGACACGAGCACGCCGGTCTACAATGAACGTGACAGGAAATCATTTCTAAATCATTTCCTATCATACTATTACGCACCCAAAATACACCAGATTTCCTCATTAATGAAGATTACACAGATTTCCTCTTTAATAAAAATTTTTTTTTGAAAAGCGAGGGGGAAAATCCGAAAAATAAAAGATTTCGTAAGATTTCCTCGGATTTCCTTCTGAGTGTACACCAGATATCCTTCGCGGTTTGCCCCTCGCTGTTGTACGTTATACCAATAAAGAACACAAAAAATGTCAACTATAAACACGTATAGCCTTTATAACGAAGTGACAGGAATTTGTTTTGTGGATAAGTTACATTAATATGATCGAATAAAAGATAAACCAAGTTTAAACAAATATAGCAACTAAAAGTGTCGCCGGCTCCCAATTCAACATCCGAAAATTTAAGCAAGGAATATAATAGTAAAATATATAACAAAGATAGAAATCCTAATTGAATTTGTGATTGTAACCTTATAACTTTTCTAATATTGTGAAAGGCGTCTGGCAAAATTATAATTGCCATGAGCGCAGGAAGAAAATTTCCTTTGGGAAAATAAGATTTTATGTTTCCTACAAACTGGTTTAAAAGGAGCAGTAACTTTCAGCTGCGAGCAGTATATTGTCATTAAATTACACGCTAGGACTTACAAAAGTTACATAACCAGTAGGAGAAATGTATGTTTAAATGAAATATATCGCACAAATTTAAATAAATTAATATTAGTGTCTACATAAAAACTTTATGCCCATCTCCTCGTTGTTCTCTGTTTAAAATACAATTTTCCTGCACTCTGCCGATTCGTATATTTACAGAAAGATTATAAATTGCTACTAAATGTACTATTACACAGTGGGCAAAATTTTGTAAAAAATGCTTTTTTTAAACTTTTGAATTTCGCTTTGATATTTTGGGAGTAGTTAAAGGAAAGGTCATTGCAACTTTTCCAAGAATACAAAGGCGATTGGGCAAGTTCTCTACCTACTAGGGGCTCACAAACATGACACTTTGCACAGCATCGTTTCACCGGAATTGCGGCTTATTTAATCACGAACTTTTAAAGACAGACTGTGTTTAAAACATTTTAGTTCAAAGTGAAATTTTTACAGGAACAGCTTATTTGATGTATATACTTTATTTTAGCATATTGCATAAAGAAAGTTTTGAATTTCAAAACGGAAAGAATGTTGTTTTATTATAGAATGTTTATCCGAAACTTTCACAAGTAGATTCAGATTTATGTAGGGCCACAAAAAAAGTCTTACATTGTCATGCCTTGAAAAAATATGTAGAAAATACCTTACACATTCCTTTATAACATACAAAAAAGTCGTAAACCTACTCAACTCCCTTTTCGAAATTTTGGATTTTTTACAACGTGCGACATGTATTCCGCAGCATCGCTCACTTGATACAAGGGGATGCGGAATCAATTGTTAAATAACTTTTTATCTTTATAATATCCTTTGAAGTTATAATTAGTATTTATTATCACCTATACTACACCTAGAGCAATGATAATACCGAGATAATTTTGTCATAGAGACTGCTGAAAGCGTGTTGCTTGGTAATATTACCTTTAAGCAACACGCTTGAAGCATTCTCTATGACAAAATTTTGAGTATTTATCAATGTTCGAGGTGTATTCGGTAAGATAATTTTTTACTGTCTATTCAGTTCGTAATTTCTGATCGAACAAAATTCTAAAAACTATGTACTTTTTACTTTTAATGGTGTTTTTGGGTGTATTTTCTAATACAATTTGATTAATTGAATCGTTTGAAACATTACCAAACCTTTGTGACCTTTTTGTAAATTGATTTTTAATTTGACATTTGAACATATCATTTGTACCTTGGCTGATAACACCACATGTATGCATGTTATCTCTGTAATCTTTTACTGCGTATCTCCCCGTTTTTGGGGTCGCCGATCACGGGAAAAATATTCATTTTTTAGCTTCAACCCCTCTTCATCCCTCAAACGGGCAGATACTACCCCACACACACCAGAAAACATGCTATACAGGATTTACAGGTTTTTCGGCACATGATCGTTATTCCTTTGCATATCCCTTTATCTTTCAAGGAAGAGAAGGTGGTAGCGACCTCGGGGGTTGCTTCAACCATTTCAAAGTGTGTAAAATTCATTAATTACACTTTGGATCGCCAATACGCTCTCCCCCGTTTTCGCAGGCGTTGATCACGATAAAAATATAATTAATTAATTTTATACCCCTTGGAAGGGGTGAAGCAACCCCCGAGGTCACTACCACCTACTCTTCCGTGAAAAATGAAGGGATATGCACAGGAATAACTATCATGTGCCGAAAAAAATCGTAAATCCTGGATAGCATGCTTTCTGGTGGTTTCTGCCGGTTGAAGGGTGACGAGGGGTTGGAGCTAAAAATGAATATTTTTCCTATGATCAGCTACCCGAAAACGAGGAATACGCATTTGAACCGAATCATTTGAAAAAAAAATAATTTTCCACCCCTCGCCTCGGGCAGTGGCGAGGGGTGGCGTTTAGTCAACCCCCTAGGCCTGCTGTCTGGATTCCACTTACTCTATAACCCCCTTCCATTTTATTTCAAGTATAACCCGTCGATAAATCGCTCCCCAGACCCGTTTATATATGAAAACATAAAGGGATCCATAAAATGGCTGGTTTTTGGCCGTTTCAGGGGGTTGCGGCGGTCAAAAACTTCTCCCACCACTTCCATCATGTTTAGCACCCTCTAAAACGGGAGGGAAAGGTAATCTCGTCTTTGCACGAAATATTTACACTCTTTCTGCCTTCATTACATAGACTACTAGTCTCGAAAGACCACGGACGTGATTTTTTTTCACTATGACGTAATGTTCCAACTACGCTGCGAAGAAAATATGTTATGTGGGGGTGAAAGTAGACGCTACAAAAAAATTTTGAATGTGGTGCAACGAGGGGAAGTTATCCTTAAAAATATTTGAAAAGTATACCGATGTCTTCTCGCCCTTAGTTCTTTCCTAAATTGACCGACAATTTTTTCTGAGAATCCTCTCTAATACTCGTCCAACATATATTTTTTCCAAAATTTTCGGTTGCTGCGTTTTGGCACAAAAAACTGCTCCTTTGGATTTCATCCCCCTCGTCACCCCGTGAAACGCGCCACCCTTTTGCGTTAATATTTTGCAAAATTGTTCCCTTGACTTATTGCTAACTATATTCCTTCTCTCAATGAAGATAGGGCCCGGGGGCGGTTTCACCCTGCTTATCCGGCTATGACCTGTTCAAGAATGTTTAGAAAAAAATTCAGTTCTATAGTTATTTACTTATTTATTCATTTCGTTTCATTCTATATACTCTTACAACCCCTAAAAGTCGCCCCTGGGGGTAAATATTTTTTCATTTTTTTTAAGGGTTAATTAAGCAGTTTTCGATAACGTTAAATTCAAAACATTAATTAATATGCCAATGTCCACGCTAACAACCCTTAAAAGTAACCCCCGATGGTAAATATATTTTTAATTAGTTTTTCGGTTTTATTCAAACGGCTTGCTATAAAGTCCAACCGAAAAAGGCTGAAATACACAATTTTTGAGAAAAATAACCCCTAAAAGCCCTGTCAACATTAATTTTTTTAATTATTTTTCCCCCATTATATATGTGATTGTTAATCGGCATATGAAAAAAATAGATTTTTGGCCTCTTTTTTTAATTTTCGGCCCACTGTGTATTGCGAAACAAATATCAATGATTAGATTTTAACAGAAATACGTCTCACATCAAACTGAATTTAAAACTAGAGTAATCATTATACTTCTTCCCCGATTTACTCAAATTTTTTTATAATTTTTACACATTGTATTCTTCGCAGTTTTTTTGCAAATAATGTTAGTATTACACGTTTTTAATTTTGTTATAACAACTTAACTGGTGAAAACTCGTCAGTACAAAGTACAGTAAAAAAAATAAATACATTCAACCCATTTGTGCCTGGAACCCACAACCATCAGATTTCAAATCCAACTATTTAATCATTTAAGCATTTATTAATATGTTCGCATTTTAATATTTAAATCTGCAAATTAGGATGTTCATAATGGTTTGGTTTGATTAGTCTTCAGCCAAGGACGTTCTAAAGTGTAATTATTATGAAACATATTGTAACGTGTTTCCACCCCTAGGAAACCACCCTTGCAAATTCCGTGGGTTCCAAAAATTATAACAAGAGATAATAACCACTAACACACTTTATTAAATAATTTACTGGATACTTCTTCACAATACTGATATTAACTTAAATGTACTTTTCTGAATAAAAATAACAATTAACAATGTTTATCACTTTGTTTTCACTTTGTACTCTTAACCTCACTTGTCAATTAAACTTCAAAACTACTTCTATACTTTCTATACTTTCTATACTTTCTGAACTACCCGCCGAGAATGCGGTCTTTTATACCTAATAATGACAGATCCCGATTTTTCTGTGATGACTCCACCATTCTCTAGATAATTCCAGATGTCATCACTCTAGAACTACTACTGGTAGGTTCTTTCTCGAGTAGGTGCAAATACATCTGAATTAATTGAAAGGGTTGCAACACATCACAATATATTAGTAAAATATATAAATTAATAATTATAGAAAATAGCATTTCACAACATTTTATTCAATTACAAAATATAAAGCCTTATCTATATATGAGTCATTCTAAGATATTCAACATTTAAATTAAATACTTCATCCTATTAACGGTCCGATGCCATTTATAAACTTAAATATCTCCGAAACTATCAATCTTACACAAATAAATAAAAAAACAAACTCATTCTCAGTTTATTAGTTTCATTCTTGATATCCACCATTTTTTCGCGAAAACTAATATTTATTGAGATATTTGCAAAGAAACAAAAATGTTAAGTTGCAATTTTTTTCTGAAGAAAACTCGAAATTTGAGCGTCTAGTTCATACTATATATTAACGAAAAACAGTATACGGGAATATATATTTTTAATTACTGTCTACTTACATTAACCAAAATTGCTATGTTTTATTTAAAAAATGTGAAGAAGCACATTGTTTCTGTTATAACTTTTTTGTTTTTTATGCTATAGAAATAATCAAAAATTCATTTGAAAGCCTAAGTAATAAAGTTTCATTTTGAATATTAGCATTTTTTACATAAGTGTGATATTGATATTTAACATTTAAACTAAATACTTCGTCTTATCACATTTGGATGCCGCGCCACCTTTTATACTTCCAGATCTCTGAAACCATCAATTCTGTAACAATTAGAAAATAACAAAATTCGTCCTCAATTTAGTAGCTTTCTTATTTGTCTCTAGTATGGTTTCGTTTAATGTAATTTTCGAGTTATTTGACGGAAACCTATTTGAAATACCTCTTTTTCAAAATACCAATTTTCAAGTCGTTATAACTTTTCTTCTCAAAATTTGATTCCATTCCAGCTCTGATATTTTGTTCCACCCCCCTATAAATTGGCAAGCCCCCCGCATAATATAGAAAGTTTTCTTTGATGCATTTACTATCAAGTTGCCAAAAAAGAACAAACTATAATTCATCTGGCATTATTCCGAAGTTAAAACCTGTAGTTACGGTACTATAAAGAAAACTCATAGATTCTAACTAAAATGGTCTTAATTATTTTATAATTCCGTTTAACCGCTTGCAAAGCGCGTTAAATTGGTAATTGCAAACCAACAACCAGATAACGGAAAACTTATTACTGTTCAAATAATTAAAATTCCATTACTATTGTCCATATGGTCTTTCAAGATTTTTCCTAAAAGTATTCGTGGTTAAGTTAAATTTTATTAAGAAAGATCATTGCTAAAGCCATGAACTTGCAGACCTTGACAAAACCTTATAGTTCGGTTTTACTACATTATTTACACAGAAGTTATTGCTACACACACTAAAACACCAAACAATACATTCGATGTGCGCTTCGTTAATCAAGGTAGCATTATCGGGACATTAAACCTTCTCCGCTGACGTGCGCTTTTGTTGTGCCAATTCAAACATTGAATGCGGCAATAATTAATAATAGCCCAGACGACAGAGAACATTTTATAGTGAAACCCACAAAAATTTGCAAACTGATTATTTTTTTTTAATGAGTTCGTGAACTTAAAAAAAAGTGAAAAAAAAATTTTTTTATCCATTTTTTCAAAATTTTGAAAGTCAAGGTAGCAAAAAATACAAATGGATACACCATCTGTTTTTGAACAAAAAATATCCTAATAAAATTTATCGCTAAAGCCACGGGGTCATTCCATATCAAATCAACCAAGCAAAAAAAATTTACCACTCAGATTTTAACGAATTTTGGTGCACATGTTTAACCCCTCGAAGGTATTAAAAATCCATCATTTCAAATTTTTCTGACGAGTAGTTTTTTTTCTATAGGACTCAAAAGAATAAAAAATTAACACATTTTATTACATTTAATAACTATTATCTCAGGATGCTGAAGAAGAAATTTTTTGTGTAAGCACTCGTTTTGTAGCGCATGGACTAAAGTTTATTTCTATTTAAAAAATTGACATAATTTCTTTGTCTCAAGGTCACTCTCAAGATCATAAATACTCAAATGGTATTATCTAAAAAAGTAATTTTTTTTTTCAACTCAAAAAATTAAGTAATATTAACTGAACTTTCCTGTACCTCTGTGCCAATATTGAAAGTGGGGCGACGACAAATAAGTAAGTAAATAAATAATAAAAGTATTATTGGTACATGCGCTGCATAAACTATCGCCTAACCGCGCTCAGACCTGGCGCGCGACTAGCCTGGACCCGTCGTTTGCCGCGGATAGTGCATAATTAGGTGTATATTTATCAGGTTTTGAACATTTTAAATCAAATTAAATTATATTACTTAATATTATCAATAGAGCAATGGATAAGAACCGACAAAATATGTTAAATATGTATTTTCGCGAGTCTGATTATTATAACGTAAACGCAGAATGGCATTTTTAGCTACCAGTCATGGCAAAAATGTATGTGATGGACTAGGTGGAACTGTAAAACGACTTGCGGCGAAAGCAAGTCTATAACGATCTTACTCTGATCAAATTTTAACACCTCGACAGCTATACTACTTTGTGACTGAGAGCATAAAACATTTTAATATTATTTATTGCACAGATGATGACCATCAGCAGAATACTTTATACTTTATCTCTTGAAAGAAGATTTGACAAAGTGAAACCTGTTCTTGGAATTCAACAATACCATTGTTTCATACCTAAGAAAGATATGGTTTTGAGAGGAAAACTCTATTTAAATAGCAGTAAGAGTACTGAATTTAACCTTGGAGATGGCTTACCTAATATTGAATTTGAGGAAATTTCTGGTTTTGTCACTGCCATGTATGATGATTTCTGGTGGCTAGGATGTGTACTCAAGGCTGTAGCCAGGGGGGGGTCAGCGGAGTTCGACCCCCCCCCCCCCCCCCCCCCCCCCCCCGAAAATATATACTTTTCATATTCAAAAGCTAACCTTTGGTGGAAATTGTTAAAAAAAAAGTGTATATTTACATTTACAAACATTTTTTGTTAGCCCCCCCCCCCTTGAAACAAAATCCTGGGTCCTGCCTTGTGGGTACTAGGTAAAAATGACGAAACTGAGGAGGTGACCCTTCCCGATCATTTCTGTATCCAAATAAACCTGAGGTTTTAAATGTCAACCCAAAAACAATACTACTTAAAGTGGATGCTGTCACTGAAACTGGAAGGGTCTACAAGTTTAGTGAAGCTGAAATGGCATTATCTGATACGGCTTCAAAATTGTATAAATAACAATTATTAAACAAACAAATTTTTGTATTAGGTACCACCAGTGGCGCAGCCAAAAAAATCATCTGGGGGGGGGGGCAATAGAAACGGATGTGTATGTAGCTTCCTCTATTAGATAATATTGGCATTAATTACAAAATATTTATTTCAAGGGATAATTTAGATACTGCTTTGTACTGCTTCTTTATTTTTTGGCTCATGGAAGACGGCTTGGGGGGGGCTGGGCCCCATGGCTCCCCCCCTGGCTGCGCCCATGGGTACCACCAATCAATGTTTTTTTTTTGCGTACAACATATTTCATTCTATATTACCCATTTAGTATTTAATTATGCTTATTATCGCAATCATGTTATCATGTATGACAAAAGTGGTTGTGGCAGGGAAACGTGGGGGTGGGGGTGGTTACACAAACCTATTTCCAAGATTAATAATAACAACTCTTTTGATTATGTAAATTCAAAATTATAAGTTGCAAAATAAAATACTAAACTTTGCGATTAGTGTCTTGAAAGTACACATTGTCCTAAAATAATATTTTTTATACAATGTTCCCGTTGTTGCCCCACTTTGAAATTGTATGCAATGGTAGATATGACCACCAGGGACAAATACAATTTTTTTAATAATTTTCAAAAATATACTTTTTGAGAAAAATTACTTTTATATTTGTGACCTTGACCTCGACCTTTAAATTTCAGGTTACAACATTTTTTAACTTCAAATAGAAAAATATTGCTTAATCACTATAAATTGACGTTTGTCCCACCCTTATATCTCTTATCGTTTTGGAGATATTGTGATTTAAAAATCCCTATTTTCCAAAATTACTGACTTTCTTTCAATTTTCAAAGACTTATTACTCAAGAACCAATAATCAAAAAAAATCGAAAAATTGAAATTTTCATGTTGTTGACAGGTACAACATTTTCACCAAAAATTATCAAAATCGGAGAAGTCAAGTTTCAAAATTTTATTTTTATTGGTTGATTTGACATGGAATGACCCCACGGTATTCCTGGAAAAAAATAGTGAAATAACTTTGTCACTCTGCGCGGCCAGCGCACGGTTAAATGCATATTATGGAACCTCTAAAAATTCTTGGCAGTTCTATGGAGTAAAATAAAGCTTTTTTCTCTTTGCGATTACACGTTTTAAACATTTTTCTTAGTAACTAGGAGGATAAATAGTGAGTATGGAGGGAAAATATATAATTATCAATGCATACACAGACACCACACATAGCCGCTGAATCGCTCGAATGAATTTTTACGTGCCTTTACTGTATTGTATTTATTACGGGTACACCTATCCACATTTCAGCTATATTCAATGGATTCCTTATACATTTGTTAATGTATTGGAAAAGTTCCAGAATTTACATTCAAAACAATCAAAGATATTTTCATAGTTATAAGGATGAGATCGTGAAAATCGCAATTTCTTATCATGATCTGATTGATCATATTTTCGAAAAATGCCTACCAACCAACCCTAAAAATCAAGTTAGATGGTATTGATTGATTTATAAGCGTGCGGTAGGCATTGCTGCCATTCCCAGGGTTATACAACTGGGCCTGCTATGTCCACGGTGGGTTGGACTAAGATCATGCTTGCTGCAGCAGCGAGAGCCACATGGCGCATGGTAAAGGAAAGCGGGAAGGGAGGTGTAAGTATTTGTGAGAGGCGTTACCGCATTTTGTCGTGAGGGAGCGTTTAAGCTCCCTTTTTTGTATTTTTGATTCTGGACCTCTGCCTTTTCTGAATCTTCGTGTGAAATATGTTGCCGCGTTGTGTCGTAATATGGAGTGTTTATGCTCCTCTTTTTGTGTTTCTGCTTCTTCGAAGCTTCTTTTTCTGAGTCTTCTGATTCCTCGGTTTCCGATTGTGTAGAGTATATATCGTTGCGATTTCTTTGTGGTGTTCTTTTATTTTGATCCCGATCCTCTCAGTTGTTGTTCTCAGCTCTAGCGTGGTCTCCCTATTACTAGTTTGTTGATTTTCGGTGCTAGCGCTTTCTTCAGTAGATGTGTTGGGTCCCTTCCTTGGGTATGTCCCCAGTACTTCATTGCGTACATTTCTATTATTTTTTTTTTAATTGCCTTTCCTCGTAATATTGTTGATGTTTTATGTCGCTGTTTTCGTATTGTTGTTTTTGCGAGTAGCTGGAAAATGTCCCTTTGTGCTCACCTCAAAAACTCCTTATGTTGGCTTTTGTTATTGCTGCGTTCTTTGACTGTATATGTCACTGTTGGCCGTCTGACGGCTATGTATATACATTTGGTAAAGTTCCCATGATAGTTTATTTTTCTCAGTGAACGGCATGATTACCCTTGTATGCCGTTTTGATTCTCTCCTTTATTGTTTCTCTTCGTTCCAGTTGGTTCGTCAGGTCTGTTCCTAGGTACTTCAATTTATTCATTGTTCTTGTTGAAGAACCCTCCAGAATCGACCTAAGTCGAAGACAGAATCAACATTTGACTTAGACAAAAATTTCATTTAAGGACATTTTTTTTAAGAGTCTGAGGGTCTACAGAGCCACAGACCAGTCCACAAGGACGGTTATAAATTCTATAAGGCATTAGAAATGACCAGGTGAAGATTCTAAGAAACACCGAATTTTCACTTAGGAAAATATGTTTTGCTTCAGAATATGAGAGTAAAAGTATATAGTGGCAAGGATTTAAGAATAATATACTTTTCCAAAAGTGCAACAAAGTTAGACTTTGAAGAAAATAATATTTTTTAAAAGTACGCCAAAAATGGACTTGAAGATTAATTTTTCAAAAGTACGCCGAAGCTAGTTTAAAAAGTACTCCAAAAATGCACTTTGAAAAATATTAAAATATTTTCCATTTTTGTTCCTCCACCAAAGACATTGACCATTGATGTACGGTCATTGAATGTCCTGTTCTAAAGTATGAGCATAAAATTTTAACGATGCAATGCAATGCATCTAAAAGGCGAAACCGACGATTTTGGCAAAGACGTCGATAGCGTCGATAAGCAAAATTTGATAAAAATCAATGCACATGCACAAGGCCGGTTTCTTGCATAGAAAGAATTTGGATTCACTCAGCAGCTCGCAATTTAGTCGAAATAATAAAGTTATAGAGGAAAACGCCTTGTGCATAAAAACAAAAAAATCGATTTTGCCTAAAAGTCACTCGGAGGTGGGTAATTGTAATTTTGCTAATATTGAACAACTGCATAGGGGCAAGTAAGTTGTGGACTAATCGAACGCCAAACAAATTTATGCAGTCATAAGTCCTCATGAATGTGTTTGAGTACGTGAACCGCCACGATACAAGAACTTTAAAGCTAAGTAGTCTCCAGCGAAACTAATTTATTTAGTAAAACTTTTTTAAGTTATAATCAGTCAGCTGTAATTATGAAATTACAAAGAGTCTAAGACTTCTCTAAAAAGCTCGCATTTTGATTCTGAGAAGGTATGCATGAATATTTTCTACCTAATCGATCGTTAGCGTAAGCGCTCTCGCTTGTATGGTCTGAAAGCCGTTTGTCTTAATTGGGGAAGGCGCGATTCTTACAATAAGAATTTTGCTCATCTAACATTATTTATCTTTTTTGTATAACCATTTCTGTTAAATAAACGGATTCTTTGAACTATTACATCTTAATTGATTTTGAGACTTGTTGCTAGTTTATGATCCCTGGAACTTTGGTATCGAAAACCGGATGTGTCGAGCTAAATCACATTAACACTTGACCTTCTGGTTGCCTTTTGCCTTACGGAATTTTTTTATTCATTTTTCTCAGAAATCCTCAGGTGAAGAGTCCGTTATTAGCAGACAAAAATGTGTTCGCCACGTCAAAAATTAATCCCGCCGAAGAGAAATTCTTCGATTGGGATTTTTTTATGCGAAAATTTAACTTTTTAAAAGGGCAAAAACCCCAAATCGGGGAAGCCACGGCCAGAAAGAGCGTCGTTAATGATCTGAGGTAGTGCAGCCTTGATTCATTACTCGGCTATCGAAGTGCATCTTATCTCGAACCCCTCTGTGAGTAGAAGAACGGGGTAGCACGCGACTGGCGCTCCTGAGAAATAAATTGGTGTCGTGTCATTTTGACGCCCGGTAGTGCGTTCTTCTACATTCTCATCTAACATTATTTATCTATTTTGTGTTCCTCTCCGCTGGTCCAACTCTTTTTTGTTGGCGTATCTCGCTCTATTATTAGGCTTTTCTTGAAGTTTGGGGTTAGATGGTATTAACGTTTTCAATAATTTAAACGTCGACCTGTTCAACGCCACACGATTGCGTCTTTGTGCACACTTAGTGCGCAATAGAGTTTGCGAGGAAAACACTATATATGTCTATATGTGCTGTATGAGACTTGTCAGTGTTTATTTTTCTCTTTTTCACTAAAGCTAGCTTCCTAATTAATATTACCAGTATGGCATCTTACATGCAGAGAGTGTTTTTTTAACTGTGTATTATACTTACATTTTTAACATATTATATTAATCTCTATCCTTCTTTACCCAAGACTCGTAACAATTACTTCTTAATTACCTGAAAAAAAAAAATCAATTAGTTTACCCATATTAAACATTCATACTGTGACGTGTAGGTTGTAATATTACTATTAAAATATTAATGTTAATAACACAGCCCCACAAAAAAAAAAAAGTTCAGACCAGCGAACCAGACCCATGTATCCCTATGTATTTTCGGTCGCTGAATCCGAATCCGAGGTCAAAAAAATTCGTACACCCCCAAAATCTTGAGCTAGAGCCAAAAAACACCCCTGGAGTGGGGTAAAAAGAATATTAAGCTACGAGAATAGTTGTTACATCCTAATCTATCGAATTATACAAATCAAGGTTAAACAGCAGCGTACATACAATAGATATGAAACACACCCCCAGTGAGGGGTGAAAACTAGCCCCCATTTATAAAAAAATCGATCCAAAACAGCAGTGACTGTTGAAAAAGCTCGAAAGGTCTAAGTTTTGTTAAAGTGCATCAGATCCGACATAATCTTCATAAACTGCCCGTATAGGGTTGAGAACAACCACCCTTAAGTTTAAAGGACACAAAACAAGAGAAAATGTAAAATCCGACAGGATTTCTATTTTGCGTAGTACTCTAAAATAGAACTAGAAACTTACGTATCATCAACGCCCTACAGTGTCAACCCTCAGATGGTGTGAAAACTACCCCCTATGTAAGATTTATCTATAAAAAGTTACAGTGACTTTTATAAAAATTCGAAACACCTACGTTGTGTGAAAGTGAGAAGAAACTAGACTATGTTCGGCGCTGTGCTTGAAAACCACCCCCATGGGGTTGCGAGATGTTACCCCTATATCCGTAGGACACTGGAAGTGTGCATCACGATTTTTGCTAATCATAGCATAAAAATGTAAATCCGGTTAGTTTCCCTCTGTTTTTCCAGCATCCTACGGATATAGGGATGGCATTTCGCAACCCCGTGGGGGGTGGTTTTCAAGCACAGCGTCGAACATACTCTCACTTCTACACAACGCAGGTGTTTCGAATTTTTATAGAAGTCACTGTAAATTTTTATGGATAAATCTTACATAGGGGGTAAAAAAGAACGACGTAATCTTCATAAACGACCCCTATAAGGTTGAGAACAACCACCTTTAAGTTTAAAGGACACGATAAAAACAATAAGACGTTAAATCCAACATGATTTATATTTTCATGGATGCTATGATTGGCTGAAATTGCGTAGTACTCTAAAATAGAACTAAAAACTTACGTATCATCAACCTCCTACCCCCACATAGCACAATCGGGATATGGGATGACAAATTGAATATACTGGATAACTGTATTATTTTGTTGATTTTACGAACATTTTTTTAGAAGAAAACAGGTGGCATAGAATCTCACCAATTTTTACACTACATTTTTATACTGTAACTTTTTAGTTTAGGGGGTAGTATTCACACCCTCTGAGGGTTGACACTGTAGGGCGTTAATGATACGTAAGTTTCTAGTTCTATTTTAGAGTACTACGCAATTTCAGCCAATCATAGCATTCATGAAAATAGAAATCCTGTTGGATTTTACGTTTTTTCTTGTTTTTCTCGTGTCCTTTAAACTTGAAGGTGGTTGTTCTCAACCCTATAGGGGCAGTTTATGAAAAGTACGTAGACCTGATGAAGTTTGTTATCACTTTAACAAAATTTAGACATTTCGAGCTTTTTCAGTACTCATTGATGTTTTCGATCGATTTCTCACCCCTCCCTGGGGGTGTGTTTCATATCTGTTGTATGTACGCTGCTGTTTAACCTTAATTTATATAATTCGATAGATTAGGATGTAACAACTGTTCTCGTAGCTTAATATTCTTTTTACCCCAGTCCAGGGGTGTTTTTTGGCTCTAGCTCAAGATTTTGGGGGTGTACGAATTTTTTTGACCTCGGATTCGGATTCAGCGACCGAAAATACACAGGGATACATGGGTCTGGTTCGCTGGTCTGAACTTTTTTTTTTTGTGGGGCTGTGTAATATAATAACACGGCGCATCGATTTTGAAAAACATGAAATATAGATGTCGTTTTAGTTAAGGTACCACTTTAGCCCCTTTAGTTCTGCAAGAAATTCAAAAAAGGACTTAGACCTAGATATACCTTAATGAATAAAATATTTGCTTCTACTTTCGATTTATTTTAAACCACAGAAAAAAACCGCTGCCCAAGGAATCACTACTTCCACATCCGGATTTTCTATCCAAGTCACACAACGAAAAAATTTTGTATCTGGAAATAATTGTTTATGGAACTTTAATAATATAATATTTGAAATCCTCTACCCCAAAAACCCATAAAACGATACCCCACATCGGTAGTAGGGTGGGGGTGGTGACAGGGGGTGGGAGTGAGGGGTGGAAAAAGCAAAAAAAAAATTTGACTTTCTTGTACACATACTAAATCACATTTTTTTTCACCCCCTTTTTAATAATGGGGTGGGGGTGGTAATGGGGGGTGGCTAATGCCAAATTTTTTTTGAGACCTTAGCTTCTCTTGTCTATACTAAATATCAATTTTATGAACTCTTACCTGCTTGATTTACCTATTTACTCCAAATTTACCCCAATTGACCAACAACCCTTCGACGGAACAAGATGAAAATATCTAGTTCTAGATCTCGTTAAAGTACATATGTGTACCAAATTTCAAGTCAATATCTCAAACGGTTCCAGAGTAAACGTGCGCACAAAAAAAGTTACAGACCGACAGACAAATTTTTTTTTCGCTCAAACTT
Organism: Rutpela maculata; assembly: GCA_936432065.2. Classification (NCBI taxonomy): domain Eukaryota; kingdom Metazoa; phylum Arthropoda; class Insecta; order Coleoptera; family Cerambycidae; genus Rutpela; species Rutpela maculata. Next base: position 39,220,051 of record OW386287.2, on the reverse strand, counting down.
GAAATCTCGACGTTTCATGACATTCTAAGCCTATTTGAACAATAAAAAGTTTTAAAAATTTTTTTGTCGTTACTATACTTCCACTGGATGTGGAAGTAATCGCGTAAGTTTTTTTCTTTCTCATAAGAAATCATACGGGTGGTACATAAGTTGTTCGAACCAAAATTACTATTGCAAAATAATAATTTCTCCTAAGCTCTGAATTTTCAATGTACTTGTAACACTTCTTGAATGATTGTAAATTATGTGGCTGAAAAACTTATAATTTGATTCATATCAGATAATCATTTCTTAAATAACAACCATGTTGAGCATTTTTTTATCATTTTTATATTATTCTGAAAAGGTTTAATGAGGAAAATCTCTGAATTACTTCTTTTGAGAAGAAATCATCTCCGAAAAATCATTCCCTAGCACTTGTAATTTTTTTCATAATTTTTTCCGTATTGAGCACACTATTCTAAAATCATTAAACGCAAAATTAGATATTTCGCCACTTTTTAAACTATGCAGTAATATGGCATCTTTGTAAACTTTACCTACTTTCAATTTGTCTTTGTAATACACAATTAATAACCACAACAAATGTATATGTATGCTCGTTTTCTTCAACTACTAAATATGGTAAAATATCTAAAGTAACATTCGTTATTTTTAGCAGAAAATTTGAATTTCTAATCAGCGTAGTGTTGCTTAACAGCCACCGTTGGATTATTCCGTAAGCGAAGTGTAAAGTAAAAGCAGATAAGGTGATGTGATCTAAGAGACGACTAACTAGGACGAAATAGGAGTACTTAGGATGACTTTGCTAATTGATTGCTGTAATTTAACGATCTTCAGCACGCCTACATCTTTGCTTACAGTTTGCTCTTTTCTTTTCCAAATAGTTACCGGTATTTCAATTTCAACTGCAAACTTGAGAAATTCCTATGCGTGGAGTTAATGGGCGTTCTATGAGGTTGTTTGAGTGTATTTAAGAAATTATATACTCCTTTGATAAAGCTTGTTATCTACAAGTACTTAGTAACGAGCATTAACTTTAAATGAATGAACTACATATAAACATTTTACACTTTACAGGTTTAATGAAGCTTTTACAAAATTGTTGAAAGTGTACAGGATACTTTTCGTAGTTTTTTTTTTAAATGCAGGGTGTCAATGAACCAATATTAAAATTTGGGCAAAACTACTTTATGAACATATGAACACGGGTCCCAAAATAGGGGGGGTGAGAGGGTAAATTCAAATGTAAGTTTTTAATTCTGTTTTTGTACTATTTTGATGACTTACGATGCATGTATTATCAAAAAAAAACCGCTGCCCAAGGAATCACTACTTCCACATCCAGATTTTCTATCCAAGTCACTCACAACGAAAATATTTTGTATGTGGAAATAATTGGTTATGGAACTTTAATAATATAATATTTGAAATCCTCTACCCCAAAAACCTATAAAACGATACCCCACATCGGTAGTGGGGTGGGGGTGGTGCTAGGGGGTGGTAGTGGGGGTGGATGAAGTAAAAAATATTTTGAGGTTCTTGTACACACACACTAAATCACATTTTTTTTTCATCCCCTTTAATAATGGGGTGGGGGTGGTAATGGGGGTGGCTAATGCCAAAAATTTTTTTGAGACCTTAGCTTCTCTTTAATATACTAAATACCAATTTTCTGGAGTCTTACCTGCTTAATTTAACTATTTACCCCAAATTTACCCTAATTTACCCCCAACCCTTCGATGGAACAAGATGAAAATATAATCTAGTTCCAGATCACGTTAAAATACATACGTGTACCAAATTTCAAGTCAATATCTTAAACGATTCCAGAGTAAACGTGCGCACAAAAAAAAGTTACAGACCGACAGACAGACAAATTTTTTTTTTTCGCTCAAACTTAAAATCTCGACGTTTCATGACATTCTACGCCTATTTGAACAATAAAAATTTTTTAAAATTTTTTTGTCGTTACTATAATTCCACTGGATGTGGAAGTAATATAGAAAGGGTATTATTCATATTTCATTTAATATTTTACTGTTAGAGAGTCAAGACTGTCAATGTAAGTATACACAAAATTTATAAAATTCAACCATGTCTATTTACAAAATTTATTAAATATGCAAGTACAGAGTTGCATGTTTAAATATTAAAATTATAATACTAAGGAAAATTAAATGAAATATAAATAGTATCTACCGTTCAGCTTATGAGAAGTAAACAGATAGTGGTCAGTAGCTGCTCAACTTTAATGTAAGAATTACATCGTCTACAGCTTAATTTTATTGTATTATGATAGAACTTTCCGGAGATAATAAAAATAAAGTGAATTTTAGTTACCTTGTTTAGGGGGCAATAACAACCCAGGGAGTTACTTTGGAACACGGGTTTATACTGACTTGCTAAAAATATCATCAGGAATCAGCACCTGAAGTTTGTAACATTAATTCTGTATTTGTATAATTGCTATATTTTTAATTTTACTGTTCCAATGATGCAGTATTTTTGTAGAATCTTATCTTCAGGTACATTTGTTAATAACTTTTATATTCACTGATTAATGTTTTCCTAATTGGCAAAATCCAAAATAATGTTATTGTTAAAAACCAAACGAAATTTAAAGCATACAATATCAAATTCTGTTGAACTTACGAAATCACTAAATAACAAATAAATTTTAGTTAAGAGGGCAACTCTAGTGTCTTTTTACGTATTAAATATGTTTTCCATCATTCACATAGAGCAGTGTAAGCCGTCGATCTTAGATAATTAGGATAAATCGCATGTAAATATTTTAGTAAAGCATGGCTATAATAATAAATATCACATCCAGTACATAGGTTTAGCAATGGAATCTCTCGAGTCCTCTTCTAGCAAATGTTTCTATGTGAAATTTAAAGGAAAAAATAATGTTATTCCATTTAGAGAAAAAACATACTAAATACTGGTATAGATACGTTGACGATGTGCTGGTCGGTTTTATATGTACATCGAGAGAGTAAGATACTTTTCTAAACTTAATAAATCATATTCACCTCAATATTAGTTTTACTGTAGAGACAGAAAGAGATTAAAAAAATCAATTTTCTGGAGTTAGCCTTAACATGTAAGAACAACAAAATCGATTTTAGTATTTACAGAAAACCGACATTTACGGATATCACCACATCAAATTTTTCACTTAGTTATAAATCACATACATTAGAAGTATATAATTCTATGGTACATAGATCTTTATCACTGCCGCTTTAAGAACAGGCTTAAAGACAGAATTATATATCATAAAAAACAATAGCTTTTAACCTGAACTTTAACTGAACGACGGTTTTTAAGATAAAGAAAATATTACACATGTTTCGTTAACATATTATGGGAGTATCTCGGAAAAAATCGCTAATACCTTGTCAAGTCATAATTTAAAAGTTAGTTTTAAATCACAACCAAAACTCTCAAAATTCAATGCAAAAGCAAAAGATAAAATTATTAATCTGGAAAAAATTCTTGTCCTGTTTGCGATGCCTTTTAGATAGGCCAAACCAACACCACTTATTATTATATAGGCGATGTTGGTCAAACTGGTCGTGTATTTTAATATTAAATATACAGAGCATTTACATTCTTTTAAACTAAACAAAACCGATTCAACCTTTCCTAATCATTTTGTAGAATCCACCTACCCTTTTTCACATGTAAGGGATATAAATATATTACATACACAAGAAAAAAAGTTTGAAATTAAATTTACTAGAACCTTTAAAAAAAATTAAATGTAACCAAATTTTCCATAATTATATCCTTAACAACCAGTTAGATCTATAGTATACACCTCTCTTTGATGTATTTAAACCATAATTACTTAATTGTCGTAAAATTTTCTTAATCTTGTCGGCAATTTTTATTTTTAGGTAAATAGCTTTAAATACTGTAACACACCCCTGTAGACTCATTTGCTTGTAAACGTTTGAAAATGTCATGCGAAGAATCAAAACTGCAGTAAGGTTGCAACAAATTAGTGATAAAAACAAAGTAAAACGTGTTTTAATAGATAATAATGATTGATTACTTCACAAAATACACGCTTCTCCACTATCCAATTTTTGAAGATTTTCTATTTCTGGATAAATTTTGAAAATATGCCGGTAACACTTTTTCTATTCTTCACATTCTTACGAATAAACCTATCATCTTAACGATTGAACATAATATTTATACACTTACCGTGAAAAAATCACATTTTCGGCTGTTTTTTTTTTATATATCTTAACCTCGATCTTAACTTACGTCCGCATCGTTAATTTTTTTGTGAAATTAAAAATTGACAGAAATTATTGAAAATAAGCTTTCGAACTTTTGTTTGCAAATAAGTAATTAGAAGGTCTAAAAGAACATACAGACGTGTTATATTAAGACATTTTGGCTCAAAACCAAATAATTTATTTTTATATCTTTCATTACAGCAATTGATGAGGAACGTAGACGAGAGATAGAAGAACTGAAAGGAAAAGAGAATAAGCTATGAAGAAAAAATATGAAGAACATTTTTCGGTACCATAGAAACCATCCTAGCAGAACAATGGCAAAGCATACCTTCAGAAGAAATAAAAAAATACGCACACGAAAAGGTACGTATCACTGCAACCTTGAACCAGGATAATAATAGAGGAAAAAAGGAATGCAATGAAGAAACGAACAGAATAAATGCAAAAATTTGATCACACTGGCCTTTGGACATGGATGGAAAGCACTCCCTTACCTATGGAAAGGAGCACGATCATACTAATGCCCCTCCTCACACACACAACTCACCACAACGCATTGATGATTCCATAATGAGACAAAACTCTACTTATTTAAAGGATATTTGATGCTATAGGCTATAGTTAACATCCTGCATGGCAAAGGAGTGCTACACTACCTTATAAACAGAATGAGAGAAGTCTGAAGAGTATAGAGATCAAGCAATACCTCCTGTCCCTCAGATTGTTCACCACGATCCTAGATCCAAAACACAATGAAGGAAATGCCAAATTTTAACGAAGATACAGAGACGCTGATAAGCCCGACCGTACTGGCATATGCTGGTGATCTAATCTCAATTCTCAGACTGAAAATAAATTCCAAAAAGAGTCTATACCTCGAACATAAAGTATTTATAGTGAAGTAATGCGAGTTGGGGATTTTCAAAGTGGAGCGGCATGTACTTTAGGATGCTTATGGAAGTATGCACGGCTGTCGAGAGGGCGTGGCGCTACACGCTTGGTAACCACAACTCGCATTCTTCCACTGCCAATACTTTGTTCTCGAGGTATAGTAATGGTGCGAGACCAGTCAACAAAAGAGTGTCCGATTAGCGGAGAATATAAAATAGGCTACTGTCCCTAAGAATGACGAACGAACTGAAATACCTAGGAATATATCTGAGAAACCAACTGAAAAGGAGAAAGACTACAATGGAAATACTTAAAACGGCATACAGAGTTATAAATCATCATTCTACCAGCGATGGCGTACCGGATTAAAAACGAGCTGAAAGGGATTTGTCCAACTACTCGCAAAGATAATAGAACCAAAGTAACGACAGAAAAGTCAATATTAATAGAAGGCAAAACAATAACAAATAGGATAGAAATGTACGAATTGAAAAACTGGAGACAAAGATAAAGAAGGGACCCAACATATCTACTGAGGGAAGCATATACACTAACCAGTAGCAAACTAAAAACAGGAAAACAGCAATTGAGAGGATCCTGAATAAACCAGGAAAAGGCCAAAAATTGGAAATGAAGGAAAGAGTACAAATAAAAACACAAAAAGAGGACCATAAACATTCCATATCTTGACGTAATGCGGCGACTCATCCCACAACACCCATCCTATATGCTTGTACCATACACCATGTAGCTCCCGTTGCTGACAACAAACATGCCCAAATCTGGGAGTGAAAGCAATGCCTACGATGCGCTGTGATCCTTATGCCATAAATAATTATTAAGGTTTCTGAAACTATTAGATCTGCATTATAGATTTTTGGTTAGGCTATATTATATTTATGTACAGTATAATCAGTATAATTCAATATTATGATGTTTTAAATAAAATAGCTTCCTTTAATAATATTGACAAACTCACGACATTAAATGTTAAAATTGCCATTATTAAATAGGGTTAATAAAACAATCCGAACTACTTCATGTTACCATAAATAGAAACACACTTAATCTTAATCTGTAATAGCGTAAAGAAGATGGTTATTGCTCGTAGGTCGACGATAAGACTAGGAAGTCATAAATTACCGATATAATTTTGATCATTACTAAAATTGTTCTTAAAATTATGTCCACTTAACTTTCCCACGATTTCCCTATTATAATTCAATTTTATTATGGCAATTGCTTTTGAATATTCTTGTTAGTATTAGCAACTGTCTAATACAGGGTAGAATTAGTTTCACGTTATTAAACAAAATTGGTAGTGGAGAGCGACAAAACAAACAAGAAACCTTATATAACATGGGGTCTAAAGCCCCTAGTTTTAGAAAAAAGAATTGCTGAAAGGACATCTGTGTAACAGGAGTGCATGTAACCTCAAACAAGAGGGTGGGAAGAGTTTCCAGGCAGCTAACTCAAGAAATCAGAAGAAGAGAGCATAGGAAAATACCTACAATATTGTTAGGAGACTTTGAAGAATATATAGTAAAATGCAACCAGGCGCTGAAGGTAAGAGAACCTCTCTCCATATACTGTCTCACGAAAAGGGACTCGCTGAAAAACTTAGCATATATGTTTGATTAAGGAACACGTGGAGCAAAGTCAAATTTGTTTTGAGACCTGGACGACTGAAGCTCAATTTCACGACCATATCCTGGTGGGCAGGAAGATAAGAACCTGTAAATTTTAAAAGTTCTTGCGCACTAAAAACGAAAATGTGGAAAGTACGCCAAATCTTGACATAGAAAATTTTTAGCTCAAATAGCAATCCTATTACATTCGCCCATTTCTAATCACGTGTGCTGAAACAGCCAATAAGAACAAAATTACACTGAAAAAAATCCCTTAAGGGATCTTTTCAGTTCGACAGTAATGACAGTTCAATAATTTAAAATTTATTTTTTGACAATGTCAATTTGGAACTGCAAATAACGATTTAATGAATATAATAATAGAGGAAAACACACCAAATAATACATAATACATAATCTACATTTAATTTTACAAATTGCTTTTTTAATAATTATGTTAAATAGCTCATAATTTTATCACAACTTCCTCAAGCACGTTGCTTTTAGGTAATATCACCAAGCAAGTGCTTTCGGAAACTGTGATAAAATTATTTCGTATTATCAATGTCCTTGGGATATTATAGCTGAAAATATTACTAACGTCCCCTATACTATGACGTCTGGCACCAAAGGCAAAAAATTGAAAGTACGCCGAAATTTTAAAATTCGAAACTGAGCCGAATTTGGAATTGGTCAAGAATTTTTAACGTCATTTATTCATGAAATAACACTTATAGCAAAAGCTTTCAAAATTATATAAGTTGTAAAATCAGTAAGTAAAATACAAAGTACTGAAGCGGGGAATGCGCAAAAGATGGATGTAACCTCCAAATGGATTTTTAGACAAAATAGGTAAAAATTGCCCAAGGCCGGTTTTTATCATAAAAATAAATTCGGTGCATTCGGAGGCTTGATCATGGGAAAGGAGCACCGGATGGCTATCAGAAAGATACAACCTCACGCCCAAAGCTTTATTTTTGATTTTGGAGAAGTTATTAGAAAAAGTCCCTTAACACATGAGAATTCTTAAACGGATATTTACATAGGGTAGCTCGAAAGCATATCCTTGACAATTTACCCTTACGGGTTGTGTGACATCAATACGTATTCGCAAGGGCAGGAAAGTCTCATACAACTCATATAAAGCTATAAAAAGTGTAATTATCAAAGTTGTGTGAATGAGCGAACCAAAATTTAAGTGAACATATTGTTTCCGTCAATGAAGTCAAACGGCCGAGCAAATAGCCATAAGATAAACTTCTAAGAAATTGTGAGTCTTTTTGTGACAGTCGATTTATACTGTTATTCTCAATTGCATGTAGTTGCTATAGCGCCTTTTGAAGGTGGAGTCTGTCCTTGTCTTGTTTGGAAAGCAGATACTGATGAATTAATTTAGGCTCCTTACCACTTTTAATTGCACACATAAAAAAAAATTAATCGGAAGAAAGTCGAAAAAGTGATAAAAAAATAAGAAGTGAATAGAGTATAAGCAATGTTTACAGATAATATAATGCATCATCATCGGAAGACAGACTGGAGAGAAGCAGTAAGCAATCTGTGGGTACAACTTTTACTTTATCTCGTCTATTATAGGACTCAGCTCCTTGGTGCCTCACTTAAACTAAACCGAACCCCACTGAGAGTAGATAATTCATCCTACGTTGGAGCAGAAGCGACTTGGCACCCTTAGTAGAAAATAAATTTAGTCACGTCCTTCAAACGAGTGGTGGTGAGTTCATCTACACTAAAATAGTTGGTGAAACTCGCATCATAGTATTCGAGTGCAGTGTTTTGTTGTTTGTAGACATTATTTTATCGCATAGGGCAAATTCACTACGTAAAGTTGTATTTTCTTTTTTTTAATGGAGTAAGAGTGGAAATTTACCAATTCTGTGTAACTGTGTTTTTTTTGCTAATATCAATCAATCAATATCAATCAGAATAAATCTCGGAATAAATATTTATGTAAATTGCAACTGGTTGTAACAATATTTTTAGAACGAATCAATTATGATCTCAAAAGTGTGAAACACAATATCTGTCATTCAGATGACTGATTGCACGTTGTGAACTATACGCTCAATTTACTTAATAATAGGAGAACGATGCACTTTCTAGTAAAATAGCAGCAAGAGAAACAAAACGGAAGCGAGGCAGTGGCGTTTTCACAAAAATTCAATGAGCTACTCCTTATACAGCGAGCTATTCCTTATATTTAGGACAGGAATGTTAAAGAGCAGATTCGTGAAGCTGAATTTATTGCCACCTATTAGTCGGTAATAAATTTTAATATTATCAGGAAAACGGCGAAGAGTAGGAAATAATTGTAAAGATATTATTGAATTTAGCGTGAAATACGCTGCTGAAGTGTGATTAGGGCATTTAAGAACCAGGCGATTGTATTATATATGAGGACGTTAATAAGAGCCATGATTTATGAAATTATTTTACAGAAATAATAATAAAATAGCTGATACTGGACTTTCTTAATATTACCTTAGCTATGTATATCCTAGCGGTGTACCGCCAATTAAAATTTTCCTATATAAAGTATGTTTAATAAAAAAAGTATATCATGTAATTTTGCATTTATTGACGGCATCTGCGACATGAAAATACCCCCTTTGAAAGGGATAATTTTAAAAGGGAGTGACTAGATCTGCGGCAAACACGTATGTTACATATATTAAAACTAAGACTATATATCTTTAATATCTCTTACTCCTCGATTTCCTATCTTTTTATCTTTATCTTATATTTTTCTAAATCTCATAGAGCAGAACATAACTATTTTATTTTAACTTTCGAGCGACACTATAGTCCAGATTCTGGAGACGTTTATCTTTCAGTTTTTTACAATTAATTATTTTTTATTTATTTGCTTTTATCATGTTTAGAGAATATGATTTAGGTATTATGCAAATCACAACTTACACACTTTTTTATTTATTATGAAAATACCTACTTTCTGTATATTGTTGCTCTAATCTGGGCACGCTAATATACTAGTTAGGTAAATACTTTAAAACACTCATTATTGGAGAACCAATCAAAACAACTACTCTTCTAGCTAATACTGACGAAGTATTGAATTACATGATAGGATTCTTAGCATTTTAAAGAAAAAAAAATATATTGAAAATATTTAAATCATTTATTTCCATTTAGTCATTCACACTTTTTTATTTAATATGAAATTATCTACTTTCTGTATATTGGTACCTTAATCGGGTCACGCTAATATACTACAATAATGAGTGTTTTAAAGTATTTACCTAACTAGTATATTAGCGTGCCCAGATTGGAGCAACAATATACAGAAAGTAGGTATTTTCATAATAAATAAAAAAGTGTGTAAGTGATTTGCATAATACCTAAATAATATTCTCTAAACATGATAAAAGCAAATAAATAAAAAATAATTAATTGTAAAAAATAAATCAAGAATAGGCTTGTAAATAATGAATGAATGTTTCTATACTCTACTGATGAGTTCGAAAAAACTTGTACAACTTTTCTAGAGTTGAAATAGAATGTAAGGTTCAATAATTGTTGTGAGTGACTGAATTTCAATAAATAATTTAAGAAGTTTCAATACATTTTTTTGCCTTAAAATGCCAGGAATCCTATCATGTAATTCAATACTTCGTCAGTATTAGCTAGAAGAGTAGTTGTTTTGATTGGTTTTCCAATAATGAGTGTTTTAAAGTGTTTTCCTAAGTAGTATATTAGCGTGACCCGATTAAGGTACCAATATACAGAAAGTAGCTAATTTCATATTAAATAAAAAAGTGTGAATGACTAAATGGAGATAAATGATTTAAATATTTTCAATTTTTTTTTTCTTTAAAATGCTAAGAATCCTATCATGTAATTCAATACTTCGTCAGTATTAGCTAGAAGAGTAGTTGTTTTGATTGGTTCTCCAATAATGAGTGTTTTAAAGTATTTACCTAACTAGTATATGAGCGTGCCCAGATTAGAGCAACAATATACAGAAAGTAGGTATTTTTATAATAAATAAAAAGTGTGTAAGTTGTGATTTGCACAATACCTAAATAATATTCTCTAAAAATTATCTTTCAGTCTTAATAAAGTATCTGTCAGACATACAGCTGGAAAGAGCTTTGTATTTCATGTAAAATTTTCTGCTCAATCCGAATTCGGAGGGCGTAAAAAAATGGGAATTGTTTTCAACCTTTAATTCGTGAATTTCTCCTTATTTCGGAAATTGTGAAAGAGTTAATTTTTTAAAATATTACTTGCGTTTTCTCCCACAAAACTTATAGACCAGGCTAGATAAGGGTTGGACAGCAAACTAATAGTGGAATATTGTAGAACATATCATAACTAAAGAAGGAAAAACAATCCGAACCACCTGCGATTATCTAGGGGGACATGTGGTGGGCTTTTTAAGGGGGGAAAAACGTTTTCTTGCGATTTTTGGCTTAACTACGCATCCTATCGAAAAAAGTTGAATATAAAAGTTGTAAGTAATAAAGAGATCTACAACTTTTGTGGAAAGCATTTTTATCCTAACCTCAAAATTTTTCGAGATACACGCAAAAAACCCTTTTTTCGGTTTTTTTATTTTTTTCTTCCACAAAAATAATTAGATTTAGCTCAAACTTGGTGAAAGTATACCTTCTGGTGCCCTACATAAGCACTATTTTTTTTTGAGCAAAATATTTAGCGGTTGTTGTTTTACTCAATTTAAAAAAAAGTGAAATTTTCAACTGCGATTCCTCATAAAAGTACTTGTCCGATAGAGTTCGAACAGAGCTCATTTTTTTTGTTTTTACTTCTACTTTCAATGAATAAAAATATATATATATATATATATATATATATATATATATATATATATATATATATATATATATATATATATATATATATATATATATATATATATATATATATATATATATACATATATATATATATATACATATATATATATATATATATATATATATATATATATATATATATATATATATATATATATATATACTGCAGTGGAAAAAATTGCCGGAAAATCGAAAATTCCGAAAAAATGCCTTTTTTAGTTGTATGTTTTATAATTATTGTCAAAAATTTGACATTATTTATTAAAATTAATATAATTTTGTAATATCAATAAGTAAAATAATTAATAGTTAATTATATTCCTCAACCACGTTTGAATTATTAAACAAACAAAAAAGTATGATCTTGATTTCTATGGCTTCTATTGTAACGTCAAATAACATTTATATATTTAAATTTTAATTGTTTGGGAGACAATTTTAGAACGGCAACATCTTTCCATTATTTTTATTAGCTGTCAAATATTTGCTAAGTCAGGTGTGTCGCAAGGATTAGTTTTAGGACCCGTTTTGTTCTTAATCTATACTGCCGATATTGTCCAATATATCAATGATGGTAAAGTCCAATGTTATGCTGATGATACTCAATTGTTTTATAAATTTCTCTCTGAAAACACAATAAATGAGCCCTGTTCGAACTCTATCGGGCAAGTACTTTTATGAGGAATCGCAGTTGAAAATTTCACTTTTTTTTTTAATTGAAATAAACAACAACCGCTCAATATTTTGCTTCAAAAAAATAGTGCTTATGTGGGACACCAAAAGGTATACTTTCACCGAGTTTGAGCTAAATCTAATTATTTTTGTGGAAGAAAAAATAAAAAACCGAAAAAAGGGTTTTTTGCGTGTATCTCGAAAAATTTTGAGGTTAGGATAAAAATGCTCTCCACAAAAGTTGTAGATCTCTTTATTACTTACAACTTTTATATTTAACTTTTTTCGATAGGATGCGTAGTTAAGCCAGAAATCGCAAGTGGTTCGGATTATTTTTCCTTCATTAGTTATGATATGTTCTACAATATTCCACTATCAGTTTGCTGTAACGACTTATGTTTTTTTTTTAATTCTAACACTTATGTAGCCTGGCCTAATAAGCTAAAAATCTATTCTTGTTTTTTAAATTTTAGTTCACAGTGTATTCAATGTAACAGTTTAGTCCTGGGAAGGTGCAGGCAGATATATGGAAAAAACTGGGGGTTAAACCCCAAGATGACCCTATGGTTATACACTAGGGTTGTAAGACCCATGATAACCTATGGATCGGTGGTATGGTGGACCAAGACACTGCAGCTTGGAGCAGTAAGGCTATTAAGTGGCGTACAAAGGCTTGCTTGCCTGTGCGCCACTGGGGCCATAAAAACTGCTCCCACGGCTGGATTTTGGACCTGACACCACTATACATATTTATCCAAGGAGAAGCTCGTTCAGTGGTACATAGGCTAATGCAAGGCACAACGCCCATAAGGCAATAACACGGAACAGAGCACCAAAAGTTATACTCAGAGCTGAAGGCAGATCCCATTCTGGGAATGCCCAAGGACACTATGGTCCCAAAGTATAACTACAAAAATTTTCAAATCAAAATACCAGACAGAGAGGACTGGAAAAACGGTCCTCCAATACCGGCGCGAACGATCTGGTATACGGACGGGTCCAAGACAGAACAAGGAGTCGGAGCTGGGATTTACGGGATAAGGTCGAAAACGAAAATTCCGATAAGTCTAGGAATACACGCCACAATATTTCAGGCTGAAGTGGCCGCTATACAGTGGTGTGCAAAGGAAATAATGAGGCAAGGAACTGTAAACCAGTCAATTGCCATTTTTTCCGATAGCCAAGCAGCGCTAAAGGCACTCGATTCCATGCAGGTCGATTCAAGACTAGTATGGGATTGTATAAATGCCCTTACAGACCTAGGAAGTCAGAACAAAGTGACCGTGGCATGGGTACCAGGACACGAGGGACACAGGGGAAATGAGAAGGCTGACGAACTGGCCCGAGAAGGAGCATCTAAGGCCCTAGTAGGACCCGAACCCTTTTGCTGTGTGGCTAAGCCATGCATACGAAGATCCATTAACGAATGGGTACAAAATAAATCTCTAGAGTGGTGGAAGAATTTCCCATAACAGAGACAGGCCAAAAAGTTCATTAAAGAACGATCGGCTAAATTCACGGAAGACCTGCTACGCCAAAATAGAAAGGCCATTAGGATAATAGTAGGTCTTTTAACTGGGCATTGTAGGCTTAATGGACATATGAGTCTAATGGGCCTGGCAGAGGATGCAACATGCAGATTCTGTCAAGAGGAAGAGGAAACCTCAGTACATGTGCTGTGTCATTGCGAAGGCCTAGCCAGACTGAGGTTCCAACTACTTGGCGAAGAGAAACCAAGGGCAGATAGCTATACCAAGGAGCCCTTATCAAGGTTGTGGAGTCTGATACAAAAGACAAAGCTGGATAAGGAGCTCTAAGTAAAATTAGACAAGGAGAGCCACAATAGATCCACATTGGTCGCGGTGGCCAAGGCGAATCAGCCAGCTTCTTTTTCAATCTAATCTAATCTTAGTCAAAGCATATCTAATATATATAGAAATTTTAGTAAAAAATATAGATTGTACGAAATTACAAGAGAAGATCAACATTATTTTTAGTCACTGATTCATACTGATATCTTGCATAAAAAGGTAGATATGATTTTTTTAATTTGGCTGTCCTGCGGGGGAGCGCGCCACGAAGTGAGGACTATAATTGTAATTTTTGTTCAAATATGCTTAGAATGTCATGAAACGTCGAGATTTTTAGTTTGGTGTGTCTCCCTGTTAGTAAAATGTGGTTTAGAAAAAATATCAGCGTGTGTGTTTGTGTGTATGAACATCGTCTGGATGAGTGCTGAAACCAATTGACCGATTTCGTTTAAATTCGATATCTGAAGTCTAATTACAAATATCTCCAGCCATTTCCTTTTTCGCCTCACCCAAAAATTAAGGTTAGTTTACTGATGCGAAAAAAATTGAAAAATCTCAATTTTTTTTTCAAAAGTCACTCAACGATTTTTCTGAAATTTTCTATGCCAATACTATATTACAAACCTAACAATATGCCATTAGTGGTTTTTCTCAAAAAAAATTACATAAGGGTAGTTTACTGAAGCAAAAATTCGAAACTCTCGATTTTCTCGAAGACATCTTTAACGATTTTGTTTAAATGTTGTACTTTAACAGTATATTATGATTCTATCAATACACAATTATTAAAACAATAAAACGTTATAAACACACCACAAAGATTGGACAACCTTCAAATCCAAGAACAGAACTATTTATGACATCGGCATTTGCTGGAGATTGAGCTCGAACGAAAATACATAACACATAACCAACTGCACTGACGATAATATCAGATAAAATTATGTATGTCTATGATATTTCAAGTTTACAAACTTCAAGCACCACTCTATATCCTATTTAGCATTCAAATTATCTATGAGCACACTTTGACCTACAGAAAATTGTATTCCCATCTTTCTTGAACGTCGCTAAATTGGACCTTTAGAGCGATGGCACATACATCGGTTTTGGCTGACTTGGCTGCGAGTCGACCATCATTCAATGGAGTTTTAATGATTTTTGTAGACAAGCACAATCATCATATCACTCGAGTTTGATATAAAATTTCATATCGTCCGCATATATCAGAGAACCGATATTTATAGAAAGGGACAATATATTGAAGGAGAGAGGTCCTAGTATTGAGTCCTGCGGAATACCTGATAGGACTCCTATATTTTCAGACTAACAACCATGATATTGCACGTGCAATACTTAAGCGGTTCTTCTTTTCATTTGTTTATTTATATGTGGCTATCCACACACAGCGGTTTTTGTAAGATAAGGCGGCGTTTATCGTCGAGCATTTTTCATTCGCATGAATTAAATAGTAGCATTTTAAATAAATAAAGTTATTTGAGGGCACTTTGCAAAGAAAATGAATTCAAAATTTATATGGAAAAATTAATAAGAGAGGTAAAGTTCAGAGAGCATTATGGGATAAAACGCAAAGTGACTATAGCGACAGGATAAAGAAAAAAGGGAGTGCTGGAAGAAATCGGCGATATATTTGCCAATGAGAGTGTATGATCCAGTAAATAAGCCGGAAAAAAGTGTAAAATGTGGAAAAGTGGTGGAACAGCATTGACCCATGCATTACCTCCGAAAATGAGAATGTTAAGGGGGTTTGAAGTGCCCCAAAAAGTAGCTGTCATAAAAAAATTTATAAAATTAATATTTTTCCTCGGAAATGGGTTCTAGGAGGTTTTTTGGGTCGCTGATCACGAATCCGAGGTCCAAATTGAGGAATTCCTTATTGTAGTATGGAATTCGTGCAATTTTTTGATGAAAATTCCACTTTTTCGGGCGGAAATTTAAATATGAATATTGTGCTGCGGAAGTGTGCTCTAGGAGATTTTTTGGGTCGCTGATCACGACTCCGAGGTCCAAGTTGAGCAATTCCATATTACAGATTGGAATACGTGCCATGGAAAATTCCAGTTTTTCAGAAGAAATTTAAATATTAACGTTTTTCCGTGAAAATGTGCTCTAGGTTTTTTTGGTTGCTGATCATGATTTTGATGTCCAAATTTAAGAATTCCATATTCCAGACTGGAATACTTGCCAAGGAAAATTCCATTTTTTCAGAAAAATTTTAAATATTAACGTTTTTCCACGAAAATGAATCGATTTGTCCGGATGAAATATCGGATGAAGAAGAAGATGAAAGTGACAGTGAAGAAGAACCAACAAATCCTGAATTACCAGTTCTCGAATATAATAATTCAGATTATGATTGATGTAAATGATATAAAAAAAATAATGATAAATTAATAACTATTTTATCACACAGAATGTACCAACACAATAAATGCTATATTTTTTATAAAAATTGTTATCTTTTAATCACTTACCTCACTTGAAAGAAGAAAAAATTTGCAAGCATTCCTGCAGTGTTTATAAAATTGCGATGTATATTATTTTGAAATGCTGGGTAATATTCATACATAACTTTTTTTCTTCAAAGTATAATTGACTTGAAAAATTATTTTGAAATACTCGTAATATTCATACATAATTTTTTTCTTCAAAGTGAAATTCAACACGAAAAATGGCACAAATTCGAGTACAAAATATGGAATTCTTGAATTTGGACTTCAAAATCGATCAGTCACCCAAAAACACCCCTAGAGTACACTTCCGAAGAATAATAATCATATTTAAATTTCCGCCCGAAAAGTGGAATTTTCATCAAAAAAATGGCACGAATTCCATAGTGGAATATGAAATTCCTCAATTTGGACTCCGGATTCGGGATCAGCGACACAAAAAAACCTCCTAGAGCCCATTTCCGAAGCGAAATATTAATTATGTAAATTTTTTATGACAGCTACTTTTTGGGGCGCACAGTGGGAAATTTTTCAATTTTTTTAGACAAAGATCCGTCTACAATGCAATTATTAATGGATTTGAAAAAAATTTTTTTTTAAATAATTGTTTGAGCACTGCCCAAATTTTAAAAACGTTCAACATAACCTCAAAAAATCCTATGAATATATGAAATTCGTGTATTTTACTTAAGTAAAAATGCGAATTTCTGTTTCTTAAAAGTTTTACTCAGGGGCGGCTTAAGGGCCGGGTAACCCGGGCGGCTGCCCGGGGCTCCGGCTTGGAGGGGCGCCAGAGGACAAAATTTTTTTCGGAATTTTAATAGTACCCCCCATGAGGCGAAAAAATATATATTTTTTGGATTTCTATTTGTATTCTCTTTATTTATTTTTCGGATTCCCATTTTCAATATAGTTACAATGGTTATTTTTTAGTTTTTGCTTCAAAATGGGGTAAGAGAGTACATTGTGACTATGAGAATGTATCTCAGCCCCTTTAAGGGTGAAAACCACCCTTAAATGGCTGTAGAATTTGAAAATAGGTTTCGAAATTTTTTGAAATTTTAGAATTACGTCTTCGATATTTTCACTAAAATCAGTCTTCGAACCTTGTTTGATAAATACAAATTATTTTAAAGGTTAAATTAATCATTTCTTATATACTTTGACAATGTGAATAAACAACAGTTCAATGTGAGTAGAAACAAATTCTAAGTTCTTCAACGTTTTTAAGAAGCTCGTAAGTTAGAAATCGCATTTTTTCCATTTGAAAAGAAAAAAAATTTTTTTAATGGTTTTCACCCTTAAAGGGGGGTTGAGATACACTCTCATAGTCACAATGTACTCTCTTACCCTATTTTGAAGCAGAAACTAAAAAATAACCATTGTAACTGTATTTTTTGTTTAACCCTTAGGGTAAATGTTTACTGAATTATTATTTGAATAACTAAGGTTTTATATTTATCATATAAAAAATACACTTTACTAGACTATTTTACATTTTTAATAAGAATATTTCGAAAAAATCCCTATTAAGGTGTTATATCAATTTCTGGTTAACGGGACCCTATTTTTCTTAATCAGCGACCCAAAAAACATGTAGTAAAGGATATTTTCTGAGTAAAACTTTTAAAAAACAGAAATTCGCATTTTTATTTAAGTAAAATACACGAATTTCATATAGTTATAGGGTTTTTTGAGGTTATGTTGAACGTTTTTAAAATTTAAGCAGTGCTCAAACATCGGGTGAAAAAAAATTTTCAAATCCATTAATAATTGCATTGTAGACGGATTTTTGTCTAAAAAAATTTAAAAATTTCCCACTGTGGGGCGCTTCAAACCCCCCAACTTTCTCATTTTCGGAGATAATGCAGAGGTCAATGCTGGTGAATGTTCCTGGGGGTCTAGGGAACACGCGAAAAAAGGAATTATTCAAGTCGGTGCTGTTCCACGACTTTTCCACATTTTCCGGCTTATTTATTGGACTAGTAGCAATAGATGAAGAAAAGGATTTACCATTGTGATAGTAGTCCCTATTTCGTGACAAAACTTGTTCTGCCACCGTCTGCAACTCTTGGGCGAGCTTCTCAGCTGCAGCATCGATGAAAACCACTATGTGTGTCATGTTCCCAATTCGAAGCTAAATCCATTCGCGGTTTTAGAGCTCAGACAATACGAGCCTTCAATAAAAATCACAAACTGTATTATGCCTGGAAATGTACAAATCCAATTCTCTTCTGTCTAGAAATTAATCAGACTCTGGTCGTGAATGTTTGCTCAAGTGATTTGTAACTAAGCAAACAGACATACGATACAACCGAACTGAACTTTAATCAAGTTAAATTAAAATTTACGAGACGCTACTGTGGTGGAAAATTAGCACCGTGGTGGTTTATTGTGCTCGGTAATTACAAATGTGTTATTTATACATTCGAAGAATAGATAAATTATTGACAATCATAAAGATTTCAGATAAATATATGTTACGAGGTCCTGTAAATAGTATATGTTGAGAGCCGCGATATATCCTGAATGCGAAACGTGTTATTACTGAGACTTGGCTGCTTTGAAATTAAATTTATCTGGGAGGGCTGAGTAGTCGAAGAAGATTATATAAAATGATCTTTAAGCTTAATAGACTTATAAGACTGAAGTAAACAAGTAGTGGAGCTGTGGCAGGATATCCTTTGTTAACGGGTTTCAGTATAGCACAAGGTGGTCTCAACAAAATTGCAAGGAGATATTAGTACGATTATTTCCCTCAGACATTAGCTACAATCATATTTCGTGAAATTTTAAATATCAACCAATGACAGCAGTTTTACACCGAATAAACCGAAGCTGGTTTTTGTTAATATTTAACAGCAATTAAACCGAATCTACAGAGGAAGCTAAGGTGTTACGTATCTACTCTTTGGGTACATTATTCTATGAATTTGCGTTAAGGATGGGATTTTGCAGAATAATAATAATAATAATAATAATAAGATTTATTTTCTACTGTGACAATATACATTGTATGGGATTCGTCAATTAATACAAAAATTCAGACACTTTATAATAACATTTATCAATTAAAAATGTTTTTAATTTTTTTTTTTAAAATATACAAATTTTTACTGTCTTTAATTGTTTGTGGCAAGCAGTTAAACATCTTAGGTCCCATACAGTTGGAAGCATCAAAACTAAGCTTTTGTCTAGCGAACGGCACATGAAACTCATCAACATGCCTCGTATTATAACTGTGTCTATCTTTATTGATGGTAAAACTGTTTTTATTCCGATAAACGTAGACACACATTTCATGTATATATAAACACGGGAGAGTTAAAATATTCAGCTTTTTAAAACCATCTTTACATGATTCCCGCTGCGGTATGTTCGTTATGCATCGGATTACTCTTTTTTGTGCAATAAATACATCAGTTGCCTGGGTAGAATTTCCCCACAAGCAAATTCCGTACCTAAGTCTTGAATCTGCTTGGGCGAAGTAAACCTGCACTAACTGATGTGTTTCTAGTACCGTCCGCAAATTAATAAAAAGAAACTTCAGCGAATTCATTTTGCAAATAAGTTTAAGGCAATGCGACTTCCAGTTAAGAAATTCATCCAAATGAATACCAAGAAAACGCACGCTGTCGTGTGTATTTGTTAAAGTTACCGTGTTGACATCGAACTTTAAATCGTCTATTTCTTTTTGACGATTATGAATCAAGAGCATGTCAGTTTCTTCGGTATTGAAAAATAAATCGATGCCATTAAAGTAATCTGATATTTTGGTAACCGCCTCTGCACATTTAACATTCAATGCTCCAGTATTTCTTGATGATACTATAAGAGAAAAGTCATCAGCATAATCGGTGTAATAATTGTTTTTCATGACTGAGGATATATTGTTCACATACAGAATAAATAAAATCGGACCGATTATTGATCCCTGGGGGACCCCCATATTTACATCCAAGCAGTTAGAGTTTACGTACTCTACAGATTTCTCAGTTTCAACTTTTAAAGATACATATTGCTTGCGATCTTGTAGGAAAGTTGATATCCAGTTCAATGCACCGCCTCTTATGCCATACGTTTCTAAAATACACAATAATTGTTTATGGTTTACACAGTCGAATGCCCTACTCAGATCGCAAAAGATCACCGCAGGACATTCGCCTGTCTCAACATATTCTATGATTTGATCATATAATGATAACATTGCAGATGATGTTGACTTGTTTATACGGAAACCGTGCTGATTATTTGATACAATTTGGAATTTATTGAGAAAAGGTAAAAGACGATCTAAAAACGCATATTCCAAAATTTTTGAAAATCCAAATGGAATAACAACTGGTCTATAATTTTCTAAATAGCATGGATCATTCTTTTTATACAATGGAGTAACTTTTCCTGTCTTTATGTTTTGCGGAAAAATGCCCGATTCAAAGGATTTATTAATTAAATACGTTAGTGGAGCTATAATTACATCAAGAACCCGTTTTAAGATAAAACTTGGAATGTCATCTGCCCCGGACGACTTTTTATTTTTTAATTTTCCATTTAATAAAGTTAATAGTTCTCTTTCTGTGAAAGGTTTGAGATACAGTGAATGTTGATTAAAAACTTTTGACTCTGTCTTACTCCCTATATTTTTAGGATGTGTTTGAGATACTAATCGAATCGGCGTCTCAACAAAAAACTGATTAAAATCCGCTGCTATCTCGCGTGGATCTGTCACTAAAATGTCGTTTTTTTTAATGTGTATGTTAGAATGTTTTTTTTTTGATTATTCACTAGTTCAGATACTACATTCCATGAAGCTCGCGCTGTGTTATCAGAATTAATTATACGGTTTTGATAATACTGTTTCTTTTTACTATTCATTAAAGCAATGTGCTCTTTTTTGCATTTTTATATGTTTCGCTGAAAGCCTCATTAACACCTTTAAAAACAAATAAATCCTTCAATAGCTGACTTGAACGAACAACGTCCACATCAACCCATTTTTTGTTATCACTTTTTTGACATAGTTTTCGTTTAAGAAAGCATGTTTCAAATTTAAATAAAAAAGTATTATAGAATAAATAAAAGGCATCATTAAAATCAATTCTGTCGTCTAGATATGACCACTCCTCATTCATAAGTGCATTTCTAAAATTTGATATATTGACTTCGCTAAAATTTCTTTTCATATCAATTTTATTTAGCTCATTTTGATTAGAATTAAAACTTATATCCAATAAAACTGTTCGATGGTCAGAAAAAACATTATCAACTACACAACATGTAAAACTCTTATCACAAACATTTGTAAATATTTGGTCAATTATAGTACAGGTACTATTGGTTATCCGGGTGGGCCAGTTAACAACCAAAACAAGACAAAAGATTACACAAATTGACAAAATCAGAACACTTGTACTTATCAAAATTAAAATCTCCACATAAAAAAAATCTAATATTAGGCTGGTACAAATAGTCTAAGACATCACTGATTTTATTAAAAAACACATCAACTTCCCCACTGGGAGAGCGGTAACAGTTTAAAATAATATTTACAATCCTGTTTGTTTTGTAAGATACTGCACAAATCTCAAAATTCTGCTCCATGCAGAAACTGTCCAAATCAATTTTTTTAATATTACTGCTTTATTTAGACCATATACTAACCCCGCCACATTTTAAGGTAGGGCGACAGTAGAAACTAATTAAATTAAAATTCTTAATGTGTAAAAAATCCAAACATTCGTGTTTTACTCCCATTTCATTTAAACTACAATGAGAGGGAAATATGCGTTTATTTTCGATTTATTACAAATATTTAAGAAACCAAATATAGTATAATCTTTAAAACTATTTTAGATACTCGTTATTGTTTTAACGATTTCAACTATATACATTTTTTATTGTAAATTTCTGTTGTACTTGAATGTTGTAGTTTGTCAATGAAAATAGTTCCTAATTTCATTATTAGAACATGACATTTAACTACAGTCAAACTTCCATAACTCGAAATCTTCTAAAACTCGAAGCAATTCAAAGCAATAAATATCTATTATCTTTACTAAAAAGTTCTCAACTCAAAGTTTCTCGAACTCGAACTGAGTTTTAATCCTCTTGGAGATTCGAGTTATACAAAATTTGAGACAAAACTATATATAGCTGTATTCCTTAGAGCAATAGGAAGTATCAGAAACTATTTTAAAGATTAAACGCCATTTATGATTTTTTAAATATTTATAATAAACCAAAAATAAACGCATATTTCCCTCTCACTCTGCAAAATTCTATCCTTAATACTGAAGACCGACATCGATATTAGCAGATATCACAAATTAACAACTTTCTGGAAGCGTCAGCAGAAGAATTATGAAGTCCAAAAATCTAAAATACTGCAACTGGAACTGAGAAAATGATGCTGAAGACGATAAATTCTTTCAATACCTGTTACATAAAATTAAGTTATTAAACTCAGTTAGAATGAAACACTTCTAATTTATTTTTATATTGCTTCTCCAAAAGCCAACGTTGGTTCCTTTAAGTAAATAAATCTTTTTTAAAAAGTCATTCTTGTAAACGGTGATACAGTGTGTGTAGTGGCGGGCTAGGCATAGGGAGTAAGAATTACAACATTGCGTGTGCCAGCTGGCTGAAATGAAATAACTGAGAGCTGGGATGCTTCGCCGACGGGCGAGTTTGCTCTGCTGTGTTGTCATATCTCTCGTGCTACGTGAATGTACATACCCAATCGGCAATTACACGCACTGTATAATATACCTATTTATATTTCTTTATTGAAAAATAATATTTATGATTTCTATTAGTTTGCTGTTATTTTTGGTATAGCAGGGCTTGTTACAAAAAAAGGAAAATGTGCTGCACAGGTTGTTGAATTGAACACTTTTGGCAAAATATCCAAAATGGTGCCTTAAAATCTTCTTCTTTTTCCTATTGCTGCCCAGTACATGGGCCATTGTTTCAGACGGTCCGCTATCTCATTATTGGAAAGTTCTGGGGCTGATATAACAAATGTTTTGCACCACGGTGGATGGAAACAAGAAAAATAAGAAAAATTTGACAAACAAGATGTTGATTCGCATCGGAATGTATTTTCATGAACAATAACTTATTCAGCAATTTTAATTTTATTTTCTACAGATTTCTCCATATGCGAGTCTATCACATACATTGATTTCCAAGCCCCATTGCGTTTTATGTATAGAATATCGACATCTCCATTTGAAAGTAAAGTGGATAATGAACGCTAAAAGCTATGCAGTGTATCTGTGTATCTCTGGATTATCCAATTTTAGAAAACAAGCTATTTTGAATGGTAACTTACCAAACGTATTCTTAACGTAATTTTCCTCTTTTGTGATTTATAAAAAAACCTTTATGATCGGTATTTGGTGGGCACAATACACCATGTTTTTGTAGATATTCAGCATATTTACTGTTAATACAAAAAAACATGTATTTAATATCAGTTTTAGATGATCGTATCAACACAAGTAATGTCTTCAATTTAACTTAATAAGTTTGTCAATAAGCCTTGTCGACATGCACCTGCATTCTGAAATATTAATTCCATCTTATCAGTCAAATGCGAGTTATCCTGAACTTCCAGCAAAAACATGTTTATTTGATCCCTGGTAAATATTTTAGACTTTTTACTTCTGTATCGACTTTTCTGTATTTTTAAAAACGCAGCTACGTTTGCTTTACTAATTTTTACGTCATAATGTATAAGAGACAGTATGAAAGTCTAATATCGTGATCATAATCAAAATGACATTTTTGAGTTTGATTTTTCAGAAAAATATGTAAATATGAGTACCGATCGGCTACTAATAAATATGGTTTCTTGATCGAGAAGTCTTGCTTGAAAATTCGGGTTCCATTCCCGATAGAGGATTTGGGATTTTTCGGAAAAGAAATTATCACAATGTACCCAGATATTGTCTTTCTACTGACGAAATCAAGAGATAAGTACGAAAAATGCAGTATAGGACACTTTTACTTGGTGCCAAGACAAAAACGTGACAAATTATATACGGAAAATGTACTGTTAGCTTATTTTGCAGAGAAGTCTACAATATTTAAAGTTCCCACCATGTGGTCGATATTCTTAAGGTTGAAGACCATCCTTCAGGTAAAAAATAACACGGATATCGGCCGATATAAAAAAAAGTCGTTACATTTTCTGACTTCAAAAAATTTTCAACCCGCATGTATGTTTATTTTTCAATTAACTGGGGACGGAAAAAAATTATTTCACAATTTTCAGCGATCTTTTTGAAGGCAGTTCAATTTTTTTTCAAAAATTATTTTGAAAAGGAAACAAGTGGGATACAAGGCAAATATCCAGGATTTTTGAAAGTACACAGAGAAATGTGTCAGCAAAGTCCCAGATGAACAATTCCTTATGATGAAGGCAACTTAAGCAATTTTAAAACAAAAAATGGATTTTTTCCAAACTTATTGTTCCAGGTTGCACTAATGGGTATCTATGGAGCGTGCCATAGAGACAAATTGATAAAAATTACATCGAATATAACTCCATTTTAAAAGTTCCACTCACAAAACCTACAGCCAGGGAACTTTTATTGTCGATAACTAGGATTTCCTGACCACTTTCCGCAAATATGTGGCGCTACCATCAACAAAACCAACTACTCGTCGGTTGTTTTTGTACAACAGAAATGAAAAATGCCAAATAGCGGGTATGAACACTATAGAAAAGTATCCACTAAAATTACACATTATTTAAAATTACCCGACCCAAAATTTTTTACTGGTCATTGTTGTTGGAGGTCCTTTGCCACTATTTTGCAGGAATCATGAGCGAATTTAATGAGCCATAAACATCACGGAAGGTGGAGCTCCTCCACTGTGGCTAAAGATTATTGAGCATATTAGGTTAGCAGTAAAATTGCGATCGCAAGCAAGATATTTCCTGAAAGAAATAGCACTAGCAATAAACTGCTTCAAAAATAGAACCAGAGCTCGTTGGAAAAACATCAAAACTTCAGGTCGCATTTTCGTCAAATGGAAATGTTGCTCTTACTAATTCCAGTAATTTAAAAACCCACTTAGAAATCACCATCAACAATCTGACAAATTGTACCTTAACGTCTAATGTTCAAATTAGTCATAGGAGCATAAAAACCGCTGCCCAAGGAATCACTACTTCCACATCTAGATTCTCTATCCAAGTCACTCACAACGAAAAAACTTTGTATGTGGAAATAATTGTTTATGGAACTGTAATAATATAATATTTGAAATCCTCTACCCCAAAAACCCATAAAACGATACCCCACATCGGTAGTGGGGTGGGGGTGGTGACAGGGGGTGGTAGTGGGGGTGGATGAAGTAAAAAAATATTTTGAGGTTTCTGGTTCTTGTACATACACTAAATCACAATTTTTTTTCATCCCCTTTAATAAGGGGGTGGCTAATGCCAAAGATTTTTTTGAGACCCTAGCTTCTCTTGTATATACTAAATACCGACTCTTACCTGCTTGATTTACCCATTTACCCAAAATTGACCCCAATTTACCCCCCCAACTCTACGTCGGAACAACATGAAAATATAATCTAGTTCCAGATCTCGTTAAAGTATATACGTATACCAAATTTCAAGTCAATATCTTAAACGGTTCCAGAGTAAACGTGCGCACAAAAAAAAGTTACAGACCGACAGACAGAATTTTTTTTTTTGATCAAATTTAAAATATCGACGTTTCATGACATTTTAAGCCTATTTGAACAATAAAAATTTTTTTAAATTTTTTTACTTCTACTGGATGTGGAAGTAAAACTATAAATTTAATCCATAGTATAATGAAAATTAGTAAATTAATTAAAGTAAATGAAAGAACGAAAAACAGGGAAAACGCAATAATAATAAATTAGAAAATACAACACGCAAAAATGCAAATGCTTCATCTCTTGGGGCGTTCAAAATGAAATTGAAATAATTAGCAGTTTTGGGTTTAAAACAAAATACTATGTTTTATGTGAATGTATAAATGTTTTTCGAGATATGAAAGAAAGTAAATTAATAACATCACTTTAAAGCAGTTGTTTTTAAACGTACTTTCTAATTAAAAATTCAATGAACAAAACAGGAATTTTATTACACAATGAAATTCGAGTTTTAATTAAATAGCAGTTTACAAATCTTTTCGCAAAATATTAATTACGGTTGTTATTTTTCCGGAGGGAAGTTCTCATTGTTTTTGCCGGTAGCTTTTTAAAATCAGAAAAAATACTAATACCTCTTTGGTCCAAAGTAGACAGACAGATATATTTAATAAGCCGCTGCCTAAGGAATCACTACTTTCACATTTCCAGATTTCCTATTCAAGTCTCTTACAACAAAAAAATGCTGATACTAGATTTGCATTCTACTATGTGAAAATAATTGTTCATGGAATATTATAATATTTTAAATCGTCTACCCCAGAAACCCATAAAACGATATGCCACATCGATAGAAGAGAATGGGGACTGCTGATGCAAAAAACAATTGAGGTCTTTGGTTCTTGTAGGCACACCAAATCACGATTTTATTTTCTATTCCTTTTAATAATGGGGTGGAGGTGGTAATGGGGGTGATAGTGGGGGTGGCTGATTCCAAAAACAATGATGAGATCTTTGCTTCTTGTGTATATACTAAATCCGAATTGCTTGCTTTATTTACTTACCCCCAAACATTTCAACGGAATCAAAATCAAAATATAATCTAGTTCCAAATCTCGTTATAAAACATACGTGTAGCAAATTTCAAACCAATATCATACCGTTCCAGAGTAATTAGGAGGACAAAAAAAAAGTTACAAAACTTAAAATATCGACGTTTCCTGACATCTAAGCCCATTTGAAAAAAAAAAATTCCAATTTTAAGTAAAATAGCAAAACTCTTCTAATTTAACGAGTGCCAGCAAACGCAAACGCATGTTTTATAGGGAATAAACTCACATCCCCATAGGAAAAGTTAAGCAACGTTAGACGCATTTATCAGTTGGTAACCTCCAGGGAAATACAGTGATCTCGATCCACCTTCAGCGGTTTGTGTATCAGAGTATGAGCAGAAAATATGCAATATTAGGCGAATATTGCATAGTGGATACACCATTCCTCGGAGGGGATGCAAAACAGTTGGTTCCTTGACAATCTATATGTCTATTTAAGCAATTTAAAAAATACCCACTTTACTACAGCTTGACTGTTTCGTTGTATAGGAAATAATCATTAGTTGAAAACATAATGGCTTATCTACAGTGCTCTTAAAAACACGTGATATAGAAACTAATGAAATTTTTTTTATATAAATTAATTATTAAATTTTCCGTCTGTTTATTATTTATTGTTCACAACAACCGCAGTATGGTATGTACCTGAATGCAACTCAGTTTACTACTAACATTTTACTATAATTAATTTTTCTATCTAAAATAGATATTTCGTCGAAGTTAGAATTATGAGCTTCCGTGATATGCAGTAGTGGTCATTTTTTCTTCTATATTATCCTGTTTCTCTTCGCACGAATTTTCGTGCTGATATGAGACAAAAATTGTTAAAATTACCAAATGATCAAATAATTGTTTTCCATTGTTGAATGTTTGTCTATTTACTGACCTGTGAAGTGCAGATTTCAAAATGGGCCAGTGATTAGAAATCGAGGAACATCTACGCCTGGATTCTTTTGTGGAACTATATTTAAAGTCCTAACTTTGGGGTTACATTTTATTTTGTGTCGAAAATTAAGGGATTCGTTGTGTGAAATATTACATTTTAACCGTACTGACAATGATATCTATTTTGTAATAAAAAATTTAATCAAGTTTAACAATCACTGTCACACAAAAAAAGAAAAAAGCTAAATAATTTTCTGTAAGAATGGATTCGTTAAGTCATTATGTAAAGAAAATTCATAATAAAGATCCATTACATAATAATAAGCTATTTATAATCATGAAAGTAAATAAAAAACTATTTAATAAAAAGTAATGAGATAATAATTCGGTGTTTTTTTCAACACGTAATAAAATCATTTGCATCGCGTAGGTTGTTCCGATTGTTTTTCGTTCAAATTTATTTAAGAAATATGACACCTGTTACAGGTACAGTACTTCGAAAACACCCACCATTTATTAGAAAAAGTTGGATAAAGGTCAGTTTATTTTTATTGTGTTGTATTCATTCGAATAGTTTCACTGGTTATATGCACCCACACCTCGGAAGTCAATGGTGGGCCACTAAATAATGCTAAAGGCCTTTCATATAAGTTTTAGAAGAGAGAAAAACATTTATAAATATGATACAGGATTTAATGTTTGGCGAAAACGTTACAAAATGATGTCCGAAAGTACTTACAAATAGGAAAATGAATATATCCGAAATTGTTTCGGCAAATAAAACTATTGCAAAACAATAATTTTGTCCGTTTCGGTGACATTATGACGTTTTTCCCACTGTTAGTTACGAGGTCAGTTATATATTCACATTATATTTTATTACCAAAGTATAATTCAACATTATGTGACTGTGACTTGAATTGCAACACCTTAGATGGCCTTAATTATGTGAAAGATCTCTTTTGGTCACTTATGACACTCATTATTAACTATTAATATATTTTAAAATGCCATGTCAGCAACATACTGCAGCCTTCATTATTAATCCTGTGATTCAGAATAGAAACTGAGCAGGCTTTATAGATTTCTCATTAATGTCTTTGTGTGAGGCCAAAACTTGAATGTAAATTGCTAATATGGTACTCTAGTTATTGAATATATATTCAGAGTTTATAGTCTTTTTACATAAGATATTCAAAGGAATATCTACATAAGTTTTTTATGGAATGGTACGACGCACTCGCGAAGACAATTTTGTTTGTCTATTCAAACAACGAGATAGGCACGAAAGTTACATCAATGCCACAACGAAGTGAAATTAAATGAAAAACGCACAACACATGTGATGAAGGACGCCCAGTATAGCGTTCTCAGCCACGATATACGAAGGACAACAAGGGATATTGCCCTTAGTCTATCAATGATAAGACACAATGGAGAAATATAATTGTTTTTGTACTTACAGAAACTGCTGTGAAGCAATGGATACACTATAAGATATTGATTTAGCAGCGTGCAGTAGGCATTGCTGCCACTCCCAGGGATACAGTGGGCCTGCTACGCTGGGTTGGACTAAGGTCATGCTTGTTGCCAGCAGCGAGAGTCACATGGCGCATGGTAAAGGAATGTGGGATGGGAGATGTAGGTATTTGTGAGATATGTTACCGCGTTGTGCCGCGAGGGAGCGTTTAAGCTCCCTTTTTATGTTTTCGGTTCTGGACTTCTCCCCCTTCTGAGTCTTCTTGTGAAATATTTTGCCGCTTTGTGTCGTAATATGGAGTGTTTTTGCTCCTCTTTTTGTGTTTCGCTTCTTTTAGTCTTCTTTTTCTGAGTCTTCTGATTCCTCGGTTGCGATTTCTTTGTGGTGTTTATCTTTTTTAATTTTCATCCTCTATTTTTAGTTTGTTGATGTTCAGTGCTAGCGATTTCTTCAGTAGATGTGTTGGGTCCCTTCCTTGGTATGTTCCCAGTACTTCATTGCGTACAGTTCTATCCTATTTTTTTTTAATTGGCCTTCCTCCTAATAGTGTTGATGTTTTATGTCTCTGTTTTCATCTTGTTGTTTTTGCGAGTAGTTGGACGATGTCCTCTTCTGCACTTCTCAACAATTTCTTCTGTTGGATTTTGTTGTTGCCACGTTTTTTGACTCCATACGTCATCGTTGGCCGTTTTACTGCTATGTACATACATTTTTTTCTCTCAGGGATGGTATGATTGCCCTTGTGACTTCAATTTGTTCGTTATTCTTAGGTGAATATTCATCTATTTTGTGTTCCCTCTCCGCTGGTCCAACTCCCATGTGGATGGATCTCACTCCGTTATTAGACTTTTTTTGAAGTTTGCTTTCAGTCCAGATGTGTCCTGCGGCGATTAAGACATCGCCGTATGTGGTTACAAAAACATGTTATAGGTTGTTATCAGTTGTAAGTCGGTCAAATTGCGAATCTTTACCATTTCTGGGCAAACACTGGCACCATAACTCACTTTATGGTTAAAATGCAATTAGAGCAAGTATAATCACACTATAAAATTCTACATGTAAATCGTTAGGTTCCTGCTAGACAAAGGCTTGTGTTAAACTTCTCAAAACTAATTGATAATTGATCATAATAGTTAATTAGACGACACACAGGTAGACGATTTAAAGGACCAAGGGCCCGACGAAAAGTAGTTCGAAAACGTGGAGCGGACATTTTATATGCACTGCACTGTTCTCGTACTGCATTATGGGTATGTGCAGAAGTGAAGCGTAGGATTACAAACCAATCACAATTCATTATTTTAAATTTATCATCTCCTATCGGAGAAATATGTTTAACTTCGAAGCCTTCCAAGCATTCTGTACCCGCGTAATGTGGTTTGTCTAGAAATGTCTTGAAAACACTGGCGGTGTTAGGAATTCTTGTTAATAAAAATATAAAATTTATCAGATTTTAATAGAAATTTATTAATGACTAAAACATAAACCATTACAAACCAGACACCTTGATGACAAGTGACTGTGAGGTTATTAAACAAGATGGTACACCTTGCAGCCTTTGTGGATAACATTGGCAACTGCGAAGATCCGATTTGCTAACGTCCCAATTTTCTCCATCTTTCTTTACGGCTCTAAGACTTGAACTTTTAGTGAAGCAGGCAGAGGGCGCGTTGATACTTTTGAGATATTGGCATGGAGACGTTTGCTACCGATTCCCTGGACAGGCCGTACTAAGAAATACATGAGTTAATATTACCAAGTAGCTCATGGGAAGAAGCTTCGGTGGGGCTGTGCGCCTCACAGGTAACCATGCCAAATGCCGGTAGACGTACCATGCAGCAACGAAGCCCAACTAGAATTATGCATGGCTCACAAAGCGTCTGGCAAAATGTTGTAAATAAGATGTTAATTATTAAATTTAAATCTTTGTCACACAAATTCAAGTGATTGGTTATGTTAATGCTCAATTTTGAAATAAGCACTTCACGATTTATTCAACTCCTTCTTCAGTCATACTGCAATATTAAAGCTCCAGACGTCTTCTCAAACGTCTGATATTATCAAGAAACAACTAAGGAACGATTAGTTTGGCCACAATGTTAAAGTTGAACAATTTACAACGATTTGCGATCCGAGTTTAATCACTGATTTAACAGAGCATCAACCTCGAACGATTTGTGAATGAGTAGAAAGTATTTACAATGTGTTGCAATACTACAGATACACCGGCAGCTAAGAATTTTACGTAAATATTTCATTCACAGATTTAAAATACCTTGAAGTTCCGTCATTCAGTTGTTACCCACTTTCCCAATCCTTTATCAGCTGTACGAGTACTTTGTCAGATGGTTTTTCAGTATTCAAATAATTCTCGGAGTATTGCATATCCCATTAATAAACAAAGATTATTCACGATATATGCTCACTGTATTAAGGTCATTGTGGAACAAATTATTGATTGACGTCTCATAAATTCTACAATCTGTTCCGCCAATTTGCTGTGTTCTATGAGTGAACGAACTATTTATAGAGTAAGGTCATGATCAATAGAGTTTATTCGGCACGCTCCAACGATGCAGATTTAGGAAACTATTTATTAGTTCCTTCCGATTATCGAACGCGATTTACGGTGATATATGACGGTTTGGCCGTTGACAACTATAAAGAGTTATAGCATGTCAAAGACTGTTAACGCTCGGATTTCCCATTAAATTTTAGCGTTGGAAGTTGTAAGATGTTCTCTTTCGTCACTACGTCTGAGTTATGTTATGATTCAGTTCAATTAGTCATTTTGAATATTTAGCTATGACAAATATTACAAAAATATACATAGGATTCTATACAGGGTATCTGCTGTATACGTACAAATAGGATGGACATGTTGACCCAGAAGTAAAAAATCAAACTTATTTTTTGATTTGAAATTAATTAGAAATAGGCAGTGTTTTCAGATTAGACAGTACTACTAGAAACAGACAAGAGGTAAGAATATTTTGCTCACTTATCATGCCAATAACAGCTTTTACAGCATTGCAACACTGTCATTTAAAAATAATAAAGCTGTTAACATTATTTTGAATGATACCTGACCTTTTATAAGTTCCTAATGACGAATATGTTTTTGGATATTTTATTCGCTATATAATCAGCATGATGAAACCAGTTTAACTTTGGGTCTAGGATTAATCCAAGAAATTTTCCTTCTTGGCGATTTTTAAGTTGGGTGGTCTGTGAGTGAAAATCATGTTTCCTGTTTTGTTTTCATTAGTGACAGGTTGTTTGATGAGAACCTCTCCATCGCATTTGACCTTGCCTCGCCCATGCGCCTTTCTAGGACATCCAATTTGCTGTCGGATGTCAAGAGTGTTGTATCTTTTGCAAATAGTACTAGATCAGCTTCAGGTATGGCATTGTTTACACCACTAAGATTAAGAATAGAGTTAGTTCTAAGGCCAAGCTTTGGGGTATAGTTTGTACCATCGATAATCCAGCAATATAAAAAAGTTCACAAAAAAACATAAAAGGTACCGAGCGTGTATCAATTTCAGCCATAAAAGTGTTCGGCTTCTTTATTATCATCACAAAAAAATGATCATATATTTCCGAACAAAAATGCAGGCCACTCCCACTGAATATAATTGGTTGAAATTTTCTCTACCGGAATTATGATAGGTTGGAATAAAATATAGGGTCAACGTGGATTAGCGTTGTTAAATTGGACCGGCGGGCGGTACACTAACTAGAAGCGGTCGGCGTCTTTTATGCTTTTTTGCGATCTTTTTTATATCGCTGAATTATTTATGGAATACACTATACCCTACCTCTTGACATACCGAGGAGTTGAGTTAATATTATTTAAACTTGAGTATTGTTGTCTGCTTGTTAAGAACGATCTTAATAAATTACAGCTGGTTTTATCAAAATTATAGTATTCTAATTTATCCAAAAGACCCTGGTGCGAGAAAAAAAGGCCTTTGGTTCCTGTACACACACTAAATCACAATTTTATTTTTTTTACTCTCGTTAATAATGGGGTGGGGGCGGCTAATGCCAAAACATTTTGGAGACTTTAGCTTTTCTTATATACATTAAATACCAATTTTGTGGACTCTTTCTTGCTTGATTTACCTATTTACTCCAACCCTTCAGCGGAATAAGATCAAAATATAATTTATTTCCAGATCTCGTTAAAGCACATACGTGTACCAAATTTCAAGTCAATATCTTTAATGTTTCCAGAGTAATCGTGCACACAAAAAAAAGTTACAGACAGACCGACGCGAGAGAAAAAAATTTTTTTGCTCACTCAAAATCTCGACGTTTCATGTTTGAACAATAAAAACTTTCATTTTTTTTTTTGCGTTACTATACTTCCACTGGATGTGGCAGCAAAATTAACAGGAAACATTTTAGCCACTGAAATAACAACAGTTTAATATGGAAAAAATCAATCTGGATAGTGAATTAAAATCGCATGATTTATTATTTATGTTTGTAACATGATCAGACTATCAGACCATCATCATCACATTATAATATTATAAAATAATACACAGCTGCATAAAAATTACCATGTTGAGTCATAACTGACCTATTAACATTCAACCTTGACTTTCCCAAACATGACATGTGGTATAAAAATACAGTTTATTAAATTATCACAAGTTCACTATCTCATTAATATCAGCCTTTCCTGTTTCAGCAGCACTAAGGGGAAATGCACAAAACATGGGTTTTCAAAGCGTGTAAGTTCTTAGGTGCCATGAAAAATAATTATCAATTCTAAATACTCCACACAGAAGTAATATTTTACCCCAACCCAGCCTCTTTCATGTCAGCTTATTCAATTATTTGATGGTGGGTTTATTTATACTTTCGGTTGCTTTATCTGAGAAGGGCCATGCAAATTTATATTTAATTTTTCTGTATGTTAAAGAGCGATGATATTTTCAGCAGTTTGGTGCATGCAATAGAAATATATTTATTAAATCAAAACTTAAAAACAAATAGGAACGTTCCCTGCTCCAAGGTTGAGGCATTATAAAAATGAATCAGTTATTTTGGATTTAATAAACATCTGATCAAGACATGTTTTTCTTTGTTCTTGAATTCTACGTTTACAATATTGCGATAAGTAAGTGTATTAAATTCATTTACATCGGAGCTATGAGATCTATAAATAACGGTTAATTCCAATTTTTTCATCTCTCGTGAAATAAAAAAAAATGTGGACACGTGTAAGTAGAATAATAATCATATTTTCCAATAGAGCTCTACAAATATTTTGGAAGCAACGAAATTAAAAGGAAAGTTAGGAATCCGTTATTATATTATTAAATTGTTAAACGAGGATAAATAGAAAAATTATTTCATATACTTTGTACTGGCTGGCTGCCGATCCTCAGACATGAAGCAAATAAAAATAAAACAAGCTAAAAACGTACTCTTCGCCTGTTCACTGAATTTTTTATATAATTTGTACACATTCTATAGGATAGTCTTCGCATTTATTTGTAAATAATGTTAATTTTAGATATTTTTAATTCTATAGTACGAACTTAGTTGGTAAAAGACTCAGTGTAAAATAAAGTAAAAATAAAAAACTATACATTTGGGTTTGGGACCCTTGGATTCCGAGTTAAAAGCGTAAACCTAACCACCTAACATGCAAAAAAACGTACATTTTTACATTATAAGAAACGAGCTAAAATCATATTTCCACGGTTGTATATTACATTATGAAATGTATATTTGTAAAATATATAAACATTTATATATTAAAATAAAATGTCATTTCATCAGATTTTTATTCAATTTCAAAAACATAAAAATCAAAACAAAATTTTCAACTTTAAATCATTAATAACATTTTTATTTACTGATCGAGTTTGTTCAATAGGGTTCTTCCTCTAGCTAACACTAACTTACTGTCCAAATTTCAGTACAATCGGATTTTTCTTTCTTGAGTTATCGTGCTTACAAAAAACGTGACGGACGGACAGACGAGCGGACGGACGAACAGACATTTTGAAAGTTGTTCAAAATTCGTTCACTAACACAATGATATGAAAATTTTTTGTATGCGAGCAATATTTTCGGTTTTAGAAATGTGCCGATCAAATGCCATATACTCTTCGTTTTCGTATTTGCGAAGAGTGTAATAAATATAATTTAATGTCTCAGGTGACTATGAAAATACATAAACAACAAACTATTATGTTTGACGTATTAAAGATATGTTTTAAAAACGGAAAGCGATTTTTTTTCCGAAACCGTTTCCGTTTTTATTTATTTTACTTCCACATCCAGTGGAATAGTAACGACAAAAAATTTTTAAAAATTTTTATTGTTCAAATAGGCTTAGAATGTCATGAAACGTTGAAATTTTAAGTTTAAGCGAAAAAAAATTTCTGTCTGTCGGTCTGTCTGTAACTTTTTTTGTGCGCACGTTACTCTGAAACCGTTTGAGATATTGACTTGAAATTTTGTGCACATATGTACTTTAACGAGATCTTGAACTAGATTATATTTTCATCTTGTTCTGTTGAAGAGTTGGGGGGGTAAATTGGGGTAAATTTGGGGTAAATAGGTAAATCAAGCAGGTAATATTGGTATTTAGTATATACAAGAGAAGCTAAGGTCTCAAAAAAAAATTAGGCATTAGCCACCCCCATTACCACCCCCGCCCCATTATTAAAGGAGATGAAAAAAATGTGATTTAGTGTCTGTACAAGAACCAGAAACCTCAAAATATTGTTTTACTTCATCCACCCCCACTACCACCCCCTATCACCACCCCCACCCCACTGCCGATATGGGGTATCGTTTTATAGGTTTTTGGGGTAGAGGATTTCAAATATTATATTATTAAAGTTCCATAAACAATTATTTCCACATACAAAATTTTTTCGTTGTGAGTGACTTGGATAGAAAATCTGGATGTGGAAGTAGTGATTCCTTGGGCAGAAGTTTTTTAAGAGAATTAAATTTGTTGATATTGTAAAATAAAATATATTGTTTTTTCTTGTTTTTTTTTTTGTTTGTTTGTGGATTCATGAAAACCCTAAATCCTTTATATGGGGTAAGTGAGCTGCTGCATACACGCCTCCCGTTAATAAAAAGAACAATCAATTAATTAACGTATCTATGGCAAAACGTACTTTTTTAATATGGGTTGATGGAATATTACATTTGTCGACCAACAAAAAAGCAGGTTTGACTCTGTCAGTACTGATAGTTACGATGTCTTTTATCAAAAGTAATTAATTTATTTGTACGGAATAAAACTCGAAATGGACCCTCGTACAAAGGAGAAAAGGTGCGTTAAAAACGTTCTTTGCGAACAAATATGAAATCACAAGTAGAAATGTCAGGGCTGACTAACGATTTGTGATGAACATAAGAAAAAGGAGAAATAAAAGTAAAATTATTAAAATAAGTTCGTAATTTGTCAATAAAATAAGGAATGTCAGGAGTATTATATGACTTAATGAAACATTCGTCAGGTAATCGTAGAGTTTGACCAGCATATCGTAAACCAAAAGACATTTCCAGCCCCCTTCAAGAATTTTATCTAAGCTTCAATAAAAATTCCAATGCTAATGATTAAATATTGAACCTTTTCATCCCTTCTTATTTACCACTATAAGCAGCGAATTGTTTATCAACATAATAACAAGCCATGGTGGTCTTCTTGATAAAAACGTTTAATACCTAAATTGTGGTATCCATAAATATAGAAAACCAGTAGCAAACAAGATATCTCGATAAAGAATTTTTAAGAGAGTTAGAGGGCTTTCACATTTATCCATTACCGTTTTTATAGGGCTTTGTCATGTACTGGAGATATTTTAGAGACCATAAAATTCCTCAAAAAATGTAATAGGTTAAAATGCTTTTATTCCCAAGATCACGTGTGTTTATACCTTTCTGGACGTTTCTTAAACAATACAGGAAAGTTAATAAAACTACAGCAATAAAAAACTGACACTAAATGAAAAATACATTCAAAGAGAATATAAAGTTCTAAGAACAGCATCCTTTAAACGTCGGGAACGCCTTTACAGCTTTAATTTACAATGTCCAAAGGTGTCGTCTTTAATTTCTGAATCAGATAGTGGAGTCAACAAAGTCAGCTGTCGCTATTACCACCATAACTAAGTAGAGAGTAACAATATGCTCTTCCGTGAATGGCCACCTTCCCTTTTAAGGACAAATGTTACAAAGGGCCATGAATGACCGGTAATGTTTGTGTTGTCGGGCAATTTCTCCGCCTTTGAAATATAAGCAAAAATTCTTGAGGCTGGTACAAATAGGAATCAATTGAATTAAGTTAGATTCTTGTAGAAATAAATAAAACATATTTTTACCACTTTGTACATAGTGGTAAAAAAGATTAACTTGGAACTTAAAGTCCTGGCAATCGATCCATGACCGTGCGGATTTACGGGTTTCGCAAATTCCATAATTTATTTCGGCTGTTATTTATGTATTTATTTATTTTCCTGAACTGTGGAAAATCGCAGTGGCCAGTCCTATATATATATAAAAAAGGCATACGTATTTTAACGATCCAAGACCGACACATAATTTATGGCAAGTTTAAAACATGTTTTATTAATAACATTTTAAGAAATGTTTTTATTTCATTTATTTTACATTAGCTAATTTAAAGTTCATTACATGCATTTGTTGAGTTTAGCTATTTATTTATTTATCTGAACTTTTTTTGGTCTTATTTAAAAATAGGACGCGATTTACCGTTTCTTCTTTCGGTACATTTAACAATTATTATAATAAGTACTATAATTTTGAACCATGCAGTTAGCCTATTTGCAGTCTTAACGTATGTAATATTGTTGAATTTAGTTAAATGAGAAAAATAACACACCCTCTAAGACTTAGTCCAGTTTCTTCCAAATGTATTTTATCTTTTTCAGTTTTAGGACTTATTATTCTCGTGCTATAGTTCTTTCCAAACAAAATTTTAATTCAATGAAATCCTCTAACTGCGAAGCCTTCAAGTGTTATCTACAGTTAAAAGTAAACAAAAGTCTTCAACGAAATTAAAGATGGTTATTTCAGATAATAGACATTCCAACTTTCTCCTTGTTAAAGGAAATAGCTACAATCGTTTCTAATTGAAGACTCTCTGGCAAAGTATTTATGTACAGGTAGTATTTACGTTATTCATTAAATTAATATAAAGCGTTTAATGGAACATAATGGCAAATTAAATCATCAAAGCATTTATTACGCTGTAGTTTACTATTGTAAAGAAATTGTAAATGATTATCTTGCAAGCATAATTGCACCTCCAATTATTGTAGACAATCATACCTCTTGAATTAAGTATCAGATCTTCAAAACTTTCCTTCGATATTAATGTTATATCTTGGTTTTTATTTTCTACTCATCTTTAATCGTCAAAGTTTTCTACGG
Source organism: Rutpela maculata (assembly GCA_936432065.2). Classification (NCBI taxonomy): domain Eukaryota; kingdom Metazoa; phylum Arthropoda; class Insecta; order Coleoptera; family Cerambycidae; genus Rutpela; species Rutpela maculata. The sequence goes on along the minus strand of OW386287.2, from coordinate 39,180,906 downwards.
TGTGTTTCGATCATCAAAGTTTTTGCTGAGACCACTATGCTAATACACACACTACACTAGCTTACAATCTGCTTAATAAAACAACAATGGAACAATTAAATCAGAATGCTGTTATAAATTTAATATAATTTGTTCTCCTGACAAGCTAAATTATTTAGACCTTTTGATTACATGGTGCGAGAAGGTAATATTGCTAGTAGTTATAATGAGTTTGTTAAATTTCTTTTCCCTTTTCTTCTACTCTGTTTCTGTTCATTTCCCATAGGATGAAGCTGAGGTTAGCCCACAGCAATTTAATTATTGAACCTTTTAGCACCTAAACTTCTCCATACAGAGTGTTGGATACAATTTAAAATGTGGGTAAATATGAATTGCCTCCATATCCTTCAAGATGTTTATTTACTTCTTGTCGGGGAGTATACGACCCCATGATATTAAATTAATTATAATTAAATTTATCCATTGATCAAAAATTTCCCAATGAAAATTTCAATATTTACTGAAATATTCATTATTATTTTTTTATTTTTATTAATAAATCGTTTGAGAATTACCAGCTTTAAACATTCATTGTGCCAATGATTCTATCTATTAAAAGGCCATCGTTTGAAAAATACTTAAGGCAGGATAGGTTTAGTCCGAGGTTTAGTCTTTGGAACAGAAAATTTTTTTGGAGACCTGTACAACAGGTGCACCTCTGCATTTCATTTTAAACAGCCATAAATTAGCGCGTTGTAACGTCAACGCCCCGAAATCCAATAAAAAGTCGGTTAAATTGTTGCATAAGACAGCCGTAAAAAATAAAAAACATAACCTCTATTTATTGGCAGCACTTTTTAAATTATTATGAGTTTTAATGGATTATCAAAATGCTTAAAAAAGTTTGTTTTATACCTTTGTGTAATAATACTAGTGAAAATGCTCCCTCAATATTGTTTTTGACAGTACCACTTAACACTGAAAGACGAAAAAAGTGGTTTTCTGCTGTAAAATCTAAACAAATATTTCATTTGGGAAAAGATTTGTTATAAAAAAATTATTCACTGTTTCAAAGTCCAAATCCAAACATCAAAATATAAATAAAGTTTTAGGTTAGTCACCTGATGTGTACCGTCACTGCAGAAGCGGGTGAAGGGTAAACCTAAACTACTGCTTTAGACCAATCACTGTACAAGCAATAAAAGAGGAAATTCTGAGGACTTTTAGAGGAAAGCTTCCTTTAACACACAGTTAGAACCTATTACCAACTAATTATATTCATAATCTCATTGGTTTTCCGGATAGATACGTAATTAGGAAGTTTCCTATTTTAGAAATATCATGTACATTCAACCTCATTTAGTAGTCTTTCAGATAACTAGTCAAACAAAACAAAAATTATCTCGATATCTGAAAAACTCATGAACTTATTCAATTTCTTATTTAAATACTTCGCCTCGGCTGAAGTCCACCGTGACGTCACAATACACAACACGCTGACTTGCCATGCCGGCGGCGCGCTGTATGTTCCCTTTATTTAGTGTATGTGCTCGATTTTCTGAAATGTCACAAAATGTCACTTTTGATTCGTTCGTGCCGAGCTGAATTTTCGAATTTCGCCGTGCAATTTACGATCAGGTTTATCTGGAAGACTTCCTCTTTACGTCGCGACATCATACGGCCGTCCCAATGGTGTTTTTCGAAAAATATGAACGTGCCAAAATTGCATGTTTTAGCAATTTTTTCGGCTCTCAAATGCAAGTTGGCTATAAACTGCCGGTGCCTGCCAGCGAGTATAAAGCTGCCCGCGCCCGCTCACTGTTGGCGGAATCATGTATTGTGACGTAATCGAGCTCAGCCCAGATAGATGATCGCGGCATTTTAAACTTGGAAGGACCATAACTTTTTTATTTATAGAGATAATTTTAAAAAAAATTACAGATATTTTTTACATTTTTACGACTATTTATTACGAGAAAATGAGAAAAATGGAAACTTCCTAATTCTGGCGCGTAAAAATGCCCGTTTTAAAAAGCCCTGAAATCATCAGCAAGTTGTTTTAACGATATTTTCCTAGAAGTAATTCTTATGAGAAAAGTAAATTGTTGAAGATTAATAGAATGTTTTATTATATTATTTTCACGACATAAAATGTTAAAACAAAATTAGTGGGAAAACCCTATTGCAGAACATATATTGTTCCCTCACGTCTTCAGCGGCTGTGATACCTCTCAGCCTTTTTTAAAAATAGGAAACAAAAATGTATTCAAATGCTTGAAAAAAATGTAACAATGCAAGAAAGTGTTAAACATTTTAAGAACCCAAACTTCACCAGTCTTAATCACTCCAGCAGGAATATCTCTCGTGGAAACTATGTATGGAGTGACATCCGATAATAGTTCACTTAATGATAGGTCAGAATTTTTTTTAATATTTCTGAAGAGGAAACCTTGCGATCTCGCTTCACTGCCGTCAACTGAAGCAGTAGCGCATCAGCGTTGCTTGTGAACCTATCACCAGGTTCTAGAATGGTGTGATAACTTTAAATATCCATTGGAATCGGGACTAGTCCTTTAGGTTTAACCCTTGCAACATCGAATGATCTTGTTCCACAAAAACTTTTACTCCAAACTTCCTGCAAATGCACAAAAGACTATCAAAAAGCTTACAGTTGTCGGGAAGCTGGACTTTACTGCTCAATAATAATCAGCTAAAGTTGCCAAGAATAGTGTAGAAATATTAATGTTGAAGAGGCGGACTTGCTTGACTATGACGAGCCAATTGAAATTGAACGACATTTTAATGATGATGGCGGTGAAGATGATAATAGTAGTCGAACTGTAAATACTGTGGAACCAGAAGATGAAAATAATAGTGGAAATATACATACGCAACCAACAACTTCAAATGAATTATTTACAGAACATCGTATAACGCGAAAGAGACGACGACTTGATTAAATAAAACATAGTTGTAAATATAATCTGGTTTACTTATTAGAAGAAAAAAAATCCATCCTGATTTTTTAAATAAACATTCATTTTAATTTTTCCTCCAGCCTCACTTGTATTAAACTTAATAAAATTGTATACGGCCTGTTTTCTAGAGAATTTTATAAGCTTTAATTTTTTATATAACCATTTTTGAAATTGTTGTGACCTGGAGCTTTGTCTATTATAGAATGTGGAACAATTACACGAAAAGTACAATAAATTGGCGAAGAGTATAATCTCGTATTTATGTTATAGAGCGAGAGCTGGCTGCAGAAAACCTGGCCGATCAAGTAACAGAATGAAATGTTTTTGAAATGTTAGAATTCACGGCGAACATAAGAAAAATCGTTTTGTGCCTGGGCAAATTGTCCGACAAAATATATTTGCCGTGGAAATCGTCTTTTTCATGCCGAGGAGGAACGCCGCGTTTACGAAAATTTTCGCAGAGGAAAAAAGTGATAGACTAGGCGCAATTATGCCGTACAAGAAGTTATACGAGGATATGTATACATTGCATTTACGTACGCGGACACCTAGACTATTATTGGATGATTATTTTTTTTATCCCTGAATACTTCTGTAATAGGTTGTATTAATAATAGCATATGACTGTGTCAGGTATTTCTAACAGGCATAGACGTGACACAAATGTTTTTTTTAATAGAAAAATGCTTAAACTTTAATTTGGTTGTAGTTTGAAGCTTTTACTCGATAGGCAAAGTAATGAACCAAAAAGAAAAATTAAAAAAAAATTGGGCCAAGGCAGAAGAAGATTTAACGAGGCACAAAAATATATTTTTTTTACTCTGTAAATACTAAATTTTAAGAATAATTCCAAGCTGTTACTCCATTGGTATGGTTGCTGTACCAAAAAATGTTCCGGAGAGAGCACATACAAAACTTGTGAAAAAAATTATTTCCAGACACAAATTGATTTTTCTCATTATGGTCGCTGTGAGTACTAACATTTCAAAAACATTTCATTCTGTTATTTGATCGGCCAGATTTTCTGCAGCCAGCTCTTAGACTATTATTGTGCTGCTGTCATTTCTAACTATTTAGCGTAACCTAGTATTTCTGTACAAATAAAAATAAATATAGAAAAAAGATATAGAAGTTCTCTATTGTACCCTATTCGCATTGAAATCAAAGCATGACTATGGTGAATAACACAGGCCGACAAAATCAGGTCGACCCTCTGACCCAGAAACCAGAATATATGTTTTCAAAGGTCTTGAGTGCGCTGAATCCGGATCCGAGGTCCAAATCTCTCAATTGACTCTGGTTTCCGAGATATTCTGAGTTTGCACAAATATATATTTTTTTCGCTGAGACATCGCATTTTGAAATTTTCATGTTTGTGAATGTACCTATACCCGAATACGTGTATATTACTGAACTAACTGATGCCCGCGCCTTCATCCGCGTGGAATTAAGAACATTGACATACTAACTTATGCCTATAAAGAAGTACTACATACTCACTGAGTAATCCTATAGTACTTCCTTGTAGACGACGTTTTTGGTGTGCCAATATTATCAGGCCGCTCGGTGAGCTTACTCTCGAGCAGGCTACGTAAAACTGACCGTGTGAGAGGCAGTCCTCCCTTAAGTCCACTCCGGCCAACTTTAAGGTCCCTGAGACTCAATCCACTGCACATCCATGGTGCTCAAGGAAACCTACTGCGCATCTACAGTACTCGGGGGAATCCACTGCACATCGTAATTTGTATATTTTTTTGTTAGAGCGAATTAAACGAAAAAATAATTATTTTAATGGACAATAGAGTACATGGGCGGGTACGAGTGAAATTTCATGTTTAAAAACATTCCCCTCCCCGTTCACCCTTTCGAGGGTCTCTTTTTGAAAACCGTCGATTACGTGTCTCCTTATTTTCTCAGAAGAGCCCATCGCTGGAATATCACGTTTCTGACTTACGCGATTTCAGAGATATGGATGCGCTTTAAACCATCTACCACCACCGTTTTCACTCCTTGAAAAAGTGAAAATCGAAATTTCGTGTTACTCGTGTCTAATATATTCCAATAAAGAGTATTTCTGGCAAATTTCACGCTTCTAGGTCTAACCGTTTCCAAAAAGCTTAAAAACCTCCCCCTTCCCGTTCACCTTTTCGAGGGCTTCTTTTTGAAAACAGTCGAAGGCGTGTCTCCTTATTTTCTCAGAAAAGCTCATCGCTGGAATATCACGTTTCTGACTTACGCGATTTCAGAGATACGGTTGCGCATTAAACCATCTACCACCCTCGTTTTCGCTCCTTCAAAAAGTGAAAATCGAAATTTCGTCTTACTCGTGTGTAATAGATTCCAATAAAGAGTATTTCTGCCAAATTTGACGCTTCTAGGTCTAACCATTTCCAAAAAGCTTAAAAACCTCCCCCTCCCCGTTCACCCTTTCGGGGGTTTCTTTTTGAAAACAGTCGAATACGTGTCTCCTTATTTCCTCAGAGAAGGTCATCTCTAAAATATCACTTTTCTGACTTACGCATGACATCCCCTTCAAAAAGTGAAAATTGAAATTTCGTCTTACACGTATCTATTTGAACAAAAAATATTTCTTCCAAATTTCACGTATCTAGATCTAACCGTTTCCGAAAAAGCCTAAAATTTCAACCCCATTTTACACCCTCTTAGTGGTCGAATTTCGAAAAATCTCTTCTTAGTGGTTGCCTACGTCATTCGAGGAACCGCTATGCAAAATTTCAAGTTTCTAGACCCAGCGGTTTGAGCTGTGCGTTTATAGATCAGTCAGTCAGGGTATTCTTTCTAAAATTTCAAAATGCGATATCTCAGCGAAAAAAAATAGATATTTGTGCAAACTCAACGGCATTTGAAAGGGCAAGCCTATACTTTAATATGATGAGTTTTTTGAGTCAGAGAAAAAATTCGATGCTACATAACCTCAAATATAAGCCAAAATCGCTGTTTTTGCACTTTTAGAATAGGATAGGTTAGGATATCTCGGAGACTAGAGTCAATTGAGAGACTTGGTCCTCGGATTCGAATTCAGCGCACCCAAGACCTTCAGAAAAGTGTATTCTGATGTCTGGGTAAAAATCTTATCAGCCTGTGTAATGAACATGTTTACAGAAACACTTAATAGGCTATTTCCTGACTTTAAGATTAAATTAATTTCATAGACTCGAAGTAAGCGTCTCCGATAATGATAATCATGTAAATCATAAATAATTGGTAATTATAATTTCAATGTTTTATGGCATCATATTATTACTCCTAGTCAAGCACATCAACAACTGAAACGTCTTAGTTAGTTTCAATTACTGAAATATAAATATGCATATACAGCTCTTTAATGACTAAATCCTTGAGTGTCATGAAGAATTTTATGATATCCTCATCCAGCTGCAAATGTTTATATATATGATCATGTCGTACATCAATAAAAATACCTTGCTATCGCCTCCATAAAATCTATCTATCTTCATTAATAACACTGTTAGTAGATGCTAAAACTAGGAATGACAACGATAAATATAAAGGGTAATAAACTTCTTAAGGGTGTGGCAATTCACATATTTCTTTCAATTTTAAATTCCTCGCAACCAGCTTAACAAATGAACAAGTCAGGAGTTGCAATTAAAGCACAGTAGGAGTAATTTTCTCGAAGAGGATTTATAGCCCAGTCAGAAGACGTGAGATTTCGCTAACTAAAACTAAGGAATAATTATAAGAAACCCGATATACCTCGCATAAGTTTAATATCAGACTGCATAACATATAATTTCGATGTAACGGTAATATCACTCCTCAAGTCTCTCAGAGAGGAGTTGTAGAGTCAGATTTACGCAACACGTGTAATGTCACTGTAGATATCGACCATATATTCTTTGAAGGTTTAAAGAACAAAGCAGGAAGCAATCTCCATGAAAAATGGTCAAAAGCTTTACTTATTTATTTATTTATTTAAATTACACTGTTCGACTGGCGAAATACCAATTACAGAACAGGAGAATAAGATAAATATAATATAGTAATTAAAGCACTAAGGACGACTTGTACCAACTATGTTCAAATGAAGTACAGCTTGAACCAAAATCAAAATCCATGGTTACGATTGATGTAACCTGAACTTAGTACAACTCATCCTAAGAAAAAGCAATAAAACAGTAGTTGAAATAAATAGAAATCATGATAATATGTATATAACCAATCAGAGAAAGAATAACAAAATCATTTATTTCAAGTATATGGCCTTTATGTTACTAAACTAATAGTAGAGTTGAAATCAAGATCTTTGTTGACTTCCGTGGAACATTGAAAGGTAAAAAATGTGCTGATTACGCCTGTATATAATACTTGACGTGTATATACACCCCCCTAAATTCGTCTGGCGATATCGGTGTCCAAACAACCCCCAGGGGTGAAAAACCGAAAAAAACGGAAAATTAGATAATTGCTTCATCTTTCTAGCAGTTTTTTAATTTTTGATGAATTGTCCATAACAACAAAGTTATGGCTATTTATATGCAAAAGAACAGCATTGTTTAAAGCGTAAAATGTTTTCTAAAACCTTTCGTGGCTCTCTTATTTTGCGAATATTTATTTTGTCATATTCGCAAATTCTTTCCACTCGTGATTGTAGACAGACCAACGAAACTTTTAACAATTTAATAAGAATAAAAGTTATAGGGTATACTATCAAGATTCTATTACTTTTTTCAGTTGTAAATTTCGATCATAAATAAGCGAGTTATGAATTAAATAGTTAGTTGTTGTCATAATTATGCCACAACCCCAGTTGCATTTATCTCTATTTCAACCGCTTCAAATCGTTTCTCGTCGCATTCTAACATACTCACGCGGGAATTCATACGTATAATACTGGCATGTAGAAAATTGATAATTACATCTTTTTCGTGTTTTTTTTTATTAAATACTCTTATATATTTACACAATTATTGTAAAATATGAAGTCTTCCTAGCAATACGGATTAAACGTCAAAAAGTGTATATTATATCAAATTGTATAATTTGAAACTAAACTGGTAAGTTATGTGAAATTACTTGCAAAAGTGTTTAAAAATAATAATTTTAGTAAGCAAAGCGGACAGCGCAAAATATTGGCCATTGAAAACTCAAGGGTAATGTGGCATAAAACTAATCTTTCACAAGCAAAACAAATATTTCTCTTTAAAAAAAATATACTGAAATCAGAACCAGAGGGAGTAAATTACGGAATTGTTGTAAACTAGATAAAAATACCGTAATTCGAGTCAAGGATATTTTTTAAATAAATGTCATTTCAGCAAATATTAGAGAATTTTATCTTATCTTTGATTTCAGGGGATGTGCAATAAGGCGCGGAAAATTCAAATTTGTAGTAAAAAGAAAGCAAATTTGAGCAAATCGGCTGAACACGTGCCTCCGGAACCATCAATGTCATTTCCATGAATGAACCTCTATAAGATCTTTCTATAGGATATTTTTGTTTATTTGTGATTTTCTTGTACAACCTATATTACTAGTTAGTGAAATTTGAGTTTTTCTTAACATTTTTACTACTACTACTATCTGTGGTGTGTTTATGTTTATGTTATGTTTATGTTATGTTTATGTTATGTTTATGTTTTAAGAATTTCAAATTGTTTAAACAATTATACTTTGCCATATATTAAATTTATAGCAAAATAAAATTGTTTAAATAAATTATAATTGTTTGAACAATATCATAAACATTAATATATTACCAGAAATTAGAAGGTGATTAATTAATAATAATTTGCAAAATAAAATCGCGAATAAACAATAACGTACGTCAAAAATAATAATAATAATTTTATATACATTGAAGTCCTGACGGACTTTAACACCACTCAACCAGGAAATTCGCGACTCTTTATTTGTGGACTTGTGGGGTTATCTTTTGGGACCCTATAAAGAGTCTTATGGGGATTAAATTTGAAAGGGACAGTCAATTTCTATTTTCTGAGCAATGTTGAGGAGAGGGGACGGTGCAATTTACATTTCGCTACATTTTCACAATTCTCATTTTACGAAAAAATATCTTTTCTCATGAGAAATATACAGAAAAAAATCTCAGAGGCACGTGTTTATATTAACCGATTGTGCTCAAATCAGGATATCCATATTTTGAGATTTCGAATATATCTGGCGCTAAGACAGAAAAAATAGAAATTATTTTTTCTCTGGTATAAATTTTAACTGCCCTATTGCGCATCCTAAAATGATATATAAAAAAATTAGTTGAATCGATTTACGGCAGTATTATCTGCTTTACAACAATTTTTTCCACTATTTCTGATTGGTGCAACGTCGCTTTACAGAGCAGCACCTTCTCATTATTTAAAAGAGTAAAAGGTTTTATGCACTTTACCTTCGAGCTTTTAATATCCATAATAATGTTACACACTCCTCATTGTTTACTAAAATCATTATTTTTTAAACAGTTTTAGTCAGTACTTTCAAATAATTTACCAGTTTATTTACAAATTATATTTGTCGTTTTATCCGTATTGCTAGATGAAGATTCATATTTTACAATAATTGTATAAATATATAAGAATATTTAATAAAAAAAACACGAAAAAGATGTAATTAGCAATTTTCGACATGCCAGTATTATCCATTCCCGCGTGAGTATGTACTCGTAGAACTCCGCGGGCCGCGTAACTAGCAGGTAGTCATGTTAGAATGCGATGGGAAACGATCTGAAGCAGGTTGAAATAGAGACAGATGGAATTGGGGTTGTGGCATAATTTTGACAACAACTAACTATTTAATTCATAACTCGCTTATTTATGATCGAAATTTAAATCTGAAAAAAGTAATCGAATCTCGATAGTATACGCTACAACTTTTATTCTTATTAAATTTTTAAAATTTTCGTTGGTCTGTCTACAATCATGAGTGGAAAGAACTTGCGAATATGACAAAATAAATATTCGCATAAGAAGAGAGCCACGTAAGGTTTTAGAAAATATTTTACGCTTTAAACAATACTGTTCTTTTGCATATAAATAGCCATAACTTTGTTATTATGGACAATTCATCAAAAATTAAAAAAGTGCTAGAAAGATGAAGCAATTATCTAATTTTCCGTTTTTTTTCGGTTTTTCACCCCTGGGGGTTGTTTGGACACCGATATCGCCAGACGAATTTAGGGGGTGTATATACATATCAAGTACTATATAATAGCGTAATCAGTACATTTTTACCTTTCAATGTTCCACGGGACACGTTTCTAGACGACTTTTTCGAATTCTGAACCTCTACTATAACGCTCTTTTCACACTACACGGTTTTGATCGTACGGTAAAAAGCCGTGCGGCCGCATTCTTTTAGTGGAGTGAAGAAAAGCATGGGACCTTTCACATTATACGATGACGGCAAAACGCCGGTGCCGTGCCGTGCAGCAGCCGTCCCTTGCCACTGGATTCGACGGCTGCCGTACGGCACCTTTGACTCAGTGGTCTACATAACTAAATGCGTGCTTTCACATTCAGCGGTTTTGAGCCGTACGGCAGCTACATTGTTTTGTTGAATTATTATTAACTTTTGGGAAATGGATGAAACTGATGCGGAAGTTTTGATAACCTTGGTTCAAAGTAGGCCTATGCTATAGGACAAAACTTTTAATGTTTATAAAGATCGAATTGCCACAAGAAAGCCTGGAAGTTTGCTTAGAACTGAAACAAGATTTTGATTCGACGGAAGACAAAATAAAAATGCGTTTGGTAAGAATATTTAACACTTATTAAAAAACAAAAAATCAGGACATGAAATTGTCGTATAATTGTCTTATTATTACAAATGAAATGAAAATGTTGAGCTTACAACGGCAAAAAAACGTGCAATGTGAAAACAACAATGTCACGACAAAAAGCCGTACGGTTCTTTACCGTACGATCAAAACCGTATAGTGTGAAAAGAGCGTAACGCTCTTTTCACACTATGCGGTTTTGATCGTACGGCAAAAATCCGTACGGCTTTTTGCCGTGACATTGTTGTTTTCACATTGCACGATATTTTGCCGTTGTAAGATTAATATTTTCATTTCATTTGTAATAATAAGACAATTATACGACAATTTCATGTTTTGATTTTTTGTTTTTTAATAAGTATTAAATATACTTACCAAACGCATTTTTATTTTGTCTTCCATCAAATCAAAATCTTGTTTCAGTTCTAAGCAAACTTCCAGGCTTTCTTGTGGCAATTTGATCTTTATAAACATTAAAAGTTTTGTCCCATAGCACAGGCCTACTTTGAACCAAGGTTATCAAGACTTCCGCATCAATTTCATCCATTTCCCAAAAGTTAATAATTAATAATTCAAGAAAACAATGTAGCTGCCGTACGGCTCAAAACCGTTGAATGTGAAAGCACGCATTTAGTTATGTAGACTACTGAGTCAAAGGTGCCGTACGGCAGCCGTCGAATCCAGTGGCAAGGGACGGCTGCTGCACGGCACGGCACCGGCGTTTTGCCGTCATCGTATAATGTGAAAGGTCCCATGCTTTTCTTCACTCCACTAAAAGAATGCGGCCGCACGGCTTTTTACCGTACGATCAAAACCGTGTAGTGTGAAAAGAGCGTAAGGCAGTAAGAAAATATATCTAACCGTCTCTCTAGTAAATTGCAATTATTACAATATGGACGAATATTGAAGTATGTTTGAACGAGCTGTGGGTCGGTAGAAGGTTACGGTATCACAGGAGGATATTCTGGGAACATAAAAGTTTAATTGAGGTACGATGTTTCGGCAATCGATTTCGTTATGAATAATTATAGATAAAAATATTTGTGAGTGATCCCGCCGTTTTAAAAGCCTTTCCATTGAATATTTCTCAAGTAGTTCATTTTGCGGGAGGCCTACTGGTGGGTACACACCATCCGATTTAAAAGTCAACAGTTTAAGAAGTTTACGTTGAACGCTTTCTTGATCTTCATCTATAACGCTGTTAGTAAATGCTAAAACTAGGAATGACAACGATAAATATAAGCTTCTTAAGGGTGTGACAATTCACATATTTCTTTCAATTTTAAATTCCTCGCAACCAGCTTAACAAATGAACAAGTCAGGAGTTGCAATTAGAGCACAGTAGGAGTAATTTTCTCGAAGAGGATTTATAGCCCAGTCAGAAGACGTGAGATTTCGCTAACTAAAACTAAGGAATAATTGAAGAGCTAAGTGGATAAAGGTGTTATGTCACAAAAACACGTTATTGAGTAATTTAACTCGAAAGTTTTTAGGCGAGAACTTTTTTGTTATAACGACTATATAGCTTGCATTTTGCGATGATATTGACATTTGATGTACTTTTCAGAGACAAATAACTAAAGTTGTCAGTTGTCATTATTTTCGAAAATTTAAAAAAATTAATGTACATAACACCTTTATCCGTTCATAAGTTTCTCTGAAATGAATAAGGAATTAGTGAATAAAAGTGTTAAGAAATTAAACATATTTTATTATTATTAAAACATTGTACAATTTTTAGGTAGTCGGACAGTTCTACGGTTTTGAGCCACAGTTTGGTCATTTCCAAGTATGTTGTGATAATACGGCCTTACCATTAATTTATGAATGGTAATTGTTCTTTAAGATTGGCCAGTTTTCCTACACTTAGGCTGCCCTTGTTTTCATTAAACACCGTTAGAGCAATACAGTCGGAATTTATCTTATGCATATTTCTTTTCTTTAAAATATCGACTTTGTAAAATGGAGTCATTTCATCTAGTGATGTAATAGTAGCACCCATAGGTGCCATTTTATACCGTCGTGAAAATAAACCTTTTCATTGTTCAAGTTTTTCTTCCTGTTTACAAATTGAGTTTTGAGGCAATTCCATCAATATCCTTGAAATGATTCTTCATATCTATGACAACGGCGTCTTTGGGAGTTCTTAAAATTTCTCGATACTGGTCCGGAACGTAGATGTTTTGATGTTTCCTTAAAATTTTCTCGACTCTGCCAAAGTCTCTGTCTGAATCTAAATATGAATGTCCCACCTCCGAAAATTTATGGTCGATAACTTTAAATTCTCTCTTTAAAATCAACAACTGGTAAAGTGTAATGATATTGAAATTTTTATTTTGTCCACCACAAGAGTCGGGCCATATTATAATGTGATCGATCTTTTCTTGGAAATATTCATTGTAAATTTGTGAAAAGGTATGTAAGCAATTTCTAGGCTTTCACGGCTGGCCATATCTTCAGTCCATGTGAAAAAGAACGTTTTTTTTTTCAGTATTCCTCAATATATGTATGCCAAGGTTGTACAACCACATTTGACGAAGGTAAAATGCTTTCGATGTACTTAATTTTGGCAGCGGCATGGTTTGCTGAAGATCTAAAGTAAGAAAGCAAATCGTTCTATCTACTCTAACTTTTGCCCCATCACGCTTTTGTTGTTCGAAAGCTAGTTTGTAATTTTCTCCATATTCTTTAGTATTATTTATTTTATTTTTTTTTTAATTTTTTTTAACCCAATAGATGTAATTCTTAAACGATAACCTTACAAATCCAAATGACCTTTCACTTAATTGGCGTAATTATCATACTTATTATTTTTTCCGCAAGAATTTCGGAATTCGCCAGATTTGCCTTAAACAATTTAATGCTCTTTCAAAATATTGGGTGGGCAGAAGCCATACCAGATATCAGTTTTGCTCTTGTCATAAAAATTTCTACGGTCCAGCCCTCTTCTACTTGTCAGCATAAAAATATTTGTACAATAATCAACACCGCAAAGCGTCACTTTCCAGTATTTCTGATTTACAGACTAATTTGCTAGAATACTTTGGTAAATTCGTATTTTATTATTGCATTTTATATTGATAATGTTTTGTTTTTAAAACATTATTAAAACTTGCCTGGGAAGAAATTGCCACTATGTGACTGATTTCTGCTGAATTGCCAAAAGGTATAAATGTGTTTACAGCAATTAGATACTCAAGTACCATCTTGAATCTTGTACCATCTCATACCATTTCGAAATTGAACGAAATGAATATATGGATTAAAACACTAAGCACTATTTCCAAATATCAGCCAATTTATAAACATCTTACATGATTCATGAAATCGTTTATTCATTGCCATTTGTAATATCAGTTTACTACGACTGGCCATTTTCACTATAATAGTAAGAAACACTTAACACAACTAGTCACATTACTGTCAACATAACATAACTTTAAAAGCAAAGTGTTTTGGATTAAAACAATTTAATATCGCACAGTAATGGATAAAGGTGGTATGTGATCATGACACCTTTATCCATTAAATTATATAAAAACCATATGTACATAACACCTTTATCAAACATTAAAACGCATTTACGAAAGGTTTATTATCCCAAAAACTTATTGAAATGATAGATTATAAGTTAAAATAGTTGTCTGTGTAGAAATCTCAAAATTTTCAAAAATGTTACATAACACCTTTATCCACTTAGCTCTTCAATTATAAGAAACCTGATATACCTCGCATAAGTTTAATCAGACTGCATAACATAATTTCGATGTAACGGTAATATCACTCCTAAGTCTGTCAGAGAGGAGTTGTAGACTCAGATTTATGTGACTCAGGTAATGTCACTACAGACATAGACCATATATTCTTTTAGGGTATACAAAGCAGGAAGTGATCTCCTTCATGAAAAATGATCAAATGGTTTACTTGTTTATTTGATTATTTATTTATTTAATTTACATTGTTCTAGTGGTGAAATACCAATTACATAATAGGAGGGTATGATAAGTATAACAATAATTATAAGACTGAGGGCGAGTTGTACCAGCTATGTTCAAGCCAAGTTCAGCTAGATCCAAGATCAGAATCCATGGTTACGATTGTTGTAACCTGAACACTTAATTGGTATAATTCGCCTTAAGAGAAAGCAATGAAACAGTACTTGAGACAAATATAAATCATGATAATATAACCAATTAGAGAAAGAAAAACAAAATCATTAATTTATTAAGTACATGGATGGCCCTTATGTTATTAAGGCAGTAGGGAAATATAACCGGAGTTCGAATTGTGCCTTCCAAGCGAGTGGATGTTTCTGAAATGTTTCCATTTAAAAACTCAAAATTATTGGGTAAAACTGCGTTAAATTTGATAAAGCCTAGGTGAATTGTAGGTCAAAAAATGCCGCGTAAATTGATTCATCATAACAAAGTGAGATTTTTCAGGTCAAACTTGCGCTCGTGAATAAGTGAAAAATTGTACATTAAATTCTACACTAAAAATAGGGAGACCAGGTGACACGTGGAAAACAACAACCGAGAGGATCATGAACAGACTGGGAAAGAACCAAACAGCATCGGACACCGAGGAATCAGAAGACTCAGAAAAAGAAGACTCGAAGAAGCAGAAACACAAAAAGAGGAGCAATAACACTCCATATTACGACACAACGCTGCAACATATTTCACAACAAGACTTACAAGAGGCAGAAGTCCAAAACCAAAGACACAAAAATGGGAGCTAAACGCTCCCTCACGACACAATGCGGTAAAGCATCTCATAAATATCTACACCTCCCATCCCACATTCCTTTACCATGCGCCATGTGGCACTCGCTGCTGGCAAAAAGCATGACCTTAGTCCAACCCAGCGTGGACGTAGCAGGCCCAGCTGTATAACCCTGGGAGTGGCAACAATGCCTACCGCACGCTGGTAAATTAATCAATCAACCAAATCAAGGTAGTAGGGATTGCAAATATTGCACATTGTATATATGGGCGAATACTGAAGCATGTTTGTGGGCTGGTAGAAGGTTACATTATCACAAGAGGATATTCTGGGAACATAAAAGTTTAATCGAGATACGATGTCTCGACAATCGATTTTGTTATGAATAATTATATAATGTTTGTGAGTTTTAAAAAATACCATTGAATATGTCTCAAGTAGGTCACGTTGCGGTAGGCCTAACGGTGGGTACACACCATCCGATTTAAAAGTCAGCAGTTTAAGAACTCTACGCTGAACACTTTCGAGATGATCAATGTGTACATTCCAATGAGTCGCAGCATATTCACTTTCAGATATTACAAAATAGTTATTGCTGTGTTAAGGTCCGCGTCCCTACTATTGCGTGCTATAAATCCATAGGATTTGTATGCCTCACACACTATCGTCTCGATATGCTTACTTATCAGAACTTTTTCGACAAAACGGATTTTTCACTGATTCGGAAAAGTGGTTGGAAAAATGGAATTACTTATACCATACTCCTGTAGAAAATTTAATTCTGAATATTTTTTTTTGTTTTACATTTCTTGATATGATGCACCGTTTTTAAGGTACTGCGGAAAAGCGCCAAAAAAATCGACATTTTGGCGAATACCACCTGTCGGGTGTCCGAGTACTTGTCGCAAGACCTACAAAATTGCTGTTGTTCCGCTTTTTTCTAAAATCATTTTCCCGGTAAACTGAAAAGGGATTTCTTGGTAATAATAATCTCAGACTTTAGTCTCGCAGTACTGTACTATAAAAAGCGTCATAAAAAATCAATTCGAGCGCAATTAGAAATCTTGCAGACGGTAATGTGCAACATTAATCAATGACTCGGCAGATTCGACTTCTTAGAAGATTATGGTCTACTGAAGGCAATACAATGCATTGTACAAATGGCAGGATAGTTTGTCGGAGTTCTAAATGCCTATAAATTATTGCTATAGTGGATACATCCCAATATAAAATATTCCAGTGCCCAATTGTAATACATTGTTAGGAAGATCAATCTGCAGCTAAAAACATTACATGTTTAATTTAATTTAATTAATTTTTTTAACAAACGCTTCATAGCGAGTTGGTTTCGGATGTTTGATCTATGGGAATTTCGTAAATTTCCGCAGATAAACTCATGTTAAAAGTGTTATAAAAAATAAAAAAGTAAACACCGCGGGAATTTTATCTGATCTGATTTTAATGAATGCCAACTGTTACAATATTGCTCCCACTTCCACTTGAGCTCTTAACTGTATATAATCTGGTTAGCATTGAGTATGTCAAAATGTTTACCATATTAGTTTTTTCAGCTCATGTGCCTACTTCAAATTGTAGGTTCCAGATGCACAGTTTTTTCTCAAATGTCATAAAATATGTATCTCTATGCATATTAACAGTTTGAGTTCAGTTGTAGAAATACTGCAATGTATAAAAAATAGGATTAGATATTTAAAAGGTGATAGTTCATTAGTAGATATTTACAGACCCATATATCTACTACCATCCTTCTCAAAAACGTTTGAAATTTCGATGTGTAATAGGCTATCAAATGTTAAGGCTTTGTACAATAATTTTAATAACATGATAATGATTATACCGATTACCTTAACACGAAATTAAGAAAACCTGTCTACGTGTTTTATAAACTCCGCAATATTCTTCCGATTAATCTTAAAAATGACATATAAATCGTTAGTGGAATTAATACTTACGTATGGCATCATAATATGAAGTGGGGCATATAACAGTCAATTGAAGAACCGGAAAGTTACCCAAAAATAGATACTTAAAGTAATACTCTGGAAAAATCGAAGATATTCTACCGAACAGCATTTTATAGACAGCAAGGTCCTTGATATAAATGGACTATACTTATATATTCAATGTAGCGAAATATATCTACAAAAATAGGGAGCTAAGAGTACCAACAAACCATATATATAATACAAGGCAAAATGAACGCAATACTCTTATTGTCTCTTTACCAAATTCCAGCTTATACAAAAAATCTACTAGCTTCACAGATCCAAAAATTTATAATATTATTTATTTATTTATTTTATAATGCACTCAACAGGTGAAGCTCCATTACAGAGTGATACAATACTTACATAAGTTGATTAATAATAATTATATGCTACTACTTAATAATAACTATAACTAATACTAACTAATAACTAATAATATTAACAAACAGTAGTTAAAACAATATATTTAACGTAGATTTTAAACTTCCTAGGCTGATATTAAATATATCACAATTGGTTTGTATCTCATTATAAATACTACATATTCTATAAAGGGGGGAATTTATTTGATAGTTTGTACTAGCAAGAGGTAAATGAAAGGTTCTCAATGTTCTGGTAGGATATTTGGGTACGTTTATACATATTGAAGATAGAAAATTAAGATCATCAACATTGCCATGTAACAGTTTATGTAGAAATACAATATGACCGTATTTTCGTCGACTCTCTAGCGTTTTAAGATTATACTGTTCCCTTAACGTGTTTTTTTCTACAGTAAAGTCATAGAAACTAGTCGCTTTATAGTTTATATATCTTAATGCTTTATTTTGTACTGTTTCTATAGTGTTTACATGTACTTGGTAAAACGGACTCCAAACGATGGAGCAATATTAGAACACAGATCTCACGTATGATATGAATAATTGTCTAATAGCTCCTGTATTGTTAAACATTTTGGTATTACGTACTATGAAGCTATACATTTTATTAGCTTTATTAATCATGGAATGAATATGGCAAGTAAAGGTAAGCTGGATGTCAAAAATGATACCTAGGTCCCTCATGATTTCAACTCTGGCCAATCTTGTATCATTTATTTTGTACTTATAGATAATCGGATTTTTTCTCCTAGTATAGCTCATAATAAAACATTTATTGATATTAAGATATAATTTATTCTGAAGTGTCCATTGACATAAGTTATCTATGTCGTTTTGGAGCACAGAACAGTCCATATTGTTCTCAACTTTAATGTAGATTTTTAGATCATCTGCAAATAATAAATATTTGGATGATTCAATTATTTCAGTTAAACTATTTATAAACAAAAGACATAGCAGTGGACCAAGGTTGGAACCTTGAGGAACCCCGGACAAGGCAATAAAGTGTTTTGACACATATCCATTCACAGACACATACTGTTTCCTATTTTGTAAATATGAGGTAAGTAGTTCTAACAGATTTTCATGGAATCCAAATTAATTTTTAAGTTTACAAAGAAGGAAATTATGTGACACTGAATGGAATGCCTTTTTAAAGTCAGTATAGACTATATCTACCTGACTACCCTCATGTATTACTTGCGACATATACTGAGTAATATTAATTAAGTTACTAGCAGTTGACCTGTGTCTCATAAAACCGTGTTGGTATACGGATATTCTATTGTGTACTGAGTTATATATATATTGTTATAGATAATCGATTCGTAAAGCTTGGCTGGTACTGACAGTATAGCGATAGGTCTATAATTTTTTATGTTGGTTTTATCATCTTTTTTATGAACTGGGCAAAGACGAGCTTCTTTCCAGATTTCCGGGAATACTTTAGTTTTTAGACTTAGGTTGTATAAGTAATGTAGCGGATATACAAGAAAGTCAATACAGCCTTTAATGATGTACGAAGGTAACATATCAGGACCAACTGCTTTGTTTGACTTTAATCAAACTGTTTATCTATATGTGGATTAAGTTTTATATGTGAATCGTCTCCATGTGAATCAACATTATATACACTATTAAAGTGATCTGCAAAAGCATTTGTGATTGCCTCTCCGCCTCTCCTGAAAACTTAAAGGCAATATACAATTATAACCTGTTTTGTAAAAAGTTGTCAATATTTGTTATAAATAACTTAAATCTATTTGAGCAAATATTCTCATAACTGAGAATAACCTTCCATGTTTTTAGTTCACTTAATTAAATCCATAATTTTAGGACAATTTTAGATTAGTTAGAAAAATTGTTTGTTAATTATTATACATAATTAATATCATGTATAAAGATTTTTTAATAAAATGATAAGGCACAAAAAGATTTCCTTGTGAAATCAGGTGCATTTATTTCGTTAAAATCTGAAAAAATGTTAAAAAAATATTTGTAAATTTGAATTAATATAAAATTAATTATTATTATATTATAATTTAACATGTCTATCTAAAAGGGAACACATAAACAGCATTATCTCAGTTTACTTTAAAAAATGTTGAACCTCTAGAAAACAAAGATTTGGAATTGGTCTTACTTTACTACAAAGTTTATGACAGCCTGGATCATCAAACAATACTAAATAAATTTGAAAAATATGGTGTTAGAGGTATCTTGGTATGGCTCATATCTTTTATCGAAATCAAAGGGTAACAAAGAGTAGTAATTCTAAAAACAAAGACAGATATTAAAAATGTTAATCATGGAATACCACAGGGGAGTATAGCTGGATATATTCTTTTTTTAATTTATGTCAGAGTAAATATGATTAAATCAAATCAAATTTAGAAAAAAACAAGTTTCTCTTTTAGAAAGATCCAAAACGCAACTTATCACATTCGTTGAGATGCAATATTGGATCCATTATATTGAATTTTTCAAAATTTTCTCAACAGCCTTAAATGCAAAATAATATCTGCAGCTAATCTGATGTTTCCAGGTGATCGGGAAGTATCAAACTAAGTACCGGACATTTTTTGCTGACAGGTACACAACACGTCTCAATGATTTTATAATTTAAATACATATACGACATTATTTGCCTTTCAGTACATTAGAGGTGTCCCTGAAATGTTTTGGTCTTAAATAGATCCGCCACTGGTACTTATTTCAATAATAGGATATTTTATTAATCATTGGTTTTAAAAAGTAACACGCAATTAATTTTGCTTACTACAAAATTGAATTTATATGGACAAACCGTCTGAGTAATAATTTTGTAAGAATTATTTGTATTAATGCATCATGCTGTTGAGATATATTTATAAAACTAATTTTAATAAAATTTAGGAAAGATTGACTGTGTAAATATGACGTTGTTAAAAATATGCGTAGTATTACAATAAGGATGAGAAAATTAAAGAAACAGTCAGTTACAGTACGGTAACTTAATCTCATGAATCAGATGTTGTTTTTGTTGCAGTTTAATAGTAAATGCTTCACAGAAATATATATTATGCGGACACTTGCGAATTTATAGGAGGTGGATGCCACCCAGGGTGTGGCACCTAAAAAAACATTGGAGCTGAGGAAGAATCAAATTTTGAGAAGGAAAAGCTCTATGCAAATCTCCACATAAATTGATAGTCTTAAGTTATAACGACTTGAAAATTGCTAGTTCTGCTTGAAAAACCGCTGCCCAAGGAATCACTACTTCCATGTCCGGATTTTCTATCCAAGTCACACAACGAAAAAAATTTGTATCTGAAAATAATTGTTTATGGAACTTTAATAATATAATATTTGAAATCTTCTACCCCAAAAACCTATAAAACGATACCCCACATCGGTAGTGGGGTGGGGGTGGTGACAGGGGGGGTGGGAGTGGGGGTGGATAAAGTAAAAAAATATTTTGAGGTTTCTGGTTCTTGTACACACACTAAATCACATTTCATCCCTTTTAATAATGGGGTGGGGGTGGTAATGGGGGTGGCTAATGCCAAAATTTTTTTTGAGACCTTCTCTCTTGTCTATACTAAATATCAATTTTATGAACTCTTACCTGCTTGATTTACCTATTATACGTGTACCAAATTTCAAGTCAATATCTCAAACGGTTCTAGAGTAAACGTGCGCACAAAAAAAAGTTACAGACCGACAGACAGACAGACCGACAGACAGAAATTTTTTTTCGCTCAAACTTGAAATCTAGATGTTACATGACATTCTAAGCCCATTTGAACAATAAAAATTTTAAAAATTTTTTTTGTCGTTACTATACTTCCACTGGATGTGGAAGTAAAAAGAGGTATTAATATAATTCTAAAAATAAATAAAAAAAAGCCTCTAAACTGAGGAAGAATTTCATTTTTTCCTGATTTTTGTAGAATTAATGGTTTCAAAGATCTGAACGGATAAAGATGGCGTCCCGAGCGTTTATAAGACGATGTATTTCGTTTAAATGTTAAATATTCTCAAATACTGTCTTTCGTCAACGTATAGGCATGATCAAGATGTTTTTTGGTCGGTTTACAGTACTTGCTTTAGAAAAAAAAAAGCATTTTAAACTATAAAGGGATTTTCGAAAAAACGCTTCGTTTTTCATTGCTAATATCTCAATAAATATTAGTTTTAACGAAAAAAAGCTTATAGTCTTGGGGCGTAATATATTCCGTGGGATTTTTTGTGAAGGGAAGGTGCGACTATGTGGAATCTCTTTATTATATGCTAGATAATGGTGTAGTACCGGGTGTTTACCTTAGAATTGCGCTGTTTGGTTTGCATGGCGTTACACATCCAAGACGGCCGCCATGCGAGACATTTATTCTTTACATCAAGAATAACTCCTTCCAGAGTGCCTATACGCAAAATCTGCATATAACATTTTCTGTTCTACATGAGCCAAAGAACAAATTTCGTATCAAATTTTTCGTATCTTTTACCATTTAAGAGTTACACGCCAGTTTTACCACATAACACAAATTTATTAGTATACATTTATTGCCTAGACTATTCGACTTTCAACAGATTATAAACTGTGTATTTTGTGTCAAGGTAAAAGTAAATTACCTCTTGTTAATCCATTGAAGGTTGAAAAACTTCTACAATGTTTGAAACAAAGAGAAGAATGGATGGATCCAGAGTATATGCATATTAGTAGTCGAATCGGGAATTTAAGTGTACAACAGCTACAAGACTCCAATGCAAAATGGCATAAAAAATGTTACAAAACACTGACTCATACGACAAACATGGATAGAAGCAAAAAACTTTTCGAAAAGGAAAGTGTTGTGAGCCTACGGATGATTTAGAAGCGAGTACCAGCAGTGACAAGGCACCTGCATATAACATTTTTTTGTGATGAAGGAGAGAAAAGCAAAGAGAGACTGCATTGCATACTAATAGACCTAAGTGGCGAGCGTTTTAAGTTAGCTGTCCAAGGCTCTAATTGTGAAATATTGAAAATGCGCTTGAGTGACTGCACAGATCCTGAAGATGCCCATGCAAGAGACATACATACACTATCACATTATGCTGAAACCCACTTAGTCTTCAACACATACAGAAAAAATTCACTAAAATCTTCTGGCAACACACAACCAGTCCACTACACGATCAGTGATACAACGTACATTGGGAACACATCTATGAAGTCATTGTTATCTAATGTCAAGACTAAAGATGAGTCAACAGCTTACTTGTCCGAGAAAGCAATACAATATGCAACTGGAAGAAACAAGTGTTTATTTGTATCTTGGAGGGAAACAGCAAAGTGTTCAATGGGGATTGAAACAGATGAACTGAAAAGCAATCATGAGGAGGCAGATACAAAAATAATTTTGCATTCCATGTTCGCCTGTCGTCGCGGTGCTACACAGCTTCATATTTACTCACCTGATACAGATGTCTTTATACTTACTTTATGGTGGTATAAGTTCCTTCCACTCAGGGCCGGATTAGCCATTAGGCACAGTTAGGCACGTGCCTAACGGCGCCAATGCCAAAGGGCGCCGTTGATGTTCTTTCTGTTTTTCTTTGCCTCTCGAGCCACCTAACTAAAAGGGACGCTAGTTGAGTATTGTGCTATTGTGCCTAACGGCGCCAACAATGGTTAATGGCCCTGCTTCCACTGAACACTATGTTTGTAACTGGAGTTGGCCAAAATCAAAGAATGATCAATCTCAGCAAAGTAACCGATTCCCTGGGCTCAAAGAAAACTTCAGCATTATTAGGTCTGAATGCATTATCGGGAAGTGACACCACAGGGACTTTGGCAAAGAAAGCGAAAACCTCCTTTTGGAAAGTCTTCAGTAAAGCAGATGAATGACATTCTCGAAGCTGTAAGCAATCTTGGAAGCTTGGAAAATTTTCTTGATACAGATAGACTATTAATAGAAAAGTTCATATGTCAAGTCTATGTTCCTGGCACAAATATATCAGACATTGGAGAACTGAGGTGGTGGATGTTCACAAAGAAAGAAACTCAAGGAGAAAACTTGCCACCAACAAGAGCATCACTGATACCATATGTTAATAGAGTTCGTTATCAAACCATAGAATGGTGTGCCGTGCTGACCAGCCCTACCCTAATCTGCCTTCGCCATTAAACTTCGGCTGTGAACTAAAAAACGACCATTATGCTCCTGTTATGTGTATGCTACCATATGCTCCAGAGGCAGTTCTTCAACTTATTCGGTGCTCTTGTGTTAAGAGAAAATGTGCTCCATTATGTAAATGTCTTTCCCACGATCTGAAGTGTACAGAACTATGTGTGTGTGGAGGAGACGAAGATATGTGTGACAACTGTGATGAGCATATAAGGCATGAAGATTCATCGGATGACTTAGTTGGTGATGATACATTGTTTTGAAGAGAATAATAATTTAGTATCATTAAATATTGTTTTCTGTCAATACATAATTTATTTTAAGAACCAATTTTATAATACAACTACTACGTCCTACTACAAATTGTATGTATTAATACTAGTTATTATTAAAGTTTTTGTGAGTAAATAGCAGCAGAATCATTATTTTTCTTCCCTGAATAAATAACCTATGGCTAAATTACGTTTTAAACCGATAGTGACATGTATAATGAATCATAACTCTTAATTGGTAAAAGATACGAAAAAATTGATAACAACTAAATTTGTTCTTTGGCTCATGTAGAACAGAAAATGTTATATGCAGATTTTGCGTATGAGCACTCTGGAAGGAGTTATTCTTGATGCAAAGAATAAATGTCTCGCATGGTGGCCATCTTGGATGTATAACGCCATAAAAACCAAACAGCGCAATTCTAAGGTACTACGCCACTATCTAGCATATAATAAAGAGATTCCACATAGTCGCACCTTCCCTTCACAAAAAATCCCACGGAGTGGTAAATGCGCATTATTCTCCTCAACTATTATGAACTTTTACTTGTGTAGGAATAATAGTAAAAAAATTAGTTTAATGATTGGCATCCGAAAGTTTATAGGATGAAGTATTTAGTTTAAATATTGAATATCTTAGAAACTATGACACCTGCGTCAAAAATTTTAAGGATCAGAATTAATAGTTATTTATCTGCTCCCACTATGGTAAGTAGACTGTTGTCAAACTGTTTTCAAGCAGGTAAGTTGATTTTACCGGGGAAGTGCTAGTTGCAATTGATGACGGGAGGTAAATGAGCTACTTACCTCCCTTGGGTAAATAAATATTTTGCCAGGCAGCCTTTGCTGCATTTTCTATTTGAAAATCACTCACTTGGAAAAAATTATTCAGAACCAGCAAAACTACACTTTTTATATTCGTGTCGCAAGAAATATAAAATTATATTTTTTATTTCATGAAACGTAGCTGTGAGAGCAGACAAAACGCTATACGCCACGCAGGAGATAAGTTAACTTTGACCAGTCTCGGACTCTGTTGCCAGCCTTCGCTAAGCTCGTGCGCAAAATTATCCTCGATTGGTAAAAACTACTTACCTCCCTTGTAGTTTAAATAACTATTACACAGGTCTACAGAAAAAAAAATCTGCTCCAAGGACTAAACCTATCATGCTTTACGTATTTTTGTGTGCTGAATCCGAATTTTCAATTTAAAAAATTATCTACCTCGCAGATTTCGAGTAAACGTCAAAAATTGTCCAGATAACGTATTTTAACGATAAAACCGGGATTTACTCGAAATCTGCGTGGTAAAAAATTTTTTAAATTGAAAATTTGGATTCAGCACACAAAAACACTTAAGACATGATAAATTTATGTTGACGTTTATCTGTCACTTCCCAAACATACAAGAAATCGTACAATAAAGATATCATTTTTCAAAAAAATTTCTCCCGGCAAGCTGATTTTTTCAGGGTCGATGGAGGGGTGTCTTCCCGAGTATCCGACCAAAAAGTCACAGTCCACACCCTTTGTAGGCTGTTGAAATAGGGGTGGTTTCTTATTTTTTTTTTTTTTGAAATTTTCTTTTTCCAACTTGTACATAGTAATATTCTCTACAACTTTGCCTAATAAAATTTTTTTGTAACTTTGATTTTTAACGGTCCAGCGTCCATTATATGGTTCAGGAAATATACAAACAAAAGGCTGAATAGCTGGTTTTTGCAGGGTTGAGAGAACTGTCTCCTGAGTCTCCAACCAATTTTTTTTTTGAGACTTAGGAGACAGTTATCAATCTACCCTGCAAAAACCAGCTATTCAGCCTTTCGCTTGTATATTTCCTGAACCATGATAAATAAATATGGTGAATGTTTTCCCATATAATGGGCGCTGGACCGTCAAAAATCAAAGTTACCAAAAAATTTTGACATTTTGGTTGGATTGAAAAAATCAGCTTTCCGGGAATTATTTGTGAGCACCCCCTATAGAGAAGATTGACTTTTACTGTACTATAAATCTAATATTGTACGATTTCTTGTAGTTTTCGGATAAACGTCAACATAAATTTTGCATTGCTTATTAAGGTGCTAGAAATAGTCAGTAAAGTAATCACTTTACTGACTATTTCTAGCAACTTAATGACGATTTTTAGGTTCTTTGGTGCTGATTTCAAAAAAGATAATTAATCAAAATTTAAAATGGTTCTTTGCTTGTTTCTACATCATAGAAAACAAAGAAGTTTTGGCCAAAACAGCGTCTTCACATTTTCTTTTAAAACGAAGTGTCGCCATTTTGTTAGAGTAATTGTTTAGTATAATTTAAAAAAATCACAAAAATACTGTTTTTCGTTAATATGTAGCATCACCTAGATGCCCATTTTATGTGTCCGTTTAAAACACTTGCTTTGAAAAATGTTCCATCTGCCATATTGGAGTTGCCATGTTGAATTTTTAAATTTTTTTAATTTTGACTTTGATTCGTAATCAGCGATCCCAAAAACATAAATATTCTACTTTTCAAAACTAAACCAGCAATATTTTTTCTAATATCTAAATTTATTGTACTTACCTCCATCACTTGGGGGTAAAACAAGTGTCGCCACCAAATAGAAACTGAAGATGATGCCTTTTGCTACAATAATTACCCATAAAAAAATACCATTGCATATGAAATTATTCCTATTTTTTACCTCTAGATACTGTACTATCAATAAGAGTCTTGTTTTGGAGGTGATGACATTAAAAATTTAACTTATTTAACGGTTAACGAGGTAACTCGTTTAATTCCGCCTAATTATTAAAACAAACAAATAGTGTCACACTTATTATTATGGTAGTGCCACTATTGTACCCACACTATCTTCTTACATAATCTATTCGTGTGACAGCATAAGAAAGATGTAGTAAAGCAAATATTTAAACAACGATAGCTTGGCGAAATATCTCAGGTATTTCTATTATTCTCCATTCTTGCCTTCACACAGGTTTTAGTTTACATAGAGTTCTGTGAATATAATGAGTGAAGTTGTAAATTGTTTGTTACCTCAAATAATTCATCACCCCTAGTGCAAATATTCAAGAAACAAACAATTATAACAATGGCATACATGGGACCCCACGCCACCCTAGATGAAATTTGTATGAATTTGTATTATGAATAATACGCAGTAATCATAAAAAATATTTTGAAATATCAAAATTTTAAAACATAGGTGAATACTTACATATTCAAAAATAATAGTAATTACATATTATATTTGAATTTGTACACTTTAGCCCACAGAAATTAGTAAAAAAAAATGAGTAAACCTGGACAAAACTAGTAAAAAATCTGAATTTTTGCACAGACGTTCTTTGAGGTGCCCCAAACTCAAATCCATAAAAATCACAACATGGCTACCCAAAATATTGAAGTATTTTGCAAATATGTCGCATCCTATGCATCCGATGCCCATGAGGTCCCTCTCTTTTCGAGATATTCAAGTTGAAATTTCAAAAACGTGGTTTTTCGCGAATATCTCAGGTCAAAAAAATCGGACAGCAATAAAGTTAACATAAAAGTTGTAGAGAATTCAATTAGCTACAAGATTGGTATTTTGCATTTTTTTCCAAAACCTCGCCCTTTTCGAGATATTCAAGGACGAATTATAAAAAAAACTGTTTCTTGCATGTAGACTCAATGAATATCTCGCTCCCTATGCATTAGACCGCGACGAAATCTACATGCAAAAAACCGTTTTTTTTTTAAACTTCGACCTTGAATATCTCGAAAGGGCGAAGGTTTGGGAAAAAATGCAAAATACCAATCTTGTAAATAATTGAATTCTCTACAACTTTTATGTTAACTTTATTGCTGTCCGAGTTTTTTGACGCGAAATAATCGCTAAAAACCACGTTTTTGAAATTTTGACCTTGAATCCTTCGAAAAGGGAGAGGGGGAGGTGGGAAAAAATAAAAAAGACAACTTATAGATAATTTAATTCTCTAAAACTTTGACCTTCAATATCTTGGGTAGCATGTTGAGATTTTTGTGATTTTTGTGGATTTGGGTTTGGAACACCTCAAAGAACGTTTACTAATTTTGTCTAAGTGATATCCGAATTTCTGTGGGCTAACTTGTATACTTCGATATCTTTACCAAGTCCGGGTTTTCTATCTAATATTAATAAATAAAAGAAAACTATAAACAACATTTATTCATAGGAAAAAAATAAAAAGTGGAACAACATTCATTACTTTTTCTTCAAACGTCAGAAAAACAGGACAGTCCTTAACTCATTTTACGATATTAAAGTTTGACTTTTTAACGGCTATGCGTTGCCATTAACAATGGAGGTAAATAGGAATTTACAACCGAGACCAGAAAGAGGTGTCTTGTCTCCCCAAGCTTCCAGGACTCACCTGCGGCTCGCCCTGGAATCTGCTTGGGTCGATCTGCAAAACCCCGTTTTTCGGTCATGTAACGTATAATATTTTTTCTTCGGCCGGCACTGTCATACAAAATCTATGTTGTATTATTTTTTTAATAAATCTTCCAACAAATCAACGACAAACAATGATAACTAATTACATAAAATATTTTTACGACCGACTCTATTATACAACTTCAATTTCGGCTTGTAACACTTCAAAATCTGAATCCATATTTTCCATAACTTGCGAATTGACTTTTGAAAACTCAATAGTCAAGTCAACGGGGATTAGTGCTAATGAATGGATTTTGATGAAACCTTGTACAATGTATTTGTAATGACGTTAATAAAAAAGTTGAAAAAAAGATTAGAGTAGGAAATGATCGGAAGGGGTAGAAAAGAGGTCTTCTAAACATTTTTTGTCTACATGTACATTATGTACATTATTTATCTTGAAAAATTACCTATAACTCGGAAAATTAGCAAGTTAAAAAAAATCCAAGAGACAAAAAATGTTTAGAAGACCTCAGTGCATACGTCTGAATTTTTTCCAATTTTTAAATTACATATTTTTAAAGGGCTACAATTTCAAAGAAAGAGGTAGTTTTTCCTGTTTTTCCGGAAAAACTCGGTGAAAGCGCACATTACAGAAAATTTGCAAATAAAAAAGTTTTGTATTTCGATGATACATACATTCATATGAATTTTTTCAGATTTTTTTTTCAACTTTTACATTTCCCCTCCCCTACTTTTAGGAATTTTCGAATGGCCATATCTTGAAAAATATGCATTTCTCGAAAAAAATCACAAGAATAAAAACATCTCATTTTGAGCCAAAAAAGGTAAATATACTGTTTTATTTTTTCATTTTTGACCCAATTCTACAAGTTACGGAACCCGTGATAATCATTCCCTACTCTAATCTTTTTTTCAACTTTTTTATTAACGTCATTACAAACACATTGCACTAGGTTTCGTCAACATGAATTCATTAGCACTCAAATTAGAGATTTTGGTCATTTTAGCGCTCCGTTGACTGCCCCCCCCCCCCCCTCCCAAGCCGTCTTCCATGAGCCAAAAAATAAAGAAGCAGTACAAAGCAGTATCTAAATTATCCCTTGAAATATACATTTTGTAATTAATGCCAATATTATCTAATAGAGGAATCTACATACACATCCATCCGTTTTCAACCATTTTCTAAAAAAATTTCCTCTGGGGAGGCCGGTTCTATTGACACCCCCCCCCCCCTACGATGAATTTTCTGGCTGCGCCACTGACTATAAGTGTATTTATTTATTTGACATTTGTCTCAACAATTAACACAAAAGTAAAAAAAAGTAAAAAAAGTGATTTTTCTGACGCTGTGAACGGCAGAAACATAGCAAAATCGATAAATGTGGATCCATGTCTGTAACGCACCAAATTCCCGATATTACCAATGTTGGTTGAACAGCTGATTAGTACAATGAATAAAATATTCCAATATAAATTATGGGATTAATTTGGTTGTTGTTGTTAGCTCTATAAAGTGTTGTTTTGATATTCTATTCCTTGAATGTATGACCATCATCGATTTTGCTGTTACTTTTGATATTTTTATGACAGTTATAGCTTTTTCAATTTTTTTTTTTTGAGTTTGACTAAAACATGAGTAAAGAAAAAAAATTGGTATATTTCATAAACCTACTTCTGTTTACATATTGACAGATAAATGATATATAAAATGCATATAGTTTGTTCTCACAACTTTGCCATGTTTTACTATTATTTTCGTTTTGAAAATTAAAATGCATTTTTTCACAAATTAATTAAAAGTGACCCTCATCGTTTTCGCAGTGTGATTTTTATTTGTGATTTATTTATGTTTGTTCATATTGTATTAGTTTTCTATCTTAGAATTTTACATTTTATTGTTATCTTATTATATATTTCATTAATTTTATGATACATCTTATTACTATTTACTAAAAGGCTACATTATAAAACTTTGCTTTTAATTATTGATTTTAACTTAATAAACATATGAGTCTAATGGTAATGGCAGAGAGTGCAACATACGGCTTCTGTCAAGAAGAAGAAACCTCAGTACATATGTTCTGCCATTGTGAAGGCATAATGAGACTGAGATTCCAATTACTTCGCGAGGACAAACCAAGGGCAGATAGCTACACCAAGGAGCCATTATCAAGGCTCAAATATGGACAAGTAGCTCCAAGTAAAATTAAATTAGGAGTGCCATAATAGATCCATGGATCCAAATTGAAATGTAGTAAAATGTATATTTTAAGTACTGTATTTCACATTAATTAGCTTATCTTAGTCAACATTTTGACGTGCATAAACACTTTTGTGCATATTGACACTAATAAACTGTCTATCTATCTACCTAGTACGAAACACTCGACGCGAGATATCCAAATGAATGCTGCTCAGAAAAATGTTCATGAAAATACATTTTCCTTATGACGATACTGGAAAAATAAAAGCTCATGCGGATGACTCAATAAGATGTTTGCATAAAGGACAAGGGTAGATAAGCTATATATTTTCGCCCACTAATTTTATAAAAATAAAAAGTTCCCCTTAAAATCATTAAACATTATTATTTATTTATAGTTGAACATATGATCTTTATGTTTCTATACGTTTTACATTTGAAAAACTACAGTAAGTCGTAATAATAGCATTTCAAAATAATGCTTACATTGGATTTTTTTGAAATTTTTACGTTTTTCCGAAATTTTAATGCATATTTCAATTAAATACGCTCGATGAACCAAAAAAAAATATAAGTCATTTCATTGCTGAGTATTTAAACTTTTAGATAATGGCCAATTTATATTGGTTCACCAAGCGCTTCAATGTATATAAAACAAAATCCTTTCCAGGGGGCGTCGTAGTGGTGTCGACGTTGCGTGCGAATTTAAATGTGTCAGCGCTCAAAACCATTATTGTCGTGTGTATTGAATAAAAATATATTTCTACGATTATTGAATAATTAATTTATTATAGATACGTTTTAGAACAAGTAATAGGGCTCATTGCTCACAGCCGTGGGTAATAATTCATTACTTAATGGGCTAGAACCAATCACAAGAGTTCATTTTCGTTAATCAAGAGTTTCTGTGGAGCAACCACAAAAGACGATTTAAAATTCAAAAACATCGCGTGTGGTATAACTCAATACAATCTGTCATAATAAGTAGGTCGTCGATTTAGCCGGGAGTCAAAACATGTCACTTTTCTTACGCTCCTGTAGGCTCGAATTTTCGATTTCCCCGGTGCTATTCACGATGCGCACCAAATGCAATTCTTCCCCTTTCCATAATGAGCCTAGCTTATAGATTAAAAAAGATCTGAACGTTTCAAGATTTCGTGTTTCACCTTCTTTGCAGATTGTGAAAACGCTCGCATCAACACAGTTTTTGTCGAATAAATCGGAAAGTGTCATTTCTAGTTAAAAAACCGCTGCCCAAGGAATCACTACTTCCACATCCAGATTTTCTATCTGCCTCATAACGAAAAAATTTTGTATGTGGAAATAATTGTTTATAGAACTTTAATAATATAATATTTGAAATCGTCTACGCCAAAAACCCATAAAATGATATCCCACACGGTAGTGGGGTGGGGGTGGTGATAGAGGAGTGGTAGTGGGGTGAATGAATTTAAAAAATATTTTGAGGCTTTTGGTTCTTGTACACACACTAAATCAATTTTTTTTTCATCATCTTTAATAATGGGGTAGAGGTGGTAATGGGCGGCTAGGGCGGTAGGGCGGTATGGGCGGTATGGCGGTATGGGCGGTATGGGCGGTATGGGATGGGAGGTAGGGCGGCTAATGCCAAAAATTTTTTTGAAACCTTAGCTTCTCTTATATATACTAAATACCAATTTTATGGACTCTTACCTGCTTGATTTACCTATTTACCCCTCATTTACCCCATTTTACCCCCCAACCCTTCAACGGAATAAGATGAAAATACAGGTGTAATCAGTTTCAAGTCATTAAAAAAACTGGTGGTGGGGAACGACTAGACAAACAAAAAACCTTTATGACATTTTCCCCTAGGGGCACTTTGAAAAAAACTGACCTAGGTCAACAATTTGAATATTAGGGTAGGAAACATTTGAGAACCACTGCTTTTCTGGGTCAATGGACGTGTAGTAGTTCCCAATTATACAACTTTTAAATTGTCATAAAAAAATGCAAAGATTACCGACCGACTCGTTCTCGGCGACCCGCAGTTCAAAGCAAAGAAGGGCGGCACCTTTGATGATCGCCTCAACCGAATCAATTATAAAAATGTAAACAATTCGTTATCTCTTTTTGCAGAACTGCAAAAGAAAATGATGGGCGTAGAAGTTAAACACAGCATTTCTTTCTTTACATGTGTCTTTTTTAATTTAGAACAAAATATTGGAGCTTCTATTGTTGTTTATAATTTATCAGATTTAAATGTGGTTTATTAACATTTGTAACCTAAATGAGTGTTCTGGGTTAAAAGCTTAAAAAATGAACAATTATTGCATGACATTGGGAAATAAAGAGTTAGACGTCTGAGATACGATAACAGAATTATGTGTATTTTAAGTTAGGAAAAAATCTGATTTATTTAAAAAATTGCCGATCAGGTATCGAAAACTAAAATTATTCGATAAATCTAGAACTTACCAATAAAGTTGATTTAAATAAATTGTTCGAAATGGCTTCCGTCTGCATCAGTACAATTTTCGGCACGTCGAACTAAGGACATACGCACTCCATTCAACACATTTGGTAAATTAGGATCATTTTTTATGGTTTCTATGCACGTTAAAATACCACACTAAACCATTAACTAACGTTGTCAATAAAGAAAATAAAAATAAAAACTTGATCCTAAATCCAAAAAGCAACACAAAAAGAACGAACAAGTAGTGTCTGTACGTAATCAAGAACTTAACAACTTGAACGGTAAGTCAATAAAATGACGTGTGTACTTAACGAATTGCCCACAGAAACTAAAATACCACACCGCTAAAGACCTTACCTTACCCACTTTTGAAAAGCCATACAAAAGTGTGATTGTCAACTTGCGCCCTCGCTGACGCGCGGTCTCTTACAAAGGAGCGCGGCACTTTGCGAAAGAGCCATATTAACGTATTTGATGATTAGAAGCGCAGACATACGCGAAGATAAAATCCTATCCCAACCTTCCAGAAGTTCTCAAACAATTTTATTGAAAAATTTCGAAATTTTTGTTTATTTTTTTTTTCTAAAACTATGGGTTTGACATATAAGGTTTTTTTGTTCGTTTAGTCGTTCCCCACCACCAGTTTTCTTTAATGATATAAAACTGATTTCATCCTGTATAATCTAGTTCTAGATCCCGTTAAAGTACATACGTGTACCAAATTTCAAGTCAATAACTTAAACGGTTCCAGAGTAAACGTGCGCACATACGACAGACAGACAGAAATTTTCTTTCGCTCAAATTTAAAATCTCGACGTTTCATGAAATTCTAAACCTATTTGAACAATAAAAATTTTCAAAAATTTTTTTGTCGTTACTATACTTCCACTGGATGTGGAAGTAAAATAATAATCACCAAGGAAAAGTTGATAAATTGAGGAATAATTTGCTGTTTTTAAAATCTTCGTAACTTTTGTTTTTTCTGAGATATGGAGGTTTAAAAATGGCGTCAAACATTTTTAAGGCAAAATACGTTTTTAAAAGGTAAGTATCTCAGAAACTATGGTACTTGCGCCAAAAATGTTAAGAAACCAAATTGAAGGTCATCGATTAAACCAAGTCTTTTTTAAATTTTTTCTTCTGCTTAAAAAAGTAAAGAAGTTATGACAGATACAAAGTGCGTCTTCGTACTTTTTTCCTAAAAATCTCACCATTTGTCACAATTATTATTTTCAGCAAATTTATCTTAAAGCGCAACTTGCTGTTGAGTAGCCGAAGAAATAGTATTCTACTCGCATGTAATAGCTATTACTCACTCGGATGAATTACGACACTCGCCTTTGGCTCGTGCCGTAACGCCATCCTCTTGAGTAATAGCATCATTAAAAGCTCGTTGTATAATATATTTTTCAAAGAACTGTTTTTTATTACTTCTTAAGACATATACCACTCGGAAAATATAATGACATGTGACATGGCCGAATAGTCCTTTCGAGATTCATTACAACTCGTGATGATATCTATCCATTTACATTCTTGTTAACTTAGCACCATGCAATGCTAAAAATGGTTACTTCAGATAATTGTTATGAAGTTACTGTTAAACGAATATAATTAACGAAAAATTGTTGCCGTTACAAGGCTTCATTGTTGTCTGCAGAAAAGTTAAGTGATTTTAGTGTTTCTATAAACAAGGATTTTCTCTCAGGATATTATTTACTTAGATATTCTCACCAAAGATGCATTTTACTCATTAGCCATACATCTCGTCATCCCACTTACGTTTAATGGCAATTCCCGTTAAGAGCCTTTTTCAGAGATGCATCGACACCTCGGCTAAATGCAGTACAATGCCAACAATAACAGTGCTATTACTTGGTAGAAATGCCGGCCTTGTTGATTTAGAGCAGGTGGTTAAATCGTAAAACAAATCTAAAGTTGCAAAATTTGTAGTGGTCCTTTTCTTGTTCGTAGAGTTGTTAGCAGATAAACCGAGGGATGAAATAAATAAATGAATTATAAAAAATAGAATTTTTCAATTATATAATAATATAGTTCAATAATAAAATGATTAGGTTTCATTTTAAATTAATTCAATGCAATGCATTAAAATGTACAGTTTTTAGAGCATCCTTTACAGAAATATTGAAGCTTGTTTGATCATGATATTTTTAGTTCAAAAGATGAGACAATAAAATTAATACAGTACAAGGTCCAAGTATCTGTTTTACTATGGGGGAAAATTTGTGCCCAAAAATAGCACATTTTGGTGCAACAAAAAATTACAACTATACTGAAATGCTGCTCCTAAATGATCATAAGTATTTTAATTCAACATCCACGTAGTGGAGTGGAAGTGTATAAGCTTAAAATGTCATGAAACGTCGAGATATGTTTGGGCAACAAAAATTTTCAGTTTATCTGTCCGTAACTTTTTTTTTTGTGCGCACGGGTACTCTGGAACGGTTTATGATATTGACTTTACCCCCATGTATTATAATAAAAACTGTAACTAGATTATATTTTGACCTTTGAAGGTAAATGCGGGGGTAAATGCGGGAGTAAATACGTAGCAAGTAGGAGACGACAAAACGGAAATTCTGCGTACCTATGTACGAGAAGCCAAGTTCTCAAATATGTTTTAACATCAGCCACCCCCAATATCGCCCCTTACCTCTCCCACCACATTATTAAAGTGGATAAAGAATAAAATTGTGATTTGGAGTGTGTATAGGAACCGAAGGCCTTCAAATTTTTGTTGACATCAGCGACCTCCTCCAACACCTTCATTACCACCCTCACCCAATTATTAAAGGGGACAAAAAATAAAATTGTGATTTAGTGTGTGTACAAGAACCAAAGACCTCAAAACTTTTTTGGCATCCCCTCTACTACCTCCATTACCACCCCACCCAATTATTAAAGGGAGTAAAAATAGAATTGTAATTTAGTGTGTATACAATAACCAAAGGCCACAATTTTTTTTTAACATCAGCCACCCCCTTTATCACTCCCATTACCATCCACACACCATTATTAAGGGGGGTTGAAAAATTGAATTAAATTTTAAATGATTACAAGAACTAAAGATCTCGGCTAAATGCAGTACAATGCCAACAATATCAAAAATATTTTTGGCATCAGCGACTCCCTCTACCACCCCCATCACATTGTTAAAAGAGGTTAAAAATATAAAATTGTGATTTAGTGTGTGTAGAGGAACCAAAAGCCTTAACATTTTTCTTGGCATCAGCCTTCCCCTTTACCAACCTCACTACCGTGTGGCATATCACTGTATGAGTTTTTAGGGTAGACAATTTCAAATGTTATATAATTAAAGTTCTATTTATAATAATTATGTCCACATAATTCAGCACAAAAATTGTATTAATTTTCCTTCGTTGTAAGAGACTTATAGAAAATCTGGATTGGCGGTAGAGATTTTATAGGCAGCAGTTTTTTTTTGATATGCAAGATAGAGTCATAAGAGATCCATATTGCTTAATAGAATTAAATAATTCGAAACTGATGCGAATCATTAAGAATAAAAAATTGATCTCCCTTCAAAATAAATATCACTAAACATTTTTTTTTTTTTTTTTTTTTTTTTGTGGCACTGTGGAGCTAGTCCAATCAGCCAGAAACAAAATATTGAAGGTAAGACCAATACTTAAATACAGATTTAGAATGGATATTTAATTTGTATATGCTTACTAGTTCTATGAATATTATAGACCGTATAAACACCAAAGCGGTGTAGTTAAATGGATTTCATCAGATGTGGAAAAATACATTTAAATGGAACTTGAGACAATTGAAGGAAAGTAGACAGGGACACACGTTTCTCGCCTAGGGGCCGATCAAGGCATTTTTAATGTTCTTATACAAACAGGGTAAGGCCTCGGTAAGAAAGGAGAACAACATGAGGTTAGACGATAGGATGTATTACACAGCCTAAATATTTCTATATTTTAACTCCAGTTCTACTGAGAAAAGTAATTATATATTTCAGTATTTCTACTTTGTTTAGACACAAAACATGTAGTAAGTTGAATGGAGCCATGACTCCGCTTATGATTAAATTTGTATACAGGGTGTTGCATTCATTCATATATTTTTGGCAGTTAAACATTAAATGATCTAAGTTACCCTCGGTATTACAATATTCACATAAACTGGATGGAATTAAATTGAGTCTGGCAAGGTGTGCTGGATAACATCCATGTCCAAATTTTAATCTATTTATAATGGTTATGTACTTACGGGGAATATTTAGATCGTCGTGCCAAAACTTTATCGGTATTTCCGGATGAATAAATGAATATCTTGTAGGAGATGTAAAGCAAAACTGTCGCCAGAGGTGAGCCCATTTTTTTTTCATATTTGTCTTAAAAACATTAAAGCAATCATTCAAACTTATATCATCGGTTATGTCGGATCCAAAGTAGATACTATTTTTAGCTAATGTATCAACCAGTTCATTATATTGTAAACCATTGTGCCCTTTAGTCCATACAAACGAGATAAGCCCACCATTTGCTTTCCATTTGGCCAAGAGTAATTTAATTTTTGTAACAAATGGGTCTAAAATAGTGCTTGGGCTATAGCTATTTTTGATGACTGTTAGAACGGAGAGTGAGTCAGAGAGGATGACGGAAAACGGTATATTTTTAGACATAATATATTTTATGCCCTGTAGTATAGCAAAGGCTTCTGCAGAAAAAATCGACATATCCGAAGGGAGTTTATACAAGGCTTGGGCATTTTCTTGTGGGCTGTAATATGCACATCCTGTGCCTAAATGAGACTTAGAAGCATCCGTATACAGAGTAATCTGATAAGATATATTTTCTAAGGAATGCAGTAGAATGCAACGACTTAGAGTGTGATTTTCACTATAATTTGGAATTATAACCAAGTTATTATCAGATAGGTCAAAGTACTCGTGTTCAGGGCAAGAGGGATATGAGTTGGACAGGCGGTCAAAGTATTTGCTAGTTTCACGGAAGGCGGAGCATAACGGGGGAGAACCTTTTTTTACCCAATATTTGTTGCACAGATCAAAATTACTTAACTTACTTAATTTTTCAACTAGTCTGGGATCTAATAGGAGTGATTTTGTGATAAACTTTTCTGATAGAAAATCTCGACGCAGTTGTAAAGGAGGTTCTAATGCTTCAACATGTAGAGGTTCAATAGGGGTTGAATTCATAGCACCCAAGCAAATTCTTAGGCACTTATTTTGGACAGTATCTAAACGCTTCAGAAGTTGTTTACTAGCAGAACCAAGAAGGATACCACCGTAATCCAAGATAGATCTAATATATGACTTATAGAACATGAGAGCTGATTTTTGATCCGCCCCCCACCACGTTTTACAGGTCATTCGAAGAAAATTAATACCCTTGTCACATTTATTGATAATATTTTCCAAAAATGGTTTCCACGTCAGTTTTTTGTCCATGGTGATGCCCAAATATTTGACTTCATTTTTAATCACAAAATTAAATTTTCCACATTTAATAGTTTGAATAATGATATTATGTCGGGAGAAAAAAGTCACATTGGATTTTGACTCAGAAATTTCTAGGCCATTTTTCAAGAACCAAAGTTCGAATCGTTTCATACTATTGTTTAATTTTAATGTGCAGCGATCCAATTTATTTGCATCGGCGTAGATGCAAAAATCGTCGGCATATTGGATAACATTAATTGATGTGTCGATTTTGTGTATGTCTGCAGTGTAGATATTAAACAATAGTGGACTTAATACTGATCCTTGAGGAAGACCTACTGATACAAAACGTGGACCAATTTTTTCGTTATTGGCACTTCTGACATAAAGTTCTCTATTATATAATGTGTTAACAATGGTGTGAGCAATGTGATCTGGAATGGAGAATTCTGACAATTTGTTTCTTAGGATATGTAAATTTACAGAATCATATGCTCCTTGTATGTCCAAGAAAATGGCACCTAGGTAATCGTTTTTTGAAAAGCATAATTGAATATCTGTCACTATGTTTGAAACTGCATTTAGAGTACCTACACCTTGTTTGAAACCGAATTGGTTTTGTGGAAGGGACTTGTTTTTTTTAAACCACCACTCTAGTCTACTTTTTACCATCCGTTCAAAAGTTTTTAAAATACAGGAAAGTAGGGGTATAGGGCGATAGGATTCGGCTTTATTAGGATCTTTGTTTGGTTTATTTATAGGTATAATTACTACTTTTTTCCAAGATTCTATTTGTTCCCCTTTCACCCACACATCGTTAAAAATTTGCAGAAGAAATTTTTTTGCATTTAGCGGCAGGTGTGCCAACATTGAATAGTTGATTTCATCAAATCCCGGAGCAGAATTATTCGTTGTCTTAATAGCCCAGTCTAGTTCAGTTAATGTAAAGGGTCTGGAAATGTCATTATTATCATTGGGAGTGTTAACCGATACATGTTCATCAAGATTCTGGTTAGCTGTAGGCGGTGATACGTTAATAAAAAATTCTTCCAGCCATTCGTAATTATGGCATTTTTTCTGTTGAATGGGAATTCTTTGTATAATTTTTGCTTGTTTCCATAATTCTGTGGCGGGAGTATTTTTATTTAGTTTTGCAATCCATTCTTGCCAATTATGTTTAGCTTTCTGCTTAAAAAGTTTTTTTACTTGTGCGAATGCTTGTTTACATTTTACAAAGTTGTCATAAGTACTATTAGATTTATAGGAATTTAGCGCTATTTTTCTTTTATCAATAGCTCTTTGGCAATCGTCATCCCACCATGGCGGGGGTGGACGCTTTTTCATTTTAAATGGTTTATTTAGTGGAATCGCAACAGCGGCTGCCTGGTTTATTTTTTCATTAAAGAAGATGTATTTTTCTTCAGCATTTAACATGTGTGGTACATTAGAAAAATTTAGGAGAGCATTCTCTTCGTATAGGGCCCAATTTGCTTTATTAATGTTCCATTTGTACTTTGGATATATGACATCATTGGAAATGTGTGTGGTTTTAAGTTCCATCAAAATAGGGAAATGATCTGATGATAAGGTATCGTCGGTAACGCTCCACTGAATTTTATTAGCCAAGCCCATGGTTGTAAGAGATAAATCTGGTGCCGATACGTTGGTGTTAGGTGCAGTCAGTCTTGTAGGTGAACCATCATTAAGAATTACTAGATTTAATTCGTCCACAGATTCCATGACAAGAGTACCTTCTTGATTGTTTTTTCCAGACCCCCATACTCTATTTTGAGCATTGAAGTCGCCTCCTATAATTGCTGGGGCATTGCCATAATTAAATATACTTTTCCAGTCCGATTTTCGTGTAATAATGTTAGGTGGTCTATAGATTGACAGAACAGTAATTCGTTGTCTTAATAGCCCAGTCTAGTTCAGTTAATGTAAAGGGTCTGGAAATGTCATTATTATCATTGGGAGTGTTAACCGATACATGTTCATCAAGATTCTGGTTAGCTGTAGGCGGTGATACGTTAATAAAAAATTCTTCCAGCCATTCGTAATTATGGCATTTTTTCTGTTGAATGGGAATTCTTTGTATAATTTTTGCTTGTTTCCATAATTCTGTGGCGGGAGTATTTTTATTTAGTTTTGCAATCCATTCTTGCCAATTATGTTTAGCTTTCTGCTTAAAAAGTTTTTTTACTTGTGCGAATGCTTGTTTACATTTTACAAAGTTGTCATAAGTACTATTAGATTTATAGGAATTTAGCGCTATTTTTCTTTTATCAATAGCTCTTTGGCAATCGTCATCCCACCATGGCGGGGGTGGACGCTTTTTCATTTTAAATGGTTTATTTAGTGGAATCGCAACAGCGGCTGCCTGGTTTATTTTTTCATTAAAGAAGATGTATTTTTCTTCAGCATTTAACATGTGTGGTACATTAGAAAAATTTAGGAGAGCATTCTCTTCGTATAGGGCCCAATTTGCTTTATTAATGTTCCATTTGTACTTTGGATATATGACATCATTGGAAATGTGTGTGGTTTTAAGTTCCATCAAAATAGGGAAATGATCTGATGATAAGGTATCGTCGGTAACGCTCCACTGAATTTTATTAGCCAAGCCCATGGTTGTAAGAGATAAATCTGGTGCCGATACGTTGGTGTTAGGTGCAGTCAGTCTTGTAGGTGAACCATCATTAAGAATTACTAGATTTAATTCGTCCACAGATTCCATGACAAGAGTACCTTCTTGATTGTTTTTTCCAGACCCCCATACTCTATTTTGAGCATTGAAGTCGCCTCCTATAATTGCTGGGGCATTGCCATAATTAAATATACTTTTCCAGTCCGATTTTCGTGTAATAATGTTAGGTGGTCTATAGATTGACAGAACAGTAAGTTTTGTATCATTGTATGGAACTTGGATCCCACATACCATTATATCACTATTGAAATTATCTGAAAACTTTAATTCTTTAAATGAGATAGATTTTATAATAAATATTGCCGTACCGGCCTTACCATCTAATCTGTCTGTTCTTATGATATTGTACCCTTGAAAAATGATTGTTTGTCCTGGTTTGTACCAGGTTTCGCTTATTAATGCGATATCAATATTATTAACAGATAAAAATTGCTGTAAGTTATTTTTATTGCTCACAGCGGAACGTGCGTTCCACTGCATTATTTTATAATTTTTTTGGAGGGGATTGAATGTGCTAGCTGTTAATAGTTATATTGTCTAACATTGAAGATATTTCGCCTTTTAAATACTGACTATTTATATTCTTTAGATCATCTATATGACTAATTTTGGTAAGCATATTATGAAACAAATTTATAATATTTTCTGTAATTTTATCCTTATTTATCCCATATGTAGGATTGTTTCGGTTAGTAGAGAGAGGCTGGGATGGTCCCATTACGAATGGAAACATTGGCGCACATTGTGGCGTGGGTGTTGATGGCGATTGAATTTTACGTTTCTTATTAAAACTAGATGAGCGTTGGCCGCTGGTACTTGGTAAATTCGGTTGGGATAGGAAGTGACCATTACTAGGGTTTTTTCTGGAAGAGTGGGAAATTCCTTTATGTTATCTAAAATACTAAATCTATTATCTGTTGTGACAGACATAGAAAACGAAGATTCAATATATTTTTTTGCTTCCAAGAAGGACATATTTGAGCTGGCCATTTGTTTTTTAATTTTTTGTTGTTTTATATAATGGGGACATTTATTTGAAATTGTTTTATGTGAATTATTTTTGCAAAATAAACAATATATTTCATCTTCCTCGCAAGTGTGATTTTCAATTTTTTCTTTTCCACAGTGTCCACAGAGAGCTTTTGTGCTACGACACTGATCTGCAACGTGTCCATACCTCAGACATTTAAGGCACTGAGTTACCCTTTGTATAAAAGGCTCGACAGGAAAGATAACACTATTAATTATTATATGATTCGGTAAAATATTTCCCTCAAAGGTTAATACAATCATTTGTCTAGGAACTAATGACGTTTTTCCGTCTATAATTGTTTTTCTTTTTAGTCTCGTAATTTCTAAGATATTACCTTCACATTCGATATTTTCTTTTAAATATTCTTCATTAAAATATGTATCTACCCCCCTTATTAACCCTTTTCTTATCAATAAATTGTTAGGTATAAAAGCTGTCAAATTCTCTGTTTGTAACATTTTATTGTTTACTAAATCGTTAGCATCTTTGGCTGACTTGAGCCCGACTTTAACGCGGTTTATACCAATTCGATCAATGGAAGTAATAACATTTTTTAAATTTAACTTTTTATGTAATATGTGTCCCACATATAGCGGGTGTAAACGGCCTATTTTCTGATTGTCAGTTTTTTCAATGAAAACATAAATACTTTGGAAATTATAATACTTATCTTTAGCAATATTAAAAAACTTTATGTTTCTTTGGGTAGTAGTTGTATACGCTGCTTGGCTGGAGCGGTCGATCGGTTCAGCTTCGTTCATGGTAACATCAGGCGTATGATTCACATTTTGATCCACTGAATATACATTATGGGACGCACTAGCATCCTCGTACGTGAGGTCTAGAATTTGCACATTTTTACACACATTTAGAGTTTTTTCTGTCCCTCCCTCACCCTTGGGAGGTATGAGCATGTTAACACTATTTTTTAATTACCATCCGACGGTATTAATTATTAATAATCAGTATCACTATTTAAATGGGAATAAATGAAAATTAATTAAAAACTGTTAGCACTCTTTATACACGTGTGGACACTTGTA
This sequence comes from Rutpela maculata, assembly GCA_936432065.2. Lineage (NCBI taxonomy): Eukaryota > Metazoa > Arthropoda > Insecta > Coleoptera > Cerambycidae > Rutpela > Rutpela maculata. Next base: position 39,137,312 of record OW386287.2, on the reverse strand, counting down.
CACTCGAACGCGAACTGATCACTAAACATTATGAAAAAGAATTTCACATAGATATATTGGAGTCGATTAAAAATACATTTCGATTCGTTTTTCCTTCATTTTTATAGCATTTAAAAAATATTTTTTCCTTTTCAGGGTATTTTCAATGAAAACGTGTTTTAAAGAAAATTTTTTAGTTATGTTATTTTACCTACGATCACTACTGTAAATAGTGAAGAACACACTGCCTGCCATCTATGTAAGTTGAATTTTACATATTTTAAACAAAACGCACTGTAAACAAATCGCACGTTAAACAAAACGCACGGGACACGCAAATATAGGTGGCTTAGTTCACTGACGCGAGGTTTAAAAAACAAATGCGTCTACGTAATTTTCAAAGCTGTCAAAACTGACATAATTGTTGAATAATATTGTTGACTAGTAAACTAAGTTCAGATTTTAGTAAATAAATAAATAAATGTGATCGTAGGTAAAGTATAGTACATAATTCGAGTTGTAAAGCAATTACGCATTCATGGAAATACGCACTCGCCGCTACGCGGCATCGTGCGTAACTTTTCCATTCGTGCGTAATATGTTTCTTACAACACTCATTACGTAATATACTATTATCCTCTTTAGTCACGATATATCGCATGTGTGGGGAGGGGATTTTGACACATCGTAAATCTGTTATCAAAATCGAACTCATAAATAATTGATTATAACACTCACTCAGAGACATTGAATTAAATAAAACGTCACGTCAATCTCGTAAATCTGGAAGATCTAGATTTGTCTGACTGAAGTAGATGAGGTACTGTAGTTTATTATGGAATTTGAACACTTCTTGGGCATAATTTTTAATTAAAACTGATTTCACACTACATGAGACTCGACCTCAATTCGCTAGATACATCCAAAGAGCAAGCTAGACATAGTAACAACTAAGCTACCATTCCCCAAATTACTTGTGTAAAGTCTGTCTGACGAAATGGTTGTCAGTCAATCGCTCTTTATTTTTTTGCCCAGAAAGTAACATTTTAATGAAAATTTTCCATTTAAATAGAAGAAACCAATTTAATTCAGTCATTAAATACCAAAGTAGACAAAATTGTTTCATCCATTACTTTGAAAAAATGGCAAGAAATTTTTTCGCCACTTTTTCTCCCTTCTGGCTGATCCTATAATCAAGATAAACATATAGCTAGAGTCAATATTACAGAGGATAGATTTTCTTAAAAAAAATTAATTGTTAAATTCACAATTATATATAATTGTAATTTTGTGTAAGCTGAAAATTATAAAAATATTTTATATGTCATTTCTACGCTTTCGCAGAAATCAGACCAACCAATATATGGAACAGTAAATCGTCAATACTGTCGTGCATTGACTGAATCTTTATTATATAAAAAGGAAGACATTACGTTTTAAATATAATACCGAGAATAATTCACAGAAAACCCATAAAAAATGTATTCTAATAATCTGTACCTTCGACAATTAATTATTTTTATTTATTTGCTTTTATCTATACTCTACTGATGAGAACTAACGAGTTCGAAGAAACTTGTACAACTTTTCTAGAGTTTTAAAGTGTTTTCCTAAGTAGTATATTTGCGTGACCCGATTAAGGTACCAATATACAGAAAGTAGATAATTTCATATTAAATAAAAAAAGTGTGAATGACTAAATGTAAATGAATGATTTAAGTATTTTCAATATATTTTTTTTCTTTAAAATGCTAAGAATCCTATCATGTAATTCAATACTTCGCCAGTATTAGCTAGAAGAGTAGTTGTTTTGATTGGTTCTCCAATAATGAGTGTTTTAAAGTATTTACCTAACTAGTATACTAGCGTGCCCAGATTAGGGCAACAATTTACAGAAAGTAGGTATTTTCATAATAAATAAAAAAAGTGTGTAAGTTGTGATTTGCATAATACCTAAATAATATTCTCTAATCTGTACCTTCATTCTGCAACGTTCAAAAGACACAATTTTCATCCCAACACCTAATCTATACCGCAATCCTTGTTGAAAATACCGACAGGCCAACGTCGAGCCTCTAGTTTGCCATCTCCTTTTATCATTCCCAGAACGGAAGAGATTCTGCACGATCTAACAGGGGACATTTCTTTCAAAGGTCGTTGTTAGTGTTCGTTATGTTGGTGCTAGAGTCTTCTTTTTATACAACATCGTATTCCCGTAGTACTTAGATGTGTAGAGTATTTCAGGAATTTCATTAGGCATTTATTTGTTGTGAAAATGTCGTCGTAGTATGGATCTTACATATAAACTGCAATCAAAAGCGTATTTATGGTATATTATTAAGGTCCTTTTGCTGTGATTAAAGTTCCTTAAGTATGAATTAATAAATAAGGACTACCGGAAGAATTTCATTATAATAATAATAATAATAATAATAATAATGAGTTTATTTCCATAGACTATTACAGTATTGGAATTGTCAAATACAAAATAGAACAAAACAAAAAAAGAAAAAATATGTACATATATATGCATGTATATATAGTTAGAGGTAGATTATACAACATATGAAAAATAGACAAACAAACAAGGAGATGTACAACTAAAATCTAATAAAGGTATAACAATAAATAAATAAATGGGTGAAATTTTAATTATCACAGCATTAGTAGGTACAAATTGTAAGATCAGATGGAGAACATTAAGTAAAGAGGTAGTATTCCTCGTAAGAGTAAAAACAATGTTCCGCTAGGAATCTTTTTACCATCTTCTTGAAAATCACAAAACTACTTGCATCTTTTATAATTTGTGGGAGGTGGTTATACATTTTAATTGAAGAGATAAAGGGCCCTCTTTTTGACTGCTCTAATCTATGGGGCGGTACAAAAATATTTTTTTGCGATCGCGTGCTGTATTTATTAACATCACCACATTTTAAAAGACTATCAATGTTTTTCCTGACAAAACATACAGATTGCAAAATATATATACAATAAATGGTGAGTATGCCATGCTGTTTAAAATAATCTCTGCAGGATGTATTGTAGGGAAGTTTAAACATACTTCTCACAATTCTTTTCTGCAAAATGAACACCTTGCTAATTCCCGAACTATTTCCCCAGCACAATATGCAATATTGCAAAACCGAGTAAATACATCCGTAATAGAATGTTTTCAGTGTGTCAGCTTCAACAGTGTCCCTTATTTGAAGAAGTGCAAAGTTTAGACTAGCCAGTTTTTTCGTCAGATTCTCAATATGAGCCTCCCATGACATATTCATATCCATATGTACGCCTAAGAACTTCGTAAGATCATTTTGATGGAGATTGTGATTTCCTCTGACCAACAGGCTAAAGTCCAACTTTGCACGAATCGGGGAAAACATTAAAAATACAGTTTTTTGCTGATTTAGAATCAGACCATTATTGCGACACCATTGTGACATTTTATCAACACATAAGGTGGCATTTTTGCTTAAGAGGTCAACGTTAGGAGCAGTTATGATAGAGGAGGTGTCGTCTGCAAAAAGGGTTAAGAAGCAATTATTTAAGTTAGTTACTAAATCGTTGACGAAAATAATGAACAATAATGGACCTAATACACTGCCCTGTGGTACCCTTGTCAGAACGTTAATACTATCTGAAAGACATTCCATACCATCATGTACAATTTTGATTGTTTGAGTTCTCTCCAATAAGTAGGACTTTATCCATTCCAATGCTGGGCCACGGATACCGTATATTTCAAGTTTTTTTAACAACAAATTGTGATTTATGGTATCAAAGGCCCGTGATAGATCGAAAAAAATGCCAGCTGATAGTAATTTTTCATCAAAGTTATGTAGAATTTTCTCATAAAAGGAGAGAACCGCATCTTGTGTTGATTTATTCTTGCAAAACCCATATTGCCTAGGGGTTAACAAGTTATATTTAATTAAAAATGAATTTAATCTGATCTCAAATGCCTTTTCAAAAATTTTTGAAAATATGGATAGGAGAGCTATCGGTCTATAATTTTCCATGGAATGAGGATCATTTTTTTTGTAAACTGGAATTATTAGCGCTAATTTTAACTGTTGTGGAAATTGTCCATTTTCGAAAGATAAATTTATGAGGTATGTTAGGATACTAATCAAATAAGTACTAACTTCCTTTATTAAACAACATGGCACATCATCTGGGCCTGACGATTTTTTCTTGCAAACAGAGTTGATAATATCAGCAACCTCAATCTCTGTAATGGGCATTAAATACATAGTGTTATTATTAACTTCTGGTGCATTTGTTACATCAAAAGTCTTAAGATTAAATGTGGAGGTAAGTTCACTTACCGAATCGATGAAGTATGTGTTGAAACCATTTGCAATATTTTGAGGTTTAGTTAAAATTTCATTTTTCAAATTAATTATTTTGGAGGGAAGTTGTTTTTTATTACGACCAACATTAGTGTTTTCTCTAACTATGCCCCACATGGTTTTAGATTTGTTAGAAGAATTTATTATTTTGTTTTGATAATAAGCCTTTTTTGAATTTTTTATATTTTCTAGGTGATTAATTTTGATTAGTTTTGCGGTTTCTTTTTAATTTCACAGGGAAAGCTATATTAAACAAACTAGAAAATGAGTTATGAAACACTTCAAATTTTTTATTTACATCAGGTTCTAAGTAAACCTCCTGCCACATTTCTTTTGCCAATAAAAATTTAAAATAGTTTTTATTTTCATCTGAGAAGTCTCTTTTCCTGACATTACCAGAATTACTTCCCGTTTGCGGTAAGTCAAATGTTAGTAATTGAGCATTATGGTCAGATATTATATTATCAATCGTTTTTGTTGAAATTAAATCTGTATCAATGTCAGAAAAAACATTATCAATCAGGGTTTTTGAATCTTTCTGAACACGTGAATATTCAGTAAAACATTTATTGTATCCAAAAGATGATAGTAGATTTAATAAATCACATGTACCTTGATTATTTAAAAGAAAATTGCAATTAAAATCTCCACAAATAAATTTGGGACCCTTAATTTTAAAGAAGTATGTTAATAATTTTTCTAGCGAAACAATAAAAGTTTCGAGATTAGCATCAGGGGATCTATATAAACAATTTACATTTATATTAACATTATTAACACTAACCACAACAGATGTCGCTTCGAAGATTTGTTCAGTAAGACCAAATTTTGTGATATCCTTGACACTAAAAGAAAGATCCTCTCTAACTAATATGGCGACACCGCCTCCTCTTGTATTTTCTCTACAATAATAGTTAGCAACATGATATTTGTCGATTTTAAATGACTTGGCTTCATTAGTAGAGAGCCACGTTTCTGTGAGACATACAATTTCAGGATAATTCAAAGTATGTAGCAATATATTTAGTAGATTGCCCTTTTTTCTAATGCTGCGCACATTTAGATTAAATATCTGGAGATTACAACTTCCAATTTGCACTTCTTTTATTTTGCATTTAGATTCTAAGAAATTTCCATGTATGGGATCGTCAGATGTCCGTGGCATAAAAAATTAGATTTTTCAAGTTCGACACTTAGCGGCAAATTGTTGACAGGCTCTAAAATTGAATTATTAAGTACAACACTCTCAGGCAGATCATTCGCTGGTTCACTAGATGTAGCAATTTCATTTGGCCCGATGCTAAAGTTGTCACTAACGTTAATGAATTTAAGATTCTTGTTAAGGTAGTTTATATTTAGTAATATATTCATAATATTTGAAGCCACTAATTTTTGTTTAGAATATTTGGAATTTGATGTATTCACTTCTACATATTGGATCAGCCCTTCAGTGCGTTTATTAAATTTATCCAGGAAGTCATTTAGTTTTGTATTGTATTTATAGATATGCTTGTTTCTTGCAGAGTTGTTGATACTATAGGGAATAGATGTGAATAGAATATTTGTATGTCTACATAGCTTTATCTTATTGCATATAAAGCGGAATGAAGGCGTTTTCATTATGTCGATATCGTTAGATCCGCCTGTAACAATTACCTCTACTCTCTACTCGTATAACAGTTTTCAGAATGGAATATACAGTTTATAAAATGGAATAGTACATAATTGAGGGTATAAATACAAGTTATTGCAAATTTTTATGTTATTATTTTTAAACACCTTCCAGATCACGTCAATGACCCTCTCGAGTCTCGGAAATCTATATTTGTCTGTGTATAGGAGATGGGGCCCTACAGATTTTAGTGAAATACGAACTTCTTCTTGGGATAATTAATGATTAAAAATTATTTCGCAGTACATGAGGCTCAAACCCACTCCGCTAGGTACGCTCAGAGGGCAAGCTAGGCACCGTAACCAAATCAGATCAAATTCAATTTATTGCATATTTGAGCATACAATTTCTTCTCGATACTCCTCTCTGTATGCAGCCGCTAGCCAAAGCTCCGCGGCAGTTGAGGGGCTGGACAAGGACAAATTCGAGGCAAATAAAATAAATTGTTACAATTACCTACCTACCTACTAATAGGTTTATTAGGGAAGTGAGGTAATCATTTGTCGAAAGACTTAATACAACTGAAAAATGAAACATAACTCATTGTAGAAAAAGCACATGCACTATTTTTTAAATTGGATTGACAGGAAATGAATCAACTGAAAATAACTGCTGTAGATAATGAAATGCAAAAAAGAGCGGCTATGCCAAGCCCCTGAAATTTTGTAATTATTAAATTTTAGTAGGTACTAAATGTTTTTGGATTTTTAAATAATAATAACTTTTCAAAAAAATAATAATTTAGAAACGAAAATAATGGAACAAATGAAAACTAAAATTAGTGAAGAAAAAGAATTGAAAAAGTTGGGAAAGGTAGGGTAATAAGTTTAGTTTTAGTAAAAGAGGGGGTGCCGAAAAATGGGCAACGCCCCGTATGGTAATTTGTGCTTAATCTGAAACGGTTTATGCTCTCTTATTCGTGTAATATTGTTTGTTAGCAGACTATCATCTAGTTTACATCGATAAAATTTTTGGGATATGGTTTTGATGTAGTCCGCTAGTGGTACAATATCGTCCCAACAGATGTACAGAACTCTAAGGGAGGTGTATCTTCTTGAATTTGATAAAAGGCGTGTATCAATTTTTTGCCATTTTTGTTCAGTCTACTATTCCCTGTCATCAGATGATACAGACTCCTAGATAGGGCATATATCTTATGTATAGTTTGTTTAAGTGTCTAACCGAACCCCTAGATACTTCAAGAATCATTTTGTTTTCATTTTGACCCCCTTGATCGAGATTGGTGTAACGATTTACACAGTAACCACTGAGCTACCGTCCCTCAAATTATTTGTATGAAGTCTGTCTGACGAAGTGGTTGTTAATCGATCTGCTGTTTATATTTTGGCGAAAAAAGTAAAATATTTATGAAAACTTTCATTCCAATAGAAGAAAATAAACTAATTTTATCTAGTCATTAGATAGAAAAAAGAAATTAGAAAATTGTTTCATCCGATCTACGATGTTCGATTCTTGAAGAGTCAAGTTGAAGAGGAGCTTGCATATTTTCCTGAATTTCTCAATTTTCTAATTTGAAGCGTGGAAGAAGGTGAGATATTTCTTTTTTAATCTTGAATTATTTATTCAAGACAGTGGCAATAAAATCTGTTTTATTAAAATATCACCCTTCTGGTTGGTCCTACGACCAAGATAGTTCAGTATAATTATTTTGTAGAGGCAAAGTCGGTAATAAAATATCAGACAAAGGGAAATGCACAACTCTCAAGTCGCGAAATCACAGGTAGGGATTGAGGGTTTTGGCTTGTTTTCGCTAATTTCTTTCATTGTTACTTTATAAAATACCAAGACATTTTCTGTTTGAATTTTCATTATTAATGTTTATTAAGGATTATATACTTGACAAATACCTTTATGTTCTATATTTTCAATAAATACGTTATCACTTGGCTTGTATTTAATATATACTAACAATATTTTTAAATCCGTGTCTGTACTGCAGATCTGAGAATAGTACAGTTATAGAATATATAAAAAATGTTTTGAATTAAATATATTTCATTACTATCTAAATCAGCCTGATTCACTATGAAAAATGTCTCAAGGACCTATCTCTAAAACTTATTTTAAAAAAGTTATGACGATTTTTATATTTAAAAAAATTATATTGAAGTTCAAATACCTCGAAAACCAGTGATTTTTCGTAAATTATTTGTATCATAAAAGTTGCTTAGAATGTAATGTCCCATCACTTGCACCCTAATTCAACGTTTCTAGGATCAAATAATTTCTTTGCGTCGCAACGCCATCTAAACCTCAATTTGTAAAATGACTGTTTGTAAAACTGATATCATGTATATATTCTATTGAACACATTTCACCGAATTCAAATATCTCTTTTAGTTATAGAGAAAATGGCAAAAGGAGTTTTAAGTGGGACACCTTGTATATTCAGTATTACATGATTCTCTACAACTTCGAAAACTGTTTCTAGGTTCAAATGCTCGTTTCTATCGGAATTTAAAATCATTGTTTATTAACAATTGCATGTTAACTCATTATAATCAGGACTCAGGAGCCACTAAATCGATCATAGGGTGTGAACTCGAAGATATAGTTTTTAAAAAATACATACATTATCCGAAATGACCTTGCGGATCTGAATCCAGAGGGCGCCATTCTCTCCGCGATTGCAAAAATGCGTAAAAAAATTTTTTTCGAAAATTTTTGTGTCACTAATTATTGATTAATTTTATATTCCCACCGCATTTACAGGCTTAATTTTTAACATTTCTTAATAATTTTCAAACCAACGGAAAGCATATTCTTTCTAGATTCCGGTGCTGCTAAATACTTCGCATAATTGTTGTTAACAAATGCTACAGAAATTGTTTAAACAAAGAGAGCCCAAAGAGTGCACGGTAAATTTCAGCATCGAGACATTTTTAAAACTATTATCGATAGATGCATACTTCTATGACATGAAATCTGCAAAACATAATGGAGCAGTTTTTAGAGAAAGAATTATCTACATTGCGTTATTGTTATAAAAGATACGATTATTTTTGTACAGCACGCGTTGTGATCCGGCTCGTCTTTTGGTAGATATACAGTGTACATGTATGTCTCGCATTGCCTCGCTCTCTTTAGGCTTGTTGACTACCTGCTGAGGTGTAGTGTAATAACAAAAAATCTTATGAGTAGCGTATACAGTAACTGTGTTGTGTGTTGTTTATAAATTCATGTAAAATATATTTAAAATAATTTTTGTATTAGTTTAATAGCCTGTATATTTCCATTATTATTGCAGAGTATCCGATGAAATTACAAAAATAATAGCGCAATTGCATTTTTCTCATCATAATCATAATGAAGCCGACACTAGAATATTTGCGATCATCCTATATTATCAAATCTGGAGTATGGTAGAATAATAATAGAAGCTACAACAGATATTTTTGTCTTATCCCTGTATTTTGTGTCTAGAATAATGGTGTCGTAGATTTGATGTATTTATTTATACCGATTCATCATGCTGTGTGAGAATTAACTATAGAGAAGACAATAAGTGCTCAAATGAATTTGGGTAATTTATTTTCTGTGCATTTATGCTTTGACTGACTGTGATACAGTTTTCTATTTAAAAAAGGAAAAACTAACGCTGTAAAAAATGTTTAAGACATACAGAAGATAAAGAACTACAAAGAATACTTCAATGATTTCATTACTTTTCAAAATCTGGCCCGGTATTTTTTTAAAAACCGCTGCCCAAGGAATTCACTACTTCTACATCCAGATTTTCCATCCATGTCTCTCAGAACGAATAAATTTTTTATGTGGAAATAATTGTTTATGGAACTTTAATAATATTATTTTTGAAATCGTCTACCCCCAAAAACCTATAAAACGATATCCCTCATCGGTAGTGGGGTGGAGGTGGTGATAGAGGGGTGGTACTGGGGGTGGATGAAGTAAAAAAAATATTCTGAGGTTTTTGATTCTTGTACACACACTAAATCACAATGGTTTAATTCCCTTTAATAATGGGGTGGGGGTGGTAATGGGGGTGGCTAATGCCAAAAAACTTTTGAGACCTTATAGCTTCTCTTGTAAATACTAAATACCAATTTTATGAACTCTTACCTGCTTGATTTATCTATTTACTCCAGTTTACTCCCCATCCCTTCAACGGAATAAGATGAAAATATAATCTAGTTCCAGATCACCTTAAAATACATACGCGTACGTACCAAATTTCAAGTCAATAACTTAAAACGGTTCCAGAGTAATCGTGCGCACAAAAAACGTTACAGACAGACAGATCGACAAACAGAATTTTTTTTCACTCAAACTTAAAATCTCGACGTTTTATGACATTCTAAGCCTATTTGAACAATAAAACTTTTCAAATTTTTTCTTGTCGTTACTATACTTCCACTGGATGTGGAAGTAAATGTTATATGGTCGACGATAAGTCTGATATAAGGAATTTATCGCCTACCGAAGATTCTTTTTATCAACATATGTTGAGAGCTGCGTATCAAATTATTTTGTGGAAGAGTGCAACTGAGATAAACCCAGAAATTCCCGATCCAATTGATTTTGGTTGGGATTTGAAAAATAACGTACTTATTCCTAAATTAATAACTATAAAATGTTCGTCCCAATATAACTTCTCAAAATGTATTTTGTAAATGTAAATTTAAAAAATGTATCGGAAACTGCAGTCGTAGCAAAGCTGGGTTGGAATGCATAATAGATTGCTACTGAGAGGGTAAATGTATTAGCTGTTAATTTAGTTTAAGTATAATGTATGTATATTATTATTTTTGTATTTCTATTTCTCAAGCACAAAAAGTAAATTTAAATTCATTTAATTAGTTATATGGTTTTCTGTCTCTAATCAATATTTTAAGTTAAAATATAATCATTTTGGTTCTCAAGTAAACTAATCTTTAAATACCTTCGTTTTTTTTCATAATGACAAATGATAATATTTACGTATAAGTAATACGCATCGTAATTTTTTTGCAATCACAGTATATTGTCAGCAAGTTACCGATCGGCCACAGCGCGCGAACGTGTCAGCCAAAACGATAGCGGAAATAACGGAGCGCTGTACAAAAATAGTCATATCTTTTACAATAAAACAATGCAGATAATTTTTTCACCAAAAACTGCTCCATTCTATTCCGCAAATTTCATATCAGAAGTATGCATCGATCTATAATAGTTTTTAAAATGTCTCGATACTGAAATTTACCGTGCACTCTTCGAGCATGCTTTGTTTAAACAATTTCTGTAGCATTTGTTAACAATAATTTCGAAAATTATTTGGCAGTACCAGAATCTAGAAGGAATAAGCTTTCCATTAGTTTGAAAATCATTAAGAAATATTAAAAAATAACCCTGTAAATGAGATGGGAATATAAAATTAATCAATTTTCAGTGACACAAAAATTTTCGGAAAAAGTTTTTTTATGCTTTTTTGCAATCGCGGACAGAATGGCGCCCTCTGGATTTAGATGCGCAAAGTCATTCCAGATAATGTACATATTTTTTCAAAAGTATATCTTTGAGTTCACACACTGGCATTTTAGGAGCGTCTTTTGACTATTATGAATCATAAATCATAAATCAACTATAAACAGATTAATTTTATTCAACAGGTATTATTCAACAAAAAACACTCTCTAACTGTTCCTTTGACACAAAAATCACAGGCGTAGAGGTAATTCTTCAGTAATACACTGAATAATTATATTATTTTGTAGATTCTACACACATTATTTTTAAAAGAGTAAGTAAGTACATGTAGCATACAATTCCAGAAAGAAAAATAGAAAAAGTAAGTTTTCTTCTATAGTTAGTATAAGAAATTGTATTGAATAGATGAGTACGAAGGTCGACTTTTGCAAGTACAAACTTCTGTACTTTTCTTGTTTTATGTTTAAGTTTATACACAATAAGGAGATTTCTGTTTGCATTTTTCAAAATGGAATATGACTAGTTTGTAGGTTACTAAATTTATTTATAACTTTTACCTCGTACTAACATATAATAACATCAACAATGTAGATTTATAGAGAAGTGTCTTATTTTAACTGGACATTTTCAATTTGTTAAATAAAACATAAATTATTGGATGAACTGTATTTTGATTAATAAATAACTTATAACAGTACAAATATTTCCATTTCTATTAAAATCTGTTAAAAATATCATGTTTTTACAAAGAATTTTTCGAACCATGTACGTTTAGCATTAGACAAATTTATAAATCAGTGCCTAAGCATCCCCAAGGGGATTTTTTAAACAACAGTTTTCCTTACAGTTCAACTCGGGGAACGTTAATGATAAGGTCATAATTTTCCAACTTGCTGTATAAAGTACAAGGGAGCTTTTAGGTCCTAAATTATTAGGGCCAAAAGTACACTAAACGCCTTCTCCATAAACATCGTTACTCCACCGCCTTGTATTTCTTTGTAAAATTTGTTTTGGTCTTAGTTTTACGTAATATGCCAGTTTCATTGAAATATGTAACAGTCGAGCGTTGCCGACTACAAATACTCAAATACTGATTTTACTACTTGATTATAACAATTTAGTTATGCTGCGTATCAATGATCTTATAACCTATTGAAGATGACAAAATATGCTCGAAATGACTAACAAAAGACGACAAGTTGATGACAAATCGAGCTCAGAATTCACTTATCATTTCATGCATTTTTAAGAATTTTTCTGAAGATGGTGAAAAAGAATACGAAACGTTGGACGATTTAAAAATATAAGTAAAATTTATCGTACATATCGTATATAATAGTATCACATAATAACATATTGCCCAACAGAAAAGCTATCTACAGGACAATTTATAATAATCTTGCATAATAAAAAGGAAGAATACACTTATAATTTCAAAGATCTGTAGTCTATTCCTGTAGACATGTTTTCAAATAAATAAATAAATAAATAAAAATTTTAAAAACCAAATCTAACAGTAAACAAGTAATAGTTATACAGATTTGGCAAATGCAGTTTTATACAGGGTGTTTCGAAAAGATTGGGACAACGCTTAGCCGACATACTTGACATAAAAACAAGTCGATTTAACTCAAAAAGTAGTGGTCTAACTCTTTTCGTTTTCAAGATACAGGGTGGCAAAGTAAAAAAAAATGTATTCGTAATTTGTCTCTATCTTGGACACTATTATACGTATCTACTTCAAAGTTGGTATCGACATATTTTTCAGGTCACTAATTACAATGGTGATATTGCCGATGCCATATTTTATAGATGGCGCTAGTTACAGGACTTTTATGTGACACTTTAAGCCAAAACTTTTTTGCGGTTAGGTTTTGGACATCGTCTTCTATTGTAATCGAAACGCAATTTAGTTTCCTAAAGAAAAGGTGTACTTGTTTAAACGCAATAAAATGCACGCTTTCAGAGAAATACCCGATTTACAACTTTGTCACACACCACTTGGAGGAAATTCAATTGTACCTAAAAGCGATTTCTTATCTAGTAGATGTACGTCAAGTATGTTATCTTGAAATCGTCAATAGTGCTTGTTGTAGATACGTATAATGTTCTCCAAGATAGAGACAAAATACGAAAACATTTTTTTTATTATACCACTCTGTATCTTGAAAACGAAAAGAGTTAGACCGCTACTTTTTGGGTTAAATCGACATGTTTTGATGTCAAGAGTCTACGCTAAGCGTTATCCCAATCTTTCCAAAACACCCGGAATGTTGAATTTCTTCGAACTGGTGTGTGACAAAGTTGAAAATCGGGCATTTCTCTGAAAGGGTGCATTTTATCGCTTTTAAACAAGTACACTTTTTTTTAGGGAACTAAATTGCGTTTCGATTATAATAGAAGACGATGTCCGAAACCTAACCTCAAAAAAGTTATGGCTTAAAGCGTCACGTAAAAGTCCTGTAACTAGCACCATCTATAAAATATGGCATCAGCAATATCACCATTGTAATTAGCGACCTTAAAAACATGTGTTTACCAACTTTGAAGTAGATACCTATAATAGTTTCCAAGATAGACAAATTACGAATACAATTTTTTTACTTTACCACCCTATATCTTAAAAACGAAAAGAGTTAGACCACTACTTTTTCAGTTAAGTTGACTTGTTTTGATGTCAAGTATCCATGGCTAAGCGTTGTCCCAATCTTTTCGAAACACCCTGTATATGGGTCCTGAGATAAGTGTAAGAAAGAAAACAGATAAATTAGGAAAACAAAGACGTATCTACTTCCACTATAATGCACAGGCATAATGCACAGGCGGTTAGAAGCGATAGGTACCGATGCCATGCGCCGATACACGACAATGTGATAAAAACCAAGATTTCACGAAGTGTGGAACGTGCTGAGAGCAGCATATCTGTCTTTCTTTTCCCAATTTCTGTTTCTTTCTTGCACTAGTTTATCTCAGGATATATAAAACTGCACTTGCTGAATCTGTATAAGACTCGCATGATAACAAATCTACATCAAGATTTAGAATAGCTATTTCAATGACGAATGTTTAATAAACAATTATGTGTACCGGGTGGCCACTTTTGAATGGGCGAATGGATTTTTTTCAAATTTGGTGTGGTGATATGGGATGAAATTTTCTATGATGTAAAGAACCAAAATGGCCGACTTCCGGTTTCGATGTAATTGACAAGAAAATCAAATTTTTAAATGGGTTAACCTATATATTTTTGCATATTTGAATCCTGCTGGCCAATATCCATATAATCTGACCCTCAAATGTTATTTTGATTTTCGAAAAGTATTAAAAAGAAAATTATCAAAACATTTTTTCTTTTAATTATAAAGGACACCACACTTTTGTAGGTAAATTGGTGGCCTGTCAAATTTGAGGAATTTTTGATATGTTGTAGTTCAACTGATACATGGGTCTGCTGGTCTGAACTTTTTTTTTGTGGGTTTGTGTTATTTGTGATACCTTTAAGTAGAATAGGTAGTGTTTATTTATTTATAATGCATTAAACCTTATTATTTTTAGCAAAAATTGCATAGCTGATTATTTTCATTTTTTTTAATATTTACTTATTTGAATCATTCATTAATAGAAATCAAACTTTATTTCAAATTAATTAAACCTTATCCATACAGAAAATAAATCCTACGTGCGGCATGTTAGGTTTTATAATAAAAATGACTTACTTTGAAACTTAGAAAAGCAATCGCAACGTATATACATATGTGTATCTAGTTCATTTTTTTAAACTGTTTTTAATATAATCTGCCCTTGTTTCATCCAGCCTTTCATTGCGCCTCGCACCGTACATGTGTGGCTGGCTCCAACGCGTGATGGGGGAGGAATGTGTTGTTCTTTGTTAATTAATTTGAAATAAGGTTTTTTTGGTTTGATTTCTATTAAGGAATGATTAAAATAGGTAAATATTTAAAAAAATGAAAATAATCAGCAATGCAACTTTTTGCTAAAAGTAATAAGGTTTAATGTATTATAAGTAAACAAAAACTGCCTATTCTACTTAAAGGTCTCACAAATAATTAGTTTTCATTGACTAAACACAACAGCAATTTTGTATCTTGAAAAATAAAATCAATTCTGTTTTGTACCAAGATTATAAAGTACCCGGTATTAAGCTAGCATCAATGTTCCATCAGCTAATACACTTACTTACTTATTTACCAAGATAGTGAATTTTAATAAAGCTACTTATATACAGTATCGGAAGATTTTGGATTTGGGTGGCAGGCATAGTTTCAACGGCTTGACAGACCGCCTACAAAGGCGTGTACCAGTGCTCTGTTGGCTCTGTTCAGTATAGGTAATATTATTACGTGCTTTAATAACTAAAATTATTTAACTCATTATACTTTCAAAACGAGTCAAATAATTCTTTACATTTCCCGCAGACAGAGCTGCCCAGTTACATGTGGTGGGGAACGCAGGTGGCACGGGTAGGATGTGTTATACGATAAAAAAGAATAGCTTCGCTCTCGCTTGCTCTCATTGCCGACCCAAATGAAAGATTTTCTGACTCTGTATATGATTATTAAATTGAAGTAAAACGGGTGTTTTGCACTCGAAAAAACGTGACTTGACGTCACTTCCGGCAAAACCGGAAGTTCAGGCACATCATTCTAAGACCAAATAATGATAAATAGTCTGGTTATTCATTTCCAGCAGTTATCATTTCAATAACTGCGGTAGTTTTGAGAAATCGTGGTATTGTATCGAGGGGGAGGTCCAGTCTTCAGAGCCATCTATCGGAGAAACTGTCCATAATTTGAAGTTTTGTCAAAGGAACTTATTGTTCAGAATCAGTTGAACTACAACATATCAAAAATTCATCAAATTTGACAGGCCACCAATTTACCTACAAAACATGCGGTGTCCTTTAGCTAACTTATATCATAACGTCTATTTTGTTGCAGTAGTCAAAGGAAGTAGGCTTTCTGTTTTGTTATATTAGGTACTGTTGTATTTTTTATGTATAAGCTCTGAACGGATGAACTGTACATCTGGAGTCAAGTTTTTTTGCAGATGGAAACTTATTCTAACTAAACAAACAAATGTACAAGTATACATAATATAAATATAATGCATTTTTGTTTTATTGGCTATATAGGTCTTTGGGTATAATAATTTAGTTTTTCACACCTATCTACATCAAGTCTTGACTGAAGATTACTTATATTTTTTTACAACTTAAGTTAATTTTTATGTTGATAATTATACACTCGATTGGTAAACCCAAACATCATAATTCAAGTACTTATTTGGGTATAAGAGGGTGAAAAGAAGCCCAAGGGAATTTTTTATCTATACAGATCGATATAACAATTCATACGTTTAGAAAATATTGACTCCTGTTTTTCAAATTCCACAACGTAAAACCGACACGACTACGACCTGGTGTAAAAACAGGAACAACTTTGCTATCATACTTTTGTCGCCTTATTTGTATACCTGTGACGCCATAGGGGTGGCTGTTATTGAGCCATAACTGTAATTACAAAACCGACAATTATATTTACCGTAAACTCGAGAACGAGTTTTCGCTTACCATACAGTCGTGAGAACTTCAAACAATAGGCAATAGATCTTCAGAACAAATTCAAGCTCTTAGACATGTTACACACCCTCAATTAATAAAACGGGGGCTCTATGTAGTCCGGAGCGCGTGGGCAAGGGTACATTCCAATTAAGGACGTAAAGTCATGGAGGTCCGGTACCTATTAAGATACCCTTTCGGTGTACATAATACTCCAACCTGAAGTGGAACTGGTATGAACAAAAAATTCCTGGGGGCTGATAATGTTTTGAAGAAGGATACATTTACATTTTATTAACTCAGATTGTCACATAAATTTCAATACAGGGTGAGATAATAAAGTTAAATCGATGTATGTTGTGTATACAATATACAGTGAATATCATGGGTTGAATGTAATAGAATGTTAAAAAATGTTGATTTTTTCGTGTTTGATTTTCATAAATCTTTCAGTTACGAAATTGTACGAAGATTGTTCATAAGTACCTACCAAAAAATATGATTTTTGTGCAATAACTCGATATTTATTATCTCCCAGGCAGAAATGTATGATATAGATTTATTTGCCCAGGAATTCATAAACAAAGACATTTGAAGGGCAAAGGTCTATATAGGTAGATAACATTAAAGGTTCTCAGGTCTTATATCGCTGATTCTAAAATTGTCTAGGAAACATAATGAAAAGGTCTAAAAGGAACCGAAGTCCTACTGCAGAGATACTCCATGCCAAAAAGTCAAGCAAAAAAATGAATACCTTGTTTCTTCGGATCTATCCATTACCAGGCTCCATAAAAACCATTGGATACCAAACACGTTGGGATGTCAGTAATACAAGTAGGTCCACGTCCACACCTACCACTAAACATGACCTATAATATTGTGATAGTTCAAATGTCTTATTAATTATGAAAGTCAACGTCAGTTTTTTTGTTAACAAGGAGATGACTCGATTTTTATTCTTTTTACTGGAAGGATATTGCTTTTATCGGATTGTGGCTGTCATTATCTCATCAAACATCACATTAACGGCCGAGTTCCCGACCTCTGAGAATTTTTTTTTAACTTCTAAATAAAACTATTAAAATGAAAAAAAAAACAAAGCGGATCACTTTGACATTTTTTAGGGATTTTTTTAAGCATTTTTTAGGCTTTATGCCTGAATTACTTGATACATAAGTGATTAATGTAAACCGGTTTGTAGCCAAGGAAATATATTTTAACTCAAAATTTTACAATAGGAAACTTGCCCAAAAAATAAAATTGATTTAAAATATTCAAAATCGTAAATTACCATCATTAAAAACCCCATAGACAACAAAAATTAAAAAAAAAATCTCTTCCAGAAATATAAGCGATTAAAATCTGCCGGATTTTACCCACTCCTGAAACGTGACGTGAGATGGAGAAAGTCGGATGACGGCGTCAAGCGACACCGATTCTGCTTTGGCTTTGACAATTCCGCATGCACATGCGCATTTGTCAGAAACAACTAACAGTGAACACAACCTAACCTAAAATTTAAACGTATTCGTTGGAGAAACATCTTCAATATTCTGAAATGTCACAAACTGCATCATTTGATTCATTCGTGCCGAGCCGAATTTTCGAATTTCGTCGTACAATTTACGATCAGGTTTATCTGGAAGACTTCCTCTTTACGTTGCGACATCGTACGGCCGTCCCAATGGTGTTTTTAGAAAAATATGAACGTGTCAAGATTGCATGTTTTTGCAATTTTTTCGGCTCCGAAATGTAAGCTATTTTTCGCAGATATCTCCGAAACGGTGGGAGTTAGCTCGAAATGAAAAATAAGGTCAAACGAGTATTTTCCACTACGAATATTTCACGAATATTTTGCTACCCTCAGAATTTTGAATTTTTTTTTCTTTTCGGAGATAACTACTGAAATGTTGGCCATGTACGGCAAAAGCTTGCAAATTTTGAGCTTCTACAGTTGGCAACTTTTTAATCTTGGCTCCTACGCCAAAAGACTACTGTAGCTAATTTAAATATAATTAAGTTTGCTAAAACTCCTTTTTTTATTTTTTGAATTCCGACAAAAATGAAGGAATTAGAGGGGGCGGGATTTGGGACTTTTTTTTTCGGTAAAATTTCTCCATTTTGTCACCGTAATTAATCGGTAATTAACTGAAATCGATCTCATATACGATGTTCACTTAATATCATGTACTACTTTGACGCTCCGTTAATCTCGGCCCTTCGAAACAAAGGTTTCTGAGAAAAATTATTTTTTTAAGATTTACAAACACTCTATAGGAAAACGTGTAATTTCCTACATTTCCTCGAACATCTCGATAATTATCGTTTTTTTCGAAAAATTTGTAGACAGCTTATTTTTTCTCTTAAAACAAAAGACTTATGACCGAATATGCGGACGTCTCAAAGCCAACAGCCGCCTAGTCTATTAATTAGGGTGAAGACGTACCGCTCGGTTAAAGTATGCCATTTGTGACACCACGCGAGACTAGTTTTCTCGATGTGACGTCACAGTGCTTTCGCGAGGATCTCAAGATTCTCAACTTTAATTATTTATTGCAAAGTAAGTACTGCAATTTAAGAGTTGATATTCGGTGTGGAGTGTTTTTATACACAAACACACACTTTAATGAAATAAAAAAAAAATGGGCAAGTTCCCCATTATATGATACAAATCAAACTTTGTTTCGCATTTTAGCATTGTACGATATATTGTCAGGAAGATTACCACATTAAGACTTGACTAAGTTAGAATCTAAATCCATATACATTAGAGTTCTGTTGTACATTCAGACAGTTGCGTTAACTTTAAATTTGTGGCAAATTCCAGCTTGCATCTATACAATTTGCAAACAGTATTCAGACTTATCAACCCTTTATTTACGAGCTTACTGTTTCAAGACTTGGTCGGATAGTTCCTCACTTTGTAATTTCTAATTACAATCATTCCCTCATTAATTTGACGTCAACCATCAAACGGATAACCAAAAGTTACGACGCGTGTAATTTCGTTCATGTGGGAGCGTTATAATTAGTCTATATATATATGTCGATTGTGTGTCTGAAAAGTAAATTCTGGGAAATCATGAGAGCTCAGGAATTACGTTAATAAATATATTACTCTGGACATAGTCAGCGAAGCATAATCGAGGTCTGATTATTGCGAAATAATTTTTCATTAAAAATTATCTCCAACAAGTGGATTGGGTGCCAATTAACTATAGGGACTCAACCCGTTCTAGATTTGATAAGGTCGGTTAACACATAGTTTCAAAAATAATAATATAATAAAATGCTTAAAATGATTTCGTTGATCTCTGAAGAGATCTTAGCCATCATTATTTTATTATTTTTTAATAAAAAATAATTCCACTGTTCTAGTTTTCCCTAGAATTTCTTCTTAGACAGCTTTGTCTTTTACATCACACTCCACAACCCTTAAAAAGGCCTCTCAGTATAGCTATCTGCCCTTGGTTTTTCCTCGCTAAGTAATTGAAATGTCAGTCCAACTGGACCTTCATAGTGGTATAGCACATGGACGGAGGTTCCCTCTTCCTTTTAACAGAATCTGCATGTTGCGTCATCAACCAGACCTATTAGACAAAAATTTGGCCGATCGCAATCCAGCTTGTTTTTAACACATAGCAGCTGTCAAAAGCCTGTAAAAAATGTGAAAATCCTATAAAGGCAGAAATTTAGTACATGTAGTACATTATAGTATATTATTATATGAGCGATTATGATAGCCATTATTCACCAAGATGATGTTTGAGCCCACGAGCCGTAGGCGAGTGGCGCAAATCATCTGAGTGAATAATGATCATAATCGCGAATGTAATACTATGCCTTTTCTACACCTATTAAACAAATAAATTAGACTAAAATTTGATAACATTAATCGATACCTATTCGTAAGAAGTCGAAAACGTAAACAAACAATATGGCGGTACACTTGTCACTATGACGCGAGTAGATTGTCAGCCGCAGCAGCAAGAGTTGATCGCGGTATATTTAGAATATCATTGAATCAGCGAAACAGTGATTTTTGAATTTGTATTTGTGATTGGCCGGATGCAGTGAATTATGAATCGATTATTTCACTCATTAACGCTATAGCCAATGAGAGCCCGTTTTTTCACAACATTGCACCAATCAAACGTCATTATTAGTGGTAATTCAAGCTAGATCTGCTTTTGACAGAAGCAACATGCAAAATTTATCTCTCTAATTTTTTAGGTCGCTGCAGCGGCAAATATTGCGAACATTTTTTGACGTTTTGTGTCGTGACATGTTTTCGGCAAATAGGACAAATCGTGCTTTTAAATGTTATCTAATAAATATCTTCTCTAGCTTATTACTAATTGTTAACGTAAATTT
Organism: Rutpela maculata; assembly: GCA_936432065.2. Classification (NCBI taxonomy): domain Eukaryota; kingdom Metazoa; phylum Arthropoda; class Insecta; order Coleoptera; family Cerambycidae; genus Rutpela; species Rutpela maculata. Next base: position 39,115,912 of record OW386287.2, on the reverse strand, counting down.
TAAATTGTAGTATTGTATTAATAACCTAAAAAGCCAATGCTGTGTGGAACTTATATAGGTTCGGGACAAGTTATAGGTACACAGCTTTCAATGGCTTAATACCTAACATAATTACAAAATAATTTTCACAACTAAAATTAAATATGAATATCTACGAAGCAGACAAATCAGTTATTTCATGATAACTACACAAATGTAGGTACCTACTTACGTATGGTAATTCATCAATCATTACAAAGCAGCTAACACTTATTTGGTAAATAAAAACTCTGCAGTATCACTATATACATTATAATTCGTTGTACTTAAAGTCTCTCTACTTAAACAAGTAAACCTTAACTTAACTATCAAACTTCTCAAATTAGAAAAAAAGGATTAAATACATAAATATATATTAATAAACACTTTAATATAATAATTCAATTCACTGTTTAGGCTAGTAACTAAGTTCAGCTAGCGTTACTAGATGGCGGTACCATACCATCTGAGCCGGCAGCCTTAGAACGTAAAAGGGATTGATTGGTAATATGCAATTTGTGTGACTTCACCGGTAATGTGATTGGTCGAAGCGTGCTTTGTTGTGATGACTAGTCTTATAAGTTATGGTTTAACGTATATTGTTTTTTTTGATTGTCATAATTTAAACCTACTTTGTTTTTTATTAGATGAGTCGCTTTGGAAATGCATTTTTATGTGACGTAAATGATGAAATTGAAGATAAAGGTGAGTAATCTCTAAAAAGCAACAAGGAAACGTCTGAAGGCAATTAATTACTGAACATAATATTGAAGATATACTTAATGAATTATTTATTCGTGAAATATTCTCCACAAATACCACTCGTGCTTTAAATTTTATCTAAAAATTTTTTCTCAAGCTAAGTTGCCCCTAGTTAATATAACTCATGCAAATTGGCAGTTTATTATCAAAGATTAAATCCCTCCCGCTAAAGCGGTCGGGATTTAATTAGATAATAAACTGTCAATTTGCACTCTTTATATTATCAGGCAACACGCTTTCGAAAAAATTTTCGATAAAATTTTAAGCACTAGTGATATTACATACGATAATTCACTACAGTGAATTATAGGTACGATTTTACACCAAAAAAATTCTAATAATTGTCATATAATTAAATAGGTGTAGAAAAAATATATAATCTACGTTTACAACATAACGTTTTATATTATACATACATAATTATTATAACAAAGGTCTACTTGCATTGTAACTAAAAAAATATGAAATTGACGGGATAGTATTACAGTGGCTTATATCATACCTAGAAAATAGGAAACAAATTGTTAAATTTAATGAAAGATAATTGGCTATAAAATATGGCATACCTCCAAGGGTCGGCACTTGCTCCTCTACTCTTTTCACTATTTTTATACAATCCAACATTTTTTAATGATTTTATTGGTATATAAAAATTTCAAATTATAAAATTTTATGTCCTGACTATTGGCTACAAAATTTTAAATACCTTACAAAATCCTTACACATATTTAATCCTTACGCAATTGCTTAGAAACATTCAGAACAGATTTTTGCATAAAAAAATCCCAATCGAAGAATTTCTCTGTGGAGGGATTAATTTTTGTACGTGGTGACCACGTTTTTATCTGTTAATAACGGACTCTATTTCTCAAAAAACGCATAAAAAAATCCCTATCAAACCTCCGTAAGGCAACCAGAAGGTCAACGTTTAATGTGAATTAACTCGACACATCCGGTTTTCGATACGAAAGTTCCAGGGATTATAGACCGTCAACGGGCCTCAAGATCAATTAAGAAAAACAGTTCAAAGAATCCGTTTATTTAACAGAAATGGTTATACAAAATTCTCAAGATAAGAATCGTGCCTTCCCCAATCAAGGTAATGGCTTTCAGACCATACAAGCGAGAGCGCTTACGCTAACGATCGATTAGGTAGAAAAGATTCATGCATACCTTCTCAGAATCAATATGCGAGCTTTTTAGAGAAGTCTGAGACTATTTGTAATTCATAATTACGGCTGACTAATATTAAATTAAAAAAGTTTTACTAAATGAATTTAGTTTCGCTAGAGACTACTTAGCTTTAAAGTTCTTGTATCGTGGAGGTTCACGTACTCAAACACATTCGTGAGGACCTATAACTGCATAAGTTTAATGGCGTTCAATCAGTCTACAATTTACTTGCTCCTATGCAGTTGTTCAATATTATCTATATGGCAGCAACCCACCTTCGAGCGACTTTTATAACTTTGTCATTTGGAAAGCCCTGCTGTTGACTTTCCTACCATTGCTTTGTCTGGACCACTCAACGCACTCGACCAAATTGCGAGCCGCTGAGTTAATCCAAACTCTTTCTATGGGAGAAACCGGCCTTGAGCATGTGCATTGATTTTTATCAATTTTTTTGCTTATCGGCACTACGCCGGCTTTGTCAAAATCGTCTATTTTGCCTTTTGGATGCAATGCATCGCTAAAATTTTATGCTCATCTTTAGAACGGGGCATTCAATGACCGTACCTCAAAGGTCAATGTCTTTGGTGGAGGAATAAAAAATAAAAAATATTTCAAAATATATTTTTGTGGTACTTTTTAAACTGACTTTGTGATACTTTTGAAAAATCTATTTTAAGCCCAATTTTGGCGTACTTTTGAAAAATCAATTTTCAAGCCAAATTTCAAAGCAGTTTTGCAAAATTAATCTGCGAGTGAAATTTGGCGTACTTTTGAAAAATTAGTCTGCAAGTGAAATTTTGACGTACTTTCGACAAATCGATTCTTGAGCCAAATTTCGACGCCCTTTCAAAAATATTATTTTTCAAAGTCCAATTCGTGGTACCTTTGACAAAGTATATTATTCATAAATCTTTGTAATTATATGCTTTCGCTCTCATATCCTGAACCAAAAACATGTTTTCCTAAGTGAAAATTCGGTGTTTTCGAATTTTCACCTGGTCATTTCTTCTTATAGAACCCAAAACGGTCCTTATGGACTGATCTGTGCCTCTGCAGACTCTTAAAAATGTCAAATGAAATTTCTGCCTAAGTCGAATTTTGATTCTGTCTTCAACTTAGGACGATTTTGGAGAGTTCTATAAACAATCTCACTATAAGAAAAACCGATGGTTTTGGGCATGCACGGGTAGACTAAGAGAGAAAGTGGTGCCACGATCGTGTTCTCTTGAAATCGGGGAATACCTTCTTTAAAACCTCATCTTTGAGGGACACTTCAGGATTGAGAGAGGGGGTGGTTTCAACCCCGGTCGTTAGGATGTTTGGTTGCTAAATTTTACAGGACATTTTGAGTTTCCTCAAAAAACCCCGATCCAACAATGGCAGTGGTTTTATGCATTTAGGGCTAGTTAGTTAGGGAGGCTAGATATTATGAGCATCATGTTTCCCCATCGCTAAAAACGTGTAGAAAACAGTTTTCAGCACGTTTGAATGTTTTTTTGCATGTTTCGATATTGAGGCAGGCGGTTGTTTCAACCTTCGGGGGTTGTTAGGGTGTCTGGTTGCCAAATTTCTTCTCAGGACATATTGAGCTTCTCAAAAAAAAAAAAACCACCCAACAAATCCTCGCATGAATAACAACGAAAAATGGGGAAATGGGTGGTTTTTGTGTTTAGGGTGTTACGTTCACATGGGAACTTTACGTATTTTTATTAAATTCCTATATATCGCACCTAATAAGTGAGATATACTGTACAAGTATTTACCATCTTTGAGTTATTTATGCCAAGACATATTATTATCCTGCACAATATGTTTAGATTTAAGATCAATATCTTTTTGTATACTTTAATTTAAACCATTATTTGTTAGCAGTTTTTGTCGACGGCACATTAACACCTGGGCTATACATATATATTTCTACGAATAACGCGGGACAAACACTCACATTTGATTGTGTTTTCGCTGATTGAGTCTATCTTACACACAATACATTGGGTAGTATAGTGGGTTGCATAGAAGTATGTCTCCCCTAGATTTGCAAATCTAGTTATTTGATATCTAGAAGTTTCTGAAATATTATGATATGGCAGCATTAGTCTAATTGGAGGGGATCATATCTTATTTATTGTCACGGAGAGAGATTAACATTAATTTCCAGTTCTGTGGCGGTTTAGTCAATTACTCCTAAGTCACGATAATTAATTAAGCAAACACTTTGCTTCCTTTTGCCATTATCGGGTTTTACTTAAGTGAAAACAACAGTAAAAGGTAACTAAAATTATTTGTTAATTTTATCTCTTCAATATTTGATGGCTCCAAGCCACATTTTTCATTTCTGCCAGTCAAAATTGTGTAATGATAGTCTCAGTTTCGCAAACACATTAAACAAATTCTCTTTTCTTTTGAAAACGTAGGAGTTTTGCTGCCTTTTATATTTTATATAGGTATATATTATATATTATTATATTTTATAATATATTTTATATTGTTATTATATTTAATTTTGCTGCTAAACAGTTCAATTATTTTTGGACACCACGTGGGTTACTAAATTAATCCAGTCATATCAGTTTGGAATCCATACGAACACGTTTTCCACGTGTGCGTGTAAGCAGATGAACATTCAGCAATAAATGGAAATTATTTTGGTTCAGTTCAGTTTGGTTGGATAAATAAAAGTTATATACCACTCACAGTAATAGTCCATTCAGTATAGTCAATTTGAGGTCAAGTCAACTTTAGTTTAGTCTGATCAGCAAAACCCCAGCGTATTCGTACAGATGTTCGAGAGATCAAAGCACAGAGCCGCCCGTGTTAATGAGGTCGCTGACAAAGATTGCCTGAGTCCATCAGAATCCATTTTGTAGCGTCCATTTCTCCAGGGATCGGTGAGAAAGTGTTAAGTTCTGATTTTTTAGTTAAGTTGTGTATTTTTATTGCATAAAGACATTTTTTCCATCGACAAATTTTTATGAAGTCATAAATCGTTTATCAATTTTTTTTATGTAATCTAAATTTAGTATTCCATTGCACTTAATTATTATTTTAAGGTTTCAATAACGTGTGTACTATTTATATTGATTTAATCTTAGTAATAATTTACGAAATCATTTTTAATACTATAAGATTTTGATAATTTTTGACTATCACCATTTCAATTGTCTGATTTATAAAATTTGTCATCTTTGAGTATTCGCTAAAACAAATTGTGATTTTTTATCCTAAATTTATTTTCTCATTTTGCTTGTTTGTGTCTATCTCTTGAACGATCTGATCTTTCCACAGCGGTTAATTTCATCACTTGCAGGGTAGCTTAACTACGTTATACTTTCAACATCTAAAATAAAACTACCCCCGAGTGATAAAACAAACTGGCTTGGCAAAAATATCGTGAAGATATTGATTTACTCCCAAACTCACCTAAAAGATAAAAACGAACCCACGATCCAGCCCCGCAAATAAATCAGCTAGTCGAACGCACTTACCCTTGCGTTTTGCCTGAATTTTGTTTGAATTTTACCTTAACCGGTATTTCCGAATTTAATTTTTGCAAAGCAAAGGGGAAAGGTAACAAGGGGTAGTTCGAAAACGGTAGGGGCTGCGCGACTATCGTGTTGGCCGCCCTCAAAAACGGGGGGTTAGCCATATTTGGTCGCTACCCTCGCACTTTTGGGGTTTTTGTAACTTTGGCATAGACTATATTGCTTAAGTTCTTATACCTGATATTCCAAAAGATTTCTAATAATCTTTTGAGCAGGCTCTGAACTGTCCTCGTAGATGCTACCTTACCCCACTATTGGTAAATAAAATCCTTTCGTCCAATTTTTAACTCAAACAAAAAATAATTTTTTTTTGAAATATCTTTCATTAAATTGAAACAGATAAGGATATTCTCATGTTTTTTCTGAATTTTAAACGTCACCGTTGTTTATAAATTGTTATAAATATTAGTTCGTTTTTTCCAATTTCAATTGCACGTAATTTTTTCGATGAAGTCTTAAAATATTATTAACAAGAAAATTACAAAAAAATCAACATTTAAATGAAAAATGTTATGTAATATATATTTTCGAAAACTTTATTTTCAAACCTCTCTAATTTGTTATGTGTAAAACAAATACGATTGCTTACTTTAAGTTAATAAAATAAAAAATATAAAAATTATTATTAAAGTTGCAATTATATCTAATTGTAAGTTTAAAATGACAACTGTAAAATGTTTTCTACTATGTCCGTTCTATGCTTTCCTGCAATCCTGAACAGAAGTAGAACAAATTTATAGAGCCTATTTGATAGAGCAGATGTGCATATGGGAATGTTCTTTTTTTGTTTTAAACATTTTTGTTTAAACTTGCATCTCCCAAATCCCGTAGTGGCATCTATCTGTGAAACTGTTTTGCACCATTGTAGTGCCACAAACATGGAAATTTAAATGGATACATGAAGTATCACAAATTAGCATTTTTAGTAAGGATAATTCTGTAATTTGTATTTAAAAAAATGAGATATTTTCAATTAACAAATATATCTAATACTATCTTCAAATTTAATTTCAGTATTACGGGACGAATTAAATAATGATATAAATAATAACAATATCTGGGAAAGAAATTTTCGAATATTGATTTGAATTCGAATTGACAAAATAAAATATCTTTAATTCAACTCCAGACTACACGAAATTGATTTAAAACGATTAAAATAGAATAGTTATTTAATCATCAATCTATCAAAAGTAACTGATCACGAAATCAGAAACAGAACAAGAAATTTTTCATTTGAGCTCATAATTATATGAAACTACGACTTAAAATGATTAAAGTATAATATGTATTCTGGTCATATGCCTGTCCAGAGCAACTGATCTCTAAACCAGACTACCGAACAAACATTAACAGTCCTTGAAACATCCTAATATTTACATCCCATCAATCAAAGTAATATTTCGATTAACGCCGCACATTTGGTATGGCATCATACTTAAATCGAATCGAAAACGCTACTTGTTTTGATTTTGGTCTCGAGTATTGCACACATTATTTATTGTATCTGCTAGACCTATTAATGAGTTCTCGAGCATCCGAAATCGAATGTAAATAAAGTTTGAGTTTAATGGTAGTTCGCCTACGCAGCATTATAAAATAGGCCTTGGCGCTACAGTAGTTCTAATTACCATTAAATTAATATCGTAAAACGTTGCTTCTGTCAAGTAGAAATGCACATACGGCTGTAGAGTAACATGTGTTAAAGCCAGTTCATGGAATTACGAGACTCAATAGTGTAAACAAACAATGTGTTGTAATCGAGATGCTTCCGCAAATTAATCAAAACTGTGGTGGTATTTTGTTTGGTTAAGTTTCGCAGTTTACAATGTTTACACAGGCCAGGATATAAAGTTTTGTAAAAATGTTTGTTTTATGTTGTATTTTTTTAACCGACAAAATTTTTTAGAAAAGGAGTAGGTCTCAATTCCCCCGTATGTCTGTTTTCTTATATCTGTTCAATGATTACTCTGACGTGGCTTACGCGATTTCTGTCAAACCTATCGAATGGTCCGGCGGTGGTTTTCCACTAAATTTATAAAGCTACATCTAGTGGAAGGTGAACAAAAATTAAAAACAATTTTTTTTAACCGACTTCATCACTTTACGAGAATATTCGAGGATTTGGCGAAGTCGCCGGTAATATCAATTATTTCACAAACAGGGTATTATTTTCCTGGCAACATTTACATGGTGCCCAACGTAAAGAGAATTTGACAATAGTTTCTTCAATTATGTAGAAGTTAAATAAATAAAAGAAGTTACTGAAAAAGTAGAAAAAATTTCTTTTTAATCTTCAAAAAATATCTCTAAAAAGTAAGAAATATAATTTCACTCAGTTTTACAAATATCTGTCTATTTATTAGTGGAAATTAGCAAGGAACAGCACCTTATTACCTAATATCAATTTGAAATAGGTGCAAAAATATCTAATTTCAAAAATACGTTTTGCACCGATTTCAAATCGATATCAGGTAATAGGTACAGTTCCTTGCTACTTTCCACTAATAAGTAGACAGATATTGTAAAACTGAGTGAAATTTGATTTTTTACTTTTTAGAGATATTGAAGATTTTCTGAAGGCTTTTTAAAGATTTTTTTTTTTCTATAATCGATTCATCAACTTAAAGCTGCTTTGTCGCGATTAGACTAGATAGATAAATTTGGACATTTATTAATTTCCTAGCATATAAGAACCTCATAATATGTCCAGGTGGCTATAATATTGGGATTATCCGCCGCTGTGTTGTCAAAATAAAAAAAAAAACTAAAAGTAAAAATAAATTACATGTTGCTAGGTATCGCACGCTTTTCGAATGCGAACGCTGCATATAGTGGAGGTGGAGGACTGTTACATTTTTATTTGGGAACCAATGTTATTTTCCTTAAAATGTTGAAAATTCAAAACACTAAAACTCCTACAACTAAAAAACTGCCGCTTTTTACTTATTGGTTTATTTTTACTTCCACATCCAGTGGAAGAGTGGAGGTATAGTAACGACAAAAAAATTTTCAAACATTTTTATTGTTCAAATAGGCTTAGAATGTCACGAAACGTCGAGATTTTAAGTTTGAGCGATAAAAAAAATTTCTGTCGGTCTGTCTGTAACTTTTTTGTGCGCACGCTTACTCTGGAACCGTTTGAGATATCGACTTGAAATTTCTTACACATATGTACTTTAACGAGATCTAGAACTAGATCATATTTTCATCTTGTTCCGTCGAAGGGTTGGGGGTAAATTGGGGTAAATTTGGGGTAAATAGGTAAATCAAGCGGGTAAGAGTCCATAAAAGTGGTATTTAGTATATACAAGAGAAGCTAAGATCTCAAAAAAATTTTGGCATTAGCCACCCCCATAACCTCAAAATATTTTGTTACTTATCCACCCCCACTACCACCCCCTATCACCACCCCCACGCCGCTACCGATGTGGGGTATCGTTTTATGGGTTTTTGGGGGTAGAGGATTTCAAATGTTATATTATTAAACTTCCATAAACAATTATTTCCACACAAACTTTTTTCGTTATGAGTGACTTGGATAAGAAATGTAGATGTGGAAGTAGTGATTCCTTGGCCAGCGGTTTTTATAATTTTTTTAACAATTTTTTTTTCACTATGAAACTGTAATAGATACAAAAAACTGTAAGCGACTTTTCTATAGCTTATAAAAAGGCCTTTAATTTGAGCCTAGGCCGGTCACCGTACTTTAAAAATTGACTGAATTATGAATGTTTAAAGTTTACACAAATTTTGACCTTTTTGGACGCTCGCAATTCGCGATCATTTTTCGCTAATAGCTTTGGCGAAAAAATGCAAATACATCTTTTAAAGTACATTTGATTATACCATTCGTTTGACTGAAACGTTTCATTACACAGCCCCACAAAAAAAAGTAATCTGTCCGGCGGACCAGACCAGTGTATCCGTATGTACTTGGATCCGCTGAAATCGAATCGGAAGTCAGAATTGTCAGATTGGGTCGTTTTTCACCCCCAACCCCAAAAAACACCCCCCAAAAAAATAGTATGTCCGGAGGACCAGACCATTGTAATATTATGTATTTGGATCTACTGAAACCAAATCCGAGGTCAGAATTGTCAGATTGGCTCGCTTTTCATCCCCAACCCAAAAAACACCCCCAAAACAAAAAGAAAGTGGTCTGTCCGGCGGACTATACCAGTGTATCCTTATGTATTTTGGCCTGCTGAATCCGGATTAGAGGTTAGGATAGACAGATTGGCTCGTTTTTCACCCCCAACCCCCAAAAACACCCCCAAAACAAAAAAAGTGGTCTGTCCGGCGGACCATACCAGTGTATCCTTATATATTTGGACCCGCTGATATCGAATCCAAAGTTAAAATTGTCAGATTGGCTCGTTTTCACCCTGAACCCCAAAAAACCCCCTTCCCCCCACAAAATAGTCTGCCCGGTTATGTATTTGGTAAGGATGCATTAGTATGGTCTGTCGGACGGATAACTTTTTTTTGTTTTGGGGGTGTTTTTTGGGGTTGGGGGTGAAAAACGAGCCAATCTTACAATTCCGACTTTGGATTCGGTTTCAGCGGATTTAAGTACATAAGGATACACTAGTATGATCCGCCGGACAGATAATTTTTTTGGGGATTGTGTTTTTCAGGATTGGGGGTGAAAAACGAGCCAATATGTCAATTCTAACCTCGAATCCGGATTCAGCAGGTCAAAATAGATAAATACACACTGGTATAGTCCGCTGGACAGACCACTTTCTTTTTGTTTTGGGGGTGTTTCTTGGGGTCAGGGGTTAAAAATGAGCCAATCTGACAATTCCGACTTCCGATTCGGTTTCAGCAGGTCCAAATACATAAAGATACACTAGTCTGGGGGGGGGGGTGTTTCTTGGGGTTGGGGGTGAAAAACGAGCCAATCTGACAATTCTGATTCGGTTTAATCGGGTCCAAATACATACGGATACACTGATCTGGTCCGTTGGACAGACCACTTTTTTTTTGTGGGTTTGTGTTACCTTTAAAAAACCGCTGCCCAAGGAATCACTACTTCCACATCCAGATTTTTTATCTAAGTCACTCACAACGAAAAAATTTTGTATGTGGAAATAATTGTTTATGGAACATTAATAATATAATATTTGAAATCCTCTACCCCAAAAACCCATAAAATGATACCCCACATCGGTAGCGGGGTGGGGGTGGTGATAGGGGGTGGATGAAGTAAAAAAACATTTCGAGGTTCTTGTACACACCCTAAATCACAATTTTTTTTCATCCCCTTTAATAATGGGGTGGGGGTGGTAATGGGGGTGGCTAATGCCAAATTTTTTTTGAGACCTCAGCTTCTCTTGTATATACTAAATACCGATTTTATGGACTCTTACCTGCTTGATTTACCTATTTTCCCCAAATTTACCCCAATTTACCCCCAACCCTTCGACGGAACAAGATGAAAATATAATCTAGTTCTAGATCTCGTTAAAGTACATATGTGTACCAAATTTCAAGTCAATATCTCAAACGGTTCCAGAGTAATCGTGCGCACAAAAAAAGTTACAGACAGACAGATCGACAGACAGACCGACAGACAGAAAATTTTTTTTCGCTCAAACTTAAAATCTCGACGTTTCGTGACATTCTAAGCCTATTTGAACAATAAAAATTTTTAAAAATTTTTTTGTCGTTACTATACTTCCACTGGATGTGGAAGTAATAACGAAGTAATAGTGAACTATTTATAAAAAAGGCGGGTGCGTGAAAATCGAATTTTAACTATTTGGAGCATTCTTTGTCAATAAAATAATATGTGAGTTTTTTTCACTTTACATTAAAAGATATTGTTAAAGGTAAATAAAAGTGTTTAAAAATCCATTTCAAATCGGCCATTTTTCAGCTAAAACATCAATTTTGGTAATTTCTGGACCGTTTTGTGATCAAAATATTGTTTAAATAATGAAATATAAATATTTGTCAATTGTGAATAAAAACATATACTATTAGCTTCAAAAGTCCACCCGAAAAATTATACAAATTTTCCAATAAGATACAAGTTTATAACCAATAGAAACGCGACACACGGCAATATTCTGTCAATATCAAATATTGCCTTGAACGTCTAACAGATCTAAAATTTATCAATTTTGACAAGTCATACTGTTTACCTAGCAAATTTTCAAACTTTGTGCTTCTTGCAATTAAAATCAGTGAACATGCGTGATAGTTAAAACTAAAATTGAAATAATAATTCGTAATATTTCCTAAATTGTAATCTATAATTAATAAATTTCAAAAATAAAGTGTTAATTACTTCCACATTCAGTGGAAGTATAGTAACGACAAAATTTTTTTTTTAAATTTTTATTGTTCAAATAGAGAATGTCATGAAACGTCGAGATTTTAAGTTTGAGCGGAAAAAAATTATGTCTGTCTGTCCGTAACTTTTTTTTGTGCGTACGTTTACTCTGGAACCGTTTGAGATATTGTCTTGAAATTTGGTACACATATGTACTTTAACGAGATCTATAACTAGATTATATTTTCATCTTGTTCCGTCGAAGGGTTAGGGGATAAATTGGGGTAAATTTGAGGTAAATAGGTAAATCAAGCGGGTATGGGTCCATGAAATTGGTATTTAGTATATACAAGAGAAGCTAAGGTCTCAAAAAAAAAAAATTGGCATTAGAGGAAGTTGTGATAAAATCATGAGCTATTTATCAACGTTCGAGAGGCATTCGCATAGAAAATTTTTTGCAATTTATTTCATTTATTTTTATCTAATTAACAATTTCTGATGCCGCAAAAGTCCATGAAGGTATTCCAGATGTACTTTTTACTAATTGTATTATATGGTGTGTTTTTCTCTATTATTATATTCATCAAGTCGCTATTTGCAGTCTCAAATCTTAATTGTGACATTGTCAAAATAGTTATTTACGTAACAAGTTCCGAAAGTGGTCTTTTACTGGACGAGTAAGCAAATTCCAGGATGAGCCGTAGACGAGGCCTGGAAGCTTGTGAGTCCAGTAAAAGCACTTTCGAGGCGTGTTACGTACAGTATTTTTTCTTCAATCGTCTCTTTAATGGAAACTGATATACTCTGAATATTTATAAATATTAATTGTACTGTCATCACTGTCCCATTTGAAATAACCATTATCTGACAGTTTTAAGTGTCATTATTTTGTTACCATAGCAACACGACTGTTTAGCGTCGAGTACAAATGTAATTAATGTGATTCATAGTAAAATATAGCCAGCAAATTGACATTGACGTTTAGATGATCTGTCACTTTACAGTACTAGTACCCGTAATAGCTACTTTCTGGGCTAGTACTAGAATACGCTACTTGCGGTACAAAAAATCGTACCGAAAGTACCTACTTTTGGAACGATTGAAGAAAAAATAAATTATTGAACTGTCAAACTAGATGACATAAGTGAAAATTGCCCTAGGTACATTATGAGTGTAATGTTGTTCTGATTGGTTGTTTCCGCACACGTGATTAGAAATGGGCGATTTTAATAGGATTCCTATTTTAGCAAAAAATTTTCAGTATTATTTAAAATTATATTTCGTGCATTTTTGTGTGGTGTGTTTATGTTTTATGTTCATAATATATTCCCTATATATTGATGGATAATGTGACAACAAATTGCATTGATAATATTCTCGTATATTTATTCTTGAAACACATAAAGTGTGTATCCGTTGTTTTCAGTACAAATGAATACAATATATCGACAATTGCTCATTAACTCTAATTGGTCATTTATTCTCATTTTACATGATTAAATCGATAAATTAAAAATTAATTGAATAGCAAGTGTTGTATATCACATTAAAAATAGCATTAAATAATTTATTGCTGTATAATAACTGTCAACCGCACTTGTTTTAAAATTATGAAACATGCATATGTTTATAAACAAGGCTATTATTGTTGCACTTTTGCGTATCGACATCAGCATTCATTTAAAAAAAGTTACGTGGTAAAAACTTAACAGAAGCTAACCCCCTACGGGGTCTTTCATGTTTGCCAAGATGAATTACAGTCAGGACAGCCGGAAATTGTAAGATCCAGATGGTGGTGTTTCGTTATAACAACACAGTTTTACGCCGTTCAAAACAATTGGAATGCGTGTTTTTGAAGGGGTGAATTCTCGGTATGCGACATTTTAACCTCGATATAGTCTCAGAGTGCGACTGCTTTTATCAAATGACTTCCCCAAGAGAACGTAAACCCTTTCGCTTTAGGAATATGACTTTCGGTTTAATTTTTGTCTATGGAATTGAAACAAATTAAAAAATATTGTATCGTCTCAAGGCAAGTAGACATTTATTGGTAAATTAGACATTCCTGGCACTTTCATTAAAAATTTGGTTAAAATCATTGGTTTATTGTAGTTTTTATAATTTTTAAACTTCTATAGGACACTCCCCGCTGCGGCGTTTTGAAAATAAGATATTTTTTTTAAATATAATTGCTGCATTTTAACTTTTAATCTTTTCCTGATGATACGAACGTGGATGGCGAAATGCTCGTCAAAATGCTATGCAACATTTTTGTTTCTTTATCATACTATCATAGATTGCAACCCTCTGTGGATAATTCTTTTACATTAAAATGTGTAATAATTACTTCCATATCCACGTACTGGAGTGAAAATATGGTATGTAACAGTTAAAAAGAATTGAATTTCTATTTTGCTCAAATAACACAGCCCCGAAAAAAAAAAAAATAAAAGTTCAAAGCAGCGAACCAGACCCATGTATCCCTATGCATTTTCGGTCGCTGAATCCGAATCCGGGGTCAAAGAAATCGTACACCCCCAAAATCATTAGCTAGAGCCAATCTGTATATTATTCATTAAAGGCGCATCAAGTTCCTTCTTTGGCAACAGTGTCAACTACATATGAAATATTATTTTCACCAGTCAAATAAGTTTTTATATATGATGCCAACAGACAAACACACGACAGATGAAAAATAAAATAAGTAACATGTAAATAGGTAGGTATAAATAAATTGATAAATAAAAGGCAAAAGAAGTAAAGTTTAAATTAGGGGAATCTTAATACTCCGTAGTCCACATGGACTCTCGTTAGTTCCATTGCAGATAAGACCGTGCTCTGTAAGCGACCCATGCCAGAATTTAAATGCTATCGTTGCTTTGTAACGGTAGTTTTTCAGTTTTCATTTCAGCATTTTGTGAAATGTCTTTTTGACATCCGTTTAATTATTCATCGAGAACGATGGGCAGCATAATGAAAATGTCATTGGGAGACCATTTCATGATGAAATATACGATGTATGCAATGATAGACCTATTTGGCGTCCTTTTGATGACTTAGATAACATGCAACAATGTGTGGTTCCACAATTAGTAGAACAGTAAATTATTATAGTACGGTAGCCTGTTATCAATATTTTCGAGTTACTTTAGCGAAGATAATTCCAGCGTTTCTCGTCAGTCCTGGGAAAGCTGAGAAGAAAAGTTCAGGATGACGCAACGTTTTACCTGCCCTAAACGGTTCAAATCGAGCTTTGAACATGTAAAGAAAAACCGGTCATCTCGGTCTTCGCAGCGAGGCAATTTCTTTTGTCTTGTCGAGGGAAGTAAATATGATGAGAAAAAATTGAGAACTGCCCTTTTGATTGATGCGCCCAGTTACGAAGACCGAAATAATGACAAATAGCCACCGGTCAAAATTCTGGTCACCACAGCGAGGTAGTTCTGCTCATTATCGAGTAGTTTCGATGTCTCTTGACCGCAAAAAAGTTCGAACGGAACTTTTTGCTACTTCAGTTACGAGTGATTACATTCGCATGCTGCTTAATTTTGAGGGCTGATCAAGTCATCGCGGCGAGGCAGTTCTCTACTTCAGGTTATTCCAAATATCATTAAGAAGACGAAAAAAATATGAACTGAACTTTTTCCCAGTTCACACTTGAGAAAAATGATTTCCGCCGCGACAAAAAAAAAGAAAGGCTGTTTTTAAGGCTGTTTGTCAGCGAATTTGTTTAAATGGAATTTGAATTGAATTTCAATGTTCCGATGACAGAAGAAGGATTAAAATTTTCAGGTTTATTATTATAGCTAGTTTCAAATATTTAATTCATCGTCACCTGATGAGCTTTCACTCATATATATCTCATTGTCTGATTCGTCGTCATAGTCCACGTCTTCTTCTTGTTCTACTTCTACTTCTTCCTTGGTCTTGGTCTAAAATAAATAAGAAAATCAATCTTAATGATATGGCGTCAAGAGATAGAGAGCATATAATTGAGTGACGCTCACCTGTGAAAAGTCCTGGTATAGAGTCATCTATTATTAGATCAGCGCAGAACGGAAGTTGGTCACCCTCGAACCATTTTAATACCAATCTTCCATCTTCCTCGATCCAGTCAGCATTTGTCGGTGTTAGGTTGCTCGGTCGACGCAGATGAGCTCTGAGCATTATATCTAGTGCGCAATAGATGCTGTCGGAGCTCCGATTTACAAGGTGGTAATGAACATGCGTCATAACTGGTCATGTTGACGTGAGGGGGTCATACTTATCTTGGCTGTCGTATGTACGCTGGAATAGTCACATTCTAGCTTCATTAACATCATCGATCTTTCGTTCTTTATAAAGATAGCATACATAATTTTCGAGTACTGAAAAAGCTTCTTCGTTTGAGCTTTCTCCGAGGGCAGCAAAAGCTTTGTGAAATTCTTCTGATTTATCCAAGATTTTGAATGGTCAGACTTTGCCTTTTCGATAAATAGTTGGATTCTGATCACTCACTTCTGTTCTGTGAACACTTCTGTGAACTCATAAAACGCTGCATTTATCCATCCTCTGTACTTTCCAACACCAACATCTAGCCATACATGAGAATTGCTATTCTGTAAATACTGTATGTTGCTCAACAATAATACCAGAACATCTGCATCATTAAATCGTACGGAAATATTTGATCTTTCTGCAATTCGACAGGCATGGACAATTATCTGCGTATTTGCCTCCTCATGTTGTGCACAATCTAGAGCCCCTTCAATCGTTCTAACAATTTGGCCGTCATTCCGGAGCACGCATATACATACCAGGAGACTCTGATGCGAGCTGCCTGGACCGAGGATACTGCGTTGGCACTATACGGAGTGTACCATCTCTGTATAACGACAACGCAGCATTCTCGGTTCCAGCAGCTGCCATCTTTTATTTACGTATACACGCGTAATGTATTTTCTGCTGAAGATGCTACATGGCTTCGGATACACGACATGTCGTTGCCACAGGCAACGAAGTCATCCAGCACCCGCGCCGCTGCACCAGTACGCCGAACGTATATGCGACTCCATTCGATTTCGCGCACCTACGGCCAACGGAAAACAGCAATTAGCATTTTTTTATCATTTTATACACCCCACTCTATAAATAGAAAAAAGTTTTAGCCTCGCTGCTTTGATAATTTTAGCCTCCGATTTGATACAACTTTGATTGATATTATTGGAACTTAGGCCAATGAAAAATGACAGTTCTCAATTAATTCATGTCTTGTTCATCATTTTTAATGAGAATTAATCAAGAACTGCCTCGCCGCGGTATAAAAATTACATTTTTTTCGACAGACGGAAAGTCATTTGCCAGCCGCCCATATCGTTTTCGAACTTTTGTCATATGAAAAAGTGTCTTAGAATTTCATAATCTATAGAGTTTCCCTGCGATAAAGCTCTCTCTTTTTATAGAGGTTTTTGGTAGCGGGCTGCCGTACTAATCGTACTATTATATTACACATTATACATCGAAATTTCTCGACAGAAATCATGCATAATTTTCTTGAAGTCCGGTCCTGCTATGATGGAGCGCCTAAGCTCTAATTTTTTTCATCCATTTTTTTCCGCATATAGAAAAGGGTCAAAAACAGCTGCTGACTGCGTCTTATATTTTTATCTAGACTTTATTTATAGAAACAAATACGTGATATATGAGAGACAATGGTATAAAACAAATTTAAAACATGAATCGCTCAAAAACTCATCTATACCGAAAAACGTAATGTAATTAATTTAACAGTATTATCAAATTAATCGCTAAGTATCTTCTGAGATATGAAAAAAAATCTGTAAATATTGTTATCCGAGGACTCAGCTAATGGTTTGTTTTACTCATTTTGGTTTTTTTTGGATACTACTCGTATGTTTCAAACGGATTCAAGTGTCCGGAAAATCTACGTCGTTCAAAGATTTTCCTAATATGTAATATGTATTAATTGTAATTGTACTACGTCTACAGTTTCCAAACATCGCGTTATTTAGTAAAGTCGATGCTTCATTTATACGAAGTTACGTATTAATAAATACTTAGAAAACCAGCTCCTGTTTGGGATGGGTTATAACATGCAGCAATGGATCATTTTCAAGCAGGATGATAGATGAACATGAATCAGTTCGAATCTGTGGCCCTTGTGATAAACCCACCTTATCGTTATCGTTATTATTTTACATACGAGCGTTCAAATGATTTATTGTTTGAAGCTTACTCGCCTAAATTCTGGGATGTATTACTTTTATCGTAAAAAAAAGATTTAATTCCATTGGTAGATTCTGTTCAATCAATACCTATAATTAATCAATTCTTTAATGAAAATAAATAACAATTAAACTCTTTATATTGAAAAGTTGAATTACTTTATAAGTAATTTTTTATGGCAATAATGAATTTTAAGATTTACCCTAATTTGAAGTTTTTTTTTTAATCTATTTGCCAGGAGACGAGCTACCCTACCCCCAACCTGTAAATTTTGCCGAACCTCTACTCGTAAGAAGAGTAGGGATCTTTTACTTGCCTAACATTTAATAGACAAGGGACCGTCTGCATTACATCCCCTCCGAAGGATGGTATATCTACTACGTAATCCTCGTCTGAAATTACATAACTTCCGCGTATACACTGATATACAAGCAGCTAGAAGGTGGGACGAGGTCGCTGTGTATCCCAAGATGGATTTCACCCATCCAAGTACTAACCGCGCTGCACAACAACAACAAAACAAAATTATTTGATATTTAACGGTACAAGAATGCGCCTCGCCGGATCCCGGCCCGGAGCCAGCCCGACAATCACGGCGTACAGTGTCGTGGTAAATGTGGGGCTGGGCGGGATGGGTCCGGTTCGGCATAACGGTAATTAAATTGGATTGCTAGAAACTCCTCAAGCAGACTTAAGAACTAATTAAAAATTAAAAACATGTGCCCACATGGGCCTAAAATTAATTAAAATATACTATAAATAACTAAAAACTCACTAGGCAAACGCACTTTTGGAAAATTTTGATTGTTGATACGGGAAAACAAATGACGATCTCGTGGTCTGAGCACAGCGCCGTCGAGGAAGGTAGAGTAGGTTAAAAGTTATATGATTTAAAAAGTTTAGATTTATAAGATGTTATCGGCCTAGAGGGTATTTGGAAAGACAAAAAGAGGACAAAAAGAACAAAAAAGACAAAGGAACAAAATTGTACGAACATAAAAAAGAGGGGAAAGGGGTTAAAGATGCATAGTTGGTGAAATAAATATAAAGGGTAGGTAGAGATAGGTTATGGTAGAGGGAAGCTGTGGCTAGGGAGGTTGCCGGAAGATAGGCAACGCCTGGTATGGTAGGGCGTATCTTATATCGAAAAGTATTGCGTTATGCTGTCTGATTCGGGTAATGTTGCGGGTTAGCGGACTACCGTCCAGTTTGAACTGATAGAATTTTTGCGATGTTTCTTGGACGTAGTCCGTTAGTGGGGTTATGTCGTGGCAACGTGCATAGAGATCTCTGAGGGAGGTGTACCTACCAGAGTCTGAAATGAGGCGCATAAATTTGTGTTCTAATACTCTCAACTACCGCATTGTCGTGGCCGGGATTCTGCACCACACCGGTGCCGCGTATGTGATGGCCGGCCTGATTACCATCGTGTACAACAACTTTTTATTATAGACTGGCAGTACATGACCAGTCAGGTGCAACGTTTTTAAAATGCATGACAATCATATATATGAATGAAATTACCATGAATTTGCCAGACACGCAAATTTTAGGCAGCCGTCGCATGCAGAAGGGTGTGCAAATCGATTTTTTTTGTGTTTTTTGTTTTTTTTTTATTTTAAAATGGATGCCAATAGTGCCAAACGAAAAGCCGTGAAAAAGAATCCAGCTGAAATTCATTGGCATGCAGTTTCCGCGCGCAAAACAACTTTTGATGCGCACATTAAATCGTAAAATTTTTTGGTGTTCTTGATATTGGATGATTTTGATTTTGTATTTTTTTTCAAGACTTTTCGTTTGGCACTATTGGCATCCATTTTAAAATAAAAAACAAAAAAAAACAAAAAAATCGATTTGCACACCCTTCTGCATGCGACGACTGCCTAAAATTTGCGTGTCTGGCATATTCATGGTAATTTCATTCATATGCGTATCGTCTCGTTAATGTGTGTATTAAACGTCAGTCTTTTGTCTAGGTTCACCCCCAAATACTTCACGCACCGCTTAATTGAAATTTCTCTACCCCCGATCGAAAGTGGCGTTAGAATCCGGTTTTTTGTGAAGTGGCGCGTAAAGATAATCGATTCTGACTTCTCGGCGTTGATCCAAATTTTCCACTTGTCGTAATACGCCGTGACACGGGCCATGTGCGCTTTCACAGTCAAGACAACAAGAATAAACATCTAGTACTAACATAGGTAGAACACTATATTTACCTTATAAATTAAGCTTTCTACAATATCCAATACAATATCCATATACAATATCTTACAAAGTTTAACAATGCTAAAATAAATCTACTACGTCATCAAATTTTATATAACGAGAAAGAAAGTGAAACTTGCCATACTATTTAATTTAGAACGCAATGAATGTATCGAAATTACACATTTTTAATGCAAATACCTCAATATAAATTTTTACTGTGCCTAAAATTGCCGAATGTTACAAAACCTCATTAAACTAATATAAGATAGATATGTTATGGTGCATTCAGTAATATCATGTTGTGAACTCAAGAAATATGCGTGAAACAGTTTCCAATGGTATTCGATGCCTAATCAACAATTTTGGGCGCTGAAGAAAAATTAAAAAAATATTCCTTCACATTTTATCGAACATTCCCCATACTGTGTTGTGCACCTCAAATCTCTCAAGATCTCCACACCTTAAGACCACTATCTCCAGATTTACCTCCAAACTTTTTGTGCACTACTATTGTTTTTGTTTCAGTTATTTCTCTTCATACTGTCATTTTTCTATTTAAAGAAATCTGCCATATTATTTAAACAAACATCGTTGGAGAAGGGGTAAACTATCCTTTCACTGGTTCTGAGCTAACCAGCCAGCTTGATGAAGTCTGATTCAGTCGGAACTATAAAATTGGATCACGACATAATTCAACAACTATTGGGCTCAAGCTCCCAGAATGAGGCAGTCAAGAATCCATGTAAGATCATATTTGGTCAGCCATGGGTAGAGGTAACCTGGGGGCGATTTAAAAATTATATATCCAAATCCCCTAACCTAACGTATCGTGAACGTAATAGGAAAATACTTGACTCAAGAAAAGCAGCTGCTTGGACTCAATACAGAACGAATGAGGATAGTAGGCCTGCTAACAGTACACTATTCTCTAAACAATCATCTACAAAGTGGAGGATGAAATAGGTATCAAAAAGCAATTTTTACAGTTGAAGTAACTACAATGTCTACCTTGGAATTGACTGATATATTTTGTGGAGAACATTGGCTGACCTTTGTGTATATTTTTATTTATTAAAAATATATCAAGTTTTCCTCTTTGGCAATTGTGCCAATTACATTGAATTAGAATTATTTTCCTCCGTTGTTAGTTAATTATTTTTTTCCAGTATGACTACTCTGAATATTTTCATTTAAAGTATAACAAGTGTCTTCCTTAACAATTGTATTAACTACGTGTTAAATATTATTGCCCTCCGTGACATTTTTCTCATATACAGTTTTTTTAGGATGTATATCGCTGAAAGTTTGCCAGGTTTCTTTTTTGACAATGTCGTCAATATCAAATTATTAATATCATATTAAAAACTAAACGTTACTAAATTTCTAAATAAATCTTAAAAATATCTTATGGTTTACATTAAATTCTTCATTCAATGCTGTAAGTCTTTAGAAAATACTTTCAAATTCGATAACATTTCACTGGAGCAGGCTCATCAAACAGTTTATTATTACATGTTCTTCCTAATTCATGTGTTTTACTTCATAAAACGCAGGAATTTGTAAAAATACATATATAAAACCTTCTTCTTGTGGACACCCCGTTGTGCGTTTATTTTTCCAGCATTGAATTATTATCCTTCCTGTAACTGTGTCACCGCGTAGGAAGAAAGAAGCCGCCGCGCCGTATCCACCGAATATAAATACCCACAAACCCCGTCTGCATAATAACTTCAACCCCATTCTTTAATCAGGTCTCATATGAAAGGAGACATAATACGTGCAAGTGCGTCTTCAAGAATTAATTTCTTTGTTAGGGGTGACGGATGGCCTTTTTTTCTGAAGATTTATATTTCCTTTAAACAATTCTGAGGATTATATCTTAAAGATAGAGGTAATGTATCCTCCTTACGTCAACATTTAAACTGCTTTTTTAAAATTCTGAGCACGACTAATGGGAAATAGTCACCAGGGCTGGGGATGTCATATACTTCTCTCCCTTAAGTCTTAGGAAAAAATATTCGAGGCTCTCTTACAAAAGGGTAGCAGAAACTTTACTATACTATGTTTATGCCGATTACGTAATACGATATACAGAGTGTCTTCGAAAATACTATACTTATCGAAAAGGCTCATAAAACATAAGTAAATCATTATTTATTATACGTGTAATATAATCCTTGTTCAAACAACTAAAAAGCGCGCGAAAACCAAGATTAAAACACGATGTATTTATTCTCAGCATTACTTGTAATTTCGAATAAATACACCAAAGTGTGGTAGATTTATATTTCTTGAACATTTCCGTCATATATGCTAATATTTCCGATTCATTAACACTCTGGGTCCTTTTTTCCCCATCCACAGCACTAACTTTTCATATTCTTTATGATAACAATCCATGGATTTTACAGGAATTAGTTTTAACTCAGCCTCCACTGCAAAATTTTTGAGTTCAAGTGAAACTTTTCTTTATTCGTAAGCGTTTTCAACTATGAAAATTATTAATTAAATGAACTTTCAAACAAACTTTTAAACAACAATTGGTATCTCCATGTCAGCAATATATATTACAGATGGAATACATTACTTCAACGTATTATATCAGTCATAGAAATACATAAAATAAACTAAATTAATTAAACCAAATGATATGTCTTCAAAGTAGTTCGCTGAAAAGGTAGTAGGCTAAATGTTAGATGTTGTAGCGTGCACAAAACAAATAAAAAACTAAAAGATCTGGTCAAAGAGTGAACCCAGAAATAGGCCAAAAACCGCCCATTTTCTCGTCCTCAATTTATGTTTTAAACTAAGTGCTAAATTATTGTTAATAATGGGAACATCCTGAATACAAGATTTCAAGATGAGCATATGTTTGGTTTTTGAGATATGAGTGATTAAATTTGTGACATGCGTGATGCAATATAGGAGCATATCAAAAAATACACAGTCTCACAAAAAATGAATACTCATCAGCTATGGCAGAGCAATCAAAATATTCTTAGAATTTTTGGCCCAGAATTCAAATCTAAAATCGCAAAATCTGTATATTCATTAATTAATTCAGAAGAGCCAAAAACATCCCCTATATAAGGATAAAAATAGGAAAGAATTATGCTATTGAGTTATAGAGCTTCCATGAACAGAAATATAAGTCTATTGGCCGAATACATGAACGAAAGTATTGACTAGGTGTTGACCATTGAGGTGACTAAGGCCCACACAAAGAAATCGAGACACACCACCTAAACTACCTCAATACAATATCAAACTGCCCAAAAGCTCCAATAACTAGTGAAAAAGCTTGAACCTTCTAAGCTTTATTAATAGAAATGAACCATAAATCTGTTACGACCTAGTACACGAAAACAATTCATTACAGGGTAAAAAACTACCCTTTATCTTGAATTATGAATTTGAGTCAGGGAAAAAATAATGAACGTACCAGATATCTCATTTTGATTGCAGTAGGTGTGAATGTGGGACGATCACTAGAATTTTTGTAACTATTTTATGACACATCTACGATGGAGAAAGGAGAAAGGGACGAAAATTTATTGGTGGGTGAAGACCCCTGATCCCAGTCGGGATTATTTGGGTGATGAAAAGGGATCAAGAGGCCCTGATATAAGAGAAAAGCACTCTTGGAAACCACTACATCAGTATTTTTTTATGTAATGCAGCGATTACGAGATTGCTCCGATATTCAAGCCTTCGCACCCTTACCACCTCATAAAATCTACTTGAGGGTTAAAAACGGGCCAAGGGATACTAAGAATATCTTTATTGCTATGCAATAACTGATGAATATTTACTTTTTGTATAACTTTGTATTTTTGGATATGCTTCTACATTACATCACGCTTATTACAAATTTAATCCCTATATCTCAAAAACCAAAGATATGCTCATCTTGAAATTTTGTATTCAGAATGTTCTCATCATTAACAATAATTTAGCACTTAGTTTGAAACAAAATTCGAGGGCGAGAAAATGGACGGTTTTTGGGGTCACTCTTTTATCACTTGTTTGAGATCTTGAGAGGGCATCTTAAAATGATGCTGCTTGTCTTTTTACTCTCACAAAGGAGGGCACACAAATACTTCATTAATTAATTTTTCTGTACCCATTTTCAATAATCCTCTAGAATTTAGCCCATCTTTATCTCGAACAAAGCAGATAAATCAAATCCAACTGAATTCGATGCTTTGCTCGTTCAAGGCAGCGAGCATGCAAATTTCTCGCTGCTTCGCTATGCGTGTCTAACTTGCCGGCATTAGTTTAATTCGTCCGCTTTGCTCGACTGTTTGCTTTTCTCTCCACTATAGCCTTAAGGTCCCCATTGATATTGTAAGCCTATTACACAGCCCCACAAAAAAAAAGTTCAAAGCAGCGAACCAGATCCACGTATTCCTATGTATTTTCGGTCGCTGAATCCGAATCAAAAAAAATCGTACACCCCCAAAATCATTAGCTAGAGCCAAAAAACACCCCTGGAATGGGGTAAAAAGAATATTAAGCTACGAAAATAGTTGTTACATCTTAATCAATCGAATTATACATATTAAGGTTAAACAGCAGCGTACATACAATAGATATAAAACACACCCCCAGGGAGGGGCGAAAACTAGCCCCCATATATAAAAATATCGATCCAAAACAGCAATGACTGCTGAAAAAGCTCAAAATGACTAAGTTTTGTTAAAGTGATAAGAAACTGTATCAGGTTCGACGTAATCTTCATAAACTTCCCCTATAGAGTTGAGAACAACCACCCCCAAGTTTAAAGGACACGAGAAAAACAAGAAAAAACGTAAAATGCCACAGGATTTCTATTTTCATGGTTGCTATGATTGGCTGAAATTGCGTAGTACTCTAAAATAGAATTAGAAACTTACGTACCATCAACATTCTACAGTGTCAACTCTCAGAGGGCGTGAAAACAACCCCCTATGTAAGGTTTGACTATAAAAAGTTACAGTGACTTCTATAAAAATTCGAAACACCTGCGTTGTGTGGAAGAGAGAAGAAACTAGACTATGGTCGACGCTGTGCTTGAAAACCACCGCCACGGGGGGTGGTTTTCAACCCCACGGGGTTGAGAGACGCCACCTCTATAAAAAAAAACTATGGAAATGAAACGAATAAGCAACAGTATAGCTTTTTCGTTACATCTTGAATTACGGTAGTTTACATCCTTTCTGGGGGTGTTACTTAATAACATTTATAGGACACGAGTTTCAAACTCTAAGTGTGCAACGCGATTTTTGCCAATCATAACATCCATAAATATGTAAATCCGGTTAGTTTCTCTCTGTTTTTCCAGCATCCTACAGATTAGGGGTAATATTTCGCAACCCTGTGGGGGTGGTTTTCAAGCACATCGTCGAACATAGTCTAGTTTCTTCCCTTTTCCACACAACGCAGGTGTTTCGAATTTTTATAGAAGTCACTCTAACTTTTTATAGTTACATCTTACATAGGGGGTAGTTTTCACAGCCTCTGAGAGTTGACAGTGTAGGATGTTGATGGTACGTAAGTTTCTGGTTCTATTTTAGAGTACTACGCAATTTCAGCCAATCATAGCATCCATGAAAAGAGAAATCCTGTTGAATTTTATGTTTTTTCTTGTTTTTCTCGTGTCCTTTGAACTTGAGGGTGGTTGTTCTGAACCCTATAGGGGCAGTTTATGAAGATTATGTCGGACCTGATGCAGTTTCTTCACATTTTAACAAAACTTAGACATTTCGAGCTTTTTCAGCAGTCATTGCTGTTTTGGATCGATTTTTTTATATATGGGGGCTAGTTTTCGCCCCTCCCTGGGGGTGTGTTTCATATCTATTGTATGTACGCTGCTGTTTAACCTTAATTTGTATAATTCGATTGATTAAGAAGTAACAACTATTCTGGTAGCTTAATCTTCTTTTTATCCCATGAAGGACAATAAAGTATTGTATGTAGTTAGTAATAGAAAGAAACCTGATATACTTTCAGTGGTTACTATAAAATGTGGTTGACATTGTCGCCAAGGAAGAAAACTTGATACACTCTTGATAAGAAGTATACATGATAATTACCGAAATATGTATATATACATAACTAATAAATAAAAGTTGGCAAATTAATGTAGAGAGGTGCTTTTTGCAAAAATTTTACAGACTCTTTACATCGCTTGCTTACACAAAGAAAGTATTTTAATCACGAAAAAATATCCATCCCAGATTAGTTAGGATTTTCAAATTTCAAATTTTGTAGATCCTGAAAATAAAAGTCTTTCAATTCCGTCACTCAGTCTATCTTTTATCGGTAGGTCTGTCTTTTGGCGCTATAATTAAAAAAGTATTTGACTGAAAAAAAGAAGAATAATATTTGGCCGGCAGTTGACGCTTATTACCAATGAAGAAACCAGGTATAAAGTGGAAAAATATAGAGATGGATATCCTAAGAAATAATTAAGCTATACCCACCAATATTCAACGTAGAGTGTATATTTGAAAATGTGAGTAAGTAATGGTACTCCTTTGTTTCTTGTGAACTTCTCTAAGAAAAGATTAGACTATTAGATTCAATCGTCGCAACGAATTTCTTGAAAATGTATGTACTGGTAGCAAATTCAAAAGTCATTTTCATACACCCGTATAGATAAAATCTGGTATTAACTATAAGTGAATTTTTCCGATATCAGCCTTCAAATTGATTAAGTGTTTTGACTTAGTTTCTAATTCCTGCACACTTTTAGAAAGTAACGTTAGTTTTTATTATAGCTATGTTATTGTAATTCTAAGCAGCTCTTTGACTCTTCCTCCGATTGATTTAAATTCTATTCAATTCAGTGTCTAATTAAAAATTATTTAACATATACACTTCAAAAAGGGAACCGATGATGTAACAAAACCATTAAAATAGTTTTTTACATACTTTTGACATTTTTAGGGGAACTAAACTTATTAGTATATTTTAAATACACTTTCTACCTATACCTCTTTACCGATACCGATACCTCTTTATCTCTTTGGCTGACACAATATAGTCCGTATGCCCAAAGTAGTAAAACTCGGAAACGCTAAGACGTGACTAGCTGGCCCAAATCAAAAGAGGATTATCGTTAATTGCCCACATTCACCCATTCTAGGTAGTTGTTTGAACGACGAATTTATGTATGTAAGTAATAAAGCTGGAAAAGTAAAGTAGGTGAATTAATAGTTATTTACATTACTAGATGCGAAAGTTTACTTTTATTTACACAAATTCACTTTAAATAAAATCTGACAGGCAGCAAATTTAAAATTTTGGAAAGACTTTAAGGGAAATAACTTCACAACCATAGAAAAAATGGTATGTAACACACATGTGGCAAGCCTCATTGCAAAACTCGTATGAACTCGTGTTCCTACTTTCATACACCGTTTTGCAATGAAGACCTTGCCACACTTGTATTACAATATACTATTGCCGATCTTTAATATCACTTTTCGGTCTAGCCTGGGAAAACGTTAATTTCTGGCGAATAATTTCTCCAGAAAGGGTGTACTTTCTGGTCGGCCGAAAAAAAAATTATATATTGAAAATGTTGACATATGTCTGTCGTCTGACGAGAATTTTCTGTTCATTGGCTGCTTAATAAAAACATAAAATGCTGTTTCAAAATTTAGTAAACGATTTTTTTTGGCTTTTTGTTTTTTAAGGGAGATGACTGTGAAAAAATTTTTTTTTATTTTTATTTTTTTTTTTTATTTTAAATGCCTTATTTATATTAACGTCCTGGCGAAGTTTAGCTAATGCTACTCTACCAAAATAGTATACAAACTTTGTTGGAAAGTTTCATTGCATCTCTCGACAATAATGAAACACTTTTCACCAATGGTGGCTAAGAAAATGGGATACAAGAAGCAGCCAATATTGCTTGTGCCTCTCTTTACCCCAAAAAATTCAAAGCAAGGTATATGCAAACTTATGAAGAGTTAAAATTTGTTTTTTTTTTATTTTTCTGTCCTGGCCAAGAAAGTTCTACGTTCTAGCAACACCTTAGTAACCAGTTAACTCGAATGTTTACTTTTGTTATCGCCCGTGTTGCTAGGTTTACAAAGGTCATTTATATAGACGGTAGTAGAAAAAGTAATAATACTAAAATGTTTGCGATGCACTCAGTAATTAGTAAAATAAAATCAAATTGTTTTAAAGAGGGCAGATTTTCATTGTGGAACGGGGCAATTGAGGGCAATCTACTCTTCTACTAGTCTTTTCTTCACTTTTATGTTATTAACTTGATAGGCAAGTGGTAAAACTTGCAATATAAAAAAGTACAAAATGATACATACCCAGTAGTGACGATGTTATTGATGAAAAGATCTTACCTGAAACAAAATTTAAGAAATTAATATGTGTTAAGTATGTGTAAGTAATATTAATATAACGTGTAGTACATATAGTTTAAAGGCTACTTCTTGATGATGTTAACTCGATGACAGAAAGGCAAATGTCACCTCAACTAAGTCAACTGAAATTTAATTTGAGCGGTCCAAGGGTCGCTTTAGTGATTGAACTAAGATTGAAACCGACGAACTAGGAAAAGCAGAAGTACTCAAACACATTGCAATGCTTTTGCTGACGAATTTAAAAACAAGTTTATAAATTAAAATTGTTTATGTGCGTCTCATGATAAATAGGCTCAAATAAATTATTGAGGAATTTTGTTTCTCAAAATATTTTAGTACTCTAAACTTTAAAGTGATGGGGTCATGATTTTCTAATATGAAAAATAGGACAATTGGACTGTTTGAGAATCGCTGAACTTGGGTATTTATGTCTATTGTTAGTGTATATTTTAATTGTCTGTCTCATAATAGTGGAAAGATAAGCTTGATAGACATACGCGGCTAGTTGTTCTGCATTACTGCGATAACTTCATGCTCGACGCATATCAAATAGTACGTATTATCACTTCATACAAACCTTCAGTTGACTCTAGTTAACAGCAGCTCAGTTCTTAAAGCGTATTGTGTGGTGAATATGCTGGTAGGACTCCCTATCGTATACTGGGTTCGAGCCCTACATCCGACACTGACAATATCGGTGGGTATGGACGTTGTCTGCATTTTTGCAAATGTGTAACCCCTTTCCGGAGTGCCTTGGCTTTAGATTTGGGGATTTTGTACTATATGCGATGCGTTTATGTTTTGTTTATGTTTAAACATTATTATTTTTTTTGATGATCTAAAATATACAGGGATCAAAAAACTGTATACAACGGAACGGCGCGGCGTCATAATTAGTAAAAGATTTGGAGTTCCACAGGGTTCCGTATTAGGACCACTGCTATTCTTAATTTACGTAAATGATTTGCCTAACTACGTTAAGAACACTACGGTTGTACTATTTGCTGATGATACGACGATGTAAACATCAATCAAAATTTTAATGATCTACAATATGATCGCTCACAGTTGCAGGCTTGTGATTGGTTCAGAGCAAACAAATTAAATTTAAATGAATTGAAAACACAAAGTATGATTTTCTCAACTCGGAGATTAGATCATTTTGATAATCCCGATAATATTATGTTTTTAGGAGTAATTGTGGACGGTAAGCTGTGCTGGGATCAACATAGTAGACTATCTGGCTAGTAAATTGTCGAAGGTAATTTATCTGGTTATGAGTCTAAGAACTGAGTTGCCTCTGAGTGTAACTAAACCGGTTTATTTCTAGCTATTTCAAAATGTTTTTTCCTATGCCATAATAACTTGGGGACACTCAGCTCATCTGAAAAGAATATTTTCACTTCAAAGACGTGTTGTGAGAGTAATGTTGGGTTTACCATTTAGAGAGGACGTCAAACAAAAATTTAGCGAGTTAAAATATCCTAACTGCTCCTAGTTGTTTCATTCTCGCAGCTCTTATGCATGTTAAAAAAAATTAAATGACTATGTTTCACATGGTGAAATTTATAAACACGATACTAGGCAGAGTAATGCGGTTCGTTTAGATTTTACTAGGTTAGAAAATAGTCGAAATGCAACAAATTATTATGGTCAAAAATTCTTTAACAAGTTGCCACTTAATATCAGGATGTTGCCGGAAAATAAGTTCCATTATAATATTAAACAAATTCTGCTGAAGGGAGCATACTATTCATTTGATGAGTATTTATGTGAGGTTACTATATGTTAAATTATTTTCAATGTTGTTTACAATTGTGTGTTGTAATATACAATATTTGTATTTCTGTCTGATATTATACACAATATTTTTAATTTTGACTTATGTAAAACCATTGGTTCTTAAATGAATAAATAAATAATTTATTTGTTTATACTTTAGAGGCGTTGTAGTTCAACAAAACTTAAAATAATAAGTATTTTTATTTTTAATTTTCCATAAAAGTTTACACCTACAGGGTAGGGTAGGGTAGGGTGGTCTTTAAAAACTAACTTTTAAAATTTACCCGGGGCACCCTCTTATTTTGTTCTATGGTATAAAAAAAGACTTCCATAAAAATTTCAGATTTTTAAATAATGTTTCAAGGATCGCTACCAAGTCTTGAATTTTTAAGATAATCGAGGATTTTTGCAAAATTTCTATCAAAATAAATCAAACTGATAAATATCAAAATATTGATCATCAATTAAATTAATAAAATAGGACAGTACATTGCCCCCCACGTTCATCTCAACTCAACTGTATTTTATTAACAACGTTTTCATTTATATTATATATATATATATATATATATAACATTGTAATTGCTGTACAGTTGTACATATTAATTACATGTTTAATGAACATAATTTATTTTGTAACTGAATTTAATTATTAATTTCTACCTAGTTTTTTTTTTAATTTTGAAACTTTACAGGGCTAAAATTGAGTTAAAAAATCCTAAAAAATTACAGTAATTATTTTTAATAGAGTAGATCAAAATGGCAGAGTGCCCCAAAGAAAATTAAGAAAAACAATTTTCACCCTAATTTAAGGACCATCCTACTACAGGGCCTATAATTTCATCAAATTTCATTAAAAAAGATTAATTATTTCTTTAGTAATTTCGGTTTATGTAAAATTAGAAATTGTCTAAATTTTTTTTTGCAAAAAATCAAAATGACAGATCAAATTTGGATCTATGCAGTTTTATTCGTAGTTTATTTACATTTTGATTTTTAGCTTGGGATTGATCTTATGAACAGAATCTGAGATATTAAAAAAAAATCGAGACAAAAACACGCTTTGCAAAATTAAACCTTATTTCCAAGAAATGCTCTCCTCCCAGATTGGACAAAACTTGCTTTACATCAAAAAAATTCTCCTCCTCCCTCCAACAATCGTTGAAATCGTATTTTTTATGCTTAGTTTTATTCGACTACTGGTATATGTCTTAACAAACCATTATAACTGGAAATTGGCTTACCTCGTACAAAGGCGATCAATGTCTTCGATGGAATGTATAGCTTTAATTAAACTATTATTCAATCGCAAACTTTGACTATTAATTTTAACTTGAAATGATAGAACCGTTTAAAGGGCTATTTGGAAATGTCACAAACAACATTCATCATTAATGGAGGCGTCGGCGTCCCTTCAGCAAGTCGGTAGGGGGTAGAATGTCTCTGCAGACATTACGTAACTCATAATATTAGTTTGATATCGGGAATTTGTAAGAAAAACTTTTATAAAAAAATTAACAATAAGAAGTTATTTATTTATTTATCTTACACCATTCCACAATATAACACCAATTACTGAAAGGATACAATACAGATTTATGATAATATTATAACAATATTCAATAATTATGTACATACAATAGAAATACAGAGATAATAGACGTAGGTACTCTTTATAAGGTTAGGTTTTTGATCGAGGCTACATTGTAGTTGAACTTGTTTTGCACTAAGTTATAATTGTTACATAATTGATGAAGTGGTGAAAGTTTCATTACATTAAAAGGTATTGGAAGATTGACGGTAAGAGATGGCGGTAAAAAATGTATGAGGAATTGAGAATTTCCACTGAATGGGAATACCCTCATTGTCAATGTCACATGTTATTAGTTTATGCAACGTAAGAAAATTATTTGGATAATAATACAGCGATTTTCAAGAGCGTCAAACGAGTCTTGAAAAGTAGTTCTTAATGTGTAAATCCAGCTCTTGGATACAAATTATGAACCTTGCTTCTAACACATTTTAAGAAAGGTCTCTAGGTTCCCTCAGTGTATTGCACATGACTGTTGCAGTGGTGATGTAGAACCTCGGAGAAAAAAGCCAAAAAATGATAAAAAAGTCGACTTAGGAAAAATGTATCAAAAAGGACACATCAGAGCTGCTGTTTTGAATATAACTATTTAGTAGTTCGTCTTTACAGCAGCCCCCGATATATCCATGCGTATAAGAAAGCAAATCTCGAGGACATACAGAAAATGTAAGCTGGATTTAAATAAATCATAAGAGTTCGTATATGGAATCAAAATTATTTCATAATTTTTAAAGTTGTGTTAATTTATTTTTTTTATATTAGTTATTTAGTCGATATTTTTGTGTCGGGGGTTTTTTAAACGCCGACGCGGTCCAATTTTGTATTCTACTAGTTGCATACGGTCTACAAGACCGGTTCTATTATAAATATATGTATGTGTTACATTTAATTTTACTAAAAACTGCATCAAAATCGGATTTCCAGTTGAAGAGATATAAAGCCACAGACAGACAGACAGACAGACAGACAGAGAGACAGACAGACAGGCAGGCGGGCGGGCGGACAGACAGACAGACAAACATTCAAACATACGAGTCAAACTTATAACATCCCTCTTTTTGGGTCGGGGGTTAAAAAATTGAAAATTTTTAAAAACCCCCGATCAATGTATCTAATCGTACCAGTTTCATATAACCGAATGAAAATGAGGTCGAAATCATATTCGGCTACCATAATTGTCTGCATATTTTCAATTTTACTTCAATCGGACAATTTCTAGAGGAGTTCATCAAAATCTAATATGGCCTAAAACCTTCTCGACAATATACTCTTTCAAATAAAAAAAAGTGCAGACAAACATACAAACATATGCGTCAAACTTTTCGGGTCGGGGGTTAAAAATTAACTAACCTCAAACTTTTGGTTATTTTTTGGTGGTGCGTTAATTTCTTGGAGAAGTGTATATTCATTGCGTCGTTCCTATCCGATATAAAACTTATAGTTTAAACCGAATCCTTCACCATTTCTCAGAATGCAACGTATGAGCGAATACACTATACGATCAAATTATAGTGTTAGAACTAAAAAATTTTGTCCGCCATCTTGGGGCGTCCACCATATTGAATTTAGTGTGACGTCATTTTATTTTCGTATTCTTTTCAGCGAACCCTTTCATTTGATACCCATATCATGGGGGTGTATAGAAAATAACTGGCCCGCCATATTGGATTTGGAATGACGTCACTTATCTAACCATGCATTGTCATCCAAACTAAACGTGTATGCAAAATTTCAGTTCAATCGGTTGAGGATAACTGTTTTAAAATTCAGCTGCGTCCGCCATATTGAATTTAGTCTGACGTCATGTTATTTTCGTATTCTTCTCAGCAAACCCTTTCATTTGATACCCATATCATAAAAAATAACTGGTCCGCCGTCTTTGGGAGTCCGCCATATTGGATTTGGAATGACGTCACTTGACTAACCATGCATTGTCGTCGAAACTAAGCATGAATTCAAAATTTCAGCTCAATCGGTTGGGGATAACTATTTTAAAATTCAGTTGCAAGATTTGACTCACAAGAACAATTCAAGTTAAATAAAAGCTTGTAATCAAGATGGTGACCAAACATCAAAATCTAATAGGGCAAAAACCTTCTCGATAAAATACTCTTTCGAATAAAAAAAGTGCATCAAAATCGAATCACCCGTTGAAGAGATATGAAACCACAGACAGACATACAGACATACAAACATACGCGTCAAACTTATACTCTTTTGGGCTCGGTGGCAAATGCGTGTATGCTGTAAATGGAATTATCGGGTATTAATACACAAGAGGTCGATTTTTTACCGGGTAAATTTTTTTTGGACAAAAACCTGTTTTCCCGTGAAAATTATTCGAGAATTAAGGGCATGGAAAAATCGCGACACGAAGTGGAGCGATTTTTCCTATGTCCCTTAATTCGAGTATAATTTTCATGGAAAACAGGTTGAGTAACTCAAAAAAAATTTACCCAAGTAGAAAATCAACCTCGTGTGTATTACAGAAGATTAATATATGATTAAAAAATATTATCTAAAATAATTATTAAAACAACAAAACTGTTTATTTAATGTTTTAAAAATAACGATTTATAATAAAAAATAAAAACATTAGAACATGTTCTTTATCATGTTATAACCTCAGTCAGTCAAATTATTTGCAAGTTCATCATCATAGTAGTCGTATCTTTTTCGAGGGAATAATAATACTCTTTGCAAAAAACTTTAAATTGCTTCCATATAGAATTTTTTGTGTTTCTCGTTTTAACTGGGATTCATAGCTTCGTTAATATTTTCTTGTGTAAATCACCAAATCGCTTTTCTCATTCATTTTGTGTACAGAAATAAAGATGAAAACGTGAAATGTCAGATTTTAATAATTTCAATGACTTTTTTAGTTTGACACATGGCTACTATGAAAAAAGTAACATACATTTTTCTCGATTTTTTCTACTTATCGATAGCCGTTTTTCTCATTTTAAACAAATCCTATTGGTCGATTTTTTTGAAAATGTACGTTTTGATTGGTTAATAAAGTAAGAATATATTAATCGGATAAAAAAGACGAACATTTCCAAGGCCGCATTTTCAAATAAAAAGAATTTAAATCCATTCGGCGACCTGATCATAGGACAGGAGCAGAGGGTCATCAGAAAAAGATAGATGCCTGCCCAAAATCAGGTCTTGTACTGGTATTATTTTAGATTATTTCTAGGAAGAGGAGTATGTAGACGTCTTAATAGAAGTGTTAAATATTATAATAAGCGATGTCGAAAAAAGGGATGCATAATCACGAAGAAAGAAGTAGGTATTTTGTCCGGGTCGACCGTATTTTTGGTTTTAAATTTATTCACTACAATTAAGTACCTCAATTCAGTGAATTGCTTTAAATATAAGCTATCGGTTAAGGCATTTTAACTTTTAATTTTAAAATGACTGCTTTCGATATAAGAAAAAGTAGGCAGAAGAATCTGCAATATTTTTTGTGTCGTTTATTAGCACGATAATATATTTTGCAATAGTAGCACTAAATTAGGATGGTATAGTTTTAGAAGAAAGTGTCAAGTGAGTCATATAGTTTTGTATTACAAGCATCACAAGAGCTAACAAATTAGTTTTATTTCATTTATACGGAGATCAGAATAGGTACAGCGCACATATACTTTTTGTTTAAAACTGCCTGAAGAGGATCAAAAATAAATTCGAAACGACAACGCATGAACCGTTAAAATACTGAAAAAATTAATTCTGTATTCAACTAACAGGAACTAATCAAACCATATGACAATTAGTTGTTCCTGCTGTCTGTAGAGTTGTGTATTCTTGTATAACATTTACTTTAATGTAAAGAACAAAGGCGTTCGTCCCTAACAATTGCTACAATTAGCTGTTTAGCGTAAAATTGAGTTACGTGACGTTAATGATGATGGTGCGTAAAATAGTTTCCCCTTTAATAACGTAATATGTAAAACTATATATGTATTTGCATTAGTTACTATAATTTATTAAAGCACATGACGTGATGATGAGATCGACGCATGATAAGAAACATTTACTATTATAATAGAAAACTGTAATTTTGTTAATGTCCTCATTACATTTATATTTTATACAAGTCGAGGATAACAATCATATAGTGGTGATAAATGAAAGTTTATTTACTACACGCTTGGCAAATGTTGTACCAGGTGCTAGATATCTTTAAGCTTTAAAATGATCAGATATGGATTTTTTCGACTTGTGACTTACAAATTAGAAAAAAAAAATAAAAATGTAAAATACTCCAAGATTGGGAACTATCTTTAATTTTGCAAAGTACCAAAGTCCCCAATTTCTGCCACTTAAACTGTTTACGATTTATGTACTAAAGCATTTCATAAACAAACCCAGGTCAGGTAATAACTTAAAAATAAGTCAATAAACAATTCTTCCTAGCAATTTTACATAGCAGCCTAGCCAGGGGCGTCCCATCAGGCTAACACTACACCGTGTTAAATTAATTCAATTTAAAAATATAATAAAAACCGCTGCCTAAGGAATCACTACTTCCACACCCAGATTCTCTATCCGAGTCACTCACAACGAAAAAACTTTGTATGTGAAAATAATTGTTTATGGAACTTTAACAATATAATATTTGAAATCCTCTACCCCAAAAACCCATAAAACGATACCCCACATCGGTAGTGGGGTGGGGGTGGTGATGGGGTGGTGGTGATGGGGGGGTGGTAGTGGGGGGTGGATGAAGTAAAAAAATATTTTGAGGTTTCTGATTCCTGTACATACACTAAATCACATTTTTTTTTCATCCCCTTTAATAAGGAGGTGGGGGTGGTAATAATGCCAAAAATTTTTTTGAGACCTCAGCTTCTCTTGTATATACTAAATACCAATTTCATGGACTCCTACCTGCTTAATTTACCCATTTACCCCAAATTTACCCCAATTTACCCCCCAACCCTTCGACTGAACAAGATGAAAATATAATCCAGTTCTAGATCTCGTTAAAGTACATATGTGTACCAAATTTCAAGTCAATATCTTAAACGGTTTCAGAGTAAACGTGCGCACAAAAAAAGTTACAGACAGACAGACCGACAGACAGACCGACAGACAGACCGACAGACAGACAGACCGACAGACAGACAGACAGACAGACAGACCGAAAGACAGACAGAATTTTTTTTTTCTCTCAAACTTAAAATCTCGACGTTTCATGACATATTAAGCCTATTTGGACAATAAAAATTTTTTAAAATTTTTTTGTCGTTACTATACTTCCACTGGACGTGGAAGTAATAAAAAGTTGGATAAAACTGGTGCCCATTAGCTTGGTTTCAGTGCCATTAAAAATTGAAAAAAACCTCATGGATGCTATAAAAACATACTGATTGTTTATACTTCTGATACGGCTCTGGTATTTGGTATTGGTCTTTTAGTAAACTTTAAAGTTTAGGACCGTAATAATAACAAGCAAAAAGTAAGCAAGAAGTAATAACTCTCCAGAAAACACAGAAAAATATATTCACTACAGAACGTAGGAACGAAGACACATCAGCTATTGGTACAAAAAATTGACGGCGACGAGAACTGTCTATATGGAGCACTAAGCCATTAGTTAGAAGGAGAAAACATAACAACCCGTTTTTTACCAGCCCTTTTCATGTGCCATCACTTGGGCTGGATACGGGGGGGGTAAAATATATAATTTTGAGTTGTCGGGTGAGTTTGAAGGGTAATACACATCTCGGGAAGTGTGACTGGCGATTTTGTGAGTAGTGATTGGTTTCGTACATACTAGGTACAGTGGTTTTGATGTAATGCAATAGAACAAGTCAAAAAGGGAAGGGAATAGAAGGGAAGAGAAGTATCACAGATAAGTGTTGTTGATCTTTGACTTTTTGTTTGTGTCTGTTTTAATAGGAGTGTGTTTTGATTGTTTTTTTTTTCGTTATGGGTGTTATAATATAGTGTTGAAAAATCTGACGCAAACAGCTTTCTTAGAGGATAGTCTGAGAAGTGTTTATACATCCAACCCCTTGAAAGTGTCGACCGCTGTGCCGGTGGGCAGTAAATTATTAAAGTGTGGCCGTGATATTGCTGTGTAAACCCGCAAAGCTATATATATTTTTTTATCATATTAACATAACAACAATTAAGTGATATAGCTAATATTTAAATAAATGGGCCACCACAGAGTACCTGAAGTAGCTCTCTACTACAGCACGAAGACTCCAGAAGAAATACCACGAAGAAATCGAAAAACAACTGACAGGAGAAGAATTAGACTGGATATCAATGGGTAATCAAAACTAAACATTGCGACAAGAAAAACGTCAAAAATGGAGAGGTCACCTATGAGCCTGACAGGAGGGAAAAAAATGGAGTCAAAAGACGCGGCAACAACAAAAGCCAACACAAGAAGTTTTTTTGAGAAGAGCAGAAAGGGACATCGTCCAGCTCCTCGCAAAAACAATGAGACGAAAACAGCGACATAACACATCAACACCATTAGGAGGAAAGACAATTAAAAAAAGGATAGAAATGCACGCAATGAAGTACTGGGAACATATCCAAGGAAAGGACTCAACACCTGAAGAAAGCGCTAGCATCGAACATCAACAAACTAAAGACAGGGAGACCATGCTACAGCGAAGAACAACTGAGAGGATCGGGATCAAAAAATGAACACCACAAAGACATCGCAACGATGTATACTCTACCACATTCGGAAACCGAGGAATCAGAAGACAAAAAAAGTAGATCTAAGAAGCAGAAACCCAAAAAGAGGAGCATAAGTACTCAACATATTTCACAAGAAGACTTAGAAGAGGCAGAAGTCCAGAACCAAAAACACAAAAAGGGAGCTTAAACGCTCCCTCACGACACAATGCGGTAACGCATCTCACAAATACCTACACCTCCCATCCCACATTCCTTTACCATGCGACATGTGGCTCTTGCTGCTGGCAACAAGCATGACCTCAGTCCAACCCAGCGTGGACGTAGTAGACCTAGCTGTGTATCTGGGAGTGGCATCAATGCCTACCGCAAGCTGGTAAATCAATCGATCAATCAATAAATCAACCAATCAAAATCTGATTACTGTGCAATGAGACGTTTTCTATTTAGACTAAAAAATTATAAAATGGAGATTTACTTTAACTTTTTATTTCATTGGATACTTTAACTTTCTCCTTTAGAAAATTGATAATGTAAACCAAAAATACATGTTTTGGAATTGATAGCTTATCCAATCTAACAAAAAAGAAAAAATTGGCCTATCACTATCCATAGATGAAAGTTAAATAATTTTTTTCTGTTATAGGTTAAAAATATTGTGACGTGTTTCACCCCTAGGAAACCACCCTTGCAAATTCCGTGGGTTCCAAAAATTATAACAAGAGATAACCACTAACACACTTTATTAAATAATTTACTGGATACTTCACAGTACTGTAATTAACTTAAATGTACTTTACTGACTAAAAATAACAATGTTTATCACTTTGTTTTCACTTTAGAGTCTTAGCCTCACTTGTCAATCCAAAAACTTCTAAACTACTTTCCTGCCGAGAACACACACCTTATATACCTAGTGATTGCTTCCTGAATTATTCTAGAAACGGCGCGGCGTTATCTAGAAGTCTCTTTTCTCTAATGTTCCAGAACGTTTCTACTGTTTCTACTGTCTCACAGATGGCATAGCGTACAACAACATGATGTATTTTGTGCTACCTATCCCCAAGGGGTGGATATTTGTAACAATATATACAGGCTGTTCATTTTATCGGGCCTCTCGTGGATATCTCGCTTAATATGAACCGTGTAAAAAAATTTTCTATAAACATTGTACCATAAAAATTGACATTCTTATAAGCTATTAAGTAAATAATTTAAATATGTTTGAAATCCATGGCCTACTTTAAGATTTATGAAGGAGAATCTCAAAAATGTATCGTATCTCTTCAAATAACGGAGATATCGCTTAGACAGATGTTCGGTTTTTGAAGAGATACGAACAAGTTTCTAAGATGTTTTTTTGCAAAATTATTTACGTCTTCAGGTTGTTAAAGAAATATATGAACAGACGGGAAATGGTGGAATTAAATATAGTATTTTTGCCATCATTTCCTGAAAAATAAATCTCGGTTCTAAACAAATTTAGATACTATCTCACTAATATTATAGAATTAATATATTTTGCAAAAAAAGTTTGCCTTACAATTTTTTTCCTGTCCCTTCAAATAAAGATATATTTCACATTTCTGAAATTGGCCGATAACTCTTAAAAGAGGCCATTGATTTCAAATGCCTTTAAATCATCTTCTAGCTTATATCGGCAAAATTTTTGTGAAAACAATTGTTTTGCACCATTGATATTAAGCGAGATATCCTCGAGGGTCCTGATAAAGTGAACAGACTGTATATAATTTTCTCAAAACTATTCTCCCTCTATAAAACACCTCTTTTATGAATTAGAATGTTTTAAACATTTTTTTTTTTTTTTGGTTACTGTCACTAACAAAAATCGGAATTTTAAATTTCTTAATTTGTACTTTTTTCTTATAAAGCACACTTTCTAAATGTTAAGAACTATTCCAACATGTTTTTTGGCAATCATTGGTTCTTGAAAATTAAACAAAAGTCCTGAGTTTAAGAATATTTTATCAAAGTAATTTTTTTATCATTTATTTGGATTTTAAAGAGCAACTGATCTAAAACCCATCCCTGTGAAACTTCAGATTATGACAACAAAGTAGTCAGTGAATTCAAACAAGTGATTCAACCTATCCACAGTTTATAAGTGACTATAAAAGATGAAACTATTATGGTTATTTATATCTTGCAATATTCAAGTTATCAAATAATTTTATGGTCGATATTTTTTGTAATGGCTACTATTTGTGACAACTATGACGTATTGTCATCATTATAATGAATTATGAGTAATGTGGCTCTCACCTTGTAATAATGCGTAGTCATTTAACGCCGCGTTTCGTGAAGGAGGGTAAAAATAGCTGAGAATCTCCTACCTTGGTTTTACCATGTCGGAGAATCAAAAAAAAATCTCTGGGTTTTATAAATAGCTAGCGGTAGTTCAAATCCGCGAATTTTAAATATAGCACGTCTATATTGATGAAATATTAGAAATTAACAATTAATTTAAAAAAAATGTTATTCATTCATATTCATTGATCATTCCTGCTCTAGTTTGTGTCTAAATTTTAATACTTCAACTTAATTTTGGTTAATTTTTCACTGCGTTAACCACGATTAATCTATTATAGAACAGGAAATAAAGTCAATTTTTTTTTGTAAGGGATCGCCGAGGGGGCAACCGCTGGCGAAATTTTGTACACCTAATACCTATTCTAGAAAAATACTCTTTATTTCCCCTTTAATTCCTTGTAATTCCCCTAATTCCTCAAATACCTTTATTTCCTCCTAATACCTTAATATTTTCTAGATTATCTCGGGAACAGTACACATTTTGATAAAAATACCTATATACAAAATTGTTCCTTATAAAATTTTCTATGAAAAATGTCTTTACACTTTTTTCCTAAAATTAATAGTACCGTGGGAAATAAGGCGCACACATAAGGGTTGGTTCCGGTCAACACAATAAATTGTAATCTTTACTGTAATCTACTTTAAAGTTCAATACTTAACGCTAAAGCAGTAGCTACTGAAGTCCGCCTAAAATTATAATAAATTCCTCTCACCCCTATAAAATAACGCGATTTTTGATGAAGCGAGAATATTGTATACCGGGTCTCTCAGCCGATAGGGACACTGTTGTAACTTTTGAATGGGCGAATGGATTTTTTTCAAATTTGGTGTAGTGATATGGGATATAATTTCCAATTATATAATGTAAAGAACCAAAATGGCCGACTTCCGGTTTAGATTTTACCCGAAAGTGGGTTTAAAATACCCGGTTTTTGCGTAAAATCCCGCACATTGGTAGCCCTGAACAGTAACAGCGTTTACAGCAAGCTCTAAAATAATGCAGTGACTTGGGTCGTCTGAGATGTAGTGGGAGAAATTGAAATTTTTTACATTGTGGTGGTGTACAGATATTTATACTTTTTTCGCGTAAAGACAGTTTTGGAAATAGCCATAAGGATATTCAGCGAATTATATGACCTGCGCTGATTACATTTGCGCCTCATTTACCAAAGTACCATTAATTTTAGGAAAAAAGTTTGGAGAAGTTTTTTATAGAGAATTTTATGAGGAATAATTCTGTATATAGATTTTTTTATGGAAAAATGCACCGTTCCAGAAATAATCTAGAAAACCTCAAAATGGGGGTGGAAACGACGTCCTCTAGGGGATGAAGCACGCAATTTTTGAAACTTTATGAATTTTGTCCAATATATTACAATTTTAACTGTTATATTACTGAAGTATTACAAGACATCGTGCAAAGATTTAATAATGAAAAAGGTAGTCATGGAGAAATTGTAGACGTAGGAGAGCGATTTGTTCTAGCCTTATACAACTCTACCTTCGCAGAAAAAAGTATAGATGTATACAGATTCATGACTTTTAACAAACTTGTTGGTAAAGCGAACAATACTGTAATAATTATCAAAACTACCAACAACTTCTGCTGCTGCTCGGCAACACTCATATCGCGTTTTTTACCAAATTCAAACATGGAAAAACGTTGCTCTAGAAGCTACTGATTGGGGATGGAAAAAAGTTGGCGGTATATTAACCCGAACTATGACAACAAAAGAATCCGTTATAACACTAATTTCTTGTTCATGCAAATTAGGGTGCGAAAACAGATGCAGTTGCAGAAGAGCAGGCTTACGTTGCTCCACAATGTGTTACCATTACCACGCACAAGCATGCATGAATGTCGAATCTATGGAAGACGATGAAGATTAACTAACGTAGGAAACCTTTTGATAATTAGTGGATTCGGCCTACAGGGACAACACACGCCAAGTACTTTACCTCTAGGGTGGCGTGGAAACAAGTACAATATACAATATTTTCGCTTCTTTAAAAATCGCGTTATTTTATAGGGTGAGAGGAAGGAAGTGGTACATTTTTTATAATTTTAGGTGGAGTTTAGTAGCAACTGCTTTAGCGTTAAGCATTGAACTTTAAAGTAGATTTATAGTAAAGATTACAATTTATTGTGTTGACCGGAACCAACCCTTATGTGTGCGCCTTATTTCCCTCGGTACTATTAATTTTAGGAAAAAAAGTTGGAGACGTTTTTTATAGAGAATTTTATAAGGAATAATTGATCAAAAAGTGCACCGTTCCCGGGATAATCTAGAAAACCTCCAAAAGGGAGTGGAAACGGCTAGGGGATGAAGCACACTATTTAGGGGTGGGAACTTTTCGGTTTAGTAATTCTTATGCTATCCTTAACATTTCTACCAATTCTCAAAACTTTATGAATTTTGTCCGATATAAATCGTTATGTTACTGAACTAGAAGTCCATAGTGTCGGTAGTTTAATTAAATTAAATATTTTTTCTTTACTAGATATTTTTAGCGCTAATTTCTGCGCTAATGTTTTTACAACACTGACGTTCTTTATATAGGAATTGGTATGTAATTCTTCAAGATAAACATTCCATTTCAATATTTTTAGGCTCTAATTCCCTCCTAATACCTTTTATTTCCTCTTAATTCACTTCTAATACCTCGTAATAATATTTATTTCCTCCAAATTCTCCTGTAATTCCCTTAATACCTAATAATTCCTTCCGAAATACCTTCAATTCCTTTCTAATTCCTTCTTAATTCCTCCGATTTGTACACTATTTCCCCTCAGCGATTGCCCCCTCGGGGATCGCTAAAACTATGCAGTCGTACGAAGAAAAAATGTTAAAGTGAATCACCCACCTGTGGGACTTCTTGTTTTTCTATTAAAAATGATCGAGATTTTTTCATTTCCGGACAAAGACACTCAGCTTTATACAGCGTGATTTGCCATGATATGCGGAAAATAAAATGGTGTACTAGTTTTCAATGTGGGAAAGCTTCTGCAAAATTTTAGAGTGCTCCGAAGTAATTTAGTATACTAAAAAGGGTTAAAATTTACGAAGATACGCTACTGTTACTTGTCTGTGGTCAGTAATAGGGCGATGAACTTACTTGTGAAAGAACATTTCCTTAATTGGCATAAAAAGTGAAGCTGGAGGGTGCGGTCAAAGTGCCGCGTTTTTTGCTTTCGGTTGAACAATCAGGACACCGCTGAAGTTGGTGTTTTTGTGTTATTGACCGGTTTAAGTAAATATCTCTTATACCTACTTGTTGTTGTAGAGTTCACCAGCGTAGGGTCAATGTCTTTTCGATTTATTTCGCTATTTTTGTAGTGTGATTTGACTAAAACCAAAAAGTCTCTCCGGCATTGCTGTCAATAGTGTCAATCTCAAATCTGATAAAGTGATATGGTTGTACCGCGTTACGTCATGTTTTTTTAATTTCTCATTTCTTTAACTCATTTAGGTGGGGACAACCTACCGGTAAATTTTCCGCATGTCATGGTAGATTACCCTGTATATTCATATTTCTAATTTACGAAATATTTTTGTTCTCGAAATCTATTAGAAAC
Organism: Rutpela maculata; assembly: GCA_936432065.2. Taxonomy (NCBI): domain Eukaryota; kingdom Metazoa; phylum Arthropoda; class Insecta; order Coleoptera; family Cerambycidae; genus Rutpela; species Rutpela maculata. The sequence goes on along the minus strand of OW386287.2, from coordinate 39,071,379 downwards.
TAAAATTTAAGATTTTATTCATATTTTAGTATCTATAATTTATTACCATTTTTTTTACCCATATTAATACGTGCCTTTGAGATCATTTTGACAGATTTTGCTCAAAATTTAACCAGATATGAGTTAAATGTTGACAAACAGAACAAAAAAACCACATTACCGTAGGTTGTTCCATATTAATGATATAATGATCGAAGAAGAAAATTGGCTGCCCAAGGAATCACTACTTCCACATCCAGATTTGCTATCCAAGTCACTCACAACGAAAAAATTTTATATGTGGAAATAATTGTTTATGGAACTTTAATAATATAATATTTGAAATCCTCTACCCCAAAAACCCATAAAACGATACCCCATATCGGTAGTGGGGTGGGAGTGGTGATAGGTGGTAGTGGGGGTGGTGATAGGTGGTAGTGGGGGTGGATGAAGTAAAAAAATATTTTGAGGTTTCTAGTTCTTGAACACACACTAAATCACATTTTTTTCATCCCCTTTAATAATGGGGTGGGGGTGATAATGGGGGTGGCTAATGCCAAAAATTTTTTTGAGACCTTAGCTTCTCTTGTATATACTAAATACCAATTTTATGAACACTTACCTGCTTGATTTACGTATTTATCCCAAATTTACCCCAAATTTACTCCAATTTACCCCCCAACCCTACGACGGAACAAGATGAAAATATAATATAGTTCCAGATCACGTTAAAGTACATATGTGTACCAAATTTCAAGTCAATATCTTAAACGGTTCCAGAGTAAACGTGCGCACAAAAAAAGTTAGACAGACAGAATTTTTTTTTTCGCTCAAACTTAAAATCTCGACGTTTCATGACATTCTAAGCCTATTTGAACAATAAAAATTTTTTTAAAATTTTTTGTCGTTACTATACTTTCACTGGGTGTGGAAGTAAAACTTGCTCACATATACACATACAACAAATTGAAAATAGGCTCAAATGATTTATATTGAAATCAAACAATTTTTTTCGGTCTAATTCCAATACTTATAATACAAGTAATAAAGAAAATAATTGAAGACCCATGAAATTTCAATCAATTCGTGAAATACAGAGGTTGAAAAAGGTATCTTTCACGAGCAACACCGAATTATTCATACTCAGTTTAGTAAACCATATAGTAGCGCCCACGACTACAGTTGCTGATTTAAAATGCATACGAATTGGATGTGTACATTACTCTCTGACTAAAACAATAATAATGCACGGGCATCGAACATATAACGCCTAAACTGTCGTTAACCTGACGTAATTCCTTTAATAAATTAACAGTAAAACCCCACATTGAAATTCTTCGTTCGTGTAAGTATATCTTCGGCTTTTTGGTTCGCCTGAAATAACAATCAGACCCTTCCGTCTCCCTAATTTGAATATACGGATAACTATGACTATTTAATTCGCCTGTTGAATACAAATGATTAGTCGGCAATAACTTTCACGCGTGGTCGATGCCTAAAAGAAGCCGTTTTTCTATGCTCACTAGGCATCTATAACGTTATAAAACATTATTAAAAGTTTCGTGGAACGTGATAAAAGCGGCATTCGATTCTAATTTAAGCCCTAAAACTCCGTGGAAGTTCAGAGTACGCATCGAATACGTGTGTAAGGGCTTGCCCACAGATTTGGTGGAGATAGGTAATCCAAAGTTTTATTAGTTTAATCATTGATATATTGAACATTTGAGGGTAAAGTTTGATGGAGCTATAAGTGCTCAAGTTGGAAGCAGTTGTCTTGGGTCAAGTTAAGGACATTTGCAATGTGATGGAATGGTTTATTTTTTCTTCCGACATAGTATAATGTATAAAAATTGTCATAAAATTACTTACTATGATAAATAATACAAGCTGGCAAAAAAATACTTTTTGTCTGGGGTCTGAATTATTTTGTGTATATTCAGTATGTGTTTACGCATTCCTAGGGTACCATTAAAAAACGTAAATATTTGAAACCACAGGAGAAAATAATATCAACAATTGTTCCGTCTGACATATTTCCTTGTTCTTGTTCCCCCTTCCCCCTTGTGCCTGAAGTCTCTGAGTTAAGTTGTCAAAAGAACTATACTTTCACTGCACGCGACTTCAGAAGAAATTTTAATTCCAAGTCTAACTCAGATGATCCCAAAATACCCGGAAAGGTAGGAACTGGAAGACCACGTGCATGAGGCTTAATTGCTGATGATACATTGGGGTTTGTAATATGTTTTATTCTTAGCATTGAATCCTTTCACACTGATGAGGCAAAAGTAACATTTTACATGACTCACAGGTTTAAGTCATGTTTTTCAATATCTCTAGATTTTGGAAAATATAGCTTAAACCTATGAGTCACGTTCCCGCTAATAGGGAACGTGAGCTGTGTTTAGACCGTCGTGAGACAAGTTTGTTTCACTCTACCGATGATTAGTTGCGGTAGTAATCCTGCTCAGTATGAGAGGAACCGCAAGTTCGGATATTTGGTTCATGCACTCGCTCGAGCGGGCGGTGGTGCGAAGCTACCATCGGTGGGATTATGCCTGAACGCCTCTAAAGCCGCATCCTTTCTAGTAGAAGGTGACAACGAGATCTCTTGGAGTTCCGAGAATCGAAAAGCTCTAAACAATGTGACTTTACTAAGCGGTCGCGGTTCGCCTCGATCGTCAGACTAGACCAATTCTGCACTGCATGAATCTTCGAGTATCATTATCACACAAGTATCGTTATTACACGTTACAAGAATAGATGTGTCATCGGCATACATGGTTAAGTTCGTGTTTGGTACTAATTTTCTACATCATTAATGTAAAATACGAAAAGAATAGGGCCAATAATTGAGCCCTGAGGTACTCCTATTCGAAAAGATTTTTAAGTTGTCGGTAATGTAAGTTAGATGAACACATTGATATTGGTTATTTAAGTAACAATTTTTCAGGTTTAAAGCTGTGCCTTCGATACCATATTTATTTAGTTTTGGACAGAAGCAAATTATGATCAATGCAGTTGGAAGACCTGCTGATATCGATATTTAAAGTGCTTTTGGGTTTTGGATGGAGACAAAAATAGTCAAACTATTATGCCGAAGTATACAGCTGATTACTGAGGAGACGAGTAAAATTAATTTTTTATAGTTCATTTGCTTTTGATGTAAATGGAAATAATATATTTATTTATGAAACATAGCAGTTATCATTTGTAATGACCTCTAGCGGCCATTACAGCCAAAATTAAATTATTAGCATCAATAGTATGAAGCAAGTCGCAGGGACCTCTAATATTAAGAACGTTGATCAAGTTAACTTCTTTTCAACCGCGCAGATATTAGTGCGTTTCCCGTCTAGTGAGGCATTACCGTCGTATTCGAGCGACCGTCGCAGGTATCGATTTAAAATCGAGCCTCTTTTGTTTCAAGTGCGTCTAACGAGCACATGTTTTGGCAAACGCTCTGCCTAATTAAAGTTGCAATCGCTTAAATGGATTAACTAAATACTGATTGAATCCTATTTTCGATTTCCGATTCCTAATGCCTAATTCAAAATTTTAATTTAACTTCAATGTAATGCACATGGTACCACCATTTTAAAAAAAACTACGTATTAAATCGTAAATCACAACGGACATAATCCCTGCGGAATAAATGGTTATGGAAGGCTTTATATAGGAATTAAACTAAACTGGGACGGTTCCGACGTCATAACAGGAACACATTTAAATATCTTGGAAGAAATAAATTTTCATAATTTTTTGTCTGGAAGCCATGCTTGGTGACGCAATGACGCCGAGGTAGGGCAAGTAGCGAGATCAAGTTAGCTGGGGAATTTAGTTTCATGCCGGAATTGGTAACCCATGTGATGTGCTATCTTCGTCTTCCTTAACCTACGAAGAAGTGTCAATTTTTTCGCTGACGTCCAGGGGACATCACGTTCTTATTAGGAGGATCCCTCGATATAAGACAACAATCAACGTCTTATTTCTAAGATAAGTCTAGTTTTTTTATTTGCCATTTACCACCCTTCTAACAAAGTTTACAGTTGTTTTATCACAACGGCTGCTATAAGCAGGATATAAATTTAAAGTAAGTAAACAAAGTGTAAGTTGATCGCTAGTGAAACAATAGAGCCATTCTACGATTACGTCGTATATTTCTTAATGTTTAAGCCTTTGGTTCATGCAATTACATTGTTTTTATCAAAAGTGTTGACCGTGTGGTCGTATTTTAAAGTACAGCTGTGCTTTAACCTTTATCGATTTTTTGTTTACCTTTTATCATTAGTATTTGTTGCGTACTGTAGTACAAACTTTTATAGTTTTAAATTATTTATATTGCCTATTATAGATACTTCTATAATTATAGTCGCTTAATTTTAGGTTAGTTTTCTACGTTATATTTAGTGATAGAAATTTTCCTTGGGTCACGGGGTTATTTATTGATTTATGGTGTTTTAGTGATAAACAAGTTTAATTAACATACTACTAAGTTGTCATTTTTCAGTAGTGTTTTTACCTAAGTACGATAGATTTCGTAACATAACTTCTGTTGCTCCCGTAAAGTTGGACCGCGAGGTGAGGTTACGTTCTATTATAATTTTGCGTGTTAGTTTCACAAGAATTGCAATAATCAAGTTCTAGTAAGCAAGTTCAACATTCATAGTGACATAGTGTTAGGAAATGTGTTTCCAGTGGTTAATTTAATGGGAGAATTGTTTTAGTTTCCCTTAACTGAGTGAGTAAATTGCTATAAATGTTTTGATTTTGTTTTTGCTGAACAAGTCATAGTTCTCCCAGGTCAAAATGAAATAGATGTTTAATAGTCTAAGTTGATGGGATAAATTCAGTATTTATAGTAGTAGGAAGTTAATTTCCGTTTGTTTATTGGTTGGGATTTGTCCCTATTTCCCTCTTTCTTTGTGAGCGGCTCACTATAAATATTTGACTTTGTCTTGCATAAACTTTACTCAAAATTTAGTTATTGGTTGGCCTTCTGCCTAACTAAATTTACTGACTACCATTTTTCTTGGAGAGACTGTATCGTGAACTTGTAATAAAATGTAAATTTTGGCCATCATTTGTGAATCAAGGCATTGAAAATTATCATTTGAACCTCAAACTTTGTAACGTAACCTTGGCACCGGTGTCTTTATTCAGAGCTAATTGGCCTAATTTTTGCTGGGGTTTTTTGATTATTGACCAACTAAGCTAGGTCGTCCTTTTTGGATAAGGGAATTGTTTATCACTAAATATCGCCGGGATGCTAAAATAGTGTTAAGGATACTAACCTAACAATAATTTTGTAACTAATACTTTCTATAATTCAAAGCCACGAAGTTGGCATCTGTTGTTATTAATTGCTAACCCTCGAATTTTAGATCGTTTCGTACGATTGGTTGTGATTAAACTGTTAAATTTTAAATTTTTTTGTTTCTCTGGTGTCTGCTGTTTCGTACCTTTCCTTTTCCGTCTCTTCTTTAGGGACTGGCGCCCAAAATAACTCTTGTAATTTTGCCTTCAAAAAGAACTGAAAATTGTTACACAAAAAAAATATAAAAAATTTTTTTGACAAATTTTTTTTCAAACTTTTACAAATTTTTTAAATTTTCTTTACATCATTAAACACTCTTGGCCTTATTGGGACCGTTGCTTACGCTTACCCATGGCCCTAGGCCTCCTACAAAAACTGGCTAGCCGAGCCTAATTTGTTTTGGTAACAGGTTATTACCTTGGTGAGTTTATGCAATTTTAGTGTCCAAACAAATTAGTTTTGTGTCACCCAGGGAATATAAATTTGACTAATAAATACTACAAATTAAATTGTAAGTGATGATGTCAGTTTGGGCTTATCCCATTTAATTTTATAGTAAAACTTCATAGTTAAGAACTCAACCATCTTAGAGTTTTGTGGATTTTTCCCGGGCAAAAAGACAAAAATATCAATGTAGCCTTCGATGAGGGAGAACACGTTACACATTTATCCGTTATGTCAGATATCATTCACAGTCTATTAATAAAAACTGGTATAAACATCTTCAGAATTAAAATAATTGTAATGATAGATTTTAGCGCCCGACGAATTGTATAATTCATTCAAAACATTGTAAAAGAGCATTGCCTTCTCTTCAGTCAATTATAAAGGTTCCCAGAAACGAAGCGACTTTCATCAAATTCATCGTCAAGTGGATTATACAGATTTGCCAGTTGGTCATATCTTGAACGTGGCCCACATATGACAGAGAACATCCAACGATCTCATAGAACGTCTATATCTTTCTCCTTGTGTGTGAAGTTGACATGGAGAGAGAAGTTCTTTGCTTAAATGCTATGCGTTTATTAATATCCACGTGAAAAAAGAGAAGAGTGAAGAGTGTGGCCAAAGGAGGTCTATCTGTTATAGGATCGATTTCATCTATTTTATTCAGCATAAAGTTGTAATATTTTTCCTGTTTATTAAAAATTAGGTGCACTTTTTTCATTACACGTATTTCCTAAAATGCCAATGACTATCAGTTATCAGACATACTTTCGACATGGTATTGACTAGAAAAGCGAAATATTCATACATGCTGTATGTGCATACTATTACGAATTTTATTTTGAATACATCAGGGGGTAGTTTTGTGAGGTGCGAGGTAGTTTTCAGACCTAAATTTTAGCACATTTTAAATCATCTATAACAACAATAACAATGGCAACACCCTGGTAACCGTTCTAAGGACTCTCCGCTAGAACGACTTCAACTGTTTGAATTTTGTACTTTTGGTGGCATACAAAAAGAAATGAATATTATTCTGTAAATGAGAAAAAAATGAAATCAACAGTTAAGAAGTCATGTTGACATATTTTTTTCTAGTAAAATTAATAAGTTCATAATAAAGCTAAAAACGTAAGTAGTCTACGCCAATTTACTGAGCTTTTTATATAATTGTTACACATTCTATAGGATACTCTTAGCAGTTTTTTTGTAAATAATGTTAGTTTTTGGACATTCTAATTTTTGTGATACCAAGTTTGTTGTGAAAAAAATATATGAAAAAAAAATTAAAAAAAAACATCCAACCTGACTAGGATTCGAACACGGGATTACAAAGCAAACATTTAGCCACTGGACCATCAGAGATCACTTCAAAAAATGAATATCTGTAATATATATCTTTCGAGAATCATATTTCAACGGGTTACCCATATTATTATAAAATATATATTAGTAAAATGCATAAACAAAAAAATATATATTATAGGGATAACATTTCGTAAGATTTCTATTTAAGTGCAAGCGACAAGAATTAAGAAAACTTTATTTTTTAAATTAGATGATTAATAACTTTCTTATTTACTGATTGATTTTCTTCAAAAATAAGGTTCTTCCTCTAGCTAACACTAACTTACTTTCCAAATTTCAATACAATCGGACTTTTCTTTCTTATCGTGTTTAAGTTGTTCAGAATTCGTTCACTAACACAATGATATGAAAATTTTTTTCTCTACGAGCGATATTTCCGGTTTTAGAAATGTGCCGTTCAAATGTAATATACTCTTCGTTTTTGCGAAGAGTATAATAATGTATAACTGTTGGGTAGACTATCAGAGGATAGTAAATATACAATCGTCAACGTTTCGAAAATATTTTTTTGCATCTTCAGACAAACTCTAGAAACTGCATGCACGTCGAGTGATTGAAATTTTTTGTTGTTGTTTTCTCTTATTAATGTTGATGTTCCCTTGGTCCCATTGTTTTGATTAATTCTGTCTGGTAAATAGATGCTGTCTGCTGACTGGTAGAGAGATGTATTTCTCTAGTTGTTTGTGCAGAAATCGTCCTACAGTGGTATAATTTAAAAATAAATTCAATATTGATTAATGCACTGCACTTCCAATAGTATACGGTTCAAATGTTTAATAAATAATTGTTAATATTAAACTTAGTCCTGACATTTAAACTTATAATTATAATTAAAATAGACAATGCATATTGACTCTTTGAAAGTTAAATTGAAAACAGAAAAAAAACTTTCAGCGTTAATAACTCTGATTGCAATCTAGCTTATACACAAATGTTGTTTGAATAATCTTCAATTCAAATCATTCATTGTATGTTTTTATTTTATTATGTTAATGCAGCTATGCGTTAGCACGTATGGAGTGTTATTTAACATAGTATTCGCATATAGAGGCATACAAACGAAGTTGGACAAATAACTGTAGTCGCTACGCTAGCCGGAAATGAATTTGGCATTTAAAAGTATTGTTTTTATTTCCTTTGGAATGGCCATATACAACATGGCGGTACTAGATTTCCAGTGGGCATAATTGTAATGTTGGATCAAAATAGAGTTCATACGGGAGCAAATTAAATTTATTACTAATCTGGCAAACGCAAATTTACTTCAGTATCTGACCCTTACGTGCTTGTAGAACTGCCTGAATCGCTCTTACTCCAGTCATCAGTATTTGTAGTTCAAAGTTGAGTTAAAATAGATTCAATTTCCTCGTCATGGTTAAGAAATAGATTTGCGCTTTATTGATGCTGTGATTAAGATCTTTTAGACTTTGAGTATACTTGTTCTTATAAGAGTTCTGTAAGATCTAATTATAAAGCTAATTTGCTGCTAGTATTATGTGTGTCTGTAATGGATTTATCATATTGACACAGAACTCTTCATAAAGTTAAATGATTTATTAGTCTCTTAAATTCCGTTTATAAGTTGACATTAGGAGTTAAAGAGGCTATAAATTATTCTTTATAAGTTTAAAATGTAGATATGCAATAAATACATTTTAAGTTATTCTGAAACCTACACATTCTAAATGCCTATTAGTGTTTGTTAAAGGCTGTTACAAAACTATATTCTTCAAACATCCCTGCCAAATTTGTTAATGAAGTCGATATAGAGAAAGGCATCTATAAATAGAAAAAGCAAACTTATATCCCATAAAGCACTATTTAAAACCTCGATAAAACATTTATAATAATAAACATGTCTAGAGTTGCATCAGTGAGTGTTTGAGGCATTTCACGACTTGTAATTATGTGTATTCTGGACGGATAAGAAAAAGAAAAGAAGACTGGTATTTTTAAAAGGTCTGTTAAAAAGCAGAGCAGTGTTAAAAAACTGCTGCGGACTGTCTGAAAACCATTGGGAGATCCTATACAGCCATCACACACAGTCAGGCGAAAATGTAGAGATTAAGTTTAATATTCAAGAGCGGATTCGTCTTGGCTGTGGCTTTTTTAAAACCTAAAAGGAATGGCGATAAACCTATTTTCTTGTCTGATGAAGATATGCAACGTCAACAAAAAAACTTAGAATTCGTTTTGAGAGTAATATAGTTTTGGTGTTTTATTTAATAATTCCAATAAATTTTGAGGCATACGAAAAATAAAAATTGAAATAATACCTCTAGGTAGTTTCTTCTGGAAAATTGATCTGAATCAAACATATTAATTTTAGCGTAATTATTACCTTTTTAGCTTAAGTTAAAATTCAATATATTCTGTTCATAATTTTGATTATTTGACTTTTGCCATGGGAAGGTAGGTTCAACAGCGAAAACTAGTCAATATAAATTAATTAATAGTTAATTAGTAGTATTCTTTTGTTGAATTACCTACGAGGAAATGCAAAATGTAGTTATAACATTATTAATAATAATGAAGGTTATATTAAGCCCATGTGAATAAGAGATCATGATAAAAGAAACCAAATTTTTTTATAAAAAAAATCTTTTTGGTTCCTTTCACCATTGTTAATATTTACGTAAAATTATATCCGTATTAGTAACATTTGTCTTTATTTTTCCTATGTTGCTCCTACTCACTAAACTAAACTACTAGACACTAAACAGCTAGATTTAATGGAAAATGCTACTCTCCTTTTGCCCATTATTTTGTGCCTCCGAACTAGAGATCTTTTACTGTTATTGGGAGAGATTAACTTCGATGTTATTGGGAAATACCAACGCACGACAGAAAGTTTACTTTAAATTGGCTATAAAAGAGAAAAAGAAAACTTTTACTTCATTTAATGATACTTGATAATTAACTTATAGTGTCCCCATAAAAGATTAAATTATCTTGAAACTGTCTTAACAACTAGTTAACTGACACACTAAACAAGCATTCAATTCAGATCCAATGAACAACATTTACTTTGTTAAATTTGGTTTTTAACTTTTTTCTTCTCTCGCTTACCGAAGCGAAGTATTGTAATCGTGAAAAAATCACCCTCAGAGATTTATCCGGAATTTCACGTTTTAGAATACGTAGATTACGAAAATTAAAGTCATTTAATTCCGTCCGTCTGTCTGTCTGGTATCTGTCTGTTGGCGCTATATCTACAAAACCACTTGACGGAGAAGGATAATATTTGGTAGATAGTTGAAGTTACTACCAACGAAGAACTGGATACAGTTTCGTTGAAATATATATATATATACATAGGGTATAAAAATATAATTAAGGGGAAAAAATGACGGAACACAGTAATATTTGACACCTGTCAAGGAAGAAGAAAAATATGAAAAAAAATATATACAGGATGGTTACTCATTTTTGTTCTTTTTAATGTGACGGAGCAAGATAATATTTCGCATGCAGGTAATACAACTGGCAAAGAAAAAAAATATGGAAAAAATATATACAGGGCGAAAGAAGAAAACAATAAAAAACACACAGGGTGGTCACCCTAACAAATTTTTTTTAAAAAATGTGACGGATAATATTTGGCATGTAATTAACACAGCTGTCAAAGAAAGGTATATAAAAATTATACAGTTCAGTAGTCACCCTTAAAATTTTTATAAAAACATGTGAGGAATAATATTTCACATGTAGCTAACACAACTGTCAAATAAGAAAAATATGAAAAACAAAATATGCAGTGTGGTCACCCAAAGAAAAAATTAAAAATAATAATACGATAATATTTCGCATGCAATTAACGCATAACTGTCAAAGAAGAAAAATATGAAAGACATACAGGGTAGTCAGCCTAAAAGAAAATAAAAGGAAAAATGTTACGAATGGCAATAATATTTCGAATGCAGTTAATGCAACTGTCTAGGAAGAAAAATATACAATATTAAAGTAGAGAATAATTTATGAATCATAAAACGTCCGGCACGACATTGCGAATGAGAAGAATAAATAAAGTATGATGAACAGAGAGGGAAGTTTTGGGTAAAAACCTTTACTGATTTTTTTTATATTTTCAGATATACGTCGAATAAACATTAAGATCACTACCAATAAAAACTGGTTGTGAGAAATATATCTTCTTATTTTTATTCTTCTTGTAGACGTTGTGAAACTCTTGCTTTGTTTCCGTCGACCTTCCTTTGCTGTACAGGACGTTTAACAGTATCACCAGCACCAACAGCAAAATCTAGGCGTGTAGAGAGTATAGGCTATATTCATAACATGTAACAGATTTTCTTTCTCTAAGTAAAGACCTTTTATTATTGAAGAGAAACGTGTTTGTGCGAATTTTAAATGCGAATTCCTTCCCCACCCCGTGCGATTGAGCTGAACTAACTTGATAACATGATAAGAGTGCAGACGAGTAACCGAATTGTCAAAAAAAAAAAAAATTAAAAAAAGTTGGTTTCAAAACTCCTCTTTTTCTTGTCAGATCCGCTCCACTATAATTAAATTTCATACCAATATTTTCAATACTTTATCATTAGAAATTACTATTTTGAATCGAAACTATTTGAATACATTTTTATATCTGTAAATATACACGTTGCCCAACAAGCAAAATTTAAACGTTATACAACTATTTTGTTTTATTGCAATTTTATAAACGTAATAATATAGCAGTAAAACAAAATTGTTGTAGAAATGACAATTATAAAACAAATTTGTTTTTGCGTTGTAAACGTATACAAGGTCATTGTCAATGAAAGATATAAATATGTAGTGAACTTTGCCTATACTTATAAAATGCTGATGCACCATTTATTTCAAATATTTAAATAAGGAAGTAAATGAAGATGGACATATCGGGACAACAAAAATAGGCCAGCGATGCAGCCCCGTTGGAAACATCCCCAAGAGCCACACTGTCTATTGTAAGGTATTGTACTTCTTTTATTTGAGATATTGTTAATAAACAATATTGTTGTTATAAGCGATTGAACATGATTAGTCACTTTCTTTCGGTACCTTACATGCACCTGGAGGTATCAAAAGTAAAAAGTTCTAGCAAAATCGATATAGCCAATATCTTTTTCGGCAACATTGTCAGAAGGGGGTGAAATTGCTCACTCCACGTTATTTCCATTAAATTTTGTGTTTTATTATTTATGAAATATTAAAAACAGCAGTTTTCATATCGAATTATTTTCTACAGCCTGCATCTCGTTGCCACTGACACGTAACTATTAGCGGGGAGTCATGGTTCACTTGATTATGAAGAACCTTATCAGTCTTCCGCTGTAATCGTTTAATGAGAATGGTAAATAAGGAACTATAATATAAAATCATCGAATCAATAAATAACTCACAATCCCCATAAAAAAATAATAAATAGATAAATAATTTTGGAATTATATTCGAATTGAATGAAAGCTAGATGCTTGGTGTTGCTTCTTTCAATGTTTCAGTACGAGTACCGTTTTCTTAGGACATTTATTTATACATTCATACGTGCTTAAATTTTAAATAATAGTTCTTCAATATATCCGAAAGATTAGATCATTGTCTGCGTCCCAAATAATATGTTACATTTAAATAATTTTTTAATATTATTATTCGAAAACCTTGTAGAAATATCTTGTATAAATATTACCTATTAATTAAAAGAGACTGAATCTTAACACTATTTTGCCCTAAAAATGTTAAATATAATTTGGGAAAAATAAAGTATAAGGTAAGAGGGGAATATGAAAATATTGTGCGTATTATCAACAGATAGGATGCTATTTATAATTTGCGGCAAAGAATAATGAATGACATGATGATTAAACGATCCTTACTTGGAAAAAATAATTAGCAATGCTACCATGTGCGAAACAGTTGGGTCACATAGAGAAATACCGCTGATGCTTGGTAGCCTACAATATGTGCCAACCGGCATGCTGGTTTACTCCGAGAGGCGCCAATTTACCAACGACGCCAACTCTTTACAATTTTGTTTACAAATTAGTAAGGCTTAACTTCATCGTCTTAACTTCTTTAATACGTATTTTCTTTACAAAACTGCCTCATCTTGAGTTACAATACTGCTGATAGATTTTTTAACAAAAACATTTCATGGAAAAAAAATCTAATCTAATTCATTTCACTAAAACAAGAAATAGTTAAACTTAGAATGGAAAAACGAACATTTTCACTTTTAAAGAATGACAATGGTTTGTAGTGGTTGTCAAATTCCCAGATATAGTTCACTCCATTATTCTTATATTGTACATAAAAAAACTCAAAGCTGTCGATCGAGCTAATATAAGACTAATAGATAAAACATCATTACTCTTTTGTAAAATATATTCTGGCATTATTTAGATAAGAAATAAATGGAAACACGCCTCGCTTAACTAAGATTTCTAACTCATATGATATAGTTACGCGTATCCCCTCTAACTAGAACGGCGCAGAGTTCATTTTCCGCCTTAATACCAGAGTAACAGATAATTAGTGAACCCTAAAGTGACGTCCAAGCTGATATGGGAATGCCAAGAAGAACTAAGCGGACCACAACAAGGTAACACTTCAGTGGGTGCCGGGACACGCAGGAATCGGTGGCAACGAAAAAGCTGACGAGCTAGCGAGAAAGGGATCGTCAGCTCCATATATTGGCCTAGAACTGGCCCTGGGAGTGCCTAAAACCACAGTACGGGGCCAAATGAGGGACTGGATCAAGAACCAACACAAGGAATACTGGGACAAAATAACCGGACAACAACAACATGGTAAAATCTTTATTAAAGAAGACTAAAGGACTGCTGTCACTAAGCAGGAATCTGCTCCGCATAATCACCGGCTTCCTAACAGGGCACTGCGCCCTGAAAGGACACCTTCACAAAATGGGATTATTGCAATAGGGCAACGGAGACATCCTACCACATCCTGTGCGACTGTGAAGCTTAGGATCACAGATGACAGGCAATATATGGACAACCAAGACTGAGTCCAGAAGAATATGAAGCCAAACCAGAGATGGGGTTGTACAATCTCCAGGGTTTCAAAACATGTTCAATGACATTTGGTTTCAAAACATTCCAAAAGCAAACTATGTTTGAAAACTTTTAGTCATCATGGCATCTCCAAGCGAGGATGGTGTTATTGCAGCTGCAATTTGTGTGGTGTTTAGTTCCAACAATAAAAAAATGGCTAAAAAGAGGCGATTTTGGGTTCCTCCTCCGTCAGGAAGAAGTATAGCCTCAGTGACCTCTTGAATGATCTGCTTCAACGTGACGACCGAGATCTGTTAGCTGGAGAACTTAAAACTGATGATAGTTTTAAAAACTTTCTTAGAATGACAAGTCAGGATTTTGAATATCTGATTACTTCCATTAGTAGGCGAGTTGAAGGAAAAGACACAACTTTTAGAGATGCCATTTCGGTAAAAGAAAGACTAGCCATAACGTTAAGGTTTCTAGCTACTGATGACTCATATAGGAGTCTAAGTTATCTTTTTGCAGTGGCACCAACAATCAGTAGCATTGTACCAGAAGTATGTCATGCTTTGATTGACACACATCACAAGACTTAATAAGGGTAATTGTCCTATTAATTCCCTTATATTTTTTTCTGCCTCGCCTACATCGATTCCGAACTCTTCGTCCAACTCACGCTTTTTATTCCTATTTTTGTAATCTTCTTCCCACAACGCCCCACAACAATTTACGGTCTTTGTACATTTCGATAAGTCTATACACATCAGCCTGTCTCCAGTCCATAGTTAATTGTACTTAACAGATAACAATGACTGAATGCAGACGACGAAAATGACGAGTAGCAGTGTTTTATAACATGTTACAGTTTCTAAATAGAATTACAACATGTTTTTAAAACAAGTTATCGATTTTCTTTGATGTTTACCGACACAGGACAGGAACAGTGCAACTTGTTACAAAACACGAAAATTGTTTTAAAACGTATCTGTTGTAAAACGTGTTCCCCTTGAATTTGAGACAAGTTATAGAACTCTGTTTTAAAACAAATGTTTTATAAACATGTTGCATAGTGAGAACGCGGCTTAAGACGTCTTCATCAAAGCATCTATATTAACTGCAACAATTCTGTTTATTGTTTTCTATGAAAAACATTACAGTAATTGTACTTGTAGGTGTCATAGACCAAAGTTTAACATATTCAACTGGTATTCGGAAGGATTTGTAAAGCTCACTATAATTGGTAGGTAAAATATCTCAATGTAATTGTTGATATTCAGTATTAAGTATCAATAATCTCTGTACATTAAAATGTGCAACACATCGATAAATAATTAAAATTGTATTCTTCTGTTTGACGTGTCTTAAATAGGTTTCTTGCAAATGAAGAACTTATACAATTTTTATCGATTCTACACTACAACGTTCAACTTGATATCAAACCAAAACAACATCATTACTAGATATTGTCTATAACAGCATCATTACTGGCAACCGCAAGATATGTTATTACGCAATCTACTTCAGTACTCTAAAATCTAGGAGGAACACGGTACAGTGAATCCTATAGCATTTTATAAAAGAACTAGTTAATCCTTTAATCCTCCATCTCGATGCCCAAGCTAAATATGTAACGTATGTCATTTGAGCAATTGTTCTGCTGGAAAATATACAAACCAAATAAAAAATGTATATAAGTTTTATCGGTATGTATTTTCATTAGTAAACTAATTCAGATTAAAACCTAAAAGGTAATTTTTCATACCTCACTTATTAATTTCTATAAATTACTAGCTGATCCAGCAAACGTTGTTTTGCCATATAAATTATAAATTTTTGTCCAAAAAATAAAAATAAAATTTCTGGATAGGGCCACCCTTATCACCTAGGGGTTTAAAAAATAGCCTACAACCTATTCTCAGACCTACCAAATATACACCAAAAATTTCATAAAAATCGGTTAAGCCGTTTCGGAGGAGTTCGATAACAAACACTGTGACACGAGATTTTTATATATTAGATTTATCAATAATTTAAATGTCATTTAGGCTCCATGTAGACCTCAAAAGGCACAAGATACCCAGTAGACTACAGAAGTCCTAATTTATTCTATAAGAATGATAATTATTAAAATAAAAATTTGAATCAGTTATCTTCATCACAACGATTCTAGACATTGTGTACACAAATCGACAATTTCCAATCTTCAGCGCATGAAATGTCCCAAACTATTGGAAGTAGAAAATCCGTAGCAATATTAGGATATCACGCGTTCGTAAACGGAAAAGGAAAAAGAAGATATATGGAAAACTTGAACAATATTTCCTCAGAAATAACAGATTTTCGCATTTATTTCAAAGACTCAAGAAATTATTTTGGGCATAAATTGATGTGAATGAGGTGCACTTGCAAGAAAATGAAAACCTCTAACATTCTCACAGCAAGCAGTCTTGGAGCAGTAAACTTTGCAAGCTGCTTATCAACGTGGGCACATAGACAGTCTTTGGAATACACATTAAGTTTGTTTGATCTTAACAATTGGGGCTGCTTTACGTCAGAAGATTGTTTGATACCAAAATGGTCAACACTTTCGTGGTGTTTAAAATATTTGGGCAACTTATACAATACATTTGCAAAAAAGCCTCTATGAAAGCTATGTGTGGTTGCATGAATTCCGATTTGCATTGCATTTTGCTTCTTATCAACTGCTAGAGATGTTTTCCATTGAAGTACATAGAAGTTATAGATTAAATTAAAACGAAGGGGGTGGTGATTGGCCCTGATCACCGCGATCCCCTGTGGATCTATTGAGGTGCGCTTGTTCTGGTTCTCCTTAGAACTTCTTGCTCAGCTTGTCTTGGCAAAGGCCCCTTAGTATAGCAATTAGCCCTGCGTTTCTCCTCGCAGAGGACGCTAACTAGTTGGAATCTCAGTCTAGCTAGACTTTCACAGAGGCATAGCACATGGATCGAGGTTACCTCTTCGTCACAGAGTCTGCGTGTCGAGTCATCTGCTAGAATGAATGAATATGCATGGGTTAGCTACACCACAAAAGAGTTCCGGTTCTACTAAGGCCTTAGATGCGCCTTTTTTGGTCAGTTCATCAACCTTTTCATTTCCCCTATGTTACTTGTGTTCTGGTTTCTACGCCACGGTCACTTTATTCTTCCTAGGTCCATAAGGGCATTCAAACAGTCCCATATCTCTTCTGGAATTGACCTTCATGGAATTGATTGCTTTTAGCGATGCTTGGCTATCGGAAACAAAACGACAATTGACTGATTGACAGTTTATTGTCTTAATTTTCTTTGCACACCACAGAAGTATTGCGGCCACTTAAGCCCGAAATACTATTATATTTCCTATTTAAGTCTTTTATTGAGTATGTTAATTTACATGTCATGGGTTTTGTATATCGCATTTTGTATATCGCATTTCATATTAGTGTACAACGTATAGCATAAGTCAGGCGTTACAAAACGTCGCGTCGCAGGGACGTGAAACATCCTGACCCCCCAATGTTAGGCATCAGGAGAGTATGACCGCATGATGTTTGTAAAATAGATTAATCGCACTCCGTGAGATTATGCGAGTTTTATTTAATTTTAACAGAATGTTTAAAGATAATTTAATTATTTCGATGATAATGTGGAAATGGGAATGATGTTTATGAATGCAGGAAAAATAAAAAAAAACTTCTGTAATTAACTTCGTCATTAAATAAAAGCGTTGAGTGTATGACGAGAGCAGAATTAATTTGTAGTGTATAATTTGTGATAATGTTGGATGTTTTCTCTTCCCGCTAGATTCCTCAGGGTGGGGAATTTGAGGGGAGGCTGTTGTCGGGTGGCGTCTCGTTGGTGGGGAAAGTTGGTGGGGAAAGTGGGATGTTTTCTGTTCTTATTTAGGTTATGGTCGTCTCATGTGGTAAATGTCGAGTTTTTGGTGGAGAAGTCCGTGCGTGTGTCTAGTGTTATCAATGTCACTAACATTTGCTATATCTCTGGTTAGGACAGGGGCAGTTGTTTTTACCATGAATTCTGGGAAGTCTCCCTGACATAATCCATAATTTTCGGTAGGCCGCTGATCCTATGCAGCTCTTCAGTAGTGACATATCTATGAGAATTAGTCACCAGGCGAAAAAATTTATTCTGCGTAGTCTGGATTCTACTCATTTGAGTATTTGAGGCCGCGTTCCAGACTATGCAGCCAGAAATCAAAATAGATCTGAAAATCACCTTGTATAATGTGATTTTATTTTCTCGTGATAACTTGCTGTCTGTTGACCAAAGGGTACAACCGACTGAGAACCCCATAGATTTTGTTAATGGCCGCAGTTATATGCGGGCCAAAGCATAATCTTTTATCCAGGGTGACCCCCAGGTATTTGATTGTATTCTTTCTTCTCTGTGATGTCCTGACCATCGATGTTTATCTTATTGAATGCTTTAATGTTCGTAAACTTTCTGTGAAACGTTACTATCTCAGTCTTGTCCGGGTTAATTTTTATTTTCCAGGCCGCATAATACTCAAGTATTTTATTTATGCCATATCTCACTTTCTGAGTTGCGATCGGGCGTAAAGCTGTGCGCATAGATCGTCAGATCGTCGTCGTAAAGTAGCATGTTTGTGCTGGGGTACATTGGTAAGTCGGCTGTATATAAATTATACAAAGTTGGTGAAAGGATAGACCCCTGAGGAACTCCTGCGGAGAGACTGGTTTTCGTCGAAAACGTGTTATTTATTCGTACAAGGATATATTTGTCTGATAGGTACGACGCTAAAAGCGCCGTAATATATTTTATTAATTTGGTCAAGTTTGTAAATGAGGCCGTTCCTCCACGTGGAGTCAAAAGCCTTGGCAATGTCCACTAGCAACACCACTGTGCACTGTTTTTTGTTGTACCCATTTAGCACATCCTACACCAGCCTACATTCTGCGTGGGTGGTACGATGCTCACCCCCAAATCCAAACTGATGTGTGTGGATGAGATTTTTCTTCTCGGCTATTTTAAACATAGTGTCGCCTATCTACCTGGACTTATCGCGATTTTTATTTTTGACCTTATCCCGTAAATCCCTGTTCTGGCTTGATGTCGTCTGTATATCATACTATTTATGCCAATATTGAAAGGCCGTTTTCCAGTATTCTATGTCTGGTATTTTGATTTGAAAATGTTTATTAAAGTTATACTCAGGGACTATAGTATCCATAAAATGAGTTCTGCTCTGGGTATAACTTTTGGTGCTCTGTTCCGTGCTGCTGCCTTATCACCATTAAATCTTGCAATTACCTATGCACCACTGAACGAGCTTCTCGGATAAATATTTGTCGTGATGCAGGGTCTTACGACCCCTGGTATATAACCATAGGATCTCTTGAGATTCAACCCCCACTTTTTTGTCAAAATATTATTAAGGAAAAATCAATAGGGCAAAGTTCAAATTTTATTATTAGTTTTTTTCCTTACAGTTGTTGATACAGCCGGTAATAATTTGTTTCTTATACATCCGAATCTAATCCACGAATTTAAATAAGGACGAAATTTTGATGATGTTCAAATAACTAATTTTTAAAAAATATTCAATTGTCTTCTAGTTAGAACCGCTAAGGAAATATATCGTTCTTGAGTTTTTCAGCACGATTCTCTTACCGAACCAAAGTAATATATTTAAATAACTATTCTCCAGCTCCAAGAAAAAAAAAAGATGTCTAAGTTGTAAAATACTTAATTCCCCGCAGTGCTATCCAGAAAATTCAAACCCACCAACATATTTCTATGCTATCACGGAAACTAGTTTAATGCCAAAACGCTCTCTTAATGTAATTAAAATAACGCCGAGATGACCTCACAGTAAATTAAACGCTCTACTTGAGGACACGGATGGGGTGCGAAAATAGCCTGTCGGGACGCACTAACTATGCAAATAAATAGCACGAGAATGAAGAAGTGTCGAAAATAAACTTCAAAATGTCGACTTTATGTAGTTTGTCATGTCAGATGAGTCACGCCAGTGCATACGACGGAAGCGGTTCAATAAATCAATTAATAGAGAATTAAGGCGATAGCTTATCGGAGCGTTTTTGTAATTATTCTGCCCCATTTTAGTCGGAGAAGAGAACCTTTGAAATATAATAATAATAATACATTTATTACTTATCAATAAATTTACAAATTATTTTAACAAAGAAAAGAATTAGGCATTAGTTTTGATAAATAAAAGGTAAAAATTCTGTGTAACAGATTCTGCTCCTCTATTCCATCAATACCTGCTCACTAAATTATAATGTAAATTTTATAATGATGGAGAATATAATGAATAAAAATGAGCAAGAAAGCGGACAGAAGAAAGAAAGAAAATATTAATAAGATGAGGGCTTAAAATTGACTACACACTTGTGCGTGTAAAAAATGTCACCCTCTTTGACAGTGCGGTAAAGATCAAAGACGCCGACATTTTTTGAGTACTTAGTATATCTAAAGACAACTATAATGTGATCGCTGGTTTTGCAATAAGTGCTTAACGATAAAGCGGAAAGAGGAAAGGAAGAAAGATAAGAAGCTAATGTGATCGCTGGTTTTGCAATAAGTGCTTCTTAAGTTTAATTTTAACCGAATTGTACACTCAAAGAAAATGATAAGTGAAATCAACCAAAAAGAGCATATGAAATCGCGCCTATCTAGTTTCATAGTTAAATCAGTCAGAAAAGAATAGTCGAACAACAACTATTTTTATTGTCATTTTGAACATGAAATTTAGTTGGTTAAGTAAGTAATCATTTTTTTAGTCCTACCATAACTTTATTTGTTTTCGTAAACAAATAGTAGTTTGGTAATCATATCTTCTTGTAGAACAACAAATTAAATAGTATAATGACATTTTTTTATGTTCACTAACCATTTTCAGTTTGGTCTACATTTTCAATTTGGTCTACAATTAAATGGTACAACCACAGAAGACAGAAACTAGTTCCTGTCTTCTGTGGTACAACGACTTTGTTTTTTGTTCACCAACTAATTTTTAGGTTGATCTACACTTATATTGTATAATGACGTTTTTTTGGTTAGCCAAAATCTCAGTATTGAGACATCAGACTACCCAAACCATCGTTCCATCGATCCATCCAAGTATATCGATGATCCCTGATCCGATGAGAATTTGAACATTGCAATCATGTTATTAATTTTCTATAAATTCATAAGTATAAGATAATGCATGATTGATTAGTGTCCGTGATTTGTATGTGGCGTCATCTAGGAATAGTTTCTGTAACAGACTATGTGGTAAGCAAGCAAATTTTATGTAGAACTTATTATCTATCTATTTATCTAGTTTGATTTGACAAAATTCAACAAATTATTAGTAAGATGAATAAATTACCCATACTATTTCTTTGAGTGTATGATAAGTTGAGGTGCATATCACCAATTTTGTTAATGCAAATTGCAGCGTTATAGGAGAAAGATGATGTTGTGTACATCAATCTTAATTTGTTATAATAAACAAGGTGGTGATTTCAATTTTAAAATCTTGAAAAAGGTCGTGTGAAATTGCCGCCGGTTATACATTGGTGGTTAATATCTTGGAGCTTATGTGATATTCGGTTGCATCTCCTAATTGCGTATGTAAGACGTAAGCAGGAGTTTTGTAATTTTTGTATGCGTCTGATCTCAATGCTGTCCAAACAGGGTCCATAAACACTGTCACAATGACGAGTTCCTTGTCCCGCATACATTTTTTTTGATTTCATGATTTAGGAAATAACGCTGTGCTCATATAATTTTAAGTGAAGCATATATTTTTCGTAATTTGTTCGTAATATGTTTTTTAAATCGAAATCTATGACCAATTATCAGACCCAGACTTTTGGTATGGTTTGTAATAGATGCTAAGTCATTTCCGATACGCAAAACGAGGTCTTTCTGAATATTATTTCTTAAATTTTCACTACAGAATAATATAGCACAGGATTTACTAGGATTTATTTTCAACAGATAGTTAACGGAATTGATAAAAAAAATCTTTATTAGTCAGTTGGTTTGATTCATGTAAGTCATTCAAATTGAAGGAACAATATAACTGAGTATCATCCGCGTAAAAATGATATTTACAAAATTTTATTGATTCACAGAAAGTTGGCGTGTAAACTGTGTATAAAAGTGGACCTATGATACTACCTTGAGGAACTCCTGTTACAATCATATTAAACGCTTTTGAATAATTTAACAACATTAAAGTACTAATTTGACTTTCATCACTGGCTTTAATGTCATCTCTTATATCTGTAGTACAGATATATCCCTGTCTAAATCCTGATTGTTTAGCTGGTAATATATTGTTGGAGTTTAGGTGTACTCTTATTTGTAACTCCATATTTTTTTAGACAAAAAGGATAAGATCGATTATTATCGATCTAAGATGACTGAATTCGGTGGAATTGCTAACTTTCGGCAGAAGAATGACTTTAGCTTGTTTCCATGCCAAGGGAAAATATTCAGTCCTTATACATTCGTTTATGATGTGTGTGATAAACGGAATTATAAAAGAACAGCAAAGTTGAATCAAAGTTATAGGTATTTAATATATCTACACCGAAAGCTGTTGACTTAATATTTTTTATTACGTTATCCATGATAAATTCATTTGTTAGTTCGAAAGAGAACAAACTAGAGACACCTGTTTTATATTGTTCGAACAAAAGATTATCATATCGCCATTAGGTAAGGAACTATTAAAGACGGAATTAATAAAAAAATTATTAACTGCATCTGCATCTTTTAAGTGTTCTGATAAATTAAAATTTTTGTGATAAGCAATATTCATTTCTTTCTAAACTTTTTTCATTTATCTTTCATATTAAAATTTTGTAATATAAGTCTTAAATAAACCATTTTTTCCGTTTTTATAGCCTAGTTTGTCAAGTTCCTTAACTGCTTATAGTATGCCCGATGTTCATTTGCACGCATTTGTTTATATTTTTTTAATACTCTGTCTCTCAGTCTCTGCATTAATTTTATGTTATCAGTTATCCAGGGTGCAGAGTTATCTTTTTTATAGTGAAAGTTTCAATAGGGACGTGGAAATCAAATAGCTCAATCATATGGTTGTTCAGAAATGAAATTAATATGTAAAATAAAAGTGGCCTATGCAACTCGCGAACATACAAAATTGAAATCATAATCTTATGTAAAATGACCTGCGAAATCGAAAAAAATGGCACTTTTCCACTTTTTAAGAAATTTCTTGATAATATAGTATTTTACATTTCCTATCCGTGGCCAAAACATTGTACATGTAAGGCCATATATAGAAGAAAAAAAAATTCCCATCCCATAATTTTGCTTATAACCATTGACTCAACTTGAAACTTTGGACACATTTTTATTCTGAAACATGGTGAATCGATTGCCGCACATAAAATTGCACCAAATATAAAATATCTGGTACAAAAAAATTTCAATCGAGATCACATGGATTATTCAATAGTGGTATTAAAAAAGTCTGTATCTAGAAAACTTTTTAAAGTTTGAGTTAGTCTTTGGAAAACAAAAAACGTTGATTTTATATAAGTTTGGTGGTCATAGAAATGTAATGAGTTTGAGCGTTATTTCACCCTCTTGGGAGTAAGAGCAATTATTCTTATTATTAGGGGATGAGTTTTATGTCCCAAAATGCAACAATTTGTATTAAATTCTGGGTTACCAATGCTGCAGCAATTTAACTGCAAATATCTCAAAATCGGAAGAGATGAATTAATTGAAAAAAGAGTGTTCATTATGTGCCTGTTGTAAACCACTTGCTGTCATTTTAATAACTTACGTTAACAGTTTTAAAGAACTACTAGGTTACATAGAAGAATATCCCACTTTTAAAAGACATTTTAACCAACAGAATAAGCATGACATAATATATTTGACAACAGCTCTGAAATTTTAAAAGATAATTATGAAAAAAATTTACAGTACGAAAAAAGCCATGCTAATTTACGCCGATGCCTAAAATATTATTCACATAGAACGTCTATTTTTCGAGATACAGTGCGTGTAATTGCGGACTGGGCATGTACTTCCACGTAGCGCGAGAGATATGATAACCCAGGTAACAGCAAACTCGCCCGTCGGCGGCATAGATTAAAGAGTCGGCGCTAGACCGCTAAAGCATCTCGTTCTCAGTTATTTCATTTCAGCCAGCTGGCACACGTGATGTTGCAATTCTTACTCCCTATGCCCAGCCCACCACTACACACACTGTATAACGTTCCAAATAAAAGGACATCCTCATTTTATTAACTACAACTTACTCGCATACAGTATGCAGATATTTTGAAAAATAAAAGAGTTACCTCGATCCACTTTTTTCGCTGTAAATTACACAAAAGTAACTCTTTCAATAATATTTATTTTTCAGTTATATATAAATATCAAATAGTCAAATATTATTTTCGTCTACATCGTTGGAAAGCGAAAGGTTCAACTATTGTAATACTAAAATATGAAGTTTGTACGACAAAAAATGACAGATATATGGGGATGGGAACATGAGGAATGCGAAAATAGTATTTTTCATTAAAAAAAATGAAAAATTGCAATTATTTTCAATTTCGCAATTCCAAATCTAATCACGACTTCAAAAATATGTTTTGTGAGGTGATTCTATATAAGAATCATTTGTCTGTATTTGTTTGTTCGAGAGTTGCATAGCATGTGTTGAATTCAAGGGTCTCACTCTTCGACTACAAGTCAGGCATTCTTGTAATTGTTCTGTCTCATTTAATATTTTAATTCCAGACATTAAGCGACCTTTATGTACTGATAAATTTAATTTAATATCGAAATTCTCGAACTGCTAAAATAAGTGCATTGAACTAGAGGCGGTAAAAATACAATCTTTTTGGCACTACCCAGTAGTATATTAATAGATACAGTACTAATAATATTCATTTGAAAGTAAAACACTTAATTTGTGCTCACCTAAATCGTAGACTTAAATACTATATAAGTATAGTCTCAGTAACTGTAATAGTATTAAGGCACTTTTACATTAGTAACAAAACGCGCTATATCGCATAAGTTATATACCATGTTACAGAGCTGAACAGAAAAAGGTTATGTAGCAAATGTTTTATAGCAGATTATCATGCTAAATAGTAGAACAAATGTTATTCACATCTTGTCGGTAAGATCAAAGAATGTTATATAACTTTTGAAACTTTTACGACTTTGATATTTTGAATAAATAACTCAAACTTTGGTAGGAA
Organism: Rutpela maculata; assembly: GCA_936432065.2. NCBI lineage: Eukaryota > Metazoa > Arthropoda > Insecta > Coleoptera > Cerambycidae > Rutpela > Rutpela maculata. Next base: position 39,046,019 of record OW386287.2, on the reverse strand, counting down.
ATCGCAATCTTAAAGTGACGGCTAATTTATCTTTAATTGGTATCCAGGGTTGGCATGTTTAAAACAAAATGTTTTAAACAAGATGTTTTAAACAAGATGTTTAAAACATCGCACCATGTTTTAAATAAATGCTTAAAACATATTTAATACACAATGCGATGTTTCAAACAAATGTTTAAAACACAGTGCGATGTTTTAAACAAATGTATTATTTTGGAGATTGTGGAAAAGCAGGAAAAGTGCCGATGATGGTCCATTCCCATAAATAATTCCAATACACAGTGCGTGTAATTGCGGATTAGACATGTACATCCACGTAGCGCGGGAGATATGACAACCCAGCAACAGCAAAACCCGCCTGTCGGCACTCGACTACTGAAGTATCCCAGCTCTGTTATTTCATTTTAGTCAACTGGCAGATGCGATGTTGCAATTCTTACCTATGTCCAACTTGCCATTACACGTACCGTATAAGCGATAAACACACAAAAAAATAGCCTCTGTAGTCTTACTCTTATGAGTCAAATGGTCAGTTGCACTAAACTGAACGTTTTATTTGTAGAGTGCTGTAAAATCCGTTTAAGAGCCTCATCTGGCATTAAGTAGTAGTAGCAGACATAGTAACTTGGCACCATTTAATTTTAGTTTAATAGAGTTTTAAACGTTTTAAACATGGCTTAAACATACCATTTAAAACATTAAAAAAAACCGTTTAAAACAAAAAAAAACTGTTTAAAAAACAGTTTTTTTGTTTAAAATGAAAAAAAAAATGTTTTTTTTTCAACCCTGCTGGTATCACATTCCTGAACTTCGTGTCTTTTTTTATTAACTTATAACCAATCATCGTCATCAATTACTGAAAATCAAAACTAGTCATTCTTAAAAGATTCTTAAAACTCATATCACATCGAATTTCACTATTTAAGAGGTCACTCTAATTACGTTTTAGATCATTTAAAGAATCACTTCCACTGTATCTATATCTAGGTTATTACCTAGATATAAGCAAAGATGCAAACGAAGATACTGGGTTATTATTATAACCCAGTATCTTCGTTTGCATCTTTGCTTCGCTAAAACGTCCTCTCTGTTCGACATTTTATATAGGAGAATGCTTTGGTTTTCTGTTTTTAGCAAATGTTTCTTCCTCTCTTATTTCGTTTGTAACAAATATTTTGATACAAAGTATATCACATTTTTGTTAAATAGCTTTTGCTAAAGGTAACTTGTAGGGAGCAGATCAACATGCAATCATTATATTTTACAGATCCTACATCAGATCAATAATTGATAATGAACCATCATTATATGGTTCTGGTAGCAAATAACTTCTACATAAATTAGATGTCTTATGTTACAAAACAGTGCGCTCAGATTATACTTAGACTCAATTAAATCAACTGAGGTAGATGCTTTGAGAGTAAAAGGTTGTGGATAAGGTCGAATATATTCAATTTACAAATTTTATTTATCAAAGAAGATTCATTACTTTTGGATTTTAGCATCATTTTTCGGATAAAAGCTGACATCGCAATTCAATTGAATTTCGTTTAGTTTACTTCAGGTGTATGGAAAGAAGGATAGAAGTGTACGAAATGACGAGCTGGGGACATGTTCAAAGAAGAAACTTAACACACTTAGTGAAGAGAGCGCAGTAGTAAACAGCAGAATATATGCGCAGCCAGAATCAGAGACGGAGGAACAAAAGGCTTAGAAGAAGAAAAACTCTAGAAGCAGGAACACAAAAGAAGAATACGTACACAGCAACACAACGCAATGCTACTGAGCATCTCACACATCTTATACTTCTGTAATAAGAGGCGCTCGCTGCTGGCAACAAGCATAACCCAAATCCAACCCAGCCTAGACGTAACCGACCAGGCGGTAATTTTTCCGGGAGTGGCAGTTAAGCACGCTATACGCTGGTAAATCAACTTGAGTCTAATTAGGTTTTACCTGTTGAATAGTAAATAAATAAATAAATAAAAGTGATAAGGAAGAAACTGTACAAGAAATAAAACAGTGATGAAAATGTTTATAGTTAAATTACAAGGCAGTGTAGTCAAATGTAGTCATGCCGCGATGAAAAATTTTGACTATCGTGGTACTTACTTCTGACTTTGATATTACATTTGATGTTATTCTTATTTCAACTATTAATCATACATCACTCTTTTCCACTCATTTTCCTTCAAAAAGGAATTATCCGAGGCTCGTTAATCATAAGTTCTACCACTGGCAGAACGAAGACCTGCACCGTATGGCTCAGCGGTAAAGAGCTCGCTTACTTACTAAATTAACTAATTTTGGCAAACACTAATTGAGGAGGTTCCAGCCGCTTCCAGTAGCTGCCCATTTTTTTCACAAGGTAAATTTTACGGGGCAAAATTGGAAGGAAGATTTCGTGTATATCATTGTATATTCCTGTATATAGTTGAGTAAAATTTAACTTGGCGGGTCCAAAAGTCGCTTCATCATATAAACTAAGAGAATCAGACATAAGTAACTAATTTCTCTCTGCGTCACTGCAATGGCTCTATGCGCATCGCATATCAAATCGTACGTCGTGTTACCAGCTCATACACACGTCAAGTTAGAGTTTACCCGACTATATGTATAATATTCTGCGACTCGTCTAATATTTTGAAAGAATAATATTTTTCACTTTCTGAATCTTGCGAGTTGCGAAATTAGTTTTTAATAAATCATAATAAAGAAATTCCATTATAGTTTAATGTTCTTAATTTAGATCAGTTTTAAAATAAATATTTTAGCTTTTTAACTATGTATAGTGTATTACAAGTATTTGCTATTTTCAGAAAAAAATAAAACGCAACATATTTGTGAAATAAAATAGAGCTGCATAGAACATATTGTATGTTCTACTTACTGCAATTTGCACTCAGTTCTGCAAAGTCTATAACTTTTTTAGTTGATGTAAATTCTATATCTTGAAACGTCAATTATGATATGTTTAATTTTGCACGCAGTTCATGTCAGGGCACGTGTCTATTACTTGATACATTGTTACTAATTAGACAATTAGACATATGAAAAGTAAAAGTCATTATTTACAGTTGAGATTAATTAGAGGCTTTATCCTCAATAATTAATCCGCTTTAGAAGGGCGACTTTGGCTCAGAATTAATACAAATTATAATTATTAAACCATTTACTTACAATGAGAGAGAATCGCATATCAATCAGATGAAGTATGTGACATGAAAGCGAGATATTTTTCCTTTAACAGGTTGGAAGCTGAATTTGAAAATTAATTTAAAATAATCAATCATATTTGACTCTGTAAATGATTTTTATACAATGCAAAATAGTATAAATTTCCCACAAACATGTCCGGAAATACTTCCTAAGAGAGCTACGGCCCTCTGAGAATGGCATCTAAATATAGATTTTACTGATTATATAAAAAAATCTTTGGGACCGCATTATGAGACTTTCTTCACGATTCTGCATTATGCAATTTGTCAAATAAACAATCAGTTATAAATTTTGATTTTTATTTCGCGAACTTTTACTGCTTTTACCGCATTAGAGACATTAAGTATGTTAATACCTACTAAATCTGTCTCTTTTACTTTAATCCACTTTTGATTGTTTTAAACCATCAAGTAAAGAACTGAACAGTTACTGAAGGACGGACAACTCCACTGATTGACGTTAATCAAGGTAATGAACAAAAACCGAGCAACGAAATTAAATGTTACGAAGAAATCCATGCGGAAATTCTCATGCGTGTTTTGAAAAGCACTGTAATTAAGCCCAGATAATTTACATTTCGTTGGTGGTCCTGACTCCGGGGCTATTACTAAAATATTTAAGTAAAAAAGAAAAGAGAAAAGGGGATATTTAAGACAATTTACTTACTTTTTATACATGTCTTTAGCTTCGTTGTGGATGTAATTATTGGTATTACCCAATTATTAAAAAAAGAGAAAATTTTAACAACGTGTTTAAGAAAAGATTTACATATTTCTTGAGAAGGTATAATTACCTAAAAATAATATATAAAGTTGATTAAGATGTCTCAAGTTGATTTTAGTTATTGGGAGCAGCAATTGAATTCTTCTTCGTCTTGTCCTTACAATATGGTTAAATGAGTAAAATAATTACAATATTTTGGTTTTATATGGAGTAATTTATAGCTTAATCAGCTATTTTTAAACGTATAAATAACGTTGACTTCATAAAATATGCTAAAGTTGCGATCGAGTGGTGCAAAGATTACATAGACGCTGAACAATCCTTAAATTGAAGTTGATACGAACCAATTATAACAAAATTCTAATCAAACGTGAGTAAAAAAATAGTAAATTTATGGAATGCTACCCAGTTGAACGACTGCAGTTTTGCCATTAACCTTGCCGCTATCGGTTTTATTTATGCGACGTTTATAGATATCAGCTTTTCTATTCTATGGTGTGAGATTTGACGAAATAAAAGAACTAAAAGATAATAGCATAGATGATAACCTCGAGTGTTCGTCCATTGTATGTAAAGCGGCAAAAACTCTTATATTATGCATCTATAGGCCTCCAAAAGGTAATTAATTATGAATTTAAGAAATACAAATTCAGTAGGCGATGACGAAATACCCATTATATTATTGAAAACAATAGCAATTGATATCTCAAACCCTCTCTCACATATAATTAATTTAATTCAACTCAAGTTCTGGCATATTTCCAGATAGCCTCAAAATTTCCCATATCAAGGCCATTCATAAGAAAGGAGAGAAAGATAACATAAGCATTGCATTTTTCAAAAGATAATTTACAACAGGTTAACAACATTTTCAGAAAGTCATCAACTGATATCTGTTATACAAAATGGCTTCAGAAAGAATACATCCACGATTAGAGCAATATATCAGGCTTTATGTGAAACAATAAATTCATTAAACATTAATACCATGGCCATGTGCCTTGACCTGCCCAAAGCTTTTGATTCGGTAGATCATGATATTCTAATTAAAAAAATTGAAATGTATGGTAATCGAGGTGTTGCTCTTAAGTTAATAATTTCATATCTAAGTAACAGAAATCAGTGCATAGTAGAATCCGATGAATTTGGTCATAAAATCAGAAACCATACAAGTACATAGAGAGGTGCCACAAGGGTCAATATTGGGTCCCCTCTTATATATTTTATATACTACCCTTGGTAACTAACATTAGCACTATAACGTATGCCGATAATACTTCGTTAATCTTTAGCGAAGTCATTGAAGAACATTTAAAACAAACAGTTCTTGACACTCTAGACCCCTTAGACGGATATCTTCATTCCTTAAATCTTGCATTAAACAATGATAAAAATGCAGGCAATCAATTTCGCCTATAACAAAAATAATAATAAAATCACACTCACTGATGTCACTAACACTTTAGTATCAATTACTAGCACTTCTTTCTTAGGAGTAAATATTGAGTCAATACTCGATTGGAGACTGCATATAGATTATCTTGCAAAAAATATGACCCGCTTAAAGTAATAGCTCAAAATATCAATATAGCGACTGCTTTTATGGCATACCATGCATATATACAATCACAAATAAGATATGGAATTATTTTCTGGGGTAACTCCTCACATTTTTTTATCCCCTTTAATAATGGGGTGGGGGTGGTGATGGGGGTGGCTAATGCCAAAAATTTTTTTGAGACCTTAGCTTCTCTTGTATATACTAAATACCAATTTTATAGACTCTTACCTGCTTGATTTACCTATTTACTCCAAATTTACCCCAATTTACCCCCAACCCTTCGACGGAATAAGATGAAAATATAATCTAGTTCTAGAAAGTACATATATGTACCAAATTTCAAGTCAATATCTCAAATGGTTTCAGAGTAAACGTGCGCATAAAAAAAGTTACAGACAGACCAATAGACAGACCGACAGACAGACAGAATTTTTTTTTTCGCTCAAACTTAAAATCTCGACGTTTCATGACATTTTGAACAATAAAAATAAAAAAAAAATTTTTTGTCGTTACTAAGTATACTTCCACTAGATGTGCAGGTAATTAACTTAAAATAATTAATGTATGCAAAAGGCGCTATTGTAAATAAAATATAAAAAGTATCATTGACTGTGAGGGAAATCGTTAGCGATGTGAAATGTAATGTAATTTTTTTGTTTCAATTGCTCTACTGTTCAAAAATTACTAATAATAATCATTCTAAAATTGTGGCAGTGCATGAATAGGGATTTAAAAGGACAAACTGTTATTTGATATTTAAATTTCTTCGTAAAAAATTTTGCTTGTAAAATATCTTGTTGACTATAAAGTTATTATTTTGGGGTACTTAAAAATTATTTATTTTATTGGTAAATAGCAAGCGTACAAGCGTACAAAAATAATTTCGTATTCAAAATATCATCACAACTAGCCCTAAAATCTTTTTAGGTAAACCACACTAGGCACTGGGCAGCGCACAGCGTACCGGATATAACTTTCTTCTTACATTTAGTCCTGGCTATGTTGATACTGCCTCTTACCTCAGACCGCCTGTGACGCTTACAGGACATGTGAACCTAATATATAAAGACTCCCACTCAGTGTGCGTTACGGCCAGTCCGGAATTTATATTCCATCTATAATCTGAGGAATTCAAAGAAATAAATATACCTATTCAAATCGGTGGTGCATATAAAATAATGGAAATAGGAATAATGAGATCTGATATATTTGAAATTTTGTATTGATTATTTCACTCATTAACGCTATAGCCAATGAGAGTCCATTTTTTCAAAACATTGCACCAATCAAACGTCATTATTAGTGGTAATTCAAGCTAGATCGGCTTTTGACAGGACCAACATGCAAAATTTATCGCTCTAATTTTTTAGGTCGCTGCAGCGGCAAATATGCGAAAATTTTTTGACGTTTTTGTCGTGAAATATTTTTGGCAAATAGGGCAACTCGAGCTTTTAAGTTTTATCTATAAATATCTTCTCTAGCTTATTATTAATTGTTAACGTACTTACCTTGTAAATTGTAATATTGTATTATGTAGTAGCAAACAAAAACACACCTCAATTCCAAAGCGAATCTTGTCTGAAATATATAGGCTGTAACTTTTGCCTATCTGTAACTATTTCAGTTTTCCTAGTGTTCAATCAGGTTACACACAAAGATTGTACTTAATATAGCTCATAATACAGGAAAAAGTCAAGCACAGCTTTCAATAGCTCAATAACGTAGTTACAAAGGTAAGCAAATCATTTATTATAAATGTCAAGTACACATTCGCTCTGGAACAAACTAAAAATGTATATTACTTACATATGGTAATCTAAAGTAACTCGTTGAGTCAAAGCTGTGCATCAAACATTATAATTTGTTGTATTTAAAATTCTCTTTGCTTAACAAAGCAAACCTCAACATAATTCATAAACTTCGTAAGTTAAAAGTAAGGATGAAATACGTAAATAGGAGTCGATGAACATTTATTTATTATGGAATATAACTTGTAGCGCTAGATGGCGCTCTCTATGTCAATCTCGGAACCATGGGTGTATATTTTATTTGGGCGAGACATCGGTACTAAAGTAGTGCTCTCTCTATCGTTCCTCGTCGTATTGCACCTCAGAAACGCCTGAAAGGTGTTAAGCCAGTCTATATATTATAATATCTAAGGTTTCAACTCGTTTTATTTACTAGTTGCCATGGAAACGTCACTAGATTATTTTAAAATATAGCGAATCTCCGTTGTTTCTACTGCGTTTGTTTCAGATTTCCTGTTTTGACAATATGAGTCGGTTTGGAAATATTTCTGTATATCAAATTAATGATGAAATTGAAAATAAAGGTCAGTAAACTCCAAAAAGTGACAAGAAAACGTCTGAAGGCAGTTAATGAGAAAACATAATATTGAAGATGTACTTAATGAATTATTTATTCGTGAAATATTCTCCTCAAATACCACTCGTGCTTTAAATTTTATCTAAAAATTTTTTCTCAAGCTAAGTCGCCCCTAGTTAATATAACTCGTGCAAATTGGCAGTTTATTATCAAAGATTAAATCCCTCCCGCTAAAGCGGTCGGGATTTAAACAGATAATAAACTGCCAGTTTGCACTCTTTATATTACCAGGCAACACGCTTTCGAAAAAATTTTCGATAAAATTTTAAGCACTAGTGATATTACATACAACAATTTCTCAATAGGTTATCAACCTTCCTATATTTTTCTTGGAAAAGAATTCAAAAAATCTATCAAAGTGTGTCCGTTTCTTGATTATTAATTAATAAGAGTTAATCTAACATCTCTCTGTTAATTTTAAAGAATTTTGGCTGTTTTCCATTCAGAAGTAAAAGTGTAGACCATATTAATTTATTCAATGCATAACATTGAATTTATTAATTCGACAAGAAGTTCGATGGGGAATATTTATTACTTTTGGTGATGAGTTTTTTTCTTAATACATGTATACAGGGTGATCTACCATGACATGTGGAAAATTTATCAGTAGGTTGTCCCCACCGAAAGGAGTTAAAAAAATGAAAAATAAAAAAATGACCAAAAAAATTACCTTACTTTTTTGTAGAAACGCGCGCCGCCAATGACCTGAAGCAAGCTGAAGTAACGCGATAAACCATATCACTTTATCAGACTTAGGATTGACACTATTGACAGCAAAGCTGAAGAGTGACTTTTTGGTTTTAATCAAATCACACTACAGAAATAGCGAAATAAATCGAAAAGACATTGACCTCATGCTAGTAAACTCTGCAACAAGTAGATATAAGAAATATTTACTTAAGCCTGTAAGTAACACACCGGTGTCCTGATTGTTCGACCGAAAGCAAAAATGCGCGGCACTTTGACCGAACCTGCCGGCTTCACTGTTTATGCCAATTAAGGAAATATAAACATCTCCAATATATTCTTTCAGAAGTAAGTTCGTCGCCCTAGTACTGACCTAGTCAACAACAGTAGTGTATCTTCGTAAATTTTAACCATTTTTAATATACTAAATTATCTCGGGGCACTCTAAAATTTTGCATTTTTTCCCACATTGAAAACTAGTACTCGAGTACTCCATTTTATTTTCCACATATCATGGTAAATCACGTTGTATAGGTTTGTTGGGGATATAAATGTGGTAATTAAAAATGGTGATTGTCGTGCTAAAATAAACAAAAAAGCTTTATGGAACGCTGCCGTTTAAAAAAAAAATGCTAAACCTTTGTTCTCAAATACGAAAGCAACATAAATAAAGAAAATATTATTAAACTGCTTCGCTGGTGTCTCAATGTGTTCTGTTCTCAGGATTACAGGACGATCGGAAATGGAGAAAATATAAAATGTTACCAAGAGTAAGGTACCTTTCTTTTAATAAATCAAACGCTGTGAGGAAAATTGTAAATAATGGCAAGTGCAGTCCTAATACTAGTACTAGTTTCACCAAAAGTCAATAATACATTTTCTTACTAAAGAATGAGAAATAATTTATGGCAACTGTTTTATTTAATCTTGACAGTTGGTAGCCAACTTTTGGATGTTGTAATTCCATATTATTCAACAAGCGTGTAATCAGAGCTATTACGTTACGCTATTTATCCGAGCGAGTAATAGCTATTACACGCGAGTAGTATACGATACTTTTTCTACGACTACTCAAGAGGAAGTTGCATTTTAAGGTAAATTTGCAGAAAATAATAATTTACAAATGGCGAGATTCTTAGGGGAAAATACGGAGACGCACATTATATCGGTCATAACTTCTTTATTTTTTAAGTAGGAGAAAAAGTAAATAAACGACTTTTAGCTTAATCGGTAATATTCAATTTGGTTTCTCCACATTTTTAGCGAAGGTGCAATAGTTTCTGAGATATTTAACTTTTAAAAATGTTTGACGCCATTTTTAAACCTCCAAACTGTACGGAGATTTTAAAAACAGAAAATTGTTCCTCGGTTTATGATCTTTACCTTGGAGAATTTGATTTTTTTGCTATCAGTGATACTTTCCAATTTATTCGACAAAAACCGTGTTGATGCGCAATCTGCGAAAAAGGCGAAACACGAAATCTTTAATCGTTCAGATCTTTTGAACTCTTGTGATTGGTTCAAGACTGTTGAATAATGAATATGAACTCTTGTGATTAGTCCTAGCCAGGGTTTAAAACAAAATGTTTAAGACATATTTAAAACACCGCACTGTGTTTTAAACAAATGTTTAAAACATATTTAATAGACAATGCAATGTTCTAAACTGTTTAAAACAGTTTAAAACGCAGTGCGATGTTTAAACAAATAAACTATTGTGGAGCTTGTGGAAAAGCAAGAAAGTGCCGATAAATAATTCCGATATAAACAGTAAACACACTCACAAAAAATAGCCTCTGTAGTTTTACTCATATGAGTGAAATGGCAGTAGTCACATATGCTAAACTGAGTATTTTATTTGTAGAGTGCTGTAAAATTCCTTTGAGAGCGCTATCTGGCATCAAGTAGTAGTAGCAGACACAGTAATTTGGCACCATTTAATTTTAATTGAATAGAGTTTTAAACGTTTTAAATATACCCAAAATAATATTTTAAACAATGATGTAAGCAGAAACACAAGATATTTATTTTTAAAACCATTTATAACACTGAAAAAAATCTTTTAAACGAAAAAAAAAATGTTTAAAACAGAAAAAACAGCTTTTTTGTTTAAAATGAAAAAAAAACCTGTTTTTTTCCAACCCTATTGAATAATGAACTATTATTACCCACAGCCGTGAGTAATGAGCCCCATTACTTATTCAGAAACGTATCTATAATAAACTAATTATTCAATGGTCGTAGAAATATATTATTACTAGTTAAATTTTTCACATCAACCCATGTTGCTGTGATAAGGAGATGCGCTTGGTATGAATACCGGCTGGTTTCGTGTATGTATGACGTCACTCGCTAGTAATTATCAAATCGAGTTCGTGGCAATCACGTATCCGATGTCTGGCCAAAAATATTTCGAAAATCTTAAGATCTAGGAAGTTGAAATTTTGCATTTAGGTATTTTCTGAAATCATAGAATTCACACAGCAAAATAATTTTTCGTATGAAATTATCTTCAAGAAGTGGTTCGGATTTCACTACAAACTATAGAGCCCCGTCTTTTTTGCTCAAACAAATCTAGATGTTATTGAAGCAAAGCTGGGCAGTACTCGAGTAAATTGTACTCATAATCGTACTGACTATCCAAAGTACTCAGTACCAGGTACTCACGAATACTTTTATTTTAACGGTACTCGGTACTCGAAAATTTCGAGTACTTTATATTATTAATTACTTAGTACTTCTGATGCTCATATGTGACGAGTACCAAGTACGAGTACCGACGAACAACACGGGCAATTCTGAGCAAACATTTTTGATAAAAAATACACTACACACTAATAAAAATTTACCAATTGGTCTGAATGTAGATTTCAATTTACGTAAATGATACCAGTTAATCTACCTCATTCACAATTGCCTTTGAAAGTAAATTTAACTAAAGCAGCGAGAGAAAAGCTATTTAAAAAAAATCTACCAAAAATGACCTCGAGGATCCAACAAGGCCGAAATAGGTAATGTAATTAGGTAGTATTTACCTTTGTATCGACTAAAAATATTCCTAATAGTCTAATATCTTACTAAGTAGATTTTGTTGGAAATCCTACGTAATGTATACTTATCTAAAAAGCGACCTATTTGGTCAATTTTATTACACCTCTTTGAAGTAATATTAGGTCGACAGAGTCGATAAATTCTACTTATCTACCTGATTTCAACCGTTAAGTCAATTATCCTTAAACTGATCTTAAACTTGCTCTAAAGAAATAAATATTATTTAGCAATAACCTGGCAAATCGGTCTCAAAGTGAACTTGACTATGAAATAGTAATTATGAAGCTAAATTATTAATGGAAACAGGTACCAGTAACCAAATATATTGTGGGACTACAAGTACGATGTATGTGTAATTTTACCTGTCTTAGTCGATATAACTTAATTTCGACGCCTTATTCTCCACTTATGCCGATTCCACGTAGAGTCAACGTAAATTTTACGAAAACATGGTTAATTGTAATTTTGCGACTAAATTTTTTTATACATAATTTAGGTAGTTTTGACGTCAAATAATACGTAAATGTTTTCTGTACATTTTTTATAAAAGAAACTGTATTTACCTACCTGCCTTTTTTTATTACTTAAAGTACCATAAATTGAGCATTCATATTACTGGTATTCTTGTTTCTATCTACTAGTTCTAATTTGATATCTCTAATTAGTACTTCACAAAGTACTCGTACTCGTTACTCATTTTTCGATGAGTACTTTCTAAGTTTTGCAAAAGTACTCATTTTTTTGAGTATCTCTCAAATAAATACTCGTACCCGACTAGTATGAGTACTTTTGAATGGTACTCAGCGTGGAGAACTCGTGAGTACTTTAACGCTGGTACTCGCCCAACTCCGCATTGAAGTGACAGGGGAGGCGGTTAAAACAAATTTTAAAACACAGTTTTAAGGAATGCATTTGTTGGCATTCTTTCATTTTACAGTCAGAACATGAGGAGCATGGACATTTTGGTTCCACTAAATCATATCTAGCTCTTCGTAAGTATTTCTTTTGGCCTAAAATGAGAGCACATATAAGATCCGTTGTGGGGGGTTGTCTAATTTGCCAAAAGAGTAAAATCTCGGTACGTCCGCATGGCGAATTCCATAGCGCAATCCTTAATGCTCCTAATAAATTAGTTTGTTTGGATCTGATAGGTCCTCTACCTGTTTCGAGGTTTGGGGCAACGCAATTATTAGTGGTCGTTGATGCTTTCACGAAATTAGTATCATTATACCCGTTACGAAAGGCTACGACGAAATCCTTATTTCATAAAATAAAACAAGACTATTTTAGTCGTATTGAAAAACCGGAAGCTATTTTATCAGACAATGGGACACAATTTACTAAGAAATGGCAGGAAATTTTACAGATAGAGGGTATTCGAAGTTACCACACTACTTATTATTATCCCCAGGGGAACTTAACAGAACGTGTAAATAGAGAAGTAGGTCGTTTACTGAGTTACATTTTGGTAAATCTCGTGTTGAGCCTTTGGTGGACAAATTGGGTTTACCACTTAAAGAATACCCGAATAGAACAAGGGTTCTGACGTTAGCTCACGAGAGACTGTTAGGGAAGGCGGAAAAGCGTAAACTAAAATATCAGGAAAAGCACTCAGCTACTGTATTCAACGTTGGGGATCAAGTATGGATCAAAACCCACCCAAAATCATCAGCCGAAGGTGCAACAATAAAGAAATTTTTCTTATTGTATGAGGGTCCGTATACGTTAACTAAACAGGTTGGACTTAACGCTTTCGAGGTATCAAATGATGTTGGTGTTATAGGAAGATTTAAAATTTTTAATCTAAAGAGATATATTGCTCCTTGTTTAAGTGCAGCTGTGTTGGTTTAATGATTTTTTTTTATGTTCTTTGGTTGAACTTTTGATGTTACTTTGCTGAATTACCTTGTAGGATGCTTCGTAACTACAGGTGTTATTTATTTTATGTTTTGTATTGCGTTAGAATTAAATATGTTATTTTGATGGATATTTTTCTTAAAAAAAAAAAAATTAAAAGGTAACGTGCCTCATCTATAATGAATGAGTATATCTAAGGTAACGGCCAAGAAATTCAATATAGATGGGAGTAGGCTAAAAATTGGACAGAAGGGAAAAATAAATAAAAAATGTCAAAAAAAATAATAAAGATAATTAAATATGAAAATGTAAGGTATAAAATAAGAAGATATTTGTATTTGATTAAAACATAGAATAAAAGCTGTAAAACAATTGTTGAGGTTGTTAATGGAAAGTCTCACAACAAGAACCTGCAAGGCGACCCTGAAAAAGAGAAGCATCACATTTATGGCAATAGTGTGTTTTTGCACATATTTTTTTCTTTCAATAACTATAGAATCGTCTGGAATCACCTTGTATATGATCGCAATAGCCAACGCCCGACTGTAACCACGCTGATTGAATTTGCATTTAATTTGCCTGGAAATCTAATCATATTTTAGAGTTAAAATGGAATTCTAGCCAGTAATAATAAAACGATAAATCAATTTGGCTGGCGAGAAGTTTTAGGAATATTAATTGACTGTTTGAATGTAACCTGGTATCCTAAAATAACAAATATATATTCGAGGGTTTTAGAAATCCCGAAAATTAAGGGATCTCTAGGGAATTTACCCTCCATATATCATATTATATTTTGTTTTTATAAATTAATATATTACTGTTCAGAAGATTATTCTGATGAAATAAAACTACAATGGCTAACTATTGTCCGAAATATGAATAAAATAATGTCGTGTGTAGATTCCAATTTCACGTATTATGTTTGATGATATTCTACCAATGAAGACATTTCGTTTTTATTTTTCTAAATAAATTCATCATCCTCACCCTTCACTGTCGGATGAAAGGATAGTTTTCCTTTTATGATAACAATAATATTACACGCAAAATTAAATCCACCAGAATTCCCAAACTGTAAAAGCTAATGACATGATAGTGTCCTGATTTCCTCCGCATAGTAGGGTATTTTCATTTTATTTTCTTAAGAGACGTGCAATCCAAAATGTCCTCTATATTGGTCTTTCTTATATAATGAAAATATATATCATGCCTTTACAATTTATAAAAGAAATATCATTATCAATTTAATTTTCTATATTTTATGATTATTTTTGCAATATTTTAAAAAGTCAATAGCAAAGTAATTAATGTTAAGCTTAGATTACACATTTTTTTTACACAAAAGGTGGTTTTTGTTTTGGGTAGCTTCCATAGTAATTCCTGATATATATATAAAAAAATCAAATTTAAATTCTGTATAACGTGAAATATAATTGGCGCACTTTCAATAAACACCTGTTATTCTCGTTGCTGTGGAAACGAATTTGTGTTAATTGTTGAGATAAGTGTCAAATAGATAAATACACTTGACTTTTACGAGTTTTCAAAAGTCAATTCAAAAGTTATGGAAAATATGGATTCAGATTTTGAAGCGTTATAAGAAGAAATTGAAGTTGAATAATAGTGTCGGTCGTAAAAATATCTTATTTAATTAGTTATTATTGTTTGTCGTTGTATTTGTCAGATAATTTATTTAAAAAATAATGCAAAATTGATTTTGTATGACAGTGTCAGCCGAAAAGAAAAATTGTACGTTACACAACCAAGTTTTCAATAAAAAATTGATAATATGTTCAACTTTGGAGGCTCCGTAAATAGTTTTTAATGAAATTAAACGAAAAATTAAGTATATATTTTTCCCTTGGATTTTACCTGCCGTTGAACAAATTTTGGTATTTCAAAGCACTCTAGATGAATGTCTTAAAATGCTTTAAAAAACCGAAAATCGACTCAGAAATTCGCGAAAGTCTCATGGTATACTGAGAATGTTGTCTTGAATTCAAATATGTAAAAATATAGAGGGTGTTTCATTTAGAAATCGAAAGTTGCAGTCATTTCCGGGTAAACCGGAAATGGTCTCTTACCGTTTTTATGTCCAAAAATCCATTTTTACAGGAAGCTTATACATCTCAAATTTCAAATGAATATGTTAAAAATAAAGGAAATATAGGGTGAGCCACTAGCCTGTATCACCCGGTATATGTATAAATATTGTTTTATAATCTTAGATATAGTTTCTTTTGTATTTGGGCAAATGGAAGAAGAGTTCTACAGTTCAATTTGAACCATTTTTACTTTGAGTAAAATATTTTTAAGTATTGTCATTATTATTATTATATGGAATATCCAAAAAATGTCTGCGCCCATGGCAACTTCACCTAAATGGGATGTGCAATATGTATTAAGAAACTGTCAATGGCTTTAACAGCTTGTGTGCGGCCAACCAACTTTTATTGATTACAGAGAAATATTCATATAAATAATTTACGATGGTTGTAAAGTCGTAAAATACATTTCCCAGATGGAAGTGAGAATTGCACTTTAGATGTGGCATTGTACTTTGGATTTAAAACTGATTTATGTAATTTTAGATTTATCTTCTCCAGTAAGAGGCGTATAGTTTAGCTACGGTGTAGCGAAAAAGCGAAAAACATCCTTGAAGCGTTAATAATATCTCTACAAAACAATACGTATTTACAATGAAATTATTTTTTTAAAAACTCGTGAACAATGTGTAAATTTCACCACGTAATTCAATATTTGTTGGTGTTACGTAAAAAAAGTAGTTATTTTGATGGATTCTCCTTATTTTAAATTGCATTTTGTTGTTTTTATCAAATTTACATTAACTTATTCAAAATAGGACAAAAATATACATTACAGTTTGCGTCAAAATAACAGAAAGATCTGTATTTTTTTTTAAGACATTACCCTTCGAAGTTATCCAAGTAACAATAACTGAGATGAAAACTTCGAATCAGTAATCATTACGTAACCGTTATTTTTATGACTTTGATGAATAAATAACTTCATCTGACAAATCTATAGTCGCTTCCTTGTAGTTTCTACTACTAACTATTAATTTATAGTTATGTGACTTCTACGTAGCTTTTCTGGTATATGGAAATGTCGTAGTTATTAGTTGGACGTTTTTTGAGTTTTAGAACTTGAAGCTGGCAAATGATGGTAGCGGCGACTAATTAATGTCACCGAAATATGACTTCAAACTTGCAATCACGTGCAAATAGCTTTAACAGTTGCCGCGAACTATTTGACCATATATAAGAAAAGTATGCTAACACAACAAATCTAATCTATATATATTTATTACCGTACTCCTACTTTTTTTCTAGATTTTATAAAAACTGTACATACAACAAATCAAAACACAACATGCGGCAGATGACAGATCTGTGAAATTAGTTAAATACTAGACAGAAGTTGAAGTTAGTAGTGCGTACAGTTTAGACGCGAGAATTACATTTAGGCAAGGCAAAACAAGAATTCATGTTCAATTCATGGCAATTTGTGGTAGTCATGACTTTGCTGTGACTTTAAAGTGACGCAACAGTCCCATTCGGTGCTTTGTAATAGATATAACTTTAAAGTTACATATTTGCAGTTTGCGTCACTATTGTTAAGTAGCAATTACTTTCAAGTAGCATTTCATAGTGAAAACGACTTCAAAGTGATTAAAAGTTACAACGCCGTTGTTACAAAACATGAACCCTCGCATGAACCATAACTTGACAAATGACTTAAAACTTTAATTTATCACCATTTCTGCATCAAATAGAATAAATTAATGGATTAATATTAGTTTCTCAAGTGCCAATCAACAATAAAAACTAGCTTTCAGCATATAGGGTGTCATATTATCGCATAATGTCAACTATTTCAATGACAATATTTTAATTAAGAAACGCAAATTATAAAGGCGCATGGTCAGATTTGAACTTTTCATCATCCTATTTGGCAATAAAATTGCATTTGTTTTAATTAGGCCATTGGGAAATAGTACAAGTTTTGCTTTATAACATTATTCTTCTAGTACTCCATTGAGTTTCTGAGTAGGGAAATAAACAAGAATCATGTAAGAATGAAACATAAGTATAATAAAATCAGTTGCAAGACAAGGCAGGTAACATTGATTTGAGAGAGAGGAAGTGATAAGGTTTCCTGAAAGTCGCGGCATTCACGCCTTGATGTCGCCGCTACGTAACCACAACGTCGTTGGAACGTAGCCGCACAAGTTTCGGAGAATGTCAAGAACGTGCACGTAATGGGAACGTTCCTATTACGACAAGTGGAAAAACACTTTAACGTGCCTACAATTATAGTCATCACTACGTTCCAGCATCTAATTCTGCTAATTGAGAATCTTAATGAAAAGTTGAAGAAGGTCCTTGCTCATAACTTTTAAGCCATAATAATAATAATTTTATTGATCATTAAAAAAATACACCGTAATGTTTTGACATGTCATGGAAACAGAAAATATAAATAGCAAAAAAAACATACCAATGTAAATAACAAATAAAACAAAAAAAAAATGTGGAACACTAGGGGGTGATCTTAGTATGGTCAAAAATACAGAACAAGTCAAATATCAGGAAAAAACAAACAACAAGCTAAAAACGTACTCTTCGTCAATTAACTGAGCTTTTTATATATAATTGTTACACATTCTATAGGATACTCTTCGCAGTTTTCTTGTAAATAATGTTAGTTTTTGGACATCCTAAATTTTGTGATACCATCTTTGTTGTGAAAAAAATCATATGAAAAAAAAAATGAAAAAAAAAATATCCGACCTGTGTGAGATCCGAACACGGGACCTTTGGATTGCAACGCAAAGCTTTAGCCGCTGCGCCACAAGCTATTGCTACAAAAATTGATTGTCTGTGATATATATCTTTCGACAATCATACATAGGTATTTCAACTCGTACTTCTATGAAATATATATTAGTAAAATTCATAAACAAAACAAAAATATATTATGGAAATAATATTTCGCAAGATTTCCATTTTAGTACAAGCGACAAAAATTAAGAGAATATTTTTTTTTTTAATTAAATAATTAATAACTTTTTTATTTACTGATCGATTTCCTTCAAAAACAATAGGGTTCTTCCTCTAGCTAACACTAACTTACTTTCTAAATTTCAATACAATCGGATTTTTCTTTCTCAAGTTATCGTGCTTACAAAAAACGTGACGGACGGACGGACGGACAGACGGACATTTTGAAAGTTGTTCAGAATTCGTTCACTAACACAATGATATGAAATTTTTTTCTCTACGAGCGATATTTACGATTTTAGAAATGTGCCGATCAAATACAATATACTCTTCGTTTTTGCGAAGAGTATAATAACCTAAAATATACCTATGCATACGCATATTTAATATCTGATATATTGTAGTAAGCATTAGCTAAAAGATGCTTTCTTAACTTTACTTTAAATTATTTTTTCGATAAAGATTTCAAACTATTTGGTAGAGAATTGAACAAAGCCAAAGTCATTTTTTTTTG
This sequence comes from Rutpela maculata, assembly GCA_936432065.2. Classification (NCBI taxonomy): domain Eukaryota; kingdom Metazoa; phylum Arthropoda; class Insecta; order Coleoptera; family Cerambycidae; genus Rutpela; species Rutpela maculata. Next base: position 39,026,995 of record OW386287.2, on the reverse strand, counting down.
TAAACTAGCTACTATATTGGTTGCAATAAAGTTTGTCTGTCTGTTTGTCTGAATATAAGAAAAATGTGAAGTGATGCTAGAGGGAACTGGCATGGCATAATGTGGTGTAAAAATGGGAGAAGGTCCTGGAAGCTTAGAGGATGGCAGCAGAAAGGTGGGGGGGGAAGTAGTGCAATAATGGGAGAAAAAAGTATGGAATCCTCACGAGCGCTGTCGTGCGTATGCGTTGATAGTTAATAAATTTAAGTAATGGCAAATAATACATGAGTTATCTGAGTAAAACTCAATTATATCAAAGAGTGTATTGCTCAAATTAATCCTACCTTTGTATTCAACATTTAACGAATATCTTTCAAAAGCACTGCGGAGGCAAGCGCCTACACATAAGACATTGTTAATAAGTGTTGCGTGTTCCAACAATAAAAGCGTGTACTCCGAAGGAGGCATTTATTTAACAAAGTAGAGTTCACCATTGTACTAAGTTCGCGTGCGAGAGGTGAAGCTTTTGATGATTGTAGATTGTAGATTGCCATACCCATGTTCTTGAGATGACATCTCAATGGGCAATAGCCAGTTAGATGGCCTATGGTGAGCCTTAGATCGGACTTTTCAAGTTCGAGAAGCCTTGTGGCATTGTTTGTTGAAGAGGTTATAAACCTTTTCGCTTGTCTTTGGCCCGAAGTATTCCTCCAGTAGGACTTATTTTGTTCCTTTTCATATTTTTGGACCTCCTACGTTATGTGTCTCTTAGATAAGCCACAGAACGGTTCGGGTCCAAAAAATGGGCTTCAGCCCCTTTTCTTGCTAGGCCCCAGCTAATTGATTGCCTTTTGTTCCCTCATGCCCTGGCACCCACATCAAGATAACCTTGTTGTTTATACCAGTTACTTCAGGGATTGTCTGCATTTCCAGGCAACTTTTGACTTGAAGGTATAGGACCTGAGAGCCTTTAGGGCTGCCTGGCTTTCTGAAAGTATATAGATCTTTGCTCTTCGTCTGCTTCTAGGCAGACTTCACTGGAAAAATTCAGTACTGTTCCATTTAACAAATTTAGAGCTTTTGAAGGTTGAAAGGTGACAAACTGAATCTATCTACAATACACAGGTAAATGATGAGTAATGAGCAGATTTTTTTCTACTTTAATTGATTCAACTGTCGGCTTTCCGACTTTAATGTGCCAATATTATAAATTATGCATTTAATTAATTAAGTGTTGGAACGCTACGATGAGTCTTTCTTTCACAGAGTAATTTTGTTTAAATATAATTTAATCCACAACACATTAATTCTCAGCCAAAAATTAAATTTCCATAAAAGTGAGAATTCGTCTCTAAAAAAACAAATACATAATTTTTAAACACGCGAATTATAACTGTTGCTTTATTATTACATCAACTAATAGACAATTTTTGAAAAAAATATGAACCATCATTATTAAACGTATGCCAGAATGTTGTCTGGTTTTGAAAAAAAAAAAATTTAATCTCGAATTTAATTTTGCACTGAACATTAAGTTTCTTGAAAGTGTAGGAAATAAAAAAAGCTATTCGGAAATATATAACGCATACCCGCCCAACCATTTCATTTGAACTACACCCCAGAGAAATAGGAGTTTTTCAGATATGATTCATATTTTAACAGTTTAACAAGAAAATATCCTTTCCTATAGGTCAGGTAAACTCATTTATTATGAAAAACTCAATTTGTTTTCTAAAAATATTATTCAGTCTTTTAAATAAAAGAAGCGACAAAATTGAATTGCATAAAACAACATAAATATAGTACACAGTGTGTCCCACTTTTCACGGTAATACCATCGTAGCTCAGTTATTAGTCATTCAATTTCAACCAAATTTGGAATCTTTACTATATTTTTTTTGAGTACCACAAAACTTATTTCAGTCACCGACGTGCATTTTTAAAGAACCCATTTTTCTAGAAGCTATATTAGGCATTTTTTTTACTGAAAAACTAATGCAATAGTATTGATTAGCATGCTTTAGAACCCCTATATAAGAAATTTAACGACATTTTGATTTATGGTTTTCAAATTATGCAACCCTTAAAATTATATTTTTCAAATATTAAATAATAAACAACTCGGAAATTAATTGTTTTTCAAAAAAAAAAGTCACTATTCATTCTCTATTTAAATTAACTTTTTCTACCACCCAGTATCATCGATATTTTCAAATTTCGTAGACCAAGAGATTTAATTGAAAAATCATAAAAAATTTTGAACCAGCAGCTTTGTAAATTATTGGATTGCTTTTGAAAACATCGATGATAGTGGGCCTTAGAAAAGATGATTTTAAGTAGAAAGTGAGGAATAAACATTTAAAGCAGCTTATCCCTCAATCAAAAAGTACTGACAGTGGAGGAATGCGAGTTCAGGATCTTAAAACTGTAGCGGCACGTCTGCTCTACGCACAGTGTCCCAAAGTGACTTTTTTCTTTCAAATCAGTCTGGACTAAGACTGATTTGAAAAAAAAAAGTCACAAAATCAAGGAATGCCCAAAAGGGTATTATAGAGAACATGGAGAAGGGGAGAATTTTCCTCTTCAGGAATGTGTTGGTAGTTAGAAGGTAAACATACTAAAAGTGCCCCCTCCCCCCTAGCCACGCCGCTTCAGGGAGGAAGGGGGTGGAAAGGTTCCTTCTTCGATTCTTCGCTTATAACTCGGAAACCATGCGTTGTACGGAAAAAGGTAGTCTATGCAAAATTAAACATAATTAAATTTCCTACAAGAACGTCTATATACATTTATTCTGTATGTTATTGTTTACGAGATATTCGCCCGCCAAAATAGATAATTAATAAATTAATTAATTAGGCACCTTGAATATTTCTATCAAAGCGGTTTACCGTGGTCTGCTAATAAATCACAGTCACAAAACAATATTTATTTTACAACACTTAACGTATTTACTAACGTAATATTTTGTCGAAATCTATACAGTTCCTTAAATATACACTGTGACTCACTTAAAATGAAGACACTCTTGTAACTTTTTTATTTTGTTTTCGATTTGAAACAAATTTTACTCAAGTATAGAACAAATTAGGATCTACTTATGACCAGAAAAACATTGGACTGCTACAAAGGCAAAGCCACCTGCGGTACTAAAATACGCAGGTGGCTGGCGCAGGTGGCTGGCGAATATCTCGTAAACTATAACACAGGAAGAAAATGAACATAGACGTTCTTGTAGGAAATTTAATTATGTTTTTCCGTACGACGCATCGTTTCCGAGTTATAGCGAAGAATAGAAAAAAGGAACCTTTCCACCCCCTTCCCTCCCTGAAGCTGCGGAGCTAGGGGCGGGCACTTTTAGTATGTTTACCTCCTAACTATCCCCAACTCCAAAGACTCGCCTGTTTGGGAGTCACAGGAGCAATACGCACAACCCCCACAGCAGCTCTGGAGATCCTTCTGGACCTCGTGCCCCTTCACTTGGTGATTGAGGCCGAGGCTCGGAAAGCGGCCTACAGGCTGAGGTGCGGTGGTCAGTGGAAGGCCGGAAAAGAACAATTAGGACACACTAGAGCCCTTTCCAACGCGATAGGGACTCACTCACTTCTGAAGGCCAGGAGTGATGATATGGTGCCTTCTCAGAACCCTTTGAGGTTGTCATCCCCAAAAGGGAAGATTGGAACCCACTCGAGGACATACTCAGGACCGCCGATATCGTCTGGTTCATAGACGGATCGAGGTTTGAGAAAGTGCTGGAGCGGGGATATACGGTGAAAGGCCCAGGGCTGAAGCTTCTTATGCCTTGGGCAAATTCGCCACGGTATTCCAGACCGAAATTTTTGCTATTTTGGTCTGCACACAGGAGAATATCCGAAGGAAATATTCCAACAGGCACATACATATATATATATATATATATATATATATATATATATATATATATATATATATATATATATATATATATATATATATATATATATATATATATATATATATATATATATATATATATATATATATATATATATATATATATATATATATATATATATATATATATATATATATATATATATATATATATATATATATATATATATATATATATATATATATATATATATATATATATATATATATATATATATATATATATATATATATATATATATATATATATATATATATATATATATATGTAGCGACAGTCAAGCGGCCCTCAAGGCCCTTGCATCAGTCCGGACCAAGTCAATCTTGGTTCAAAACTGTAGACAGGCTCTCTGTGAACTTGGCTCATCCAACTGGGTCAAGCTTCTCTGGATTCCAGGACACAGCAACATCAAGGGTAACGAGCGGGCAGACGCTCTGGCCAGAGGGGGCTCTCAGAGGCCTCTACTGGGTCCGGAGCCGGCTCTCGGTTACCCTAGATCAAATGCAAAGAAGTTCTTTGACTTCTGGGCCTCCTACCCAGGACTTCGGCAAGCGAGGCTCCTGATCTCGGGGCCGTTGCCGAAGCGAGCAGAACAAATCCTGCGACTAAACAGGAAACAGGTCAGAACCATGGTAGGTCTTTTGACTGGACACGGCTCTTTCAGAATACACCTGCACACTATGGGGGTGGTTGACAACCCCGACTGCAGGTTCTGCGGAGACGAGGAGGAGACTTCCATCCACGTCCTTACTTCCTGCCCTAGTCTTATCTACTTGAGGCACAAACACTTCGGCATTGGTTTTCCGGTGTCGGAGGAAATAAGGAATGCCCCTATAGGAAGGGTTTTGGCCTTTGGGTTAGAATCCGGCCTGGATGGGGGAATTCAATAAATTCGTAGCGGTAGCACAATGGGCCGCAAGGCCTGAGTGCGGCGACTCTCAGTCGCCCCGCTAAAAGAAGAAGAAGAAGATCCTCAACACATTCCTAAAGAGGAAAATCCTCCCCTCCTCCATATTCCCTACAACTATTTCATTGACTGGACTATCTGCAGACCTTAATACCTAAGCAATCGGAAAGTTTTTTTTAAATGCCTATTCAACCAGATTTTCGATTTTTGTCCGTGATTTTCAAAATTTTACGAAGAAATTTAAATTTTCATCAAACCACTGTGCGGCGGCCATGCGCAGTGCCATACGCATCCTAAAGCGCACGTGTTACTCCACTTTTAAGATCTCAACTCGCATTCCTCCAGTGTCAATACTTTTCGCTCGAGGTATAGTGAAAACCGCACATTTGTATCTCAATCCATTTAAAAGATATGTTATTAACATAGAGGAAAATATAATGGGACACTCGATACTTGTGTGTATAATTGAAGATCTATAATAACACTAGAGTGTGACTTATAACAAAAGACAACAAGTAACAATAAACCCAGTCAGTCATCGAACTATGCATTTTTCAATTTAAATAAGGCTGTAAACCCAACAATTATGCAAAACAAACCACGGATCAGAGTTTCGATATGGAGCTCTACATAATTTCACACTTTTTGGACTATTAAGGGCAATGATTAGTGTTCCTGGCGTTAATTTGTCTATAATTATTATAACAGTACCAGCATTATACTAACATTTAAATTAGTTCCCATTATATCGTTTGAGAAATATGATGAATAGGTCGTGCTGCGAATATTATAGTAATTAATGAAATCACAATATGTTAATGAACCATTAACTTTATTACTCTTATTTAGGTTATGCAATATAAATGTAAATATGGACGTTGAATACTGGGCAATCTAGCTAATTTATATTAAGATGACAATTGTATTGTTTCAGAAATGGCAACGTGATCTTAGTTTTTAATTTAGTCATAACCATAACAGTCATTTCGATTGTATGCAATTGAGTGTTTATTGTTTATTATCGTATTTGTCATAATGTGAACAAAGACTCAATTGATTTAAGGTTGTGGTTTTGGTGCAGCTTTAGTGGGTACTTGGCATTGTTTATTTGGGTTACCGATTTTTAATAAGGTTAGTCTCAAGTGCTGTTTTTGTTTGCAAATTACGCAGATGCACACTTCTAACGATGTTCTGAGCAAATGCTGAAGGAAGGATCACCGGAAAAGCAGACGCCAAAAGAATAACGAAACTAATTTTAAAACGTGTTCTCAGAGATGTCTCTAGCCCTTCGTGGGGTAAAAAATGCCTTTAGAAAACGAATAATTATTTGCACGGTATTTAAGGGTGTATACTCTAAAATCTATACTCACTTTAGATTTTATGAAGGATTGTAAACGTTGTTAGGAACACATTTTATTAACATCATTACTATAATTTGGAGATCTGCTCTGTTGCAGACGCAACTTAAATTTAATATTACTACTCTAAAGTCAAATAAACCATATATAAAAACTCTGTGTTCCCAATGGCTTGCTATACTTATTGATTGATTGCAATCAACACAGTGAACAATTTTACATAATTTTTGCACAGACACTTCATTCTGAGAGCATTGTAGGCTCTCATCTTCTGGTGCATCTTTTCCTAAGATGACCATCTTGACAGAGTAGTCTGGGCACAGCAATCCAAGTTTATTTATGTATTTATTTATTTGTTACATTGTCCAACGGATACTTGGTCCAACTATATGAGAGGGAGTTGCAGTGAATTTTTACAAAAAAATTATGTTAACAAACAAAACATACACAATAAAAAAATGCATCAAAGAGATTCAAAATAACTTATGATACATAAAAAGACCATTTTTTTAACATAATGCATACAGAAAGATGGTGAAAGCAAAAACAAAAAGTAGTATTAGTATCTTTGTTAATATGTTTTAAAAATTTTCAGGTAGGAATTAATGCCTATTGCCTATATCACCGAAGATTGCACTGTGGGTGTCACATATTACATAAATGGGACAATACTTTAAAAGGCATGTGTACGAGGCGTAGTAAGGTAAAATACAGACGAATATTGTTCTGGGAATGTTAAAATATAGTTTTGACAATAATAGTGGTTAGTTTTACGTCAGTAATGTTAATAATTTTAAAAAGAAATAGTTGTGATAAGCATTGTCGCCTGTGGTGGAATGTAACTAAAAAGTACATATCTAGCAAATATTCTTGTGGAAAATCGATTTTAAATTGTTTGCATGTACATTATAGTGTGATGTTCAAACAGATTATGTATGTTCAACCTTGGATCTAACATAATAACAACAGAGCATCTTAAATGTATATAGGTTTGAAAAATCATAGACATTTCTAACTCAGAACCCATAAGTCTTGCTGGCTTCTGAGAGCATGCAGTTAATATGTTCATAGAAAGAGATAATTTTGTCAAAAGTAACACCAAAATCACGTAGTGTTTCAGGTCGGTGAAGTATATTATTACCTACCTTATAGTCGTATGTAATAGGAATGCCTTGACGTGAAAAAACATAACATTGCATTTCTGCAGATTTAATGAAAGGTTATATTTAGTAAACCAATTACCAACTTTGTTTAAGTTTTCCTGCAAGTGAAGACAATCATCAACGGCATAAATTCTAGAAAGAAAAGCTTCAAATCATCAACATACATGTCTATCAAGTCGCCCGCTATGTCAATGATAAACATGATGAAAAACAGCTGTCCAAGAACCGACTCCTGTGTTACTCCAGAGCTAGAAACGTATTCGAGAGACTTAAATCCATTGAAAGCAACATATTGAACTGTGTTGTAAGATTTAAATAGTGTTTCAAGTTTTCAGAAAGGCTGACATCATTTAGTTTTTTAAGCAAGCAGTTAGGATCAAGTCTGTCGAATACCTTGAAAAATCAGTGTTTATTATGTCAATTTGGGATTGATCGTCAGTGGATTTTCCTTTTATAAAACCATGTGGATTAATAGTGATACTGTTACTGATTTTATTATAAATACTCTTGCAAAATTGCATATTATTGAAGTGGCACGTGTGAAATGTCAGTTTGTTGCCCTTTTTAAAAATTGGACAAACTCTTGAAAGTGTGCACGTATTCAGAAAATAACCATTATTTTAAACTAAATTAAAAATTGTTACTAAAAGTGTAGCAAAAATACATGCGCAATCTCTTAATAAAAATGCAGGCATGCCGTTTTGGTCACTGATCATTTTATTTTTTATTTTTTTTTTTAGAGCCTTCATTATATCATCATGTTACCGAGTTATTATTAAAGATCTGCTCACAATTTACGTCTGCCACGCAATCATTAGGAGGTGCAAAAGAATTAGGAAAAAGGTCCGTAGACACAGGTAGAGCTAATTCATTACCGTTGTATTGCCTGACATTTGATGTGTTAGTTGATCTCTTTTTATTTCTAAAAAAGTCCATAATTTCATTGTATCAAAGATCCTCCATATTTGGTTAATTTTTCCTTCTTCTGATGTTTGCTTTGGCAGATACTGAAAACACGATATTAATATATTTCCTTACTTTGCTGCTTGTGGAGGACTTATTGATTTGAATTTGTCTAGCGACTAAGAACAAGTAACTCCAATAAATTTGGCACTTCTCGTTCTAAATAGCGACCTCAAAATTCCGGAGTCTATGTGACCATCTTTTCCAGGTCCCGTGATTTTGGTCACTGACATAACCATAACTCAAAGTGTCAATTTTCTTTTATGTGTACTATAAAATGTTCTCGTCAGCTAGTAGCAAAAGAAATGGGTGAAATATTTGAATGTACAGGATTAATTAGTATCATTGATTAATTAGAAATTAATCAATGTTTGTATATTTTGGTCCCCCTTTAACTCTTTTGTTCTTAGAGTCTGTTGAATAATATAATTGAGTTATATTGTAGCGATTCCTTAAATTTAGCTGTTTTGTGGCGAGGAATTGCCAAGAGCTCTCCATGTCTAGTATTGTATGTGCGATTGTTGTCTAGAGTAACAAATTTCTGCAAGTTGGTCTTCGCATATATTAAACATTTGTATATGTAAATACAAGGTGCCGTTAAAATTTTCTTTATGGTAAAAATTTCCTTGCAACTTTCTCTATACTTTAGATTAAACAACAGTCTAATAATCCTTTTTTGAAGTACAAATACCCTCTGCAGTTGACTGGATTTACCCTATAAACAGATATTAAAGGACAAGTGGGAGTATGCAAGTGCATAGTAAACATCAACAAGTCCTGCCTCATCCAGTGTGTCTTTCAATTGCAGTATTGCGAAATGTGCCTTGTTTAGTCTATTACAAACCTGATTTACCTGTTGTACCCAAGACAATGAGTTATCTATATATGTACCCAAAAATTTAATGATGTTTTTTTATTAAAGCATATGAAAATAGTTTTTCTTTCATTTACAATCAGTCTATTTCGACTGCACCAATTATTCATGTCATCAACAACATCCTCAACAAATTTTTGTAAGTCATTACAGTTAGGGGCAGTTACAGTGACTATAGTGTCGTCCGCATACATTAATGTTTCTCCATTACTTATATGACAGGGAAGGTGATTTATGTAAATAGAGAATAATAGAGGCCCTAACACTGACCCTTGCGGAACACCTAGGATACTATCATGTATATCAGACATAACTTCATTATATTTAACTATAAATGTTCTGCTCTCTATGTATGACATTAAGAATTTTTCTCTGTAGTAAAATTAAGATATTTTGCCGTGATTTCATATATAGCGATATATTTATATTAATATATGTTGCTTCCTTCCAGTAGTTTTTGGTATAATCTGAGAGGTGGTTAATAAATTCAATGACATTAAGAACTGAGCTCTGAAACACCAGTTATATCAACTTTTTGTCCATAAAAATTAATATTTTAATATTTTGGTATAATAGAATTTCAGCTTGCTTTTATTTACTCATATTTCAGCCACATTTAAATTGATAAAGAAATGGGACTGATCCGATTTTGAAGATTTATATGCTTAAGCCTTACTGAAAGCCATTTTTTTTATTCCCCGTGTAATGAATAATTAATGAAATATTTATGAAATTCATGAGAAATATTTACTGTAAAAGAAAAATTCATCTAAATTATGATTAATATACGGAAATTTAATTTTTTTTTGTAGGTATGCCTAAATCTGGCTTCTGGTTCATTTGGTTAAACTGATATTGAATTTTTCAGCGATAATAAAATCTGACAAATTGAACTTTTGCTTAACTTGATTATTTTGTATTTTTACTGAATTACCTGCTGCCGCAAATTTGAATTGCAAATTTTTCAAATTGAGCAGAATACGCAAAATTGTTTGAAGCTTTGGGGATTTATTAATTTAATCATAAATTTATATTCATACCGGCCCTTGGGAAAACAGAATTAGCAGATGATGGACTTATTGGTTTTGTTTGCGGTGGTTTTGCCAATAGGTCTGTTTATATCGCATTAAAAACTAGATAAAAAACAGTACGTGTCCACATGTTAATTAAATTCTCTTTGGATAAGCAATAAATGATGGATTTCATTAAAATAATACCGTGATTTTAAAAGCTAAAACGTGACGTTACTTTATTAATTTTCATTAAAATGTGTCATGAAAGTTTAATCGTTATTTTAAAATGTACCGTTATAATTATAGCTATGTCAACTAAATATTTTATGCCATAGGGAATAATGATATGTTGGGAATATTTCACATGGCATTAGGTATTTTTGTTTGTCACATTTATTGAAAATTAAACGTATTTATAAATATGCCTCTGTATAGCGAGTATCAGTTGTGACTGATTATTTAAATAAACAGGGAGTATTATATTTTTAAATGAACATTGTTTTTTGTGTCCATGGAAATCATGTCAATAATTCAGGAATATCCTGAAGAGTTCGAGACATTACCAGGAGAGGGGGACAAACAATTTCAGTTCATTTATATACAATTTGTTTGGTCGGTCAATTATTGCTCATAGGGTCATAACACACCACATACATTAGACAACCCCTTCCGACATCCAAAAGGCTGTCCGGAAGGAGGCTACACATTTGAAAAACGCAGACATACATCCACAGACGTTGTCAGTACCGGGACTGGAATTCGAACCCAGTACACTGTAGACAATGCGACCAGCATATTCGCATGGTGCGATTGCATTTTTCCTTAGTAGCAATGGGATACTGATTTGATGGGTACTATTAATGAATAAATAAGTAAGATTTGTTGATATTCCATTCCATCAAATAAGATTAAATTTTGAGCGAAGTAAATGCTACTCTATGCATTTTTAAATTATCAGTGCATTTTTACAACATTAAGTTAAAGTGACAACCATGGTTTTTTACTTACATATTAGCTTACATATGCAGGGTTGGGTTAGGATTGTCTCGTATCTCTGTTTTAGAAAGTTGAGTTAAACGAAAAACAATTTATCTCTAGTATATGTGACACTACCAATACATCCACACTCCTTGCACCCAGGCTATATTCAACCAAGGTTTGTAGACTAAGAGATTCCCTCATATTCTGCTTTTAGGCGAGACGTGAGTGAGGTGGTGAAAATTTAGGCTATTCTTGTTTTCCAAACGCGCAGTTGCGGTGTAGTTATCTCGCTTTATATGGTCCGTATTGGCCCGAAATATGGTCTGGAGCATACTATGATCTGTGGTGCTACATTCTACAACTTATCTGATAATCACCATGCCAAAAATATAACTCAAAATGCGAGGATAATTACTGCCAACCTCAAGCGGGTCATTGCTAGCACGGTCCAATTACGAGTTCCTTACTTAATTAATATTACACAAATTCTTACTAATATTTGGATCCAACCCTGCTTTATGGTGTGATACACACCTGCTCATTGGCTAATAATATTTTTGGTGGGGAAAATGTGTTCTGTGTTCTTTAGGCAATCTCTTAGTCTACAAATTTTGATATTTGACATCATGGGCATACCCAGAGTGGACGAAATCGAACAAATTATTTTGCTCATTGCTAACCTAAAGTAACCTCAGAGGGTCTAGAAGTAGGAAAAAATATAATACGAATATGGATAACATATTACTTCATCATCCAGTGGAAGTGTAGTAACGACAAAAAAATTTTTAAAAATTTTTATTGTTCAAATAGGCTTAGAATGTCATGAAACGTCGAGATTTCAAGTTTGGGCGAAAAAAAATTTCTGTCTGTTGGTCGGTCTGTAACTTTTTTTGTGCGCACGTTTACTCCGGAACCATTTGAGATATTGAATTTGGTACACATATATGTAAGTACTTTAACGAGATCTAGAACTAGATTATATTTTCATCTTGTTCCGGCGAAGGGTTGGGGGGTAAATTGGAGTAAATTTGGGGTAAATAGGTGAATCAAGCAGGTAAGAGTTCATACAATTGGTATTTAGTATATACAAGAGAAGCTAAGGTCTCAACAAAAATGTTGGCATTAGCCACCCTCATTACCACCCCCACCCCATTATTAAAAGGGATGAAAAAAATTGTGATTTAGTGTGTGTACAAGAACCAGAAACCTTAAAATATTTTTTTACTTTATCCACCCCCCCTACCACCCCCAATCACCACTACCGATGTAGGGTATCGTTTTATGGGTTTTTTGGGTAGAGGAATTCAAATATTATAATATTAAAGTTCCATAAACAATTATTTTCACATACAAAATTTTTTCATTGTGAGTGACTTGGATAGAAAATCTGGATGTGGAAGTAGTGATTCCTTGGGCAGCGGTTTTTAGTATCTAATGAGGGGTTTGAGTTTATTTAAGAATAAAGGATTCCTTGTCCTTATCCTGTTCGTTCAAGAATCACAAGTTTTCTGAGAAGACAGTTTAGAAATTAAAAAAAAATAAAGTACCATGAATATGAACACTTCACTGCTTTCTCGAAATAAAATTTATATGACATTTTGTTGGACATCAAAAGTTATTTTTACCTGAATATAACAGAAACTCGGACAGATAAATAAATACATTTAAAAAAAGCCTTAGATAACTTCTGGAGTCAAAGTAATAAAGCTAATAAATATAGGTTGTGCAAAATGTTTAAAACCTGTACCCAATATGTCTGAGATGAATCAAAATGTGATATTTCCATAAATCTTGTATATAATAAATAAATGTTGGTATTTGTATGAAATCTTGTTTCGCATATTACTTTTTACATAAATGTCAGAAAAATAAAATATTCGATAGCAGTTCTAACTTATAACCCTGTCCAATTCTTGTTTCAAAACAAACGAATACATAATATACTAAAATAAAACTAAACCCTAATCCATTGGAAATCCTTTCTCTGCGCAGACTTTATTAGGGATTTAGCCTGCCCGAAAAGATTTTGTTGTCTACACGAACTAGGTGATGCCGTTAAATTGGGCAAACAGTTATGTAAACATTTCTTTAAAGACAATACGCTTATCTAATACGTTGTTGACAAATTGTGGATTTAAGAGTTGCTTTATCCTGTTTGATCAAACAGTAGTTCTAGTAATAATAGTATATTTACGTATCGAATCTAGAAAGTCTTATTTTACTGGATGAGTAGATAATTTCAACTTACAAATCTGTGTTCGACATGTATTGAAGAATAATACAATAATTACACTGCTACCCTGTCTTTAAAGGAATTAAATAATGTTCACAAGGGAGTGCAGTATTGTACTTTATATTTTGGCTAGTTAGTTTCTCAGTGGAGGCGTGGGAGAGTAAATTATTCTGTTGTATTTTCTTTGTCTTCAAAAAAAAAATATATACAGTGTGTCTCAGGATAGATGTAACAAGAGGTGTAATGGACCAACAATTTTGGAATTTATGAATGGGAATTTAGGGATTGAGTCCTGCTTGTTGTAAAACTAAAGTATACAAAAATGACTTGATTTGGTGTTCTACAGGGTGTTTTATAAGCAATGTTGTAAAAATCACCACTAATAAAGTACCTTTATTTTTCAAAATATGAAAAAATTCCACTAAGAAAAGTTATTTAGAATGCAATTTTATACCTCTATACCAAATTTCAGGAATATAAAATTATTTTTTTGAAACTTCCCATTTTTTGCGAATTAAGAATTGAATTCATAATTATTTAAAGTTGTGTAGGAGCAAATGTTAATCATCCACTGCTTTTCTCATAGGCTACTTTTAGCTTCTACATAACTTTAAATATTAATTCACAAAAAATAATTTCTATGCAGTTTTAATTGAATGGTTCAAAATAAAATACTAATTTATTGAAAAAATGGGAAGTTTCAAAAAAATAATTTTATATTTCTTTAATTTGGTATAGAGGAATAAAATTGCATTCTAAATAACTTTTCTTAGTGGAATTATTTCATATTTTAAAAAATAAAGGCACTTTATTAGTGGTGATTTTTACAACTTTGCTTATAAAACACCCTGTAGAACACCAAATCAAGTCATTATTTGTATACTTTAGTTTTACAGCAAGCAGGACTCAATCCGTAAATACCATTCCAAAATTCCAAAATTTTTGGTCCATTACATCTCTTGTTACATCTATCCTGGGACACACTGTAAATATATATTAGAAAACCAATTACTAAAAAGGTGCCAAATGATTTTCTCTGCTCAACATATGAACTATAACCAAAGGTAAATAGTGACAAAAATCATTAAATATTCACCATATATTTAATAAATACTGATAGATCCAATATAAACAAACAAATATATGTGTTACATACAATAAAATTCAGTTTAGTACCTTACTGGTTAATAAAATATGTGTACATATTATTACGAGTGCACTCAAAAGAATTCGCTCTTGCAAGAGGTACAATTTTCTAGATACATAGATAGTTATATTATATAGGGACACCAAATAATATGCTAGATGGTGTTATGTACCATATTATGATTTGTTAATACCAAATCAAATTACAGTTAATATTAACCACTTAAAAACCGCTGCCCAAGAAATGACTACTTCCACATCCAGATTCTCTATCCAAGTCACTCACAACGAAAAAACTTTGTATGTGAAAATAATTGTTTATGGAACTTTAATAATATAATATTTGAAATCCTCTACCCCAAAAACCCATAAAACGATACCCCACATCGGTAGTGGGGTGGGGGTGGTGATAGGGGGGTGGTAGTGGGGGGGGTGGATGAAGTAAAAAAATATTTTGAGGTTTCTGGTTTCTGTATATACACTAAATCACAATTTTTTTCCTCCCCTTTAATAAGGAGGTGGGGGTGGTAATGGGGGTGGCTAATGCCAAAAATTTTTTTGAGACCTTACCTTCTCTTATATATACTAAATACCAATTTCATGGACTCTTACCTGCTTGATTTAAGTATTTACCCCAAATTTACTCCAATTTACCCCCCAACCCTTCGACGGAACAAGATGAAAATATAATCTAGTTCTAGATCTCGTTAAAGTACATATGTGTACCAAATTTCAAGTCAATATCTTAAACGGTTCCAGAGTAAACGTGCGCACAAAAAAAAGTTACAGACAGACCGACAGACCGACAGACAGACAGACCGACAGACCGACAGACAGACAGAAATTTTTTCTTCGCTCAAACTTAAAATCTCGACGTTTCATGACATTTTAAGCCTATTTGGACAATAAAAATTTTAAAAAAATTTTTTGTCGTTACTATACTTCCACTGGACGTGGAAGTAAAACTATGATAATACTACTATGTGCCGAGTAAATACAACGAAATGGCGTATAAATCATGAAATACTACATAGCAAATACAGAATACAACGAATAACAGTAATAACTCTTCTACTAAGTGGTACTTATCACTTGTCTCCACGACTCTCGTAGATGAATAGAGCGGGCAATTCGCCGATGCAGTACCTCGCTTCCTACATAACACACTCGTACGGGCTTTCTCAGTTTTCTACTCCAGAGAAAAATATGGGGCCCTCCGCGTTGAAATTTAGGCGACAGCTTGATTATAAATTACATAGATCGAGTTCCAATACTTATCTTTAAATCTATGGTTCAGTACTTTTAAACTCTTACATACCATCGGCGTCAGTAAGTCACAACAATAACAACAAAAAGGGGCAAAGGAAAAAAAATCGCCTCCAACTGCGAAAACCGTAACAAATTGGAGATGTTCCAAACACGTGTCTCAGATGGCTATCCAAAATTTTTCTAAGACGCCGCGGCATCGCAAACCCCTTAGGGTTTGCGATGCCGCAAGTATCTTAATACTATATATCCATATACCAAACAATGGACGACGTCTCGTTGTGCTAACGTGTGCAACTATCCGTATAAATACGTAAATTATCCACGATAATCTTCCCAATTGCACACGTTGCTGGTCATCTTTGCACTTCAACAACCTCTCTGTATGCCGTTTCCCCCACTTAGCCTCAAACGTGCTACCCCGAAATCTCATTTATGTTGCTAACTACTTAATTCTTCACCCAGTGAAATTAACCTGTGACCTTCACCAATAGGAGTCTCCGAGTCTCCGATGGTCCTAAACTTGAATATTTAAAAATCATCAATAAAATATTACGAAACCGTAACAACACAGGTCAATATATTTTTTTAATTTACACGATTAGAGAATGTGGACTCCATGTGTTTGGTACACTCAAAGAAATAGTATGGGTAAATTCAACAAAAAAAAAATGGTTAACTAACAAATTCGTTAATTTTGTTAAACCAAACTATATTGATGGTATTCTTAAACAAGAGGTGATTGTTATTTTAATTAATAAAAAGTTGTCGCATAACAAAACAAACATTAACTTAAAAAATAGATGAATAAGACTATTATTTTGTTCGTCTGACTATTATTTTGTTGAATTCTGTCAAATTAAACTAGATAATAGTATATTTTATTTTTAACTATTATCGAATTGTAATTCTAACCCAGCATTAGTTCGCTGTATTATTGTACTTGGTAGACAAACCAATATTATTGTCGTCTTCTAGAAGTTCTAAAAGAATTACCATAAAATTTGCTTGCTTACCACGTAGTCTATTACAGAAATTATTCCCAGATGGCGCCACATACAAATCACTGACAATAATCAATCATGCATTATCTTATACTCTTATGAATTTATAGAAAATTAATAACATGATGGCAATGTTCAAATTCTCTCAGGGATCATCGATATATTTAGATGGATCTTATAAACGATCTCTAATCTTTGGATTGGGTGGTCTGATGTCTCATTACTGAGATTTTGGCTAACCAAAAAAAACTTCATCATATAATAAAGTGTAGATCAACCTAAAGATCAGTTGGTGAACAAAAAACAAAGTCACCAAATTGAAAATGGTTAGTGAACATAAAAAAATGTCATTGTACTATTTAATTTGTTACAAGAAGATATGATTATTAAACTACTATTTGTTTACGAAAACAAATAGAGTTGTATGACTATTCTTTTCTGATTGATTTAACTATGAAACTAGATAGGCGCGATTTCATATGCTCTTTTTGGTTGAATTTACCTATCATTTTCTTTGAGTGTATGCTGGGTCATAATCTGAAGTCCACTTTGCTGTAACAGACCAGATTCTTTTTGTAGCTCCACTTCCATAAAATCCATAATTAGATGCAATTGGCACAACGGTAAATGTATACCCCAAAAGCCAATTTGTGCGCCAATACTAGGCTTCAAACTTCACAATATCTCTCTAATTAGAACGACACGTGTTCTCACAGAGAACATTAACTTACGAATAACTTTAACTAATGTTGCGCGTACTGTTGGAGCCTACTGTGTAGGAGGGATTATTTTTGTGAAGGAAACTAACTATGTACGATTTTAATTTAGCCACCTGTAAAACAATTAACAGTATTGATTTTGTGTTTGGTGATTATCAAAAATCTATTTATCAGCTCCTAAATGAGTAATCTGACACCTATTGTGCAATGGTGTTTGCATGCAATGACTCTAAACGACTCATTTTGGATTACTAAAATGAATTTTTCGAATTATTTTCGATAGCTATACAAGTTTTTTGGAAAACAACTTCATGTTATTTCATTAATAGCTGTACCGAGAGCTGCACTATATACACTGAATGCGGTTCATTTTTATTACATGGACGATTTCAAATAATCAGTAGTAGCGTAATTACGTAACAATTGTTTTAATTATTTATACACTGTGTTCTTTCTAGCAATGACAGGAAATGCACGACTTTGAAACTACCTTGACACTGACCTCGAAGTTTATCGTAGAAAAATGTGCAATTGTTATGCATGCCAATAATAACAAAATAAATAGCTATTTTCTTCAATTTCGTGAGTAAATATTGCAATGCTATTTCTGTTATCTATATACAAACTGTGGTAATGTTAATTGTAAAAAGTCCTTGTAAAATTAATAGATTTTTTGGCCGAACCTCTTCCCTTAAGAAGAGTAGGGATCTTTTACTTGCCTAACATTTAATAGACAAGGGACCGCCTGCTTTACATCCCCTCCGAAGGATGGTATATCCACTACGTAATCCTCGTCTAAAATTACGTAACTTCCGCGTATACACTGATATACAAGCCGCTAGAAGGTGGGACGAGAACGCTGTATTTCCCAAGATGGGTCACCCATTCAAGTACTAACCGCGCTCGACGTTGCTTCAGCGGAATATCGACTGATATTCACATTGAAGTCGCCTCTACGCTCGCCCTTTCCAGGTTGGGGGTAGCTCGTCTCCTGGCGTCGGTGATAGGCCCTGGTAGCGGAAATAGGCCAACGTTAAATAGTTATAAAAAAAAATAATAGATAATAATAAATATAAACAGAAACTAAACCAAGAGGTAAGTCACGGGGCGATTTAAGGGCGATCTGGGGTAATCTAAGGTAATATACAGGAGACCTAAGGCGATCCAAGAGGCGATATTTCATTCCGCAGTATTCGCATGAGTTGCACCTCGATATAATCACACCACACATGGTAGACAACATCCATTATCCACCGACATTGCCAGTATCGGAGCTGGGGTCCGAACCCCGACGCGATAAATAATGTTATGAAACTTACTCGCCACTACTACTCCGCTGTGCTACCGTGCCGTTCCGTACCATAATAATGTCTTTACTTAAACAAAAATACAGAGCGAGTTTTAAACCACACGGGGGTGCTCTTACACAACTCCATAAATCCAGAACTAATTTAAACACGAACGATTTCTCCTCATTTTTCATTATTTTCGTCATAATACCTATATAGCAGTAACAAAGTTTTGGCACGTTCATTCACGGGAATTTTTCTTATGTTGTGGACACTCATCCTTGCACTTTTGACCATTTTTTCATATTAGCATATCTTTTTGACTAGTTTTTCATACATTTTTTTAAATGTAATGTTTAATGAAACAAAAAGTCCAGTTAAAAGAGCTATTATTTATATGTATACGCGTTTTAAACGGGAGACAGCTTTGCCTTGATTTGGTACTGGATATGTATGTGGATTTAACCCAACAAAATATATTGAATTAAATGTTACACTTTTTAAAAAATCAGTTCAAACCAAAAGAAGTGTTGCTTGTAATCTGTCTTTACTTCCACCAACATCTATAGCTCTTTACGAACACTCAGTAAGAGTGTATCTGCAAATTAGAACAGCTTGGAAGGGAAGACAAAAATCCATTGGACTTCGGTTGAAAAAAATCTAATAATAGTTTGATGCCAATTATAAACAATCAAGCATTAATCCCAGAAAGTTTGACAGAAAAAATAAAACGTTCCTGTAGAAAAGGTTGCAAAACAAGTACATAGACAATATCATTTATTAATAATAAAAACAAAAGAAGCCCTAGGGGGTGAGCCCTGGGGGACACCCGAATCAGCAGTAATGAGCTCATTAGGTTAATTAAAGCTTTCCGCCAGGACGTGCTCAGGCAGACCAACGGTTTACTTACGGTTCTACAGTCCAAATCGAGCCTTGATCTCCCTTAGCTTTCGCTTCAAAATATCCATGTCTGTAGCTGTTCTTCTCCAACTTCTGATTCCTAGTAGACTCCGCGTGTCTCTCTTCCGTTACGTCGTCTTCCCAGTGTTTTCTTGATTTCTCACTGGTCTTTTACAATACGTGTGTTAAGCGTTTTTTTTTTGTACTTTTCCCTCTTCCATTCTTACTGCGTGCCCAGCCCATTGCAATCTTTGTAATCGGATGTACTCCGAGAGTGGTGCATCTTTGAAAAGTTGGTATAATTCGTTGTTATCTTATTCTACAGGATACCATTATCGAGTATTGATCCTAAAATCTTTCGCAGAACCTTTCTTTGGAATATATTTAGTTTATTTGTGAACTGTTTTACGAGGACCCAGTTTCGGCCTCCGTCATTGGCCTGATCATTGTTTCGTATGGTCTTAGCTTCGTTTGTCGATGTACATTTGTAGACCGAAATATACTCGTGAGCGAGAAATATACTTTATTAGCCTGTACTATTCTTTTATGTATTCTCCTTGCCTTGTCTTCCGTTTCGTCCTTGCACAGCTCCACCCCAAATGTGTAAATTGTTCTACTGTCTCGATGTTATCATCTTCAATGATATATTTCCTGGTTCCATTTGCTTTTGTTTGTGTGAGGACTTTTGTTTTTTCTATTAATTTCTAGCCCTATTCTCCTGAAGTGTTTTTCCAGTTGCGAGTATACTTGTTGCGCCCTCATCGTAGTTGGGGACATGGTGTTAATGTCATCTACATAGGCAGCTAGTTGGACAGACTTATTAGTCAGTAGTTTATTTTTCTTATAGCGAATTCCAGTGCTAGGTTGAAGAGCGTTGGTGCTAGCCCATCCCCTTGTTTTAGTCCGCACGATATTTGGAAAGGGTCTGTTAACTCGTTGTTTATGCGTACAGTGGCCGCAGTGTGCTCCATTGTGGCTTCTACGAGACTTATTATCTGGGTGGTATTGCTAATTCATATATTATTTGTCTGTTTCTATCGATTGAATCGTACGCTTGTTTAAAGTCTACAAATATATTGTGAACATCGACATTGTGTTCCCATGTCTTACTACTGCTTCACTGATTTGGTACTTACCAATAATAGTCTCTGCAAGGGGCTGAAGTCGTTGATTTATGATATGTGTAAGGACTTTGTATGCAGTACACAATAGGGATATTCCAGGGTAGTTTTTGCATGCAAGCTCATCACCTTTTTTTTATAGATGGGGCATATAATACTTTTTTTCCAGTCTTCGGGAATTTTTTCATCCCTCCATATAGATTCTATCAGGGCATGGATATGTTTTATTAGGTGATCGCCACCTACCTTGTATAGCTCTGAGGGAATATTATCTACTCCTGGGGCCTTACTGTTTTTTTGTGCCTTGATGGCTTCTTTGACCTCCTCAAGTGTAGGGGGATTGATCTGTGGCTCGTCTATTAGGGGGTTTATATTTAGTAAATTTTCTTCAGGGTCCAACTGTCTGTCCATTAGGGTTTGAAAATGTTGTTTCCATACCAGTTTAACTTGTTGGTTGTTAACAATTTGGTTATTCGGTATATACTCTTTCGAATTTATCATGAATTAGTCGAATATGGCAAGACGTTGTAAATAAGAAGATGAAGCAAAAAATATTTATTTATATATTTCTCTTTGGTTATCAATTATCATTTCCTACAAATATGTTAAAAAATCGTTAAATTACGGTGTGTTATTATAAGATGATAAAATACATAATATGGTAAATTTGCTGCGTAATACCTTCTGTAAATATGATTTCACAAGTTTGAAAATAAAAAGCAATAAAGATATTTACAGATCTGCCTCTATACCTACATTATATTATTTTATAACATTTACAACATAATATACGATATCCGTGTAGATATATTTTATAAA
This sequence comes from Rutpela maculata, assembly GCA_936432065.2. Classification (NCBI taxonomy): domain Eukaryota; kingdom Metazoa; phylum Arthropoda; class Insecta; order Coleoptera; family Cerambycidae; genus Rutpela; species Rutpela maculata. Next base: position 39,005,329 of record OW386287.2, on the reverse strand, counting down.
GGTTCTTTGATACCTACGCTAAAACGCGTTTTTCGATTAAAATATTTATAAATATACGTTCATTTATTGTGATACCGTGTAAACAGCAGAATGTTGATGTTAACGCGAATATATCAACGCATAGTATTATTAGTATGTTTAATGGATTTATTTTTTTAGACTCTAATATCTCGAAATTGATGTTAATTGTTTTAAATATTAGGTCAGATCGCTATAACTTCGTCGTCAATTTCACACACATTTCATTTTTTTTTATTTTACAGAAGAGAGATTAAAAAAGTTTAATATTTGGGTCAACAATATAATTCTATAAACACAGTAAGTACTGTAATCAGCGAAGCTGAAATTATAACAGATTCAGATATGTCAATTTGTGAGAAGAAAGAAGAAAAACTACTGTTTATAGTTAATTATTTGTGGCATATTCATAATTTCTTACTGCTTGTTGGGTATTAAAAAGAAGAAGGAATGTGGTATCATCTCAAAAATCACAAATCTTGAGTTAAGTGAAATTGATGAGTCATGCTGGATAAATCCATGATCCAGTAAAGCTGCCTTGTGAAAATGTCTAGAGCAGAAGTGAGCAATTTTTTTTTGTTGCACCACTTTAAATTCTAATTTAAACTCGAGATTGGTATCATGGCAAGAACTTTAGAGATATGAGACATGCCGTTGGAGAGGAGCATTGTGTTGAAGAAAATTTAAAAAAATTAATAGTGCCTTTTTCCCAGAGAGTTAGAATGAAATATGGAGGCATAATGCAAGTGCGTCTCTATGTAGTTTGTTTTGTATCTTATATGATATAGCGAATAAGTGAATCTGCAGGAAGACTGCGGCATTGTAGGCTTACCTATATAGCGCCTTGCCTAGTGAAATTTTATACTCCTTAGATCTATATTATTCATAATTATGAACATAACGTTCTTCTTCTATAAGTTGTCAGTTGTGGATGTCAGAATTAACATTTCTTAACAATTTCTGTTGTAGGCCAACAAACTTGGTCTTGGAGCCACATGACACATCTTATTTACTTCTCTGTCATATTCCATATCTTTACTATATCCCAAAAAGTTTTATTTTGCAAAAGTACGCAATACGCGAAGCAGAGGAAGTCTGCTCTGTTACCGCTTACCGCACTAGAGCCGAAGTTCGACGAGCTTTTTTGCTTATATTTTGCAAAGAATCTATAACTTCCATGAAGTTGTCCCCTTTTCAAAATAAAAAATTTTTACAATGCAAATCGTTTGCTCGTCTTTGGTCATGATTGCTTGTCAGTTACTTTCATTGGCCCTTTGGTGCTCATAGAAAAAACACAGGAGTTCAAACTGATAACAGCCTCCGTTCTGTTGGATTTTTCAATCTTCAGAGCCCACTTCATTTGCTCATCGTTTGCTCGTATTTGTTCGTCTATTGTCTACATTTGCTCATCATTATTTACAACGACAGAAAAAATAAGGATGGGTAATTCTCTAATTGTAAAAATCTGAAATCATTCCGACCATTCGTTTGCTCGTCATTTCTCGTAGATCCTTTTCGCCTGTTTGTCGTGGTTCAATTGCAAAAATAACAAAGAATATGAGTGTGTGGGGCTAATGCAGTCAAAACACCTTCGAGAAACGATTTTTTTCTAACTAATCGATTGCACGTGCACTCTTTTGGTTTGTTACTATAAAATACGACCAGAAACAAATACCATGTTGGTTCGGGTATAAGCTTATCACTACAAAATACACCTTCGGTGTACAAAAGCCTCGCTAAATACGTTTGTATTGGTTTCCACAACATCGCAAAAATTCTGAAATATTTCCGCTCGTAAAATCACATAGGTATTTTTGCCAAACATTCATAAAAAGTAGAAGTATTTTCTAATTTTTCAAATCTTTTTGACCATAAAAAAGCAATATAATTTTCAGCATTACGAAAAGTACCATTTTCAGTTAAATGTCATAGGTAATCAGAATTTCTGCTAGCATAATTCCAGTACTCGCTAAATATTTTTTTAATATTCAAAATTCTAGTGAAAATTAGTTAGGTAAATTCATTTATGTTTGCATATAGTCATTACTTCTTTGTGTCGCATATCGGTGTGAAACCAAACGTTTGGCATTTGGCAAAAATTAGTTTTTTTTATGGTCGGACAAATTTCAGAATTCTACATTTAGATAATTGCCCACCTCTTAATACATCTTTTTATAAATAATGATGAGCAAAAAAAGACAGTATAGACTAGCAAACATGAGCAAACGAGTATTGCACAGAAGATTGAAAAATTTTCAACAGAAGGGGGGTTGTTATAAATGTTCACCTCTCTGTGGTTTTTCTAAAAGCAGTAAATGATTTGCACTGAAAATTATTTAATTCTTTTAATTTTGGAAATGGGAGAGGTGAGGCAATTGAGCGGAGGTCATTATTATAGAATATAATTATATAATATTATAGAATAAATTGCCATGGAGATATGGATCCAGTCTATAATAACAACTTCATTTCGGATTGACAGAAAATTTAAAATTCAACACAAACACAATTTTTTGCAGTTATTAAAAGAGTAAAACAGTATTGAAAGCCATTGTCAGCTGTGTAGTTTCATTATTATATAAGCAATTATTTAACAAAACTCGCACTAGCGCTAACGTCTGGCAATGAGTAAAATTATTTTTCTAGTGAATATTTTTCAAGCAATTGATTTATTATAGTGTTAAAATTATTATAAATCATAACAAATCACAAATAATAATAATACAAGCCCAATGCTACTGCATTTTATCATTAACAAATATTTTTATAAACAATTTTTGAACAAAAAATTATGTTTCAATATTAGAATTTTTCAAATAGAAAATAAAAATTAATCATTTTCCTTTTTATTGTTTTCTTATATTCAATTATTTTTCATATTTAACCGATCATCACTGAACTAAAATTCAGGTGATCTTTTTGTAGAAATCAAGAATATTGCTTATTGGGTAAAGCAACTTACTGGGTGTGCACAAATTTCGAGGGGGCAATGACTTGATATTATGTGTCCCACAATTTCAATATTGCACACATACTGCACACATTTTGCACGATATTGCACACCATTACACATATACCTGTCCCACTTATTGCATAAGTGATTACCCCCTCGACAAATTTATATTAGTGAAGAAAAAAATCGTTTTTTCACACCCCCCAGGCTTTTGTTTAAAATCTCAAAAAATTATCTCCTTCAAATTTGAGCAAAATCAATAAATCACGTGCCTATGAGATCCTTCAATGTTCTCATTAAAAATAAATTTTTTCGTAGATTTGCAATTTAATCGTGAACATGTAGTAAAATAAAAAAGTTTTTCCTCTTCAGATTTTTCCAGAGAATATGAATTAATAATTTCTTTTTAAATTAGGCAATTTATGATTGATTATTACCATATTTTTCAAGATAGATTGATAATTTTTTAAACAATTTGAAGTTGAAATTATAAAAATATGAAAGTTTTAAAAATGTGTAGCAAATTACAATTGTTTAAATTAACTATAATTATTTAAACAATTTAAAAAACATTAAAACATTTACACAAACTAGAATCTGAATAATTAATAATAATTAGTGCAAAAAAAACTAGCAAATAAACAATAAATAACGTCAAAAATAGGCGATACTCTCTTTTTGCATTTATGCAGTCATTCTTGGAACCCTATAAAATAGTTTTATATGGTTTTAATTTGAAAAGGATTTATTAATTGGTATTCTCTGGACATTTCTAAAGCGGGAATTTCTGCACGATTTTTATTTATTTACATTTCCATGATTCTGTCGCAACTTTACGAAAAATTTTTCTCCCTAGCGTACACTTTTCTTGGTTTCACAACGATTTTATGTGGGTATATCGGTAATATCGGCATAAATATTTTGTTAAATTTTATCAACACAAAATGTTTTAAATACATTTTTTGGTACAGATAAATGAATGATTAACAAGCACATTAAAAAATATTAACACTTTAAAACGAATGCAAGAGAATGTACCATGTGCTTATCGTGTTCATTATTACATGGAGTTCTACTGGTGAATTTTGGGATGTTCTTTCAATATATGCCCGGAAATTGGATTATTTTCCAGCTCCAAGTAAATATAAACCTCCAAGTCCCTTTCTGCTTTCGTTATACACATTTTTCAAATATTAGATTGTTATCGAACAGTTTTGTCTAAATATTGTAAAATAAATGTAGAAAAAAATCTCCTTTTTATTAATTGATTTTGTATTGTAGGATCATAGTATGTCCGATAGTGAGCGAAAAAACTAAATCGTAAGGAAACTGAGCAATTTTGAGTGGCCCAAAAATCATCACTCATGAACAATTACATAAATTGAAGCTTATGCTTCCTTACCTTTAATAAAAGATGAATAGGTGGGCTGATTGTAGGCGATTTTTTCTTCTCCTGGTGGCACAGGCATGACTTTATCCACGGCATTGTAATAAGCCAATTAAAAAAATTACGTAAAAAACTTATATTAACTACACCTTAAACTAGCACAACTTATATACTTTGCGTTTTTTTTGTTAGTAAAGCACTACGTAAAACTAAACTTTTCTATTCTCCAAAAAGAATTTCAAATAATATCGCGACCAAATAAATGCGAGGGTTAGTAAAGCTAGCAGCAGCGGAGCTTCTTAATTAAAGTTCATCATAACAACGAGCACGTGCTTTTTTCACGGCCTGTCGAGGCTCGGCATGGCATTCTTGAAGCAAAGCGCTCGGCTGCCCGGACGCAACTGACAGATCAGCCGACTGCGATCCGGAACTTTTAAAACAGCCTCCGTACCTTGGTGCGACTACCGAATGTTGAGGGCGGGCGCTTTTGATTTGTTAGGGTATTGTTGCGTAGTTCAGGCACTCTGCCTGGGTCAGTGACGTCAATGATAAGTGCAAGTTTCACCCCAGCCCTAATAATGGTAATAATTGTTAAACTGTACTATTTTAACACATCACAATAATTATTTTCATGATTGAAGACAGTTTTATACCTATATCTGTAATTTAGGTATCGGTACTCCTAATGAATGATTTATAACTTTTGCATCGTGCGAGTGTTGACGAAAGTTTGTTTTAAGTAGATTTTGTGATTAATATTTACAGCAAAGACCATAGTACAGTAACTAGAGGTTTTAACTTCGGAATAATGTCATATTGAACGGCTTTCGTTCATTTTTGGCAGTATAATAGTAAATGCTTCACAGAAAAGTTTCTATATTGTGCGGAAGCTTGCTAATTTATAGGGGGTGGATGCCACCCCCTCTCAGGAGGTGGCACTGAAATAGAATCAAATTTTAAGAAGAAACGATTTCAAAATTGCGATTTTAGCTTTAAAAAAAGGTATTTTCAAACGGCTTTCGTCAAGTATCTCGAAAAGTATTACTTTATCGAAAAAATGTTACAGACCAATTACAGAAAGTACAAACTGGGAATTAATTATATTTTTTTGTTTATTGATGTAGGATTAATAATTTCGGAGATATTTAAATTTATATTTGGAATCCAAGTGTTTGGAAATTACCTTTAAAGTTTAAAATGCTTTTTTTTCTAAAGCAAGTGCTTTAAATGAGCAAAAAAATTAAGCATCTAGGTAATGCTACATCTTAACGAAAAACTGTATTTGAGATAATTTTTTTAAATTACTGGCTAATTAGATTAACAAAATGGCGACATTTTTATGTAAAAAAATATAAATACGCACATTTTGCCGTTATAACTCCTTTATTTCTAATGCTACAGGAACGACTAAAAAATAATTTGAAAGCGCAAACAATTGTCTTTTATTTAATTTCTTAGCATGCGTGACGTAGGTGTCACAATTTCTGAGATATTTAACATTTAAACTGCATTTATAGTCTTATAAACGTTCGGACGCCATTTGTAAACTCTCATATCTCCGAAACTATTAAATCTATGTAAATAAATAAACAAGCGAAATTCATTATCAGTTTATGAGCTTTATTTTTGGTCTCTACCCATTTTTCAATAAAACTAATATTTATTGAGATATTTGGAGAAGGAAAAAATAAATACGTTTTATCGAAAATACCTTTATAGTTTAAACTGTATTTTTTTATAAAGCAAGTATACAAACCAACAAATTTGAGCATCTACGTTATGCTATATATTACAGTAACAAAATGGCGACGTTGTTATTAAAAAAATGTGTAAACGCACATTGCTTCGGTCATAACTTCTTTGTATTTTTTGCTACAGAAACAAATAAAAAACAGTTGAAAGCTTAATTAATAACCTATTATTCTACCTATTAGCATCCTTGACGTAGGTGTCACTGTTTCTGAGATATTTAACTCTCACTCTAAATAATTATCTTATGAACACTTGGATGACAAATGTAAACTTAAATATCTCCGAAATTATTAATCCTACATCAAGAAACAAAAAATATAATTAATTCCCAGTTTGTACTTTCTGTAATCGGTCTGCAACATTTTTTCGATAAAGTAATACTTTTCGAGATACTTGACGAAAGCCGTTTGGAAATACCTTTTTTTTTAGCTAAAATCGCAATTTTGAACTCGTTATAAGTTAAAAACTATCAATTTATGTGAAAAATTGCATAGAATCTTTTCTTCTTAAAATTTGATTCAACTTCAGTTCCAATAAATATATATATATATATACATATATATTTTTTAAGTCCCACCTCTTGAGAGGGGGTGGCATCCACACCCTATAAATTAGCAAGCCCCCGCACAATATAGAAACTTTTCCGTGGAGCATTTACTATTATACTGCCAAAAATGAACGAAATCCGTTCAATATGACATTATTCCGAAGTTTTGCATATTTTTTACCTCTAGGTACTGTACTACCAGGTACCACGAAAAATGTAACTAATACTGAGTGCCACGAAACTAATAATCACTAAAATATTTAAATAAAAATTTGGTATGTTGTTGTACCAGGTGGCATATAAGTTAGGAAGGGGGTTAAATATGTATAATGTCTTTAAATATGTATAATGTTTAATCATCTTGAATAAATTCATTTATTATGTTCTCTGACAAAACCTAGATAAGTAAGGCGTTCCTAAGAATCTCTTGGTATTCACTCTTGCATCAATTATACCTTCTATGGCAACGGTGCATCAATAAAATGCATTGCAGTGACATTTGGAACATCTTGTTGAAAATAAAATGTTTGCTTTGATATTTCCCATATACTTTCTTGAAAATTTGAATTGGTTGGGAATGCCATAGTAGAGGTACAGGGTGCGCTCATTATCACCACATTTTGCTTCAGAAAAAAAGTTCAAAAATAAAAGTTATAAACAATCACATGAATTTTCCAGAGTGGAACATCCCATATATTTCAACATCAACCGGAAGGCCATAAAAAAGCTTTTTAATGACATGTAGAACATACAGAGACATACCTATGCACGGACAATTTAGGCAGTTGCCCGGGGCTCCAGACTTTTAGGGCCTCCCTGGGTTCCACGAAATATTAATATCGCATTCGCAGCAGTGTGATTTCTCCGAAATATTAATAATAATAATGTATTTGCACCTGCAGCGGTTTGGTCTCCCCTAAATATTAATAATAATGTCTTGTTTGCATTCGCAGGGGTGTGGATTCTTCAAAATATTTATAATAACACAGCCCCGCAAAAAAAAAGTTCTGTACCAGTGACGTGAATACACAGGTTTTGTGTATTTTTCAAAAGCTTTTATTTAACTTGCAATGTTTGTTTGTTTGTTAGTTTAGGTCAAATCTTGCAAGCTGGATTTCGATTAGTTCTAATTAAGCTAGAGCTTTGAAATTTGGCACACGTGTATAAGTCCGGTGACATTGCAAAATAGTATAGCCATTATCGGTCTAAATCCAATAAGGCGGACGTCCCACGATGGCGGATCGCCTTTCTCTTCACAACCCCCTTGATATGGGCATCAAATGAGAGGGTGTGACAAGTAAAATACGATAAACTATGTGACGTCATTCTAGATTCAATATGGCGGACGTCCCAAAATGGCGAACCGCCTTTTTCTTCACAACCCCCTTGATATGGGTATCAAATGAAAGGGTTTGATGAGTAAAATACGATAAACTATGTGACGTAATTCTAAATTCAATATGGCGTACGTCTCAAGATGGCGGATGGGGTGGAAAGAGGTGGGAAATGATGGGAAAGGGGGGAAGGATGGTAAGATGTGGGAAAGGGGTGGGGAGAAGTGGGAAGTAGTGTTTGAGGGATGAAAAGACGGGACGGTGGGGGTGGATGGCGGTGGCAAATGAAAGGGTTTTGTATGTCTGTTTGTCTGTGAAATAAGTAGACTAAAAAGTAAAAAATAAAATTATATGAAAAAAACATTTTTCAGAAAAAGCTTTTATTTGAAAAAGCTACTAAAAAGTAAAAATAATTTTATTTAAAATTCATAAACCTGGAAACCAAAAGCTTTGGGAGCGGTCAATTGAGCAACGTAACTGTGCAGTTGCGCTATATGACCGTCCCCAAAGCTTTTGATTACCAGGTGTATGAATTTAAAAAAAAAATTTTACTTTTTAGTAGTTTTTTCAAATAAAAGTTTTTTCTTAAAAATGTTTTTTTCATATAATTTTATTTTTTACTTTTTAGTCTACTTATTTCACAGACAAACAGACAGACAAAACCCTTTTCATATAATTTTTTTATGCTGAATCTGAATCCGCAGCCAAAAATATGGGTTACCCAGGTAGTTTTTTAGTAAAACGCAAAAACATCCCCTAAAATAAACTGATACGGTAAAGCTTTATAATGAAATGCAACAATTTGTAAATACTTTGAGAAAACATTTTAAAATCAGATTTTCAGCATTAGCCGCGCCGCCCCGCCCCGCCCCGCCCAATTCATAGAATGTCGCTAAGCTATGTCGAATTGATTCCGGACAAGGATAATGCGTGAGGATAATATCAACTGTGAATTGTTAAATAAAACAAGTTGAATTGTATTTGAGTTTATAGAAATTTACACCCTACTGAAAAAAATATGCGGACGCCTATGTTTGTAATTTATATTAAGCGTTTTATAAAGAAAAACGATTTAATCTCTAATGGCGAACCAAATTTGGTTCAATAGCAAACTGATTAATAAATAGAATAAATATATTATGTATACACTCAACACGTCTGGTAATATGAGTAATTACATTAATAACTGTGAGAATGTTATACAAATAAACATTAGTTTCGGTTAGTATGTAAGATAAATAATGCGTTGGAAAAATGCATACTTTTTACATATATTGTATTGCAGAGGCAGAAATATTTGTTATATGTTTTAACGCCAAAATTAATGGTAATAAATTCAATATGATCATTTGCATTTTATAACTTAGTATGAATTCAACCAGTTTATAATTATTGTCAAAAGGAATTTAATACAATTTAATATTTTTTGTGTGGACTATAAATTCATTCATTTGGATACCTATTTTCATTATAATGACTACCATAAATTATTCATTGTGGTTTAGTAAATAGTAACGTATTAAACGTTTAACAATCAATTCTATTCAATTTCGATTAAATATTTGATTTTATTGGATTGCATACAAAAATATTGTATTTTGTCAACGTTTAAAAAGTGTAGTCAGTACTGCTAAATAATTGTGTCACGTCAATTGGGTGTAGACAATAGGACGCACGACGACTGAACGTGGCAAGTTAGACGCACGACAACTGGACGCATAAGTCAATTGAACGCATATGTCAGTTGGACGTCATACAGTAGGACGCACATATATCAGGTTTCTGGTAACCAAAAATAAGAGTATATTTTATTTCTTAAAAAAATATTTTGGGGCGAGCATAGAGGCGTCTTGACTATACACGTATTAGTCCAGTCAATGGATATATTGTAGAATGCATGGAATATGCGAGACTTTTTGACTTCAGAATTTTGTTAGAAGTAGTTAGTAGGTAAACATACTAAAAATCCCCGCCCCTGGGTGGTGAGCTTACGGTGGGAGGGAGGGGGGAAGGTACCATTTTTATATTTTTCGATTACCTATATCTCGGAAACGGTGGACTCTAGAAAAATATGTTCTAAATAAAAATGGAAGCTAATTAAATTTCCTATAAAATTGTTTCCATACATATTTGTCGAATTTTCAACGGTTTTCGAGACATACGTTATTGAAAATCGATAATTTTCGAAAAACATATTTTTTAAGTGTATATCAAATTGAAGAAAATTTAATGCTCTACAACTTCGTTTCTGATAGTTTTTCTGAAAAACTATCTAGTGGGAGGCACTAGAAGCAAATGTTTGATAAAAAGAGTCAGATAGAAATGATTTTTTCGAAAAGTATCGATTTTCAATAACGTATATCTCGAAAACCGTTGGAAATTCGACAAATATGTATGGAAACAATTTTATAAGGCATTTAATTAGCTTTCATTTTTATTTAGAACATATTTTTTCTAGAGTCCACCGTTTCCGAGATATAATCGAAAAACCCAAGAATGGGATTTTCCCCTCCTCCTCCCACCGTAAGGTCACCTCCCAGGGGTGGGGACTTTTAGTATGTTTACCTGCTAACTACTTCTAACAAAGTCCTGAAGTCAAAAAGTCTCACATATTCCATGTACTCTACACCTCTCTTTTGAGCACTCATTGACTGGATTATATTTATTTTATTTCTTTATTTTTTTTTTTAGTATTTTTTTTTCATATCGGATTTTAATTCCACTTTCGATCAGGACCTCTATTCTATAATTATTCTGTAATTATGGGGAGAGTGAGCATTCATCGTACGAAGCGAGAGCTCCCATCACACGCATCTCACCCGACCGTCCTACACTGCATTCTGAAAGTGCAGTGAATAAGTGTTTTATTCATTTTCAAGTGAACTCCGCCCACTTCTCACGGGAATGTGCTTCCACACTTTTACAGAGCAGAGGTCCAGGGGTAGAGACATTCCTATCAAACGGCGCGTGAAGTATCTGGGGGTTAACTTAGACAAACGACTGACGTTTGACACCCACATCAACGAGACAGTGCGCAAGGTTTACTCCATGTCAGGAGTCTGTGCCCGCTCCTGATCAGGGGTAACGGACTTAACACAAATAACAAAAATCTGTTGGACACTATGGTGATCAGGCCGGCTATCACATACGCGGCGCCGGCATGGTGCAGCATATCAGCCCCGACAATGCGCAAACTTAAAGTTTCAGAACACAAAATTATGCGCTTCATCTCAGACTCTGATAGGTACACCTCCCTCAGAGATCTCTATGCACTTTGCCACTACATAACCCCACTAGCGGACTATGTCCAGGAAATCTCCCAAAAATTTTACACCACCAAATTGAGTGATAGTCTGCTTACCCGCAACATCACCCAAATCAAACAGCATAATGCAATATTATTCAATCTGAGACATCCCCTACCATACTAGGCGTTGCCTATTTTCCGGTAACTCCCTTAGCCAAATTTTCTTCCACCACAACCTCTATAATCCTATCATCTTTCCTACACTTTGTCTTTAATTCCCTCTTTCTCTTTCTATTTGTTCGTTTTTTGCTTCTGTTCTTTATCTTTTTTGTTCTTTTTGTCATTTTGTTGGCAAATTCCTTTTAGGCTGAAAAATTCTTGAAAATCATAACATTTTAAACGATACTCTTTTACTTTATCGTATCTTCCTGGAGGCAGGGAGACCAAAGGCCTCATTTTTTTTTAATTTATCCACCCCCACTACCTTCCACTACCTTATCTCCACCCCCACTGCCGATGTGGCATATGGATTTATAGGTTTTTGAGGTAGACGATTTCAAATATTATTAAAGTTCCATAAACAATTATTCCCACATACAATTTTTTTTCGTTGTGGGAGACTTGGATAGAAAATCTGGATGTAGAGTAGAGATTCCTTGGGCAGCGGTTTTTAATAAACGCGTTCAATTATTCCATTCGTCCTATTTCACCACGCACAATTGACATATACGTCCAATTGTCGCCCGTCCAATTCAACACGTCTAATTGTTGGGCGAATAATTTATTGCGGCCGATAATTTAAGTCAAATTATGTGATATCTCATACTTATATACAACAGAATGTTGTTAAGGCACGTTTACATCAATAACATGTAACAATGTTATACCGGGTTGCCAAGAGTCAATGTACGCTCCCAATTTTTTGGTTGTTTTTTAATTTAAAAATTTCGTTTCCAGTACGCATAAAGTAGACAAAAGTGGGCTATCTTTAGACTAACAGGAACGAAAATATTACCTCCGATTGAACCGGAAATAACATCAACTTATTTTCTTAAACAGAATGACTATACGCTTTTGATGGTTTCTTAATAAGCATAAAATTGTAAATGCAATAATTTTTTCCGATTTAAAAATTTTCAAAAAATAAGTGAGATACGAGCAATTTTTTATTTTTTTGAAAGTGGCTGCGTCGGATAAACGCGACGTAATAACATTACTACCTAGGCTATGGTAATTAATAGTAAGGTTGCACACTTCTTTGTGTTATTAGAATTACTGGTAGATATAGTTGCCCAGAATTTTACAAGACACGTAAAAATCACAAAACTTTGCCGCGAATCCCCTCAGGATAGAGCAAGACATGCCTTATTTTTCCACATCATATTAAATAATAAATATAATGTATTATTTAACACATAAAACATCATCATTCTCATGTAAAGTATGTTCTGGCATGATTAAAATGAGAAATTAACGGAAACACATCTGTATCAATTATAATTTCAAATTATTTTGATATAATTACGCAACTCCCTCCTAACGGTTACTATAGCAACGATAACCGGCGATAGGTCGTCAAATATTTTAGGAGGGAGTTGTGTAATTATATCAAAATAATTTGAAATCATAATTGGTACAGGCGTGTTTCTGTTAATTTCTTGTTTTAATCATGCCAGAACATACTTTACACGAGAATAATGATGTTTTATGTATTAAGTAATACATTATATTTATTATTTAAAACGCTGCAGAAAAATAAAGCATGCCCCACTCCATCCTAAGGGGCTTGGCGGCAAAGTTTTCTTACGTGTCTCATAAAGTTTAGATCAACTATACGACTATTTTTCTCAAAAGATGTTATTTAATTTTCATTTCCGTAGGGGTGCTATGGTAAATTTCTAAATGTTACTGTGCTATTTTTTTTTATTAATCAGAAATAATGGTTTATAAACTTTAATTTTTTCGCCATTAGTCATACGGAGGATGCTAGCGGAATCCTGCTAGCATCCTCGGTATGTGCGGTCACATTTAAATGTACAGTTTTATTTTACAAATTGATGGCTTCCATGCATAGACTGAAACGGTGACTTGAACTGCTAGCTGCGTGGCATCTTCTGCATATGTTCGTACTTTTACAAGTAAAGTACCTACTACAAGCACAGTTCCAGGTTGTGGAATAATAAATTGCACACCCTGTATTTTTATTAAGGTTTCACAGCTCAAGAAATATATTTTATTAGTTTTAATACAAATAGCTTGAAGGGCTTTACTTAGGTTTGATAAATCACCGTTTTTACGATTTCGTTATCGGTATTGGTTTTTTTAAGTCAATTTCTTTAAATAAATAGGGTCTAGAATATAAATATACTTAATGTGTTTTATACCTAAGTACTATGTACTGATTGAAGTTCATCTGCATAAAATATAAAACACATCTACATATTTTAAAAGATTGTTTATTGATAGTATTTACTGAAAACTCGAAAAAACGTTCACAAAAACAAGTAACTCATGAAATATTAACCACAAACCACAAAAACTAACGTTTCACTTCTAAGCAAATGACATCAAATGTATGTAGCAAATTGACTAGGATTCTTTGTAGGTACATCTATAAATATTGTTTTTGTCACTCCCTTGCTCGGACACCACCACATCGGTCTATGTGTTTAATTTTACAATGGGTTTATTAAAGAATGCATAAATATAAATTGTGTGCAGCATATAGGCACCTACTACTGTTCCTTGCAATATGTATTGTCTGGAAATTGTATTCAGTACTGTTAAACCGTAAGTGTAACTTTCAGAAAAACCTACAGGCAAGGCATAAGCAATTACAGCAACGAAAATGTGTAGATAATTAAATAAATAGCAGTAAATAAGTAAAGATTACAAATACACCTACCTTATAGTGCTTGCAGATCTGTGTTACCATCCATCACACACACACACAAACACACACATTTGTTTTTATTATCACTACAATATTAATAATGTTTAATTATCTACCTCCGTCTTATTAATGATTGATTACCTATATATTACACACAAACTCACTACACATTTATTAAAAATACTAAATAAAATTAATAAAATGCACTTGTTAAACGACCGTTATCATAATACGCGTATGAGTATAGAAGCGAAATCACATTAGCGCCTGAATGTTCATGTGTTTCATTTGTTAACCAGAAGTCGCGTGTTTGGATCTACCCACTAGATAGGTGCAAAGCAACTACAATTCAACGGAGTAGATCTATTGTCTTGTGAATAATGTGTTTTGTATTTGACAAATATTATCTTATACATGTTTTCAATTTTATCTAGATTTATAATATATATAAGACCCGTAAAAAATGATTTCCGTGTATTAGCATGGCCATAATAAAATCTACAAGTACTTTGATCTTGTTCACTACTTCTACTTTACCTGCATCATTTTTGATGTCATTTGTCCGCATTAATGTCATTAAATACCTACGTATTAAAAATGTTTCTGTGTGTTTTGTCTAAAATAGTTTTTACATATTGTTATATTAGCAAAAAGCAGTGTTTGAGATTTTCTTTTAATTATTGACTAATTACAGCTTATGAAATGACATTTTTATTTAAAAAAACCGCTGCCCACGAAATCACTACTACTACATCCTGATTTTCTATCCAAGCCTCTTATAACGCAAAAATTTTTTATACTATGTGGAAATAATTATTTAAGGAAAGAGAATATTATTTAGGTATTAAGCAAATCATAACTTACACACTTTTTTATTTATGATAAAATTACCTACCTACTTTCTGTATATTGCCGAGATCACAATTTTTGACTTGAGAGCTGTGTTTGGACTACCTACCTATTTAAACATACCAAAAGTCCCCGAATGTAGGAGGTGGGGGGATGCAGGGGGGCACGAAGAAGGTCCAGATTTTTGTTTTCTCGCTCATATCTCGAAAACGGTTGACTCTAATCAAAAAGTGGCTATATGCAAAATTAAAGCTGACTGAATTTTTCACATTAATGTTTCTATTAATTTTTTTTCATGTCTGTTATGGTTCAGTAATGAATTGTATATCTTTTGACTGTATTCTAACTTTATTATAAATTGAAAAAAAAAAATTTAATAATCATCGTAGAAAAAAATTTCTTTGACAGCAAACTGAACTCAAATATCGAATAAAAAATCTCTTTGCGTCTGTAAGTGTGTGTGTGTGTGCATGCGTATATACCGTTTTTTGTAAACACGATAACTTTTGTTAGACTTAAAATATTTAATTACAATTTGGAACATATGTAAAACAGCATGTAACAATAATCCCTATTGAAATTGGGCCATATCTGTAATACATGGTGATAACCAGAGGATTATAACTCTTACGTAAAATAGGTTATATTTTAATTTTAGAGCAAAATGTTATAAGGTTTTTGATTAAGCATACAAAAATATGAAGATGTATGAGATTTAAAAACAGCAATATACCGGATGTATGTTAGGCAAACTAACTTTATTTAAACTAGATGATATATCAATGTTATTCTAAAATATGGAACATGGTGTTTTTAATAAGATTATTACGATGTGAGAGTTTATAGGCCTCTGGTTACCACCATGTATTACAGATATGGCCCAATTTTTTTTTATTTTATTTTTTTATGTTTTACATATGTTCCAAATTGTAATTAAATATTTTAAGTCTACCAGAAATTATCGTGTTTACAAGAAACAGTATACACGCACACATACACACTCATGCACACACACACCTACAGACGCAAAGACATTTTTTATTCGATATTTGAGTTGTCTGCTGTGAAACGGATATCTGTACAAAAATTTTTTTTCTACGATGATTATTAAATTTTTTTTTCAATTTATGAACCATAACAGATACGAAAAAAATTAATGGAAACATTATTGTAGAAAATTTAGTCAGCTTTAATTATGCATATAGCCACTTTTTGATTAGGGCTAACCGTTTTCGAGATATGAGCGAAAAACCAAAAACCGGGACTTTCTTCTTGCCCCCAGAGAAAAATGGTTTTGACGTTGTCATCCCCATATTTACCCTACGCATGAAGTTAGAGTTCTGATATTAGTTGTAGGAGTACTTCAGAGAGGGAACAATATATAAAAGGATAAAGTGTCTAAATAGTGCATTTTTCATATGATAAACCGGCTCGACCCTTTGGACCAGTGGCGGCTGGTGAAATTTCAATATTTTTTTCTCGTCTATGGCGCATGGGACCCATACGAAATTTGGGAAATAACGCCTTCAGAAGCACTTCTCTAATGACCCCTAAAAAGGTCGCAGTTTGCGAAAAAAATTTTGAAAATTCGTTAGCCTCCCCTGGGTCTAGGGACTCCTGTTTATTTTTATTTTTTTTTGTCATATGCATTTGACTTTTCATAAAAATACAATAATAGATTTTGAAGTTTGTGAAAATATTTTCATTACTAACTGAAATACAATGAACTGAAATTTTGTAATTTACAATTTAACAAATTACAATATTTCAATTCGTTGTATCTCAGTTAGTAATGAAAATATTTTCATAAACTCCAAAACCTGTTGTTGTATTTTTATGAAAAGTCAAATGCATATGACAATAAAAAATAAAAATAAACAGGAGCTCCTAGACCCAGGGGAGGCTAACGAATTTTCAAAAATTTTTTCGCAAACTGCTTTTTCAAAATTTTTTAGGGGTCATTAGAGAAGTGCTTCTCTAGATATTATTTCCCAAAATTCGTATGGGTCCCGTGCGCCACAGACGAGAAAAAAAATATTGAAATTTCACCAGCCGCCGCTGCTTTGGACCTAAGTTTTGAAAAAAAAAAAATATAGCTGAGTTTATGTTTTCTCGTCACCATAAATTTTTTGCATCAGCATCCCTGCATTTAGTAGATCCAGTGATCTTGTGGTTTCTAAGAAGGTCTTATTTTCTTGAAAGAAGTTTGTATCGCGTAACAAATATAGTAATTATACCTAAATTGCTTTATTTACAATTATACAAAAAAATAATATAATTTTTACTTCTATTTCTATTGTTAAATTTTGTTAATATCTATCTATCTATTGTAAGAACTTCTTTAATTTGTACTATATAACAAATCAGCTAAATTTCAAGTACCTTATAAACTTTATAATGACTTCCGTTTATTAAATGATACAAAACATACATCATTACGTAATTTTTAGTATGAACATAAATATTAATGACGATAATAAAATTTATAGGTTTTCTTACTAGAACTACAAGTGTACAAGAAAATAAGCTCAATGTAATCATTTCGTTATTCCAATAAATATACACTGTACTTCCGCGATTACGATTGTGAGCAATAATGGTTTTGACTTTCTAAATCAGAAATTGAAGTATCCACGATATTTTTTACTGCGAATTTTAAACTCTCTTTGCCAATTCTAACAATTTTCCTAACACGAGCGACGGGATGTGTATCAGTTTGTCGATCTGCTCATCCGTCCGCCCGTTTGTATTCCGTCCGTCTATATGTTTGTCTGTTTTTCTATCGTGCATTCAATAATTCGCAAACTTTCCATAAGAAATTAATAAATTCATCATTTCTTATTATTTTTAATTTTCTTTACTTTTTAGCAAATTTAATAATTCTGAAATCAAATAATATGCAAAACTAGGAGCATTATGATCATGTTGATTAACTTTAATTTTCTTATTCTTATTTCTAAAAGGTCGGAAAATGCTGAGCTCGTGCTGAAGTATAACTATCTGTTTTGGTAATTTCTTTTTATCATGTATATTTATTCCAAACTGTTTTTTAACTTCCCCACAATAAAATTGTGGGAGGTTACTGAAATTAGTCCAAAATCGAGAATTGAGATAACATCAAATTTTTACTCCCCAGGAACACAAAAAAGTGGTTTTTGAAAAATGTCTGTGTGTGAACGTGTGTATGTATGTATGTTAGCACGATAGCGGCGTCATAAAATAATGCATTTGACTCAAAACTTCGCGAATAAGTTTGTTTTTGCGCTGTCATTTTATTTATTTACCTTAATCGTCAACAGATCCATTTCTGTGGTTCGTTTAACGTGATGAAACTTCTCAGACATGAAGTTGAACAACAACGATCAAATTTAAAAGAAGAATTTCGGGACGAAAGGCCATCTGCACATAAAATACATTAAATCATTTTTAAAAGATAACGTACAATCCAAATTCTACGAACAAAAAACAATTAGTTACAAAAATCCAATATTCCAATTTTTGTGGAAGATTGAATGATGAAAGGGTTATATAAAGGGGTGAGCCACAGTTAATCAATCAGATCATTTGGAAAGACAGGCAGCGAAAACAAGGAGAGAGCGTTGTAGAGTGAAGGGTAATTAATGAATATTATATTTAGTTGAAGTTTAAACTCTGATAACATTTTCTTAAGTTGAAGTGACTTTAAAATTTGTTTAAAGAGTTTTCGGCCGTGCTTATTTCTTCTTAAAACATATAATTAATAAATATACCTCAATCCTGTGTAGACAAAAATTAATAAAATGGTTGAGAGCAGCAACTGGAACATATGGGTTAAATTTTTTCAACAATCTTTTATTTCATATTTTATGGTTAATTTTTTTTGTTTGTCCGAAAGAGCACTTATATTGTAACACGACATCCAATTAAGCAGAAACTCGATGTTTACTAAATAAGTACAAAGCAACTACAATTCAGTGGAGTAGGTCTATTTTCTACTCTCTATACTATCATTTTCTAATTTGACAAATATTAGCTTCAGTCCAGTGGGTACAGTTTTTTTTCTCCTCCCCGTTCATTAATTTTCATTTTTGTCAAAAAATAAAATGGTAAACTAGTGGGAAAGTCCCTGCAAAGTTTTAGAGTGCCCCGAAGTAATTTAGTATATTAAAAATGGTTAAAATTTATGAAGATACACCACTGTTATTGACTAGGTCAGTAATAGGGCGACGAACTTACTTGTGAAAGAACATATTGGCATAAAAATTGAAGCCAGCGGGTGCGGTCAAAGTGCCGCGTTTTTTACTTTCGGTCGAACAATCAGGACCCGGCGTGTTATTGACGGGTTTAAGTAAATATCTCTTATATCTACTTGTTGTTGCAGAGTTCACTAACATAGGGTCAATGTATTTTCGATTTATTTCGACTTATTCGATTTATTTCGATTTATTTCGCTATTTAATAAGGTAATTTTCTTGCGAGGGGGCAACCGCTGAGGGTAAATAGTGTACAAATTGGAGGAATTAGGAAGGAATTAGGAATTTCGGAAGGAATTATTAGGTATTAAGGGAATTACAGGGGAATTTTGAGGAAATAAATATTATTAGAAGGGAATTAGGAGGAAATAAAAGGAATGGAATGTTTATCTTGAAGAATTACATACCAATTATTATATAAAGGACGTCAGTGTTGTAAAAACATTAGCGCAGAGATTAGCGCTAAAAATATCTAGTAAAAAAATATTTAATTTAATTAAACTACCGATGAGACTATGGACTTCTAGTTCAGTAATATAACGATTTATATAGGACAAAATTCATAAAGTTTTGAAAATTGGTAGAAATGTTAAGGATAGCATAAGAATTACTAAACCGAAAAGTTCCCACCCCTAAATAGCGTGCTTCATCCCCTAGGACGCCGTTTCCACCTCCATTTTGAGGTTTTCTAGATTATCTCGGGAACGGTGCATTTTTTGATCAATTATTCCTTACAAAGTTCTCTATAAAAACGTCTCTACACATTTTTCCTAAAATTAATAGTACCGTGGGAAATAAGGCGCACATATAAGAGTTGGTTCCGGTCAACACAATAAATTGTAATCTTTACTATAATCTACTTTAAAGTTCAATGCTTAACGCTAAAGCAGTAGCTACTAAACTCCACCTAAAATTATAATAAATGTACCACTTCCACCCTCTCACCTCTATAAAATAACGCGATTTTTAAAGAAGCGAGAATATTGTATATTGTACTCGTTTCCACGCCACCCTAGAGGTAAAGTACTTGGCGTGTGGTGTCCCCTGTAGGCCGAATCCACTAATTATCAAAATGTTACCTACGTTAATTAATCTTCATCGTCTTCCATAGATTCGACATTCATGCATGCTTCTCCGTGGTAATGCTAACACATGGAGCAACGTAAGCCAGCTCTTCTGCAACTGGACCTGTTTTCGCACTCTAATTTGCACGAACAAGAAATCAGTGTTATAACAGATTCGGGAGCCAGTTCTTTTGTTGTCATAGTTCGGGTTAATATACCGCCAACTTTTTTCCATCCCTAATCAGTAGCTTCTAGCGCAACGTTTTTCCATGTTTGAATTTGGTGAAAAACGCGATATGAGTGTTGCCGAGCAGCAGCAGAAGTTGTTGGTAGTTTTGATAATATTACAGTATTGTTCGCTTTACTAACAAATTTGTTAAAAGTCATGAATCTGTATACATCTAAACTTTTTTCTGGGGAGGTAGAGTTGTATAAAGCTAGAACAAATCGCTCTCCTACGTCTACAATTTCTTCATGACTAGCTTTTTCATTATTAAAACTTTGCACGATGTCTTCTAATACTTCTGTAATATAACAGTTAAAATTGTAATATATTGGACAAAATTCATAAAGTTTTAAAAATTGCGTGCTTCATCCCCTAGAGGACGTTGTTTCCACCCCCATTTTGAGGTTTTCTAGGTTATTTCTGGAACGGTGCATTTTTCCATAAAAAAACCTATATACAGAATTATTCCTTATAAAATTTTCTATAAAAAACTTCTGTAAACATTTTTCCTAAAATTAATAGCACTTTGGTAAACGAGGCGCAAATGTAATCAGCGCAGGTCATATAATTCGCTGAATGTCCGTGTGGCTATTTCCAAAGCTATCTTTACGCGAAAAAAGTATAAATATCTATACACCACCACAATGTAAAAAATTTCAATTTCTCCCACTACATCTCAGACGACCCAAGGTCACTGTATCATTTTAGAGCTTGCTGTAAACGCTGTTTGTTCAGGGCTGCCAATGTGCGGGATTTTACGCAAAAACCGGGTATTTTAAACCCACTTTCGGATAAAATCGAAACCGAAAGTCGGCCATTTTGGTTCTTTACATTATATCATTGGCAATTATATCCCATATCACTACACTAAATTTGAAAAAAATCCATTCGCCCATTCAAAAGTTACAACAGTGTCCCTATCGGCTGAGCGACCCGGTATACAATATTCTCGCTTCATCAAAAATCGCGTTATTTATAGGTGAGAGGAATTTATTTTAATTTTAGGCGGACTTTAGTAGCTACTGCTTTAGCATTAAGTATAGAACTTTAAAGTAGATTATAGTAAAGATTACAATTTATTGTGTTGACCGGAACCAACCCTTATGTGTGCGCCTTATTTCCCACGGTACTATTAATTTTAGGAAAAAAGTGTAGACATTTTTGATAGAGAATTTTATAAGGAACAATTTTGTATATAGGTATTTTTATCAAAAAGTGCACCGTTTCCGAGATAATCTAGAAAATATTAAGATATTAGGAGGAAATAAGGGTATTTGAGGAATCAGGGGAATTACAAGGAATTAAAGGGGAAATAAAGGGTATTTTTCTAGAATTGGTATTAGGTGTACAAAATTTCGCCAGCGGTTGCCCCCTCGTTTTTTTGGTAAATTTTTTTAATTATTCATTTTTTTAACTCCTTTCGGGGACAACCTCCTGATAAATTTTCCGCATGTAATGGTAGATCACCCTGTATAAGGCCCGTTAAAAAATATTTCCGTGTATTAGCAGTGCAAATCAGAATCTACAAGTACTTTGATCTTGTTCTTTACTTCTGCTTTACCTACTTCTTCTTTGATATCTATCACTTGTTCGAATTTAAGTACATATTAAGAAATTGCCTGTGTGTTCTGTCTAAAATAGTTTTTATATCTAGGTAATGTATTAACAAAAAACAGTGTTTGAGAATATTTTTGTAATTGCTATCTAATACACTAAAGAATAGCATTTTTATTTAAAAAATGTGAAGACGCTTATTGTTTCGGTCCTAATTTTTTTGAAAAAAAAAACATTTGAAAGCTTAATTAATAATCTTTAAATGTGGCTCTTACCATTTTGATATGATCTGCCATTATTTCTGAGATAGTTAACAATTAAACTAAGTACTTCGTCTTATAAACATTCGGATGCCCTCTTTGAACAAAATCTGCGAAATTATTAATCCTTCAGAAACAAAAATAATAGAATTCATCCCCATTATAAGTTTTTTTTTGGTCTGTGGTACTTTTTCGCTAAATGTGATAAGAAGTGTACCAACCTACCCTTTTTTATATATTATTATTAAAGACAAAGCTATTATTATTGCCTACTTATTTATAAAAATTATTTATTTCCATTACAACGAATAGATAATTTTTTCATAATTGATGGTGTTAAACATCAATTTGTCGTCATCGACTTTTTATATCGGCTTGCCATGATTTATTTTTAATTGAACTAAAAAAGTGATAAAGTTATAAGTTGCTGTACGTCTGACACATAATAACGTACAATAATAAATCCAGCCCATTGGACTGTACGAGATCTTATCTTACTAATTATGTCGTGTAATTTATTATTTTCTTTTGCCTCCAGTTCTTAAGTTTCCTTTTAACGCATGTAGGTACAACCTCAGATAAAATTAATGAAAAATTTAAACAAAACTTACAAGAAATAAATCGTTTACAATAATTGTTTATAAAGGATATTGTACAGATTAAAAAATATACAGTACTGTTCAAAAATTAAATGATTTGGATTAAGCCTTATCGAGATAATGTATTTTTGTTTATTCATTTATTTATTTGGAACACCATTTACTATACATAGTGAAATAATACTATCGACAGTTTTTGGAAAAGTAATTAAGAAGCGAACCTAATCTTGACATCACAAAGGACAGACAACGTTTGGCTGATCTCTGGCAAGCCATTTTGCTTTGGACGTTTTGACAAAAATGGCTAATTTAACGGTTTCTTCTGGACATTTTTGTAAATATTTTCGATTCTATTGGTCGGATTACAAAATAAATACAATTTCTTGGTTATTAATTTATTTACAAAACTGTGGGGAGTTCAACCCTACAACTTATTACATAACCTATAAAGAATTAATATCACAGAGGAGAGTAATTTCTTGATATTTTGTTAATAACTTGGCGAATACTGGCCTTGTAGATATTTTTAGAACATATACTTCTTACATTCATAAATAACTTCAAATCAATATCAGTTTTAAAAGACTTCAAAAAATTTATGTAAGGAGGCAGTTCTCAGTTCGACTCGTATGTACGTTTTTAGTACATCTAAAAGGGCATTTTAAATTTTAAATTAACTTGTTGACAATTTTTGGACAACACAGACTTGAGGATTTCTTTTCAAATTGTAGATTTATTTGCAAAATTTTACGACGATGCTAAAGGACATTTTGTAATTTTTTTCCCACCCATTTTTATGCAGCTAAAACGATGAACTATTTACTGCGTACCATAGTTTTTAATGTCACAATAAACTTTTTTTAATCACTTTTATGTGGTCAATGTCAAAGATGTGAGTTTTTCACAGTATTCGTGTTTATGTTTATGTGTTTATGTTTATTCTGTAACGGTACAATTTTAGCACTCATAAAACCCTCTAGATTTAACTCAACAATCAATTTTGACTTTGTTCTTTCAGAAAAAAATACATGAATTTAAAAATAGGTAATATTCTATAAGAAAATAAGCTGTAAAGAACAAATGTCATCTGCCGGTAGAGACATTCACGCGCTGGGACTGCTGACTAGCTGATCTAACGTTTTTGAAGTTTTAAAAGTCTAAGTAGCAGTAGTGATAACGGCCTTTGCACCTCCAAATAAGATCATTTACCTATGGAAACCGACCAGGGGAAGCTGAGACTACTCAAAGATTTACTCTTCTTAGAGCCTTGACAGGTGAACATTTTGTAAAAGAAAATATATATATATATTTTTTGTACGCAGTAAGTGGACAGGACAAAGCATCCTGTTTATTTGGCAAGGATAAACCAAGTATCATTAATTCAAAACAAACTGAAACAAACAAACTGGTATGTTGATCCTCTTGTCGCTTTATAGTGCATCCGGTTCAAACTAAAGGAGGAGAGTCTATAAGTTATGTTTGGTCAAAAAATTTCGAAAAATCTTTTTTTAACATACATATTCAATGTCTAATCTATTCCACTCCAAGCGAACTTCCCCCAACCCTCCCACTTCCATGTATCCTCATTAAATTGTTAAAAAAACAGTTTACATTAGTACACATGCTTTGATGTTTTTAAACCTAAATATCATATTCCCTTGAACTGCACCCTAAGCTCCCCCTGCTACTATACAACACAGCAAACCCCCAATCCTCAATCCTCAACGACAAGCCCCCTCTTACTCCTACCAGGTATAAATAGTTTTAAAAGGATTTTTTATTTACATTATTAATTAAATGTCAATTCCTCTTATAAACACCCCCCCCCCCCCCCAACCATTCCCTCCATCATCATGCTGTTACAAGCTTGAAAATGGTATGACAAAGGCTTTTCTTATACTTTCTTTATTAGCATTGCGCCCGTTTTACTCCCTCTCTCTGCGCCCAAAGCAACAAAAATAAGAAGAAACATAGTTAAGCTCTGAGTTCTGAAAAATTTACTATAAGCTCTAAATCAACAGACAAAAAAACAAAAAAATTCTAACCTAAACCTCTCTACACAACAAAATGTTTCGGAAGAGAGGGAGGGTGTTGGGGAGGGAGGGGTATAAGAGGAATTGGCATCTTATTAATAATATAAATAAAAAGTACTTTTAAAACTATTTTATTTCTAGTAGCAGCATAAAGGTTTATGCTATGAGAGGAGAGGGTGCTTGTCATTGGGGGTTAGGGTGTTGGGAGGTGTTAGTATTGTAAGTAGTAGGGGGAGCTAGCTTAGGGTGTAGCTTATTCAAAGGAAATATGACTTTCAATTTCAAAAACGTTTAAGCATGTGTGCTAATATAAATTGGATCAAGACTGCCATCAACACCGCAAAAAAAACGGAAATGGCGGGATAGGCTGGAAGCGTTGAATCTTCAAGACAACTCCCTCTGGAAACTGTCGAGAGCCATGAAGAATAGGCGGGAGGCCATACCCGTGCTGACAAACGCAAACGGACGGACGGCTCTGACGGACGAGAGAGCGAACGACTTAGCTAATCACTTTGCGGACATACACAACGTACAAATACCTAATAACTTAGATCACGAACGCATAGAAAACAACATTAACGAATTAATTGGCCATGACGTCCAATTGACACGACGTGAATTTCTAAAGGTCATGGCCAAGCCCTCGGAGGTGGCTGGCATTGTTCAGACATTACCGAACGACAAAGCCCCGGGTTTAGACGGCTTCTCAAATATCTCCCGAGAAAAGGCATTGTGCAATTGACGTACATTGTCAACGCGATCCTGCGACTGCAACACTGGCCCAGCCAGTGGAAATGCGCCGTGGTCGTGCCAATGATTCGGGCAGATACACCTCACTCAGAGATCTGTACGCCCGCTGTAACGACATAACTCCACTAGCGGACTACGTTCAACTGATTTCACAAAAATTCTACGAACTCAAACTGGGCGATAGTCCGCTAACCCGCAACATAACACACATTAGACAGCATAATGCAATTCTATTTAATTTAAAACACCCATTACCATACCAGACGTTGCCTATTTCAGGCAACTTCCACCTTAGCCAACTTCTTCACTACTATAGTCTACCTTTACTCTATCTTTATTCTCACCTATCAACTTTATAATCTTAACCCCCTCTCTATTCCCTTCCTGTTTGTTCATTATTTTATCTTCTTTGTTCTTTTTGTCCTCTTTTGTTCCAAAATTCATCCCTCGACCGATAACCTTCTTGAACTTTTAAAACCCACAACTGTTAACTTCCTCTACTTTCCTGGAGGCAGGAAGACCACCAGGGTGGATAATTACTTCGAACGGGTTTTTTCGTTGTGTTTTGTTTTCCCGTGACAGTAACCAAAATTTCTTTAGTGTTTTTTGTGCGTGCACAGTGCGTCAATTTTTATTTAAAATATACATTAATTAGTTTTAGGCTTTTATGGGCAGCATAGTTTTAAGGCACTGTTGTTTTTAAATTCGCTCGGCGAATAGGAGTTACAACTCCTCACCTGAATTACCGTTCTTAGCCGAACCGGACCTGCTCCACCCAACCTTACACCCACTACGGTGCTGCGCATCGTGGTTGCCAGGTTGGCTCCGGGTCAGGTTCCGACTAGGCGCACCTGTACTTTTAATTATAAATAAAGTCTTGTTGATTGATTGATTGATTGATTGATTGATTGATTGATTGGTTCTATAATAATTTAACGGGGTTACATGGAGGGGGAGGGTTGGGAGAAGTTTCGTTTGGGGTGGAATAGATTAAATATTGAATATATGTGGTAAAAAAAAATTTCGAAATTTTTTGACCAAAAAGAAGGGCCGAAACCCGGCCTTATAGGCCCTCCTCTTTTGTAGGTGAAGTGAAATATGTGAAGCTTGAAAGATTAGCACCTACGTCCGATGCTGCAGGACATCTTTATAGGGTGTATTTTTAGATTTAACATTTTTAACAATGGCAATTTAATAATTTGTCAGAAGAGCTGGCGTAAGAGAGAAATAATAACACCTATAACGATTATATGACACCTATAATAATGATGTTAGCACCAGCACTGGTTTTTAGTGCTGGTACTAGCAAGTCCATCACCGCCATCGACCAACAACAACAACAACAACAAGCATTTATTAATGTTTCACAAGATACAATAATGCGCCATTCCGGAGTCCGGCCCTGGGCCATCGACCAGTGCGGAGAGGTTCCTGAGTGCTCTCACTCCACCATTCGCTGTCATACCGCACCATTCACCATATATTCGTGTCCCAGACCATAGATGCAGTAGCCTAACCACATGATACAAAGAATACAAGGTATGACATTGCGCATGTGGGCGGAGCCAAATCGACAGTTGCTTCGTCACGCGGTGATAATTTTCTGCCCGCTTCCTTCGTTAAAGTAAGTTTGCCGACGTCTGTGGAAGTTGTTTTTTGGATTATTTTACTTATTTTAGTGTTCTTGCAATAACCTTTAGTTATAAAAATGCGTTGTGCATTGGCATCATGTAAAAGTGACAAAAAGTTTAAAACGTATTTATACGGAGATAAAGCTCATTCACAAAGAATGATGGTTACTAAGAACACTAAGAATCCCTATTTATTCAAAATTCCAATGAGTTCAGGCAAATCCATGATACAAATTCTTTGTATCATAAGGAAAATCCTATGTAATTTAAAATCCCGCTATCATCGCGTGACGTCTTGCGCCAACCGGAACAAATTTGGCGAACTGAATATCATACCTTCTATTCTTTGTATCATGGCCTAACCATAACCCAATCGTAGCCTAATCATAGCCTGAGATTCTAGTTTTCGTCGTAGTAATAAGGGCGTTATTAATTTTAGATATAACATTAGGGACCTGTAGAATTTAGAGTAAATAAAAACAGTTCTATTCCGAATTGTGTGTTTTAGTATGTGTGAAATTTTCCCTTTTTGGCCCAATGAACATTTCCTTTTCTTCACTGTAGTTACTCAAGCCCTGCTTCACTGGCTTTGAAGGTAGTGGCGTTCAGCCTCTTAAAATATTAACTGGCGCCCGTAAGTACCGCTGTTGCTAGGGTGCCAAAGGGGTACTTCTCAGCATCACTGAGAAGTACGTCATAATGTAAAGCGAACCAAGTACCAAATAGAGAAACTTTCTCGCCACGGCGTCATTTTGATAGGAATCTCTTCAAGCAAATTCTGTTGTTAAAAAGCTTATTCTTCTATGCAAACATATGTGCTTAATTTATACATTGATTTATTAAATTATGGTTGAATTTTATATGCAAGCGAAGAAGAAGGATGGATGTCCTTGTTTACAACATAATATCTAATAGAAAAATCTACAAATTATAAATAACAAAATGCCTAACTTGTTTCATGCAGTGTATCTTTCGGGATTGTGATAATTAATCTGATGTAAACATATTCCTATAATTATCTTCCCAGCGTTACTCAGCGTCATTTACTAACAAAGACAAAACTTTAAAAATGTTCTGATGCGTCCAGAGTTCAGACTCTTCAACATCAATAGGTCTAAACATAGCATATTGAGTATAGTTATCTTAAATGCGTCGTAATCTATTAAATAATTTTATAGGACATGAAGCAGAAACGATGCCACGAGAATCACTAAATGGAAAAAACAAGCCTGTTAAAACACGGTCGAACACAACTCCAGAGCACTAGAACATAACCATTTAAGTATGTAAATAACAGTCGAATTCAAAAATAATGTATACTACTTGGAAGATATAACTTTCAATATATATTTATTTATCAATAATATTGATCAGTATTTCACGAATATTTTACTTTATAGATGACTTTGAGTGCTGGAAGACTTATCTTAATTTTGAAGAATTGAGGAGAGTAGAACTCGATGAGAAGAGACTGCACGAAAAGTTCCATATATGCTAGTCATTTTAGGCGAGAGAAGACCTATCTTGACCACACTCGCGCTTGGGAAAAAAATTGAACCACCTTCAAAAAACGTTGCTAACGATTATTAAATAGAGATCAAAAATATTAAAATGGGAGTTCCGCAAGGTTCTGTATTGGGACCTCTGCTCTTCATGCTTTACCTAAATAATCTACCATCAAATATATCTAAAGGCAAAGTTACTATGTTGCCCGATGATACCACTGAAACTATAGCAGCACTTACCCAAGAGGAACTCTCAGTATAAGTGAATCGTGTGCGAGACGAACTAGAGGCATGGTGTCAACGGAATAATCTAATTCTTAGTAACAGGAAAACAGTCTCATTAAATGTTTATATAAGAAAATCATTACCTTCAAATTTTTAAACACTAAATTATATTGAACTTTCTGAATCTGCAAAATTCTTAGGAACACACTTGGATAGTAAATTAACGTGGAACAAACACATTGATTTTGTTTGTACTAAACCCAACTCAACATGCTTTGCAATAATACAGATGAAACGTATAGGGTTTATTAAATATTTACTATGGGCTGGCGTACATTCACCTAGTAAACAATATTGGCTCCTGGGGAATTGCCAATAACATACAAAAACCCTAAAAGTGCATGGGTAGCGACAAAATATGTCTACCTCTCCCCCCTCCCCCGTTTTCAACGATGGCCAACACGATGGTAATACTCGCGCGGTCCCTACCCCTCTCTAACTACCCCTAAATGCAAAAAGCCACCCCTTTTCTTCAATTTTTCGTTGTTAGGCATGCGAGGAATCACAATATGTCCTGTAAAATTTCGAAACCAGACGTCCTAACGACCTTCGGGGGTTGAAACCACCCCCTCCCTCAATACCGGAGCATGCAAAAAACATCCAAATGCGCCGAAAATTGTTTTCTACACGTTTTCAAGGGCGGGGAACACGATGCTGATATTATTTAGCTTCTAACCTAACCAACTACCCCTGCAAAAAACGCAAAAAAACACCCCTTCTCTTCCATTTTTCGTTGTTAGGCATGCGAAAACTTGTCGAATCGGTTTCTTTTTGAGGAAACTCAATACGTCCTCTAAAATTTCGCAACCAGACATCCTAACGACCCCTAACGTTGGTTGGGGGTGGTGGGAAGCTGAATAATATCAGCATCGTGTTCCCCGCCCTTGAAAATGTGTAGAAAACAATTTTCGGCACGTTTGTATGTTTTTTTGGATGTTCAGGTATTGAAAGAGGGGGTGGTTTTAACCCCCGATGGTTGTAAGGATGTCTCGTTGCGAAATTTTACAGGACATATTGAGTTTCCTCAAAAAAAAAAAATTCGATCTAACAAGTCCTCAGATGCCTAACAACGAAAAATGGAAGAAAAGTGGTGGTTTATGCATTTAGAGGTAGTTGGACAGGGGTGGGAAGCTAAATAATATCAGCATCGTGTTCCCCGACCTTAAAAACGTGTAGAAAGCAATTTTCAGCACGTTTGGATATTTTTTGCACGTTTCGGTATTGAAGGAGGGGGTGGTTTCAACCGCCGGGAGTCGTTTGAATTTCTGATTGCGAAATTTTACAGGACATACTGAGTTTCCTCAAAAAAAAAACGATCCAACAAGTCCTCGCATGCCTAACAACGAAAAATGAAAAAAGGGCGTTTTTTGCGTTTGGAGGTAGTTCAGGAGGGGTAGGGAGTATCACCATCATATTGGCCGTCCTTGAAAACGGGGGGGGGGGGGGTTGTCTCTACCCTTGCACTTTTGGGGTTTTAGACTTTTTTGCAAGTTTCATATGGACTAATAATCAGGATAATCCTTAATATGGCACGAATGGACAGTTGCAAAAATGTTTCCAAGAGAAAGAATATCCTAACAGTTTCCATGCGTTCTTTGTGTATTCAAACATGATTTTAATTACACAGGTGGGTATTATAGCTACAATACCAGGCATGGCAGAAACTTATCCACCTCATTACATAAAACCATCTTCTTCAAAACATCACCGGGCTACAATTTCATTAAAATATTCAACAAATTATCAGTCCAACTAAAAGAAAGTAATAGATATAACAAATTTAAAAAACCAACAAATCTCTTTTTTATTGAAAAGGCTTTTTATTCAGTTCAGGAATTGTTAGACAGAGTTAGTCCTCATTCAAGAGGGTACATAGGAAATTTTTGTATCTGTTATTTTGTGTAATTTTATATTTATATTGTCTGGTAGATTCTATATTTACATCTTATATTTTATATCTTGATTAGGTATATATTTCGTATTTATTAGTATTTATTTATCCTCGACTTGTCACATGTACACAATTATGTATCTACTTATGGGCCAATAAACTATCTATATATCAATGGATGTACGTACATATCCATGAGATGTTATGTAGGATAATATAGCTGAGTTATTTAGTATAATATTGAGATGAGATTATTACACATCTTTTAAGTGATAATTGTGAAAAGAGATTACAAAGAGTAGCATTGTATGAGTTTTCTAGTCTAACATCATCTTTACATGGTACAAGGGCAGATGTATCATCTGCATATACGGTTAAGTTTGTATTTGATACTGAATTTTCTACATCATTAACGTGAAGTATGAAAATAATTGGGCACCTAATGATGCCCTGAGGTACTCCTCCTTGTACATTCTTAGATTCAGACTGCGAAAAGCTTTTGGGGCTGTCAGTAATGTAACTTAAGTTAACATAGACCAGTTATTTAAGTAACGGTTTATACAGTTTAAAGCCGAACTATCGATATCTATATTTATTTAGTCTGAACAGACACAAATTGTTATCAAAGAAGTCGCATACACTGATGAGATTACAGAATACCCCAACGCGGCTCTCGGCAGTAATAATAATAGACCATGTGCCAGACCTTCTAAAGTCATTATAATTTGGGGGGACTGAATGAAACTTGTACCAGCTGTTACTGGGCTCACGTGGAGCAAAAATATCAGGGAGGGGGGGGTCCATCATGGGGAGGTATTTTTCAAATATGGCGGCCGTTCAAAATGGCGGCCCGACTGCGAATTTTTAAATTCAATTATCTCGAAATCGGGTGGAGCAATCTTGAATTTCTTTTTTTCTAAATATAGGTTAATGAATTGACTACATTTTTGTTCTTAATGTTTATGGCCAAAAAAACAGTATTTATCGGTCAAAATTCGAAAAAAAGAAAAATTTGGTTTTTTGAAATTTACGTTTTCCTGCTTATTGGACTAACGGTTGAATATATCGAGAACGCAAAAAAGAAATTGAAGATCAGATCAATAGAACCCGACATTTTGAGATTCAAAGTGGACGGCGCGGGGTTGAGCATTAATACTGTATTTTAACATAATAGGGTTTTTCTACACTTATTTAATTATATGACAATTATTGGCATTTTTTTGGTGAAAAATCATACTTATAGTTCACTGTAGTGAATTATCGATTCATAATTCACTGCATCCGGCCAATCACAAATACAAATTCAAAAATCACCGTTTCGCTGATTCAGTGATATTTTAAATCGACATCTGTACTCTGGGTTTTTGGAATGGGTAGATACAAATGAGTTAGACCTTCCCTACGTCTCTCAATGCTTCACTTCTCTGAGCCGTGAGACGAACCATGCATCCCATAACTCTGTTCTTCAAGATGAACATGTTCAAGCCA
This sequence comes from Rutpela maculata, assembly GCA_936432065.2. NCBI lineage: Eukaryota > Metazoa > Arthropoda > Insecta > Coleoptera > Cerambycidae > Rutpela > Rutpela maculata. The sequence continues at coordinate 38,972,831 of OW386287.2, read as the reverse complement.
CTCTAAAGTCATTTGACAACTACTTGACACATATTCGTACAAGTAATGCAGCAATGTCGTCCTTTTGCATGAAATATATACATAGTGGAGCTACTTCTCGCTTTTCTTCGAACTAATCGGAAAGGAAATTGGTTTCTGTTCTTATCTGCGGTTGAAAAAATGGTGTCTTGGTGTTTTGCACTGGATAGGGTGAACTACTCACGCTATCTATCATACCACTTCATTGAATTAACTAAATTGTTAATTTGTTCACCAACACTTTGTAGATGGAGGTTTTTCAGTACAACTAAGAAGCAAAAACCCTTTTTCTAGAATTCCAGTAGACTAATCCAACGAAGAGACTGTGAACAAAGACACCCAAACTGCTTGAGGTACTAGGGGTTTCAGTCTAAAAGAGCAGGCTGTAGCACGGTACTATGTTAATGCTGAGCACAGAGCTTCTGCAGTTGGAATCCTCCGTAGCAAATCACTGCCACCCTGACCTCCGAAGCCCACGGACAATTAGAGATGAGAAAGATGTGACAGGTCTCACAGAACTTCTAGCCCACGAGTGGATGAACCCTTTTGATCCTAATCTTTCAGATATTGTACATTTATCTACTGAAATATGTGTTGATGAATCAACAGCTGCTGATCTCATTAATTCGGAAAACAAGGGGAAAATAGCGCATCAAGAGTTCACAATTCGCCTAGCCAAAGGAGAAGGGTTTCATAATCCTATTAAGAAAGCGGGTCTCAAGATAAGTAGACCAAAGGCCAGCAAAACGACCAAGGTTCAAAACAAAGAAGTAATCCTCCGATGCGACCGAAATTTATTCAGCAAAATGATTTATATCACAGAAAATAAAAAACTTGACATGAAGGAAGTGTTCAAATATCATCTGGCACCATTTCCATGGACTCTGGCAAATGTTGATGGGTCTTTGAAGAAAACTTGCAAATCAGTGTTTGTCCATCACTTGGAAAAATACATCATCCCTGCCAATCTGCCGAAAAAAGATTCGGCCTGCATAATTGATGCAATGGCTGTACTTCAGTCCATCAAAGGAGAACAAAAAACGTTTGAAGAATTGACAACGACTTTTCTCAAGAAGATTTTGAATATAGGTAGGAGTTGCGTTCAGCAAGTTAGACAGAGATTGGGTGCTGTCTAATGATGTTGATGACACCATAGAGGAATTCGTCTGCCAGTTATATGCCCCTAAATGCAAGGTGAAACCTGTTGATGAACTGCGTTACCAGATGTTCAGAGGGAAGGAGGGGCAAATTGAGAGTTTCCAAATGGCTCCTTGTAAAGACGCCTTGAGATAGCACAATAAATGTGCCAACTACCAGGCCGGAATATGGCTCAGAAGCCTGGAAACCAGGCCCATAATTCCGGACCCCTTTGCTCATGGGTGGGAAAAGGACATTTCTGGTATCTTATGCGTCAAGTGGATGGAAGGCTTGCCAACACCGGAGTGCGTATTTTCCTTTTTGCGGTGCCACTGCAAAAGGAACTGTGTACCAGAAACTTGCTCGTGCTTAGCAACTTAAATCCAATGCACCGAGAACTGTGGGTGCAAGGGGTGTACCAAAGCAACAGTAGATGAGGAAGAGTACAATTACAATAGCTGCTCTAGTGAAGAAGAATAAATTCAAGTTTATTAATAATATTAATAAGGCATTTTTATTTCTCTTAGTTGTTCACATATCCCTTTGTTGCTTACAAATATGGCTGGCCGTCTCTTCTCGCCTCATGGTGCTCAAAGCACCGAGCGCTTTGTCAATGCGCTCAACCCCGCTCCGTCTGCTTTGAATCTCGATATCTCGGGTTTTCTTCATCCGATCTTCAATTTCTTTTTTGCATTTTAAAGGCGAGATTTTCCTCTAAAACCCTTATTCAGAACATGATCTCAATTTACCCAACCGTTAGTCTAATAACCAGCAAACCGCAAATTTAAAAAATCCTTATTTTTCGTTTTTTTGAGTTTTGACGAATAAATACTGTTTTTTCGGCCATAAACATTGGGAACAAAACTATAGTTCGTTCATTCACCTACATTTAGAAAAAAAGAAATTCGAGATTGCTCCATCCAATCTCGAGATAATTGAATTTAAGAACTCATAGTCGGGCCGCCATTTTGAACGGCCGCCATATTTGAAAGCTACCTCCTTATGATGGACCCCCCCGAATTTTCTGCTCCATATGACCCCAGAAACCTATGGTAAAGGTTTCATTCAGTCCCTCCAAATTATAATGACTGATAGGTCTGGCACATGGTCTATAAAGGAAGAAATTATAAATTGATAAACACCTATTTTTGGTCCCACAAGATTTTAAAAATGCACCACTGTGGCGCCATCTTTCTAACGCTTTATATCTCAGGCGTGAAGAAACATGAAAAAACTGAAGCACTACTACATCGAATGCTTGTGCATTTCGTACTATTTTTGTCATGCTGAATTTAACAGAAATGGCAACTTGCTTATGCTGCTCTCTCCACTGAATATCATTTGCAGTTGTTGGTATTGTCAACAATATTATTATCTCATACTCACATCGCTGCCGATCTGTTGTAATTTATACTTAAACTGTATTCAGAGCTTATCTTTTGAAGATTTTTCGAATAGGCATATGAGCTTATCGTCACTTGCTGCAGCTAAAGTGGTATCATCTACAAATCTCAAGTCAGAAGGACTTAGTTCAGCCTATATATTCCACTTACACACTAGTAATACACATTATACTATTTTTTCTATAAGTACCGTTTGTGTTATACTATACAGTCCATCGCAACAATTCAATTTCTTACAGGATCAAATAACTTCTAACTGGCGTAATGATGTCTGTGGTCTATTGCAAAAATGAGATAAATGACAAAAAACTTCTATCACTGCACTTATCTCCGCATCATTGCCGTAAAATGTCAGTTTATTGTTTTTTTCCGAGTGCGGTCTGTTAATTTAGATCAAGATAATATGATAGCGGACCTGTTTTCATCGGATGCTGTGCGGTTGATAGCTAATATGTAAAGTACCTCTTGTTTTATTATGTCTTGTCGGTACATGTAATTGTATCATTCCTTTTATGGATGTTTTATGTTAGGTAAGTTTATATAGTTTGAGACTCATGACCGGTCCATGTGTGATATACACCATCATACTTAGAGTAGAGGAGCGTATTTATTATCTGTAATATTGTTTAACGTACACTTGAGAACCTGCAAAGTAAAAAAAACTTTGTTTAATATACCATGAACAGTTTTCCTTCTTCACACAATTGGGTGTCATCTTTTGCCAAAGTTCCGTATTTAATGGCGTACTGTTTTTGATGTTATCATCGATTTCCAGTAACACAAATACACAGGTTTTCATTTACTTTCAAACTAAATTTATAGCCAAGGAAAGTCACTTACTACGCATGTTCAAAGTTGCAAAGCATTCGTATTCCCTATATTCCTTGAAGAAAAGTTTTAAAGGAATTTTAGGAAACTATTTGACATCAACGTGTTTCTTAAAGAAAAACATCGCCATTAACGAAAGCTTTTGAAATCCATAATGAAATAAATCTATGTGTAGGCATTATCAACTATGCATAAGTTTTAGATCTTAACCCTAAATTCGTGTTAATGGAATCAAAATGTATTTTTCCTTCATATATTTTTAGGTATAGTAGATCATATATAGTAGATCAATTTCCCGACAAAAGCCTACACTGATTGATTGATTGATTGGTTGATTGATTTACCAGTGTGTGGTAGGCACTGCTGCCATTCTGCTGTCTACGCTAGGTTGGATTTAGGTCATGCTTGTTGTCAGCAGCGAGAGCTGCATGACGCATGGACTGTGAGATGGGCAGTGTAGGTGTTTGTGAAATGCGTTGCCGCTTTGTGTCGTGATATGGAGTGTTTATGCTCCTTTTTGTGTTTCTGTTTCTACAAATTTTTTTGGGGAGGGGTATATTTTATGGTCGTATTCCGTGTGGTTTCTATCCATACTCTGATGATGATTCCTAGGGTTTACTCCTTTAGCTTGTCCGGTCTGTAGTGTCTTAACTCGTTGTTTATGTTCTCCACTTCAGGTGCGGTGTTTCTTCTAGCTAGAAGGAACACTTGGGCAATATTTCTAGCAGTTGGTTCTTTGCTGGTAGCTTGTTCAAGGGCCAGTGGTCCATTTCTTTTATTAGTTCTGTTCGTTCTTTCACTGTATTCCCTTCTTCCTCCAGCTTCTTGGTCCCATGTTGCAGTTGTATGTATCTTCTCTTGTGGGTATTATTCTTTCTTCTATATTTTTTCAGATATATAAAGGTTTGATTTAGTCGTTGTCCTGTTGGGAGAAAATGTACGTTTATTAATACAAGTTAAGAATATAAGGTGTTCGTACTCGTTTCTGCAAGTATGCGATGTCCCTTGTTTCGCTTCACTTTGTGTGGGGATTCACCATATCTAGACCTGTTTTAAACTCGCTATTACCCAAGAATTTCTTGTATATCAATAGTATATTATTCACCAAGCGGTAATGTAGGTAAATTATTACTGTGAGTTATCACGCAGATGAAGTTTAATTGTAATTCATCAAGTGAATTATTACCGTTTCCGCAAGTTGAATACTAAACTTTATGTACGATTATAACAATAAATATTAAATTGAGACAATTTTGTTTAAATTGTTTGTTTATTATCAAAATTAACTGTAAAATTTAACTTTTGTACACACTTTTATATTTGTTCTGCGATTTTTCGGGTAATAAATTATGTCTTGTATCAACAGCTACTTGTCTTCATTCTGGTGGTGTACATATTAGTTCATCTTCACTAACTGAATTCAACATTTTGGCGCAATTATTACTTAACTTGATTTGAAAACGTCGAAACTATTCAAACACCTTCCTGCCCTCAGCAATAATGGACCGTTCTATTTCACCATATCGGAAAAGAATTTTTCTCTGACAGAGCCACCTTCTGCCGCGCGTTACGACGACTGGACAGGCTAGGCATGAATGTAAAGGTGATTGGCTCTGTACCCAGTGATTTATAATAACTCACTCATTATAACTCACGCTATTTGTTTATGGATACTATTAACTGTTCAAAAGCAGTTCATTAATTAGACCTAATAAGAGAAGTAAAATTTTTTATTTGCCACATGTTGGACTTACTTAAGTGCCGAGGGTTGAATTAGACTGGTCGATCTTATTTTATGGTTGCACATATTGTTCACTTGCTGATAGCTGAGCGTTGCTCTTAAATTACTCTGTGTTAGTTATTTTCAAATATGAATTCTATTTCAACTTTGTTCTTTTGTTATGACACACCGGTTTATGAGGAATTTTTTGGGCTACAATTCACTAAAGCTTTACCAAATGTAATGGAGTTTCACCAGATATTTTACATGGGAGTGTTTCTGCCACACATCCACTCACTCGACCTATCCCTTCGAAAACCCACATGAATGAATTAAAAAGAAAAGACCACATTTGATGTGATTTTTAAAAGCTTTTATTTAACTTGCCATGTTCGTATATTCGTTTGTTAGTTTAGGTCAAATCTTGCAAGCTGAATTTCGACCAGTTCTAATTAAGCTAGAGCTTTGAAATTTGGCACAAGTGTATAAGTCCGGTGACAGTGCAATATAGTATAGTATAACCACTATCGCCCAAGAAGGCGAGGTGGGAGGAGGAGGGAAGAGGTGGGAAGAGATGGGAAAGGGGTGGAAAGAAGTGGGAAGTAGTGTTAGAGAGGTGAGAAGACGGGAGAGGGAAGGGGTGGATGGCGGTGGCAAATGGAAAGGTTTTGTCTGTCTGTAAAATAGGTCGACTAAAAAGTAAAAAACAAATTTATATAAAAAAATATTTTTAAGAAAAAGCTTTTATAGACCAGGCTAGATAAGGGTTGGACAACAACATAATTCGTTACAGCAAACTGATAGTGGAATATTGTAGAACATATCATAACTAATGAAGGAAAAATAATCCGAACCACCTGTGATTATCTGGGGGGAATTGGGGTGGGCTTTTAGGGGGGAAAACGTTTTTTTGCGATTTCTGGCTAAACTACGCATCCTGTCGAAAAAAGTGAAATATAAAAGTTGTAAGTAATAAAGAGATCTATAACTTTTGTGGAGAGCATTTTTATCCTAACCTCAAAATTTTTCGAGATATATGCAAAAAACCCTTTTTTCGGTTTTTTGTTTTTTTCTTCCACAAAAATAGTTCGAAAAACTACTAAAAAGTAAATTTTTTTTTTTTTAATTCATACAACTGGAAACCAAAAGCTTTGGGGGCGGTCAATTGGGCAAAGTAAATATGCAATTGCGCTATATGACCGTCCCCAAAACTTTTGGTTTCCAGGTGTATGAATTATTTTTACTTTTTAGTAGTTTTTTCAAATAAAAGCTTTTTCTAAAAAATATTTTTTTATATATAATTTTTTACATACCTGAACGAGATAGTAGGGAATCTTGTTGTAAAAGTCACTATGGCATACAAAGAAATCAGGTAGTTGGCAATATTATAATATACTGGGTAGGGGAGTAGACAAAAACGACGCGGCCAACACCGTTAAGAAGCATCTTAGAGAAAAATGGAATGAACATTGAAAAAAATTATGGCAATGTAAAAAATACTTACTACTTCAGCATACGCCAGAATATACCAGAAAAAACCTATTTTAGTATTATAAGCATCAGTAAGAATATTGACAACTATTATTTGCATGAGATTTAATAACGGTAGATTCCCAGCCCACTTACATAAAATTAGTATTGTTGATAACTTCTCAATGTCAATGTGAGAATGACAACGCAGATTTGCACAATATCGTTTTTAATTGTGAAATATACAGAAATCAGTCTCTGTCTGTTGTGAAAACTCTAACATACCTTAATTTTAGACATCCACTATGATTACCAGAAATGAAAGTGAAAATATTCGTGCGTATAAAGCTTTACAAACGTTTTTTGTTTCCATTGGTTCATACCAATGATATATAAACTTTGTCTTTTTTTTCTTACCTCATGTCTTAATTCGTTTGATCTCTTTCTGGGTGCGAATTTAAAACTTCCTTATGGACCCCTGGGCCAGGCCCCCCGCATTAAATCATGGGCCCTGGTACTAAAATCACTAGCGGGTCCCCGCGTCTAATTTTTTGTCAAAATTTCTGGCGGGCCCTCGCTACGGGCCCCTCGGAAGCAACGGACCCCGCGCTTAATAATTGATGAGCGGGGGGGGGGTGAGAAATTTGAAAAAAAACCAAAAAAACTTTTGCCAAAATCTCTGGCGAGCCCCCACTACGAGCCCTTCCAAAGCCAACGGGCCTCCGTGCTTAATAATTGATGAGCGGGGGGAGAAATTTGAAAAAAAAAATTGCCAAAATCTCTGGCGGGCCCCCACTATGGGCCCCTCAGAAGACCGGGCCCTTAAACTCAGTACCTAATAGACCCCCCATACGGGGGCCTGCCCTGAGCAAGAAGAATGTGTTCAATGTATTTTATACATCCTTGTTCCCTACTTTGTTAACGGCTGTTTCTTTTAACAATTCTATATAGTCCAGTAGAATTGTAATTTGACATGGCGAAAATAGATAACTACGATTTTATTGTTTCAAGTTGATTGGTAAGATATCCAAAACAAGCCCTTATAGCGTGCCAAAGGATGTCATATCGGAAAAGGGGGGTCGTAAAGTAAAAAAATCGGTTTTTCGCGTTTAAATAGAAAGACAATAATCTGAGAGGAAAGTTCAAATGAGAAAGCTATAGGTATTAAAAAAACCTATAAAATGAACCCCCGACCGTTAAGATAGCTTTATTAGGTCAGGATTAAATTAAAAAAAAAAAGTGGTGTAAAAAATTTGAAAAAATTTATGTTTATGTTTTTGGGATCACTGAGTTCAATTTTGTCGTTATTTCATCTCAAAGTTTCTTTAAGGCCATATCATGATCATATGACCGCGAAATGAGTTTGAAATAACCTCTAGGGTATCCTTCAATGTCAAAATGCCAACTGATTCGAACTGAGCGACCCCAAAAACATACAAAAACTTTTTCTCAGTTTGACATTCAAACGACCTTGAATCCGATCTGATAGAGTCCAGCCAACCACGGATTCGAGCCCAGAGACCCAAAAAACCTATGTAAGCATTTTTCCAGATTTTTTTAGCCGCTTTTTCTTAATTTGACCTCAAAATGATCTCAAAATGCCTTAAAATGACCTCTAGATGTTCTTGGAGGGTAAAAATAACAGCGGATTTGAATTTAGCGACCTCAGAAACATAAACATACATTTTTTCAAATTTTTTACACCACTTTTTCTTAGCTTGACCTTCAAATGACCTTGAATCCGATATGATAGAGTCCAGCCAACCACGGATTCGAGGTCAGCGATCCAAAAAACCGATGTAAGCATTTTTTCAGATTTTTTAGTCGCTTTTTCTCAATTTGACCTCAAGATGATCTCAAAATGCCTTGAAATGTAGATGTTCTGATGTTGAAGGGTAAAAATAACAGCGGATTTGAATTCAGCGACCTCAGAAACATAAACATAATTTTTTTCAAATTTTTTACAACACTTTTTCTCAGTTTGACCTTCAAATGACCAAGAACCTGACGTGATGAAGCTTAACCAACCTTGGATTCGGAATCAGCGACCCAAAAAACATATGTATACTCTGGTCAAGTCTGATGATTGTTCTTAGATCAAATGTTGACCTATGTAATAAAATCGTGGTTATCTATTTTCGCCACATTTTGATACTATTCGTACTATTCGATACTATATATGGCTAATGGCAATTAACTGAGAGCCATTTAATAAAAAAAGGAAATCATTATTGTTTCGAGCAACTTATTTATTATACATCATACAAGTATGGATAAGTTGGTTAAATCGACTTATTTACTGACTATTTTGAAGAAATAAAATATCACGCACATTAAACACGTTGTGTGCACTAAATATTATCTATCATATTTTATGTTGACAAATGTAACAAAGCGTTCAATAAGCAGGGGAAGTTACCTGAGTCAACAAAATCTACTATATGTATTTTTTTAGTAAGGGGATAAAAATAATGAGCTCGAGCTTTTAGCTTTTAACGAAATAAAAGCATGATTCATATTATTTTTTTCCAGGCCTCCCACGCATATTGAATGAATCAAGGAACTAGTTTGCTGAAAACCTTACAAATAACACAAAACATTCATAAACTTGAGTGGAAGCAGCTGAGTTAATTTAAATGGATGTACTTAAGGTAATTAATGATATTAATGACTAGGTACTTTTGAATTTGATTATAAAGCTTTGAAATTCTGCAGTAAAACGTGTTCTAGAATATACAAATATATTTTTTCTCATATTAACTTACCTGTAAATAATTTATTCATGAATAAGGATATGACTATTTTTGACGGCTTCATACGACAAACGAGTAGGTAGCCGTCTAGACAAAATTTCAAGGGCATCAGACTTAATCATTATAAAATAAGCACATGGTTGTTTTCACATTACATCTCACAATCTTCTCCTCATAATTACATAAGAACTGGTAGTTTCCGTCTCGCGAGTGTCTGAGTCACAATGCTTAAATTGAGTTTTTTCTTAAGTCCTCTCGCATATCTTATCGGTCAAGTCTGCAATATCACTTCTTTTTCTTGTATGGTTTGAGTCACACTTGTAACACATAAAAGGTTAGTTCTATGAGATTAAGCCTGTTAAGCAGAACTTAGTGCTTAAAGAAAAGGTATATCCTTTTTATAACAGCAGCAATAGTTCACGAGATATTTACGCTGAAATTTTTCGCAAGGATGGCAGCTAACACAACCCCCTGAGCCCCCTAAGCTTCCTGTAAAAATTATTCAAGCTATTTTTGTATTACGCATCTTTGTTTGACTTTTTTTATCTATTTATTTAACGTCAGCCTATCACCGACGCCAGGAAACGAGCTACCCCCAACCTGGAAATTTTGGCTGAACCTCTTCTCGTAAGAAGAGTAGGGATCTTTTACTTGCCTAACATTTAATAGACAAGGGACCGCCTGCTTTACATCCCCTCCGAAGGATGGTATATCCACTACATAATCCTCGTCTTGAAATTACATAGCTTATACGTATACATTGATATACAAGCCGCTAGAAGGTGAGACGAGGTCGTTGTGTTTCCCAAGATGGATTTCACCCATCCAAGAACTAACCGCGCTGCACGTTGCTTCACTGGAGTATCGAGATAGATACACAGTGAAGACGCATCTATGCTCTCCCCTTTATTTAACTTATTGATTGGACTACAAAGCATACAGAATTTGTACAAAAAATAGTTTTCAATACCATCCTTCTTACAACCCGAGCAGTGCAGAGCATTGTGCTTTCAAGCACTCAGCACTAAGCTCTCAAAAAGTACTTTTATTTTTCGAAGACCGACACTCGCTGTTGATAATAAAGTATTCGCAATTACACAACTCTGAAAAAGTGTTTTAAATTCACGTGTATTAAGCACTTCTTACAAATTTAAATAACGGAGTAGTTATAATTTTATTGAGAGTAGAACTTCATTGAATTTAAGTGTTAATAAAAAAGGATAAAGGTCAACAAAAACAATGCAGGATGATAATGTAAGAAAAAAATGTCTCAATTTGCCAAATGCACTATATGAATTTTTTTTATTTTAGTGAAGATGTCAAAGAAAATAATAAAATAGATTAGCTGCTCATTGAAAGACTTTTTATTTTTAGCGCCCCCCGCTAATTATAAGCTTTTTTCGGCTTAAATATTCTTTAAATAAACTTATTCTCAGCCAAAATTGTACAGGGTGGATATAGTCGATTAAACATTTATTTTTCAAATCAACAATTAAACCAAAATGAGATAAAAAGTCTGCTCCGATAATCGGGACATTGATATCTGCAATATTAAAAATGAAAGGAAATAACCTACGTAACTTTAAATCAATTTTCAAAAATTTCTTACCGAAGGTATTTATAATAGAGTCATTAGCAGCTGTCAGTACAACATCGGGGTTCCTTTTAGTATCTGTTAACAGATTCTGAGGTACTATTGATAAATCAGCGCCTGTGTCAATGAGAAATTCTAAGTTATTAGCATTATCAAATATAAAGAGTCGACGTTTAGTATCTGAAATATTAACGTCAGTTGTCAAAATATCATTGACTTTTAGTCATCTTTGATTGTCGGTTTTGACATCCTTGGCGAAAGTGCACCAATCTCCTAGACATTTAAATGATTTACGACCATAAACTTGATGGTAATAGCAAACTTTGGCATTAGAAGTCGAGTCGACTTCTACAATTAGCGCAAAAGGTGTTAGAAACTGTAGGAGCAGCGGAAGTTTTTGAAGAAACTTTAGATTCAATAGCATGTAATTGAGATGTAAAGATTTCTTGTTTGTGTAACACCTGATTTAACGTATCTTGAAATGTTGCGATAAAATTTGACGTAGAAACTATGGGATCGACGCTACAAATTGAATTAGAGGTAAGGGAAGTCATAGAATTTTGACACATATACGATCGGCGATGTCAATTAACTCTTTAATTTCGGTTTTCCCGGATGCGGTGATTGTGATGAAAATGGTTTTAGGCAATCGCCGCTTCCATAAATTGACCAGGAGCTCCTGGCTCACCACATGGGAAACTCCGACTGTTGATAGCATCGACCGGTAAAAATCTGATGGTTTCAGGTCCCCCATCTGGGAACCAGAGAGTAGGTCCTCTAACCGCTTTTCCTCGCTTGAGGTCAAACGAGAAATTAGAATATTTTTCAAGTTATCATATAGATCTCTTTCCGGCTAATTTGTGACAACGTCATACACCGTCGTAATAATTTCCGGGGGTAAACTGGCAATGACATAATCCTATTTTTTTCGATCGCTAACGATCCTGTGAATAAAAAATTGCGAATCAATTTGAGTAAACCATATTTTTGGTTTGGATACCCAAAAGGGTGGCAGTTTAATGGTCGTGACGTAATTACCATGAGTTGTCCCAGCACCTGATGAAATTGGTATGTCATCCAATAAAATATTTTACCTACGATCACTACTGTAAATAGTAAAAAACACACTACCTGCCATCTATGTAAATTGAATTTTACATACTGTAAACAAAACGCACTGTAAACAAATCGCACGATAAACAAAACGCACGGGACACGCAAACATAGATGGCTTAGTTCGCTGACGCGAGATTTAAAAAAACAAATGCGCCTACGTAATTTTCAAACGCTGTCAAAACTGACATATTTATTGAATAATACTGTTGATTAGTAAACTAAATTCACATTTTACTAAATAAATAAATAAACAAATATGATCGTAGGTAAAGTATAGTACATAATTCGAGTTGTAAGCAATTACGCACTCATGGAAATACGCACTCGCCGCTACGCGGCATCGTGCTTAACTTTTCCATTCGTGCGTAATATGCTTCTTACAACACTCATTATGTAATATACTATTCTGTAGGAGGTGCCATTGAAATGACTGAGTGATTCTTTTAAATAACGGAGAATAATGATAAATGGCAAAACAATTCACTTACCAAATAAATAAAGTTTTGGGAGCAATCTTCCTGAGGAGTCGTCCAAATATATTTTCTTGGGAGTTGAAGAAATAGATTCCAATAAAATATTGTGTTGATTCAGGCTAATACTTCTAAGCACATGACCATATATTAAGGGATATGATATTTCCAAAAATCAATTTATAACAAGAGGTATCCTATTCTACGTTTCTTAGGATGTTCGAATCAGGGATATTTATAAATATATATTATTCTAAATTATACATTCTAGAGTTATGAGTGAAGGTGTTCGAGGTAAGGTAATTTAAATCTTCCGGTTTAGACCTTCCGTCGGGATAATCAATTAATGGAAATGTTGGGATTATCAATTTGCAGGAATCACTGGGGAATGTCAATTTATATATCGTTAATTTATAGATGCTCAACCAATTTATAGATACTCAATTTGTAGATGTTCTCTTCATAGATGATTTTGTTTGCTTTAAAAATATAACTTCATATTTCATGCCAGAGAAATACCAATTTATAGACGTTCCTATTCGGGGTCACTGTCCTAAAGGTATTCTTTTTCGGAGTCACCAGTTTATAGGTATTCCTTTTGGGGATATTCTTTTTCGGGGTATTCTTTTTCAGGGTATTCCTTTTCGGGGTATTCTTTTTCGGAGTCACCAATTTATAGACATATGGATTAGTTAAATATATATCTATAATTAAAAGTTCCAATTCATATTTAAAATGTGTATTTTCGAAGACTAAAAGGTGTTTTGGTTTAACATTTTAATAATACATGTTATTCTGTTTTTATTTAAAAATTGTTATTATTATGTTTTTTCTTTCTTTCCCTGGTTACTTGAGACTTGGTGAAACTTATATTTACTTAGCAAGTGAACTGATCGCCACAGTGTACCATTACTAATGAGCCATATAGAAATGACAGATATGTGGACCAAAATATGATCTTTAATCCAATACACTTAAGTAAAATGTTGTGGATTAGATGCAGGGTGTCAAATTGGAAACTATTTTTTTGCTTTTTATTGTAACTCAATAATCTCTATTCTATTCTGATTTTCAGCAAAGGAGGAGGGTCAATAAGGGCGGTTTTTAACCCTATCAGAAAACGTACCAAAACACATGGAATAAGTTTCTTGGGTCCGTAGAAACAATATTCAGTTGATTCCAGCTTAAGCGGATGCAATCCCCCACCCCCACGCTGTACCCCCAATGAAATATATAAATAGAAATACCATATCAAAAATATGAAAATGAACCCGGGAATACTGAGTCGCTACAGTGTACACACACTGAAAAAAGTGCATGTAAAATTACAGCTTCATTAGATTAGAATTCATGGGATTTTACAGTTAGAATCATGTAATAAGAAATCTCTACAAACAAATACATGTAAAAACATATGCCACATGGAAATACATATAACTTGCGAATTTATTCCTGTCCTAATGTGATTTTACGCCAATTGTCTTGTTAAATCACAATTTAATTATCCACACTGAGTGCAAATTCACTAGTCACAGATCTACATGAAGATGCATGTAAAATTACACGAGTACTTTTTTCAGTGTACTGTATACACAGATATGATGTGCTAGACTCACCAACTGGCAGAATAAAATAAAATAAAATCCTCCCCCCACGCCTTCCCTCACAAAGCCTCATTTTATATATAGGCATGTAGAGTAGGGAGTTTGATTTCAAATACTTAAAATTTTATCTTGACATATTGGAAAATAGACATCCAGCATACCATTGACACATGCTTGGCTTTGTAGAAGAAACACACAGCGTTTGAAGAACGCGTCACTAATTTATTTATTATGGGCGCCACGCGCGTCTCCCTTTGATTCTGTGTGGTGTTTACCACTCCCATCACTTATTATCTTAGCAAAAAAAAATTTTTGCTAAAAAGAAATTGCAGTTTGAAAAGAAAGCTGACTTTAATTTCGTTTTGAAAAAAAAAGTAAGAGAAATTTCATTTTGAAGAGAAAAACGTTATATATTTATGTTTTATTATAAAAATGAACATTAGGTAATGAAAAGAAACATCCAACAATCTATTATTTCACACTACTAACTACCAGGATATTGAAGTAAACACTAAATACTAAATTATTCGTACATAAATAAAACTACTGGCAGTGCAGAAAATGCGTTTTGAAAGGAAAATGTAAAAATTGCGATTTGAACTGAAATTTATTTGCAGAAATTGCGTTCTGAAAAGAAACTATACCAAAATGTATATTAATACAGCGCAAAAATTGCGTCTTGAAAAGTTTTATCGCGTAAATCAGTAGCTTTCAACCTATAGATCGCAATGGCATCTCTAAGTCAATAGCGAAATTTTTGTAGAAATTGCGTTTTGAAACGAAGCTCCTCAACTGCCTTCTCTCTCAATATGGCTTCTCAGGCGATACACTTTAACTTATTTATCACACTTTAATGGATCTTGTGCTTAGAGATCTCTGATTTACTTTAATAGAAAATCCATCTCGAGCCTTCGTGAGCCGATCGGGGTATTGAGTTTTAAACTTGTGGAGCCAGGAGACACTTGGTACTCGATCTAACACACAAAAGCCCTCGAGGGATAAGATTCAAAGATAAGCATTCAATCAGTAAAATGCAACAGTTCGAATAATATCATTTATTAATTAGAATCAAAAATAAATACAAACAGGGTTATGCAATAGCCTATTTAAAAGAATCTATACATTTCAATGAATCGCCTCCCTAAGTAGGGCAAGGACGAGTGCGGATTTTGGTTTCGCAACTACCATTTAATTAAGAGCGTGCAATAGCAATAGATTAGGTAAAAAGATTGACACAACTTCCTCGGAAGTTTATGTAGGCACTTTGGTTTTCGGACTGACTGAAAATAATATAAAAATATTTTACTTTTTCAAAATTTTGTGACACTAGTGGTTAGCTTTAAGGTTTCTTTTAGTGATTATATCATTCACAAGAACGGAGATAAAGTTTAATTTGCTTTCCTGCCTCCTTTACGGCAATGTACCGGCCCCATATAAGTTCAATATAAGGCATGTGGTACGACTTTTTTGCAAATGACCTTTTTCATCTTACTTATGCACAAGGCGGTTTTCTCTATAACTTTGCCATCTTTAAAGACCTGTATTTGGTTTCGATACCACAGCTTTCTGTCGATTCTCCAACGCACCGTCCAACTGATGAGTCGCTGGATGAATCCAAATTTGTTTTATTCGAGAAACCGGCCTTGCCCATTTTGGCCGATTTTTTGTCTAATAATTGCCTATAGACGCTACGCGCCTTGCCGTATTTTTCGGTTTCGCTTTTCAGAACATCGCGCCGCCTCATTAAAGTTTTATACTCATTCTTTAGAACTATTTCCATAATTCCTGTGTCTCCACTTTCATCATGTTTCGGGAAGCCATAAAAAAGTTAAAAGTATTCCAAAATATTTTCGACGAACACTTTTAGCGTGTAAGTATAATATCATATTTTCCTTGTCCACAAAAATATTTTCCAGTCCAGTGGCTCACTTTCGAAAAAGTATATTATTAATATATTTTTTTCCTGAACCAAAAATATACTTTTATTTTCGGCACACTTTGCCATGATCATCATAGTAACATTCACTCTCATGGCCTGGATATACATAAACATATTTCTCTAAGTGAAAAATATTTGGGCGCCACGTGATGTACCTTAAATATGTTTAGTTATGCTCTAATTGTCTTTTTAATATTTTTCTCTTCTGGAATGTTCTACAACAGCTTGCCTTTGATATATTTATATATGTATTTTTTTCATAATATCGAATTTTTTTCAAAGCACTGATTTTAAAAAGTGCCGTTAAGAACAGTGTTCCCTCACACAAAAATGTTTAGAGTATTTAGACGAGCACTAAGCACAGTACAAAGGAACAGCTCTGCTTACAACTGATTTGGATCTGTTCTCTTCAGAATTACATTATTTTTAAATAATAAAGATATTGTAGTAATATCATATAAGAATCATTCCAACTGTGTATATTTTTGACATATACTGCAACGAAAGTGAAATACATTAAACACAATTTTTCTGAGTCAGCAGCTGAGGAGACACATATTAAAAATCATATATGCAGAGGAGTGTTCGCATAGCCACAGAAAGTGGTTTTTCAAGGATTCTTCTTAATCTCTAGGATTTGTAAACTGATGGCATAAAATAACAAAATAGCATGATAAACAACCCACATATTTTTTAAGCGCAACCACAAGGCAATCCCCTGCTTGATAAATGCCATATTGAGCTAGCAATCGCTCTTAACATTTTTAAGTCCTGGATAATAGATTACTGTGTATTAAAATGTGGATCATTTTTTATTTGGTATAAAGTGTTTCTTTTTGTTATTTTTTACTCTGTTTCATTAAGTTATTTTTGCTGTGATTTTGTGTCATGTTATGAATAAAATACGAAATGATCTGAAGGGTATAATTTCTAACAAATACCAAAATCCTATATTTGTGAAAAACAGAAAGAAAAATAGTAATATAACACTATATATTTATTTGTTTTAGTATACTTTTACAAATAGAATAGAGAACAGAAAGTTAATAACAAGAAAATATTAAATTAAAAAATTGACAAAGCGAAATTTCACAATATAAAGGTACCTAAGTGCCATTGTCAAGTTAGTCGAAAAAGGTAGAAGCTCGTTCTAAATATTTTCACTTGAAATTTCCTGCAATTAATTCATGCATGCGGGGGATTTGGTAAGAAAATTTCATACCTACATAAATTAAATAAATACTAATTTAATACCATAACACTAGATATCTATATAGTTGTAAGAAAGATATCTACATATATGCAATGTTAAAAAAAATATTTCCACTCATTTTAGTTGCAAAAAACTACTACATGAGGGGTTAATATATATTCACTGAAATGTTTGATATTACGTTTTCTTCACTAAAATGGGTGGAATTTTGTTTTTCTTATATTTTCTAATGTTACAACAGTTTGGGCGAAACGTAAACCTATAGTCGTATAATAGATAAATAATATGTTTTTCACCCATTTTGGTTTCAAAAAATTACTGAAAATTGTTTAAGACAACTCTATTTGTGTTATGAAATAAGTTTTGTTGACTAAAATAGGTGGAACATTGTTTTTTAGTTTATTTTCATGTTTTATGCACATGGTATAGGCGTCTGAAAATAAGGAGTACGCCACCTGGTGGTCTATAGTCAAACTAATTATGGGCTTTTCTGTCATTGTCTCTTTAGTGTACGATGATATCAACAATAAGTAAATGATAAACTGAGATGCTAAGTTATTAAAAATATGATAGCGTTTAAATGGGACACAATTTGCTGGAGTCAACCTAGTCGGTATCCTTTGTAGATTGCAGGGACAACTCGTGAAAGTTGAGTTGGCACGACAATGTTCAAAGCATACCCTCTTTGATGTAGACACCTATAACCAGGCATTGAGAGGGAAAAAGCTGGTGCAAATAACCGTGGCCCGGGTAGCAATAATAATGTCCTAGACAATCACACATTGTAAGTGAAATTTTTGAAATAAGTAAATACATGTAATTCCAGTATATTTAAAAGTAATATATACTATTGCACCATGCACTATTATGTTTTAACCCCTGAATATTTTTATTTCATATTTTACAAAATACTGTTTCATTTATTTTACGTAGAGAATTAATAAATGTCTTTTTAGTTATATTCAATGCACCACTAATTTCATGGGTATTTGAATCTGAGACACTTGTTTGTAAACATAGAGCATACACATTTCTTTATTAAGTTTTGTGTTGAATATGGGTTGTATCACATAAAATAATATGTCCTGCATTTAAATCATATTCCCCTTCGTACACACACTTAGAATTTTTACATTTTTAGTGCTTTACAAATGTTCCATACATTGCAATATGCTTAACCTAAATGTCACTTATGTTTCCTGAAAAAAAAAAAAGTGATTTAAACTACAACTGTACATATATTTAAAGAAATATTTAAGTTTATTAATATTTAACTAGCCAGACACCGTTTATGTCGAAGAAACTACTTTTTAAAGGAAAAACTAGATAACCTAAAAAAAATATGAATTTTGCTGAATAATGCCATTAACGTCTTGCAAATCACTTACAACAAAATCTTGTAAACCTTTAGATCATATATTATTAATGTTATTATTTTTAACGCCAAAAATAACAATAAACAGAAAAAAATCAATAAGTATTCTTCACATAAACAAACAAAAAGCCTATAATTAGTTCACGAGTTCTCCACTTCGGCGCTGGCATCTTAAATTCAGACGCCTATAGCTAAGTTTCAGCACATTATAACTTAACAGAGATGGCTTGGAAATAAAACGTATCATTATTTCATTGAGTTTAACCAGTGTAAGCTTAATATTTCTATTGTTGAAGTTGTTTTGTGAAGAACTTTGTGAGTTTAAAAAAAGCCATCCAAAATTGAAATACTTATCATACCTGACTGAAAAGTGTAATATAGACGAAAACCAAAATGAGAAGTTATTCAGCGTAGTACAGAAAAAGCTACTGGAAATTTCAACTAAGTTTTTACGAATTAGAAAAGATAAGTTAAATAAAATTATTTCAAAATATTATATTTATGTAGTCAAGCATAGACATTTAATTGATATAGATTCTTCACCAATGTATTCACCATTGAAACGCGAGGAGTTTTTAAAGGATTTTGATTTGGATTTGAAATATTCAGTATCATAATTACATGAAATAAAATGTTGCTTCACGAGCTCAATGATTTTTTTTATAGTTATCTCGTTTAATATAGCAAATGAAATTCCATTTTTATGTAAAAGCAAATGTCAAATATGATCACATGTCAATAATTTGACAGAAAAATTTCCACTTATTAACTTCGCTCAGGATACCCTGGAGGATGAAAATTTCCTGAAATTTTTTGGGTTACTATGGTAACGAAACAAACTTCTGATTGGCTAAAAAAGTGACGTGTGAAATTTTCTTGGCAATACTTTTTGGCATAAATATTGTATCCATATTTTATTCATCTTTTTGTCCGTTTGTATTTTTTTCCTATTTTAAAATTAGTGTTTTATTATAATAATTTAATTTACATAGATTTTAATTTTTCTGGGTTTTCAATTTTTGCGATAGTTTTCCTGTTAGATTAGGTTTGGTTGATATGTTAGTGGACCTCTAATCAGATCCACCACTGCAGCCATTTAGTCTATTTGACTCACTAGTTATACTTCATTCAGTAAATTCAGCTATTTAATAAAGCCTATCTGCTTTACGTTGCGTTACGGTACGGTACGCTACGCTACGTTAATAAAGCAATAGAGTTTATAGATCTCTGCACACAAAGAATAATAGTCCATCATACGATAGCAGAAATATACCACACTTGATTTTTTGCTGTTTGTTAGTCAGTAGGTGCAGGGGGAGGGAGTGAAGTAGAGGTCTAACCTCTACTTCACTCCCTCCCCCTGCACCTACTGACCACGAAAAATGCTGTCAAGGGTATTTTTGGATTTTTTAGGGCATCTTAAAACATGTATCAAATAGACAGCAAAAAAATTTCAATATCCGATGCCAAATTTCAGTTTGAATCACATGACCGCTCCGACCGCCAATAGGTCTAACCTCTTGGCGGTCGGAGCGGTCATGTGATTCATATTGAGATATTGCTGGTTTTTATGAAGCCAAGATACTATTGACAGCGTTTTCTTGTGTCACAGAAAGGGTTAATATGCAAAAATGGGTTTTACTAGATCGTCTAAAGGAAACTCTTGTTTGTGGTGGATATAATATCAGAACCAATGGTCTAAAAAAGGTTTTTTTACTCTAAAAATGTCTATATAAAAATGTTTACACTTGACAGCATTTTTCTATGTAGTGGTATATTTTATTTACTTAATTTAACTTCTTCAGGCATGGTGGTACACTGAACCATGCAAACTGACCCGTTAAATGCATGGTAGTACAAACTACGTACCGCATATTGTATACGCATAGTGGACTGATACATACTGTTTATACTATAATGTATACTATGTATATGGTACCACGCCAAAATATGTACTTAAAACAAAAAATAAATCTCCATGAATGTCATTACAGTATATTTTATTGCTTAGCAATCCCTAATAACAAAAAAAAAAGAACAAAATATCCCAGGCAGCAAAGTCTATTTTTGTGTATGATTTTCTGTGCCTGAAAGAGTTAAGCAAATTGTGGTTATGAATTTGATTATTTCTAAAAAAAATTTTTAAAACACGTGGTGAATGGAGTAAAACCACTACATAGAAAAATGCTGTCAAATGTAAAAATTTTTAGTTAACAGCCATACAAACATTTTTAGTGTAACAAACCTTTTTTAGACCGTTTGTTCTGATATTACATGCTCTGAAAACAACAGCTTCCTTTGGACGATCTGGTAAAACACATTTTTGCATATCAACCCATTCAGTGACAAAAAAAAATGCTGTCAATAGTATTTTAGCTTCATAAAAACCACGTTTAAGCAATATCTCGATTTTCAAAAAAAAAAAAATCTCTACGTTCAATCAAAGCACAAGGAGCCACTTTTTCGGAATTTTCGGAAGTTGAACCTGGACGCCTGATTAGGAAAAATGCTGTCAACGGTATTTTTGGATTTTTTAGGGCAAAATTAAAACATGCATCAAATGGACAGCAAAAGATTTCATTAAAAATCTTATTTCAGATTTCAAGTTGAATTTTACAGGCTCCAACCACCAAGAGAGCTAACTCAAAACAAAATCGACGAAATTTAAATCAAAATGCATCGAAATCTGACTTCAATTTTTGGGAAGTGCAATAAAATCGAAGTAAAAGTTTTCAGTTCGATGATGTAATGAACTCCGACAACCAAACGTAGAATTATGGCTTGGGATGTTTTTAATCATTTTGGAGAGTAGTTTTCATCAATCAACAAGAGTTTTTGGGCAAGACACTGTATGATGAATTTGCCACATTTTATTCATTTCAAATGACGATTTAAAATTTTAATAAAAAAATTGTTTTCGATTTGGAGCGTAGTCTTCCAAAAGGTGAAAAATTGGAAAACCTCATATAAGTAACTTTGTCTTAAAAAGTAATTTCAAGTGATTAGTCCTAACGTATCATATAATCGCCAATAGAGACTTATAAAATTAGTCACAAGCGAACCATATAATTTCAAAAAATATTGTTACCGTCAATTCCAATCCTTTCAATTCCAAACCAAACTTCCCAAACACATCTTTTTATATCTATCCCTGAATATAGTTCAGATTAAACATCCTCGGGAGTACCCCAAGCTTATAATGTGTGTTATGCACATATGATTTGTTTTATATTAGTTATTTATTTAGTTAGGCATTGAATTGTTTTTTCCATATAAAAAAATATTTTTTTAATCAATATAACACACGTATTAATTTAATACATACCTTTCATTGAACTCATTATCTTTCAGGCTGATAACTCGAAATAATCTGTGAATTGGGTAGATTTTATAAGATTGAAGAACTTCATATAGTTCCCTATGTGTATTCATGACCCCAGTTACAATACAGAAACTAAGAAGGTAACTTTAAAATTGCTTAGTACTAAGATACATATCAATATCAGAAATAGTGCACCAATGATGACAAATGCAGCGGAGAGTGGCAATGTAGCAATGTAAGTTAAGTAGAAATTGTTTCTATTTACAACCATATATGTAATGTTGGCATTACTGACTTTATTGAAGGTTTGGAAGTGTCACATTACATACCTCTACTTCCCCCTCATTTAAAAAGATATGTTAGATTTCTTGGGTCTAACACCCACATTTTGTCTCTTCAGGAAGGTTAGGGGTTTCCCATGTTTCGAAATATCGGAATTTTCTTCAATTCCTAGCATTGTTCTTAACATGCTAGACATTGCCCACAAGGTTGATGGTTTCTCTTCTTTCCTTTGCTCTCCAAAATACGCTATTAGAACATTTTCCAAGCTCAAATTCGTTACTTTTACTTCCACATCCAGTGAAAGTATAGTAACGACAAAAAAAATTTAAAAAATTTTTATTGTTCAAATAGGCTTAAAAGGTCATGAAACGTCGAGATTATAAGTTTGAGCGAAAAAAAAATTTCTGTCTGTCTGTCTGTCGGTCTGTCTGTAACTTTTTTTTGTGCGCACGTTTACTCTGGAACCGTTTAAGATATTGACTTGAAATTTGGTACACGTATGTACTTTAACAAGATCTGGAACTAGATTATATTTTCATGTTGTTCCGACGAAGGGTTGGGGGGTAAATTGGGGTAAATTTGGGGTAAATGGGTAAATCAAGCAGGTAAGAGTCGATAAAATTGGTATTTAGTATATACAAGAGAAGCTAGGGTCTCAAAAAAATTTTTAGCATTAGCCACCCCCATTACCACCCCCACCCCATTATTAAAGGGGATGAAAAAAAATTGTGATTTAGTGTATGTACAAGAACCAGAAACCTCAAAATATTTTTTTACTTTATCCACCCCCACTACCACCCCCCTATCACCACCCCCACTCCACTACCGATGTGGGGTATCGTTTTATGGGTTTTTGGGGTAGAGGATTTCAAGTATTATAGTATTAAAGTTCCATAAACAATTATTTTCACATGCAAACTTTTTTCGTTGTGAGTGACTTGGATAGAGAATCTGGATGTGGAAGTAGTGATTCCTTGGGCAGCGGTTTTTCGCTTCAAACCACTCCCTATACACCGCAATGACCTTTTGGTACCAAAGCTTGCTTTTTTCAGGCACCATGCAAGTTCTGTGCCACTGCATCAGCGCCCCCCCTTATTTCAGGAGGGCGCAGCCAATCGACTCATCATCCGACAGCATTTTCTAACGATGTTCGCGGTTTTACTTTCCCGAACGCAAAAATCTGGCTTAGACTAAACTTTGTTTACTTCAAACAAGCTTTGTTTTTCTCTGTAGCAACCATCGCCTAATTTAAAAATTATGCCAATATTTCTGTGACGACCTTCTCTCGGGATAAATATTTGGCAACTTATATATTATTTTGTTGTGATGTATTTTTTATTTTTTTTTATCTGGTTCTAAATAAAACAGTATACAAACCTCTATGGGAAGTTCCAGTACTGTTCTCGACAGTAATGAAAGACTTTCCACCTCGGTATGTAATACACTATTACTAGTTTGTTTCAAGATCAAGGTCTTAAATCGTATTTTAAGAGTTGTAGCGAACCATCCTGAGGGTAAAAAGAAAACGCCAAAAATTGTAGAAGTTGGCGTCCTTAATATGTAAATGATTGTTATAAACTTCAGAGATAAGGCGGTAGGATCGTCCACATTGACACTGAGAACCTGCAGGTTTGTTTTAGTTTTTACATCAGTAAATGTTTCGGTTATTATCTAGTTTAATAATAATTAACTGAAAAGAAATATTTTATTTGATGTATATTTTTAACTCATGTATAATTCTTGTTTGAAACAGTAATTCTTGGGAAAATGTTTCCGTGGATTGATAATGTGCTCACCGTCAGCCTTGAAATGTTTCAAACGACGATTACAAAACCGTTGTTTACTACGTTCAGAAACGTAGTTTTAGCTTCTTGATGTTAATATGATTTGTTCTCCAAATTTACGTCTGAAAGCTTGTGCCTTTATCTGAGTTATAGAACCGAGGAATGAATGTTTAGAACTTTCATATCCTTCTAACAGCCTCTGTGAGAGGTTCGAAGTATGATATTGAGTTAATAAACTTGTTAAAGTTTGGCTGAAATATGAACAATGATATTCTTGATCACGTTCATAATTACAGCCATAACACCGCCACATTTTTATTTTTAGTTTATAGACGTTTTATTTGTTAATAAAGCGGAAAGCATCGAACTAAACAATAATATCGAGTTTCTAATATATACGGTTCTATTATTACCTTTTATTTGTATTATATTTATTACAGCCTTTTAATGAAATTGAGGAAATATACCCATCTCTTATGAAACAAATAAAGTGATCGCGTTACAGTAACTACGTAATTTCTTGACTGAAAATGATATATTTATCACTTCATCAGAAGCGTCTGAGAACGTGGTATCTAAGACGGTTTTATGTATGTACATTATGTCCAAGACATGACCGTCAATATTGAGTTTTCGGTTATTATTGATACTAGAGAGATGATTATGTCGGGTCAGTGTTGTAGAATTTTATAACAATTTCGAATATCTCGAATACCCAAAAGCGAAATTTTTCATGACGGCAGAGTAGAATCTATGAAAATATACAAAAATATTAAATACACATAATACATACATCATAAATAAAACTTTTTTTTTGACCGAACGTAAAAATTAAAAGATATGCTTGAATACATATGTGCAGGCGATGTACAGCAATGTTTATAAATTTCTCATTTTAGTTAACGTACTTCAAATTGGAGCGGGAATCTCGAACTTGAACGACATGGTCACAATTTGTAATTGAAGTGTAGTAAGAAATTCATAGGGGACCAGGTCGTTGCTTGGTATGTCTTCGTCTTATAAGTTCAATATTCCATATACAGTCGTGTTCACTAGTCGAGATGATTGGGAACGCGATAAAATGAATCTTCTTCCTGGAGGTCTGGAATGGTACACAGTTGGATCGAAGACTCAGGAAGGAAGCGGTGCTGGTGTACACCGATGCAAGTCAAGGCCTCTTATATCGGCGCCACTTGGTAAGTATCCTAGTGTATTTCAGGCTGAGATATATACCATTTTACTGTGTGCAAGCGGAAACCTCAAAAGAGGTTTCGTCGATAAGCATATTTATATACATATGTAGCGACAGTCAGACAGCTTTGAAAGCTGTTACATCAAACAAGACTAAGCTGGTGCTGACCTGTCGAAATATTCTGACTGAGCTGTGTGAACACAACTCACTCAGTCAGCGGCGATGAGGGCATCGAGGAAACAGACCATTTGGAGGGTGAAAGAGCAAAATCTCCTTTCCCTGGCCCAGTCAGTCATCGCTCTGCCAAGAAGTCTGATTCAATTATAGCTGCAAGACTGGGCCATGGCACTGTTTAACAACTATTGGGCTCGGACCCGAGGAATGAGGCAATCGAGGCTCCATATAAATGAGCCCTCGACTGACTCCACCATAAAGTGGCCGATTGGGCTCAATAGAGAACGATTAAGATGGATGGTAAGCCTGATAACAGGACATTGTCCTCTAAGCAAGCACCTGCATACAATGCGGTGTAAAGACAATCCTACTTGTAGAATATGTGGAGCGGAGGATGAAACCATCACTCATATTCTACGCCACTGTGCACCAACAGGAGCATCAAGGTGTTGCTGTAGAGCATAAAAACTAGGAGATGCTCCAGTAAATATGTTCACCGATATTCACGCTGTTGCTGATTCTCGGGTTTTACTCAAAAAGAACGTCCCAATATTGATTGTGAAGCGTCTGACATCTGAATAGGTAGTTCAGGGGCTTCCGAACAAAAAATGTTATATGAATAAATTGTAATAGCTTCCCTGCAGAATTACAGTGACTTGAAGTTAAAAATCTTTGAAAAAATCATGTTGCGATAAGAAAATCATTTCGGTGGAATTTTCTTTAACATTTTTTGTTCGGAAGCCTTTGTACTACCTACTCCCAAAGTCTGAAGAAAACTCCACCGAAATGATTTTTTCATTGCAACAATTTTTTCAAAGGTTTTTAACTTCCAGTCACTCTAATTTTGCAGGGAAGGCATTAAATCAATTTTTTCATATGACATTTTTTTTCGAAAGCCCTTGAAGCCCTTGAAAGCCTCCTGAAAATTCCACCGAAATGATTTTTCCAATTCTAAAGGTGCGAGGTCTTTTATTTATTACAAACTTACTATTTTTTTAAACAAAATATTTGTTTTAATATGAAGAATTCCTTTATTTGTGTAAATATGAGAAAATAGACTCTTGAATTAAAATTTATCTTTTTCCGTACCTATATGCTCCTTTTATCACTGGATTTTCACGATACACAGAAATCAAATATATTCCTAATGACAGTCTAGAAGGGGATGCAGTTAAGGAGTTTATTCCAGGAATTGTATGGCAAATGTGTTTAATGGTTAAAATATTCAAAAGCGATACTGAGGTAGAATATACTTAAAAATTTTTGCCAAATTATTTAAAATCAGTTGAAATAAAAACTGAAACAACAAGGCTGAATAAACATCTATCTAGATATTCTAGGTGGTTACTTTTAAAATGAACAAACTGTACAAGTGTGTACGATAATTAACAACTACTACTACTTCATAAATTTCCCGCATTAAAAACAATTCTGCATGCAACATGCATTCGAACATCTGAACCCTCCGGTACGGGACGTAAGTGCTATTTAGTTAGACTAGTTCTACAATTAGCATATTTGAGCGTACAAGTTTACCAACGTAAATCTATCCATTTAGATGCAGGAAGCCCTAAAGTAGAGCAGCCAGTGTAATTTTAAATAGTGTCACGCAGATGCGGCTCTACTAATCTATATATAATAACAACATGCAACATGCATGTTGTTACATTAAAATTTTTAAAATCAAACAGCGGAAGATGCCCTGAATGCATCCAGCCGACCATAAAATGGATCGCTGTGTCAAACAATTTGTTTAATTTTTGTTTAATTGAATGAAAACAGAGCCGACATCTGGGTTTTGTTGTAATTTAATAACTGACCCGTTTTATATCTGTAAAGCGTTACGCTGCGGTGCGCGGCCAGCAATAATATCAAGTGGCGCACTACATATGACATGAAAAAATTGTTTTTAATCGTATTATCTACAAAGTTTAAAATATGTCACTAGTAAAATACTTGCAGCAATTCTGTTAACTAGAAACAAGATATATCCACTATTTCTAACTATATGTTTCTCAAGGATGAGTATAAGAATCAGGAGAGCATTGTTAACACTTTGGCTTCCTATTTTCAAAGCTTATATATACAGGGTGTCTCACCAGGAACTGCATCGATCGATATAGTGAAAAGTACGCACCAGTAAAGTTTGAAAATTTAGAGAGTGACTAACGGCAGTGTGGCTAATCCAACTAAAATAATTACAAATATCTGGCACTTCCGGTTATACCGGAAGTAGATACCAACTGGCTTATTTTAAATGGAATACCATATGTATTTTAGGGTTTTCGAAAGGAGCATAAAATTCTGAGTCAAAAACATGTAGGATACTCTACACCTAAACCCAGCAGTTTCAGAGATATTTGACATTTAAAAACAAATTTGACAGGTGTAATGGTTTACAATAACCTTTACAACTTTCTTCGTGTAAAAGATACTCATTTGCTTTTTGGCATGTAAGAAGAACATAAGGAGAGCTGCACTCTGCAATTGAATTACATTTAATAATAGTATACCAAGTGTTCCATTTTTAACGTTACATTTTGTAAACTTCAAACCCCGAAAACTTGTTTAGGCCGAATGGAACATCAAGTTATGTAAAAGTAAATTCCTTTTTTTTCTGATATAAGCATTGTGAGGGTTTAAGTTACAACTTTTTGAAATATTTGCGATTTTCTTAGAAATTCAAGAATTGTTAGTAAACATGTTATGAAACATTGATACTGATTAGAAACAATCAGTAATGTCAGTCATTCTCTTATGTCAAAAAAATGCCACCGCGTTTAATTTTTTTATTATTTGCGGAGAATGTCATAAATTAATATCAAAAACTTGCAGTACATTTGCTACACGATATACACAAAGACGGAAACCGTCACCAAACACTAAAACGCATACTGGATAATTTTAAAAACTATGGCTCTGTCAAGGCAAGAATTCAAAAGCGGAAGCTTATTGTTGATGACGAAAAAGTAGAAAGAGCAATTCTGGGATATTTTCATGTCATTAAGACAAGCTGCTATGGAATCGGGATTATGCAAGGATTCAGTTCACAGAATCTTAATTAAATATAAATTTCACCCGCTTTCGTTCCAAATGGTTCAACGATTAAAAGAAACGGATTTCCTAAGAAGAGAGAATTTTTGTGAATTTATTCTAATAAGGTCTGTAGGCGACGGTTCTTATTTGGGAAATATTGTATGGTCAGATGAAGCTAAATTTACCAAAAACGGACTTTTTAATCGACACAATTCGCATTATTGGAGTGACTCGAATCCTCATGTGTTCAGGAAGCGCAATTTTCAAGAAAGTTAGCAGTTTAACGTTTACTGCGCCATAAGAAACGATAGAGTGGTGGCATTACAATTTTATTAAGAAAATTTAAACAGTAAGTTAAAAAGATTTCTTCTTCTGCTAATATATATAGTTAATTTTTTTGTTTTTGTTTTCTTTTTTAGGTGAAAGGTATTAAATATTTTACAAAATTTGAGTAATAACTATTTAGAAAATTTACCTCTCGCCGAACATAGAAACATTTTTTATCAGCACGACGGTGCTCCCCCCACATAACGCGTATTTGATAAATCAATTTTTACAAGAAACTTTTTACGATCAATGGATCGCCAATAATGGACCTTTCCTGTGGCCTCCTCGCTCTCCCGATTTATCAATTCTAGATTATTTTAATTGGGGAATTATTAAAAATTAAGTTTATGAGAGCCCATTAACAACTAATGAAGATTGTATGCAGAGAGTAAGAAATGCATTTCAAAACATATCTCAGGATTTAATTAGGATAGCTACCCATGAAGAACTAATCCGAAGGTGCTAAAAATGTGTGGAGGTTCGAGGGCGGAATTTTGAACAATTATTAAATTAAAATGGAATCATGCTTTTAGTTGAGTTCATCTTAGCTATTTTAATTTATGCAAATTATCTTCAATCTAATTAATAAGCATGTTACAGTGTTTAGTGTTATTTTCCGTTTTTATAGATATCTAATAACAAATGTACTACAAGTTCTTGATATTACTTTTTCTACGATTGTGCTGAAAGTCAAATTTTCTAACTTCAAAATGTCTGCAGAAAATATCACTTCATCTATCATTTCACAAGAATTTGCCACACGCCTTGATTACATCTTGACGCACCGGAATAAAATAGTGTGTTTACCTTAAAGAATTTTATATTACTTACTGGTAATAACAATTAAATTCTATAAATGTACATTAATTACACATGAATTGCAATTACAAAGTCAAATTTTCTAACTTCAGAATGACTGCGGAAAATATCACTTTAAATAAAATCTGACAGGCAGCAAATTTAAAATTTTGGAAAGACTTTAAAAAAGGGAAATAACTTTACAACCGTAGAGAAAATAGTATGTAACACACATGTGGCAAGCTTCATTGCAAAACTCGTATGATAGGAACACTCGCTGCGCTCGTGTTCCTACTTTCATACATCGTTTTGCAATGAAGCCCTTGCCACACTTGTATTACAATCTACTATTACCACATTCTCCATAAATAATAAACAAATTTAAAAAGTCTTCGTGGGTGTAATTTAAACGCGTTGGCATTTTTTGACATAAGAGAATGATGACATTACAGATTGTCTCTAATCATGGCTATTTGATAAAATTTGTACTAACATTTCTTGAATTTCTAAGAAAATCGCAAAACATTTCAAAAAGTTGTAACTTCCTCAATGCTATATCAGAAAAAAAGGAATTTAATTTTACATAACTTGATGTAAAAAAATATAGGGTGTTCCATTTGACCTAAACAAGTTTTCGCGGCTTGAAGTTTACAAAATATAACGTCAAAAACGGAACACTTGTTATACTATTATTAAATGTAATTCAATTGTAGTATGCAGCTCTCTTTGTGTTCTTTCTACATGCCAAAAAGCAAATGAGTATCTTTTACATGAAGAAAGTTATAAAGGTTATTCTAAACCATTACACTTGTCAATTTTTTTTTAAATGTCAAATGTCTCCGAAACGGCTGGGTTTAGGCATAGGGTATATAAGCAAGTTGGTATCGACTTCCGGTATAACCGGAAATGCCAGATGCTTGTAATTATTTTAGCCACACTACCATCAGCAGCTCCCTAAATGTCCAAACTTTTCAAACTTTTCTGGTGCGTACTTTTCCCTATATCGATCGATGCAGTTACTGGTGAGTCACCCTGTATATATACCTCTTTAAAGCCTGAATTATTCCTCATATGATAACTTTTCAACAAATTCATTTCATGTCGAAAGTTTTACACAATTCTTGAAATTCTTCTTCATAAGTACACTCCTAATTACATGAAATGTCGCATTACCCCCTCCCCCCTCCTCATATCAACAAAATTTCATGTGTGGCAAGTCAACCGTCATTAATCTTGTATCTATCACATATCTAATCTTTAACTGATTCATTGGATGCTGGCATATAGACAATTGTAATTTATACAGATTTTTTCGAGGCTCTAGATGGACTGGATCAGAATATGTTAATACGAAAACTCTCTGATAATGAATTTTCTTCAATGCTCCTTGAATTTTTGAGTCTTATCTTACGGACAGAAAACAATTTGTGTAATGTGGTTATCAATTTATTGAGATAGATCCTACTTCTGGAGTTTCACAGGGATCTAATTTCGGTCCATTGTTATTTAACAGATTTATATATGTCTCAATGCTTTAAGCTGATGATATGGATATTTGCTTCACTATTAACAATACAGGCTGACTGAGATAATTAACAAGAATATCTCCTTCGGATATATCAGTGGTGTACAAAAATGTGACGTTACTTCCTTCACAAATAAATTACGTAGAATAAATTATAACTACGCAATAAATCAATCAATATTATCTAGGCCTAACAGCATTAGTGACATCGGAGTTAGATTTGAAAATATAAACTTACTCTCAAAAGTAACATTAATAATCTATAAAGGAATTATTACCTACTTTCACATAAAAGTTTTCTATCCAAGTCCCCCTACTACTCCTATCCTATTACTAAAGAGGTGGTAGTAGGAGTAGCTAATTCCAAAATAAATTTTAAGGCCTTCGCTTCTCGTACTTGCTTGCTTTAATTATTGCCTTCCAACAGAATAAGATTGATGTATTACATCAATTTTAGTATTACAGTTACTAGTACCAATTTCGAAGTCAATATCATAAACAATTCTAGAGATAATCGTGAACACAAAAACACTTTTGAACAGTTTTTTAACAGTTACTATGTACACACAATGGGCCTTTTCCGTGATTTTTTTTTATTGCTTTATGTGATAGTGTTTTATAAAAAAAATTCGCCGTATTTGTGTTTAGAAAATGTTTAAAGAGTGGTTTGTACCAACATGTAGAAATAACAACATAAATTGTCCAATCAACTTTCGGCAGATTTTCTGTACTTCCACTATTATACAGAAACAAAGCAAAACACAATTCGTAAAGGAACATACAGAACATAACCCCACAACAAAGCGTAAACAATAAACATGTGCCAGTTGTGGTGTGATGTTAATGGCTATTAGGCATTCTGGCAAATGCTGCCAACATAAGTCCGGGATGTGTGACGTCACTCAGCCTCAAGGTCAAATGAGTGTTCAAATTGCCGTAATAAATGTTTATTTTTTTATTAAACACGGTGAGATTTCTATTTGAAACAGAGTTGCACAAGGTGAATATCTATCAGTTAGCTTTCAAATAAACATATTTCAAGAATTTAGTGAAAAGGCCCATTGTTTGTAGAGTATTGAAATTAATTTACTTATTTTTAAAAAACCGATGAAAAACAAAGAAATATAATGAGAAAATGACATAATAGGCAGTTTTCGTCTAAAAAAGATTAGGAAATAACAAACCGAGTACTAAACTGAATTAACTAAATATCTAGAAGGTGAGATTGACTATATATCATGGCATCCGGACAGTTTAAGTACTGGGATTATTATGAATTTAGTCATTCACGCTTCGTTAGAATAACCCTAAATGTGATATCTACTTGACACATTTCGGTACGTAATTACAAGGTAACACGAAACAGTTTTTAATAAATGTCCATTTTAAAGGTGATGAGACCTACTATTAAAATGAACATGACAACGGAGATGGATTGTACACACAAATTCATCGAAATTAAAATATCTAGCATATCATTTTCCTCTGGCTATATACTAAATATTCATAGACGTAGATTTGAGATGAGGCCAATGCCCGAAAACACAAAATAAAAAGGGGTTAAATGAGGGTATGTTTAAACTTTCGAGTTTAGGTTCTGTAAATTTTGTCGTGGCGTCAGCAGGAAACTTTAACTTTATAAGGTTGTTTCCTAAAATTTTGCGGGATGAAATCAATTTCTGACTACTGCAAGCACGGCAATTAAATAAAATCAAATCAGATTTATTGGCCGTTCATATACATCAAGATCTACTCCAACACTCATATTTTGATCCAGCCGAACATCCACGGTACAGTGCTGGAGGGCAGCGAGGTCGAGATATAATTTGATATAATTAGTAAGGCCATACTCAAATATTTTTAATTTGAGTAATTTTAGAAACAAAATGGTGACAAACAAAAAATGACAAAAAGGAACGACGAAAAAGGTGGACAAAAAGGTGGAGTAAATAGTTAATATTTTGGTGGCCACATGTGCTGTGGATGGCCACTGAGAAGGTAATGTATGTCTAATGTTTATGTGAAGTTACTTGTTAGCGGACTATTACCAAGTTTGTGTCGATAAAATTTTTGAGAAATGATTTTAATGTAGTCCGCTAGTGAAAAGTCGTCATTACAACAGTCTTTGAGGAAGGTGTATCTGGTCGAGTTGGACATGAAAAGGATGAATTTGCATTCTGAGAAATGGATAGTTTCCTTATTGTCGTGGCCGACGAGCTGCACCACGTCTACGTCGCGTATGTAAAGGCCGGACAATGACTGTGTAGGTCTTTGTTATTTCTCTTTAGTTTGCTGTTCCATACAAACTCCTAGACAGAGAGTAAACTTTGCGTATCGTCTCATCTATATGCCTGTAAGTCGAGTATCCAATATTGTAATTTTGACCCCCTAATCGAGATTGGTGTAATAATTTTGTTTTTCGTGAACTTGTGGAAGAAAATCACTTCCACTGATTTCTCCTCATTGATCATTATCTTCACCGGTTATACGTCGTGGCAAGAGCTATGTGCGGTATCGATAGCATATTCGCAACCTAGGGTCTGTGGCTGTGAGCGTACATGGCTGTGTCATCGATGTGCATGGCCAGTTTCCTATTAGGAAACGATGAGAAGTTGGAGACGAATAAATTTCTTGCTGAAAATCTTGAAGAATTATACAAAAAGACCGTTCGAAGAATTATTTTCTATATGATGCTATCAAAAGTAATGTTACAGTAAATATCTGGACTTAACATTACGAATAATTTTATTAAATTATTTTGTTTAATTACTTTTACATCCACTTAGTAGAGTGGAGGTATGGTAACGATAAAAAGAACTTGGATTTTTGTTTGCTTAAATAGGTTTAGAATATTTCAGTCTGTCTGTCAGTCTGTCTGTAACTTTTTCGTGAGCACGATTACTCTGGAACAGTTTATAATATTGACTTGAAATTTGGTATACTTATGTATTATAACGAGATATGGAACTAGATTATATTTTGATCTTATTCCGTTGAAGGGTTAGGGAATAAATGGGGATAAATAGATCTCAACATTTTTCTTGCATCAGCTCCCACACTATCACCTCCATTACCCCCCCCCCTCATTAAAAAGGGTAAAAACTGAAATTGTTATTTAGTATGTGTACAAGAACCAGAAGCCTCAACTTTTTTTTGACATTAGCCGACGATATCAAATATTATATTATAGTCTAGGAAATAGCGTGCAAATTCGACGACGAATGGTTACCGTCTGCCAGTCGGTAGTCGAAGAGACCATATAAGTACAAAATTTTTTTCTCTCTGAAACTTTTTGGTATGGTGGGGGGATAGGGAGGGGGACATTTATTTTTTAATCGAATGATTATCGATATCTGTCCGTATAGGTAGTTAGTAAATGTGCTTCACATACCCCAATTACGCTGGCAGACGAAACTTCGGCGCACGCGTTACCCTCAAATAGAAAAAAAAAATTTTATGTTTCTATTTCCGGTTAACGCACGCGCCGACCGGAAGTTTCGTCTGCCAACGTAATTGGCAGAAGTACTTATACTAACTACCTATGCGGACAGATATCGATAATCATTCGATTAAAAAATAAATGACCCCCCCCCCCCTCCCACCATACCAAAAAGTTCCAGAGAGAAAAAAATTTTGTACTTATATGGTCTCTTCGATTACCGACTGGCAGACGGTAACCATTCGTCGTCGAATTTGCACGCTATTTCCTAGACTATTACTAAAGTTCTATGAACAATTATTTAAACATAGTGGAGTGCAAAAATATAGTATCAACATTTTTTTCATTGTAAGAGACTTTGATAGGAAATTCCTTAGGCACCGGCTATTAAGTATTATTGTAAGACTAAAATTATTGTAAACATTTTTTTACCCGTCGTTGGTAGGGTTATTGTAGGGTTGTATTTAAGAATTCTTTTGTTTTAAAATAAAAAAAAATACTGTACAAGACAATATTCAAACCGCACTATTTATCCCACTGCTACCATCTTGGTAATACACTAGAAACGCCGCTAAATATTCATACCCTAGCCAGAATTCGAACCCAGGACGTCTTGATCTCAAGCCTAACAATAATTTCGCATATGTTAGACTTGAGACTAAGGAGTCTGGGGTTTAAGTACTAAAACAAGTAATTTATGACAATATAATACAACGCTGCTAAATATCCATACCCTAGCCAGGATTCCAACCCGGGACTTCTTGGCCTCAAACCTAACGATCATGTACGTATACAGTGTGACCCATTTCAAGTGGACACACCTTCGGAACTTAGTTATTGGTCATCCAATTTCAACCAAATTTGGATCGGTATCAAAGACCTTTACTATATCCTTTTTGAGTAAAACAAAACTTATTTCAGTCATTGGCGTGCATTTTTATTAAGAAAAAAATGGTCGATTTTTATAGAAGTCATATTAGGCATTTTTTTGTCGAAAAACGAATGCAATATTATTGATCAGCATATTCAAAATTTAACAACATTTTGATTTTTGGTTTTCGAAATACGGCCCCCTTAAAATTACCTATTTTAAACATTAAATAATCAATAAATTGGTACATTTTTTTTTCGAAAAAAAGTCATTTTTTATTTTTTCTTTATATTCATTTCTTATACCTCCCTATATCATCGATACTTTCAAATTCAGTTATCCTTCATGCCCGAATAATTTACAGGATTGATGGCCCAAAATTTTTAGCAATTTTTCAATGAAAATTTTTGGCCTACGAAATTTGAAAGTATCGATGATATGGGATGGTAGAAAAATGGAATTTAAAGAAAAAATGAAGAATGACTTTTTTCGAAAAAAATTTCGTTACCAATTTATTGATTATTTAATGTTTAAAATAGGTAATTTTAACGAAAACCAAAAAACAAAATGTTGTTAAATACTGGATATAGGAGTTCTGCAACTAGCTGATCAATAATATTGCATAAGTTTTTCAACAAAAAAATGCCTAATATGACTGACGAAAAATCGACCATTTCTTTTTCTTAATAAAAATGCACGCCAATGACTGAAATAAGTCATGTTTTGCTGAAAAAGAATATAGTAAAGATCTTTGATACCGATCCAAATTTGATTCAAATTGAATGATTAATAACTGAGCTACGAAGGTGTGTCCACCTGATATGGGTCACATAGTATGTTAGGATTGAGACCAGGGAGTCTGGGGTTCGAATCGTAAAACACGTAACATATTTCAATATAATAATACGATGTATTAAATTTCATGACGATAATCTGTGACGAAAACAAGCATAATAAAATGAGTTTAAATATTTTAAAAAGCCATAATACTAAAACTTTTCTGATCGCGCAAACATATATATGTATTTAAAAAGTAACTTTGTTCCAAATTTGAACATTTTACACTATTTTAAACTCTGTTAAACTGTATTTAACGCTTCGTTTTATTACTCTTCGGGGAAACTAGCGGTAATATTTAGCGATATGGATATCTAGAATTGCCACCCTAATGGCATTTTGTAGTTGAACTAGGGTATGCTTTTATAGACCAGCACGCATCGCCTCATGACTATTAAACATTTCCAATTCATTTTTTTTATGGGACCGTGTACAGGCTGAAGCACAGATTATGAAAGTGTATTTTTTCTACAGCAAATCAAATTATTTATATAATCCAGACATATTAATTTTTTTGTGTCAAAAAAAATTTGTTTATATTATTTTATCAAATTCCAGCAAAAAATAAACATAAAAATAAACAGACCCCCATGTTAGACAATATCCACATCCAATGTCATGACTTTTTCTAAAACGACAATAGTTTTGTAGATATTAGTTTTGCCACGGCTATTCAACCAGTCAACCGGCACACGCACATTACAGAGAACTATACAACAACCATTTCCTTTGAAATATCAATGGCAATAGCCATCACCCGCAGGTGAAACTCGAACTCAGTAGAGACAACAGCGACTAACCGTGTTGTCTCACTAATCCGCAGTCTAACCTAATGCTAGTATATTTGTAACACTTTAAAAATGGCAGCAAACAGCGAGGATTCGATCCCTGGACTCCTTGGTCCCAAGACCAACTTTTCTTCTTCTTGTTCATCACAATGTCTTGACAAAAGTTTTTAATCCATAAGTTATTCTAATTGGCCTTTATCTGCTGTATGGTACGTCTATCAGGTCCCTGGTGGACTATGCGCTACTACTGCATTTCCCATCTAATTTTCTCTGAACTATCAACTGTTCTATATAGCCTTAGCTCCAATTGACATGCCCAAAAAAATGAGAGTATTCGGGAGAATACGATTGCGACGCGCTTTTGTGACGCGAGTAGGGTGCGTTAAAAAAAGAAATGAAGGCGCCACTAGCATACATATCTAAGTGGCAAACTCAGTCAACAAATTTACACAAAAAAAGGAAACTGTAACAAATGAACAAAATTGATTACTTTGATATCTAGGCTTCGTGAATCCCTTCTCAGAAATCGATAGCTCCATAGAAATGCATACTTTGGTCGTGAATAATTCAACATCGACATTTAAGACATTTATTTACTAACTATTGATAAATAACAGTAAATGATAGTGTAAAAGTAATAGCGACATGTATTTACACAACGTCATTAAGCACTTGAACTATTTCCCACGAATAGATATTTTAAATGACGTAACGTAGAGTAAATGTTATGTGCTCACACAATTAGTGTGAGCAGTATATAGTAAAATCCCTAAATAGGAAGACTTAATACAATTCGCTTTATGAACACGTCTGTTTATGAAATTACAGTACGTGAGCACGTAAAGTTTACACGTTTATGCAATATATTGCAATTTAATTCACCATAAATTAAAGTAGTCAAAACAAAGAAAAGGACTAAGCCGCAAAAGTAAAATATGTGCTACACCAATTTCTTGTAAGGAAAGATAATTAAATTACTTTACTTCGCAAGCAATTAAAAATATCTAGTAGTTGATTAACCAATATGACATACGCATACACATTATAATTTTTATTCGACACCAAAATATGTATTAATCTGTAGTAAATTTAATTTATGAAACTAAAATAATTTAAACAATCATAATTTAACTATACAAAAAGAGCATGCAATCTTATCTGAAGCTTGTGATCGTCGGAAATGCAGAATCCTCGGATATCTCCCAAATTATGAATACTCCAGTAGCAAATTATGGTACTAGTAAATTTTTTTGACGCCAGAAAAACACACAAAACTAAGGACTCGCGACTATACGTAAAAGATCCAAGTACTAACGTGTACACACCACAACGATGTACTAAACCCAAGTACTAACACTGGGTATTAACCAAATATTAAAACCGAACGCTAAAATCCTAAAATAAAATAGCTTGTTACATAATAGCCAGAGCAAAAGCGAAAACTAAGACTTACCTCTTTGGACGGTTTCCTTCGCAAAACAAGTAAACGTTTTGGTTCTAACCAGAGCCTATGGTAATGTGGCTCAATAAATTAGGGAAATCAAATCAAATCCTCTATAAAGTAATACAGTTTTCAAAATACTTCACAAAATATGCCACACGACAACTCCAAAACAGATAGAACCTTGAAATTCTATAGTTTTAACGAGAAAATCCCACAATAATATGGTTCAACCGAATAAATTGTATGCACTCGTTAAAACTTTACCAGATCATTACAAAGTAAAAAATTGGCAGCAACTGGAAGCGGCTGGAACCTCCCCACCCGGTGGATTTTCAAAGCCTAAAAAGCACTAAATTGTGTGCCATCACGACACTAAACGTAATCCGATCTCAACTTGCTTTGTTTTTTAATTTTTTTTTCACGGAAACCAAATCCAAAGGGTGCAAGTGTAATATATCGTTGAAATTGGAATTTTCACTGCTTTTCAATGGTTCGATTACAAATTGTAAGTAATCATAAAATTAACAACTTGTTGTGCCAAAACGGCACTAAACGTAATCCGATCTCAACCAAAACCTCTACAGATCCATTCATCCAAATCCGTTTAGAAGTTTCGCCCTTATCGTGCTAACACACATACGCACATACATACACACACATACAGACATTTTTCAAAAACCATTTTTTTGGGTTCCTGGGTCCGTAAAAATTTGGTGTTATCTCAATTTTCGATTTTGGACCAATTTTAGTAGCCTCCTACAATTTTGTGGGGAGGTTAAAATATCTTAAATCAAAGTAATAGTTCTCGAAGAGAACGACCTGTCCGTAGATACACAACCCAATTTACAATCATAGAACATACTAGTAGTGAGTACCGGGCACAAAGTGTTATTGTAGTGTATGTATATGGCTAGTTGTTGATGTGTGAGTCTATGTGTGCGTACGATTATCGGGTGTTCTTATTCGTGTCAAATCTGTGATCTGTGTTTATAAAGAATATCTGTATCGTCGCTTGTATATAGTGAATAGTAGTCCTTGATTAGTTCTTTATAAGTATGTTATGCGTATTTATCTGTTAGAGTTTGTCAGTAATGTTTTGTGTTGTTTGAGGTCTTCTATACTGCGCGTTCGAAATTATATTTCAGAAAAGCAAGCGTACGTCAGTATTGGTCTACATATTGTCTTATATAATGACTGTTGTCCGGTGAACCATACCACGGCCGATGAACACAACTCACAGAAGAGACACGACGATCACCCAACCACCCACCCACTACCTTGTGCGTACCGGACAAGCACCGTCCGTCCAGTACCCGTAGTCACCTAGCTCCGTGCAGACCGATGATCCGGATGGCAGGGTCAATTGACATTCTGCATGCCGATAGTCAATCCCAGACAAAAATACCCCAAAGTTTTCCAAACAGCCCCGGAGATGACAAGCTGGTGAAGAAAGAACACCAAGAAAGAAGAGCGCCAGAAGAGAAATGCCTTAGCCAGTAAGGTCCAACAGCCAGGACCAGGGGAGGTGGGCCGAAATCATCCACACCGCTCACATTTGTGAGTGGGGTTGATGTAAAGTAAGCTCGCCCGACCTTCACGAGCCCAGTCCTAGTCTACAGCGATGTACTAGGGTAAAGGGCAAAAGTCCTGCCCGACCGTAGACATCCGAAACCGTCATCACTGCCAAAGAATATTGGTGGCGTTGTCCGCTGAAAGTTTACTTCTTCTGTTGATTATTTGGGCTTTTGTGAGAGTCACGTAAGCCTTGTTAGTACTTATTATTGCGGTAGAAATGATGATGTGATATTAGTGATATTGTACTGTAACTAGCGTACTCTGTAAAATGTGACATAGTCAATATAACCATTATAATCATATACTAAAAGAACATAGCTTTGTCAAATTTGAAATCGATACGTATCAAAATCGCTGAAATAGAAATTAAAAAAAAAAAGTAATTTTGACTTCAATACTGATATCCAAAAAGTAAGACCTACATTTTTTAAGTAAATCGTCCCAATCTATTCAAAACACTTTGATAGAAGAATGAAGTTTAGGCAGTCTAAATTTATTATTATTTACACCTTCTCAAGAATACTTTTGATATAACAACGTACACGATTTTGACCAATAGTGTATTTCGCAGTAGAAATGCAGACATAATAAGATTTTAATGCGCATTAAGTACAAAAGCCGAAAAAATCCT
This sequence comes from Rutpela maculata, assembly GCA_936432065.2. Taxonomy (NCBI): domain Eukaryota; kingdom Metazoa; phylum Arthropoda; class Insecta; order Coleoptera; family Cerambycidae; genus Rutpela; species Rutpela maculata. The sequence continues at coordinate 38,932,166 of OW386287.2, read as the reverse complement.
CTACTTCTTCTTTTGCTGATTTACTTTGCATTATACCCGTTTAAGATTAATATATGTCCATCACATCATACTGAATTACAATAAATTGACATTGAAAATCGACTTATGAATTTTTTATGTATTATTATAAATTCCTTTTGTGAGACAAGGCTGCCAAATAAGCTTCGTATACTTTGCATTAACCATTATTAAATTTAAAATCAGTAGCGTATCCTAAAGTGTAAGAATTACTGCGTTAAAGGAAACCAAAAATCCTTTTTAAAGAAAATTTCAAATTTTTTCATAAATTTGTTAATTCCCACTTTGAAATTCGAGGTTATTCGATATTAAGTGAATATAATTATAAAAAATATAAGACATTTTATTTTTAGTAATATCACAAATTAGTAAAAAGTCGTCGGAACTTGCGGTGTATTTAAAATACTTGGCATTTTCTTTAAAAAATAGGGCCTATGCGTGTTTTAGAGCTTTATACAAAACAAAAAGCCGCGTCTAAATGCAACAATTTGAAAGAAGCTAAAAGCTAAAGCTAAAACCGCTGCCCAAGGAATCACTACTTCCACATCCACATTTTCTGTCCAAGTCTGGAAAAAAAATTTGTATGTGGAAGTAATTGTTTATGGAACTTTAATAATATAATATTTGAAATCGCCTACCCCAAAAACCCATAAAACGATATGTCACATCGGTAGTGGGGGTGGGGATAGGGGGTGGTGGTGTTGGTGGATGAAGTAAAACAAATTGAGGCCTTTAGTTCTTGTATACGCACTAAATCACAATTTTATTTTTTTCACCCCCTTTAATAATGAGGTAATGAGATAATAGGGTGGTAATGACACGGCTAATGCCAAAAATTTTTGGGGACCTTAGCCTCTTTTATATATATTAAATACCGAATTTTATGGACTCTTACTTGCTTAATTTACCTATTTACCCCCCATTTACAGAGCTGAGCAAAGTACTCATTTGAACTACTTCAACTACTACTGTTTAAAAGTAAAACACTTACAAGTACATTCAATTACTTCAAGTACTTATTTTTTATTTTTATCTGAACCAATCTTTATGCGTAAATATTTCTATACATTGACATATTTTTTATATTTAGGATATATTTAAAAAAAATGATACAGTTTTTTTGAAGTTGTTTTATTTATTTACTAAATGAAAAAATTTTGCTCCTAAAAAACATAACATTCCATTTCATTAATGTATTCTAAAATAACTAAAAGTAAAATTTTTAAATAATTTTTCAGATTTACCAAATTTCTTGAATATTATAGTCTAGGAGATAGCTCGATATATGGGTCCTGGGATATAACATGTTGGCATTGCTGTTATGTTTTAGCAAATATTTTTCTGAGTATTTTATTGTATGTGAGTCAGACCTCCCCGCCCGTTTTGGCGCTAGCCACCCCAGAAAATATTCAATTGTGAAACAGAGGATAACACTCTGGGGCTTGGTCCTAGTTGAAGAGGGTATATTGCCTATCAACATTCGATATATGCCAACATTTTTTCTCCGTGCAATTGGCAGCACCGGCGATATCAATTATGGCCCAAATTGGAACATAGTAATAGTATAACACTTCCTGACCAAGCGAAACATTTTCGTTGCCAATGCTCATTGCTGGAAAACCATATGCCAACATTTTTTGCTTACCCATTTTCCAGATTTTTGGCCAAAAATTGGACTTTTGGTCAAAAACGGGTTAAAACTGGTGCTTTTCAAAATGTTGGCACCTTCTCAAACTTGTAGTTTCAGTACCAAAGAATAACTGAACACATTAACACATAATATCAACACTCTCAATATTGGACTACAGGTTTATTACCCTCACACTATGTATGTCTAATACAAACTAAAGGCAAATGCTCTTTTTAGCAATGCTCTTACCAGTCTCTGCAGGTTTCAACTGGATTGTAAACTTACTTGCAGCACCTAAGATACGTGAAGTAGTGATCAAGTACTTCAAATACTTGAAGTGAATTGTAACGTACTTTAAATACTGTAATTTCGTTTAACAAGTACTAAGCACTAAGTACTATTCTAAAATATCTGCAAGTATTAAGTACCAAGTACTCATTTCTTCGGGTATTTGAAGTAAAATACTTCAAGTAGTAAAACTAATTGAAGTACAATTTATACTACTTTTACTTGAAGTAGTGCCCAGCTCTGCCCATTTACCCCCGGAATAAGATCAAAATATAATCTAGTTCCAGATCTCGTTAAAATACATGTATATACCAAATTTCAAGTCAATATCTCAAACGGCTCCAGAGTAATCGTACGTACAAAAAAAGTTACAGACAGACCGACCGACCGACAGAACGACAGACAGAAATTTTTTTTGCTCGAACTTAAAATCTCGACGTTTCATGACATTTTAAGCCTATTTGAACTATAAAATTAAAACAAAAAATTTTGCGTTCCTATACTTCCACTGGATGTGGAAGTAAAAATAAAAAAGCAATGACATATTATTCCAAATCCGGACTGTCGCCAGTAGGCCAGTAAAAAATTTCTTCGGAGAAATGTTTGATGGCCTCGTCTTTGGATTCAATGTATTTACCAAAGTTTTCTTAAATTCATCATTTTTTTTAACTAATGGGCACATTCATTCTGGATGCCAGGGCCTTTGAAAAATCTTGAACACCTACTCACAGTGGTATAATTTTAAACCCGTATATTACACTGGCCGACAAAAAAAAAAGTTCTGTCTTTACAATCAAACATATCATTTCCTATGTATTTTGATGCGCTGAAACCAAATTTGGCAAAAAAAAATTTTTCTACCGTGTCAATTTTTCTCTCCACCCCCATATAACCCCCATAAATTCTTATAGAGGATATTTTTTGAAAAAATTATCCTCTGTAAGAATTTATGGGGGTTACATGGGGGTGGAGAGAAAAATTGACACGTTAGAGAAATTCTTTTTTGCCAAATTTGGTTTCAGCGCATCAAAATACATAGGAAATGATATGTTTGATTGTAAAGACAGAACATTTTTTTTTGTCGGCCAGTGTTATTTTAATGCAGTCTTCTGTAATCACATAATTTTTCTTGTCCTCTGTGTGGGTAAAATGCACGAATCTGGATGTATTAAAAGTAGTTTTTTATTTTTTGGTACATATCTACTATGAGTCAGTTGATAATTTATATTTTTTTTTATATTTAAGCCACCGCAATTTGTAATCTTTCCAACAGATAAGCTGAAAAGTTTGTTTTTGAGCTCGACGTATAGTCCAGTCTTTCACGGTTTTTCACTCAGTATTTTTTCGGATAAAACCGATTGACGTGAAATTTGGAAAGTAATTAGGGAATGGCCCAAGGAACAAAAGTTATATAGTGCAGATGTGTGCTTTTACCCTGGGGGTGGATGCCACCCCTTCTCGGGGGAGGAAATGATTGCATTCAAAATAACTACGGAAATCGATAGAGGAATAAATTCGAAGGAAAAAATGTTCTATGAAGTTTTTTCGATGAGTCAATATTTTTTGAATTATTCGTGATTGAAGATGTTGATTTTTTCATCTATAAAAATGTTTTAGAACGATTTTTCACGAATACCTCAAAAACCTTACGTTTTATCAAAAAAATTAATATAAGCAAAAATTAAGCTCAAAATAACAAATCGACTGATTTTTTATTTCTCTAGATGCAATACGAACCGAGTTATGGCTCGATGAAACTGACTTTTTGTTCGCCGAAAACTGAATTCGAACCTTTCAATGTTAAATAACGGAAAAATGGAAATGGAAAAATGGTTGTCTCATTTTCTCGGGGAAAAAATCAGCAATGAAACCAATGGTTTCACCACAAGAATTGAAATTGAACGTAATCCATTTACAATTTACTTTATTTAAGTACTAACAATTTGTTCTAGAAGTTTGACTGGTTTGGGATGCCTAGATTTGAAAAAAGTTTGATTCAAATTTGAAATGATTTTTGAAATTTCTTAAAAAATTTTCATTTTTTCACAATAATTCAAAAACTAACGTAGATACGTAAAAAATGTTACAGTACAACAATTTTGGTTTGTTTTACTGAAAATAAATTTTGTTTTTTGTTTTATTTCTCTCGGATAAAAATTAATTGAGATCACCGTTATAAGTTTGCATTTGAGTGCGAGGATCACCTTCCCTGAGCCTTTTAAACTCAAAAATCTCAAAAACGAAGGGTTCAAGGAAGTGCAGCTTTACATGCCTTGTAGCCCTTAAAATTCCCTCTAAAATCGTTTTGGAGCGATTGGATAGCTTAAAAATTAGAGAAATTATCGTTGAAATAATAATAAAAAAAATTTAAAAAATATCTCGATCTTACAGAAAAGCCGCCCGATTTAAGAGATCCGGTGGAGATATTTTATAATGGTACTTCAGAGTTGAAAGAAATTTTAGAAGCCGGTAGGTACTGCATAATATTACTGAACGCAGCTGCTAGAGATACAGTTAAAAAAATTGAGCCATGTTTCCCAGCAAATGCGCTATGAGTCCTCAATTGAGGCTAAACAGTGCTGTGAAATTATCATCCCTTGTTCCGACGGTAGATGCTCTGAATGAGCACATTAAGAGGGTTTATTTACAAATCCAGTTGTGGCTTGGGAACAAAAATATTCGTTCAACTGATTGGGGATGGATTAATAATGAAGGATCTTTACTACCAATTAAAATGCTGAATATGCCTGATTCGAAAGAACTTCTCAAAATGATATTTTATAATTGCAAAAAAGATGCGGCGCAGCTTGCAGCTGCCGAAAAGTTGGACATTTTTGTAACGCAACATGCGGAACATGCTCCGGTGACAACTGTCAAAATTGTCCTCCAATTACAGACCAAGAGAGGAGGTCGATAGTGATGATAGTTCTCTTGATGATCCATAGATTTTCAATAATAATACATGCTATTATAATGTACATAAAATTTCTTCCCTTTCCCTTTAAACTCATTTAATAATTTCAGTTTTTAATTTTAAGTAAACATGGTAGTTAATTTTATCACGAGGGCGGTTTGTAAGGGATGAAACTTTGCAATAAATCATAAATTATATTATAAACAGTGACGGGATTTTAATTCATTATAAATGCACCATTAAAATACTTCAAGCTGTTGAAAACTATTTTTTTTAAATTTCATCATATGAGTGGTTTTAAAGTGTTGAGACGTTGTAAGATATCATAAATTGTATTCCAGAACATGAAATATTGTTTATTCTACATATTTAAACATGATTTCAACCTATGTAACGCTTAAATCTATGGTTTTTAAATTTTTTGTCAGAATTTTCACCCCCAAAAAACAAAAAGCACACATCAGGAACATACTTTTGACGAGGAGGGTAAGATAAGCTTAATTACAAATTTTCATCAAAATCGATGTTATCTGAAAGAATTCTGAGGTAACCCCATTTTTACCGTCAAACACTGGACTAGTAAGGATACGACATCTGGAGAATAAACAATGGGATTTTCTAGAATAAAGAGATATTTCAGATTATTAAATTTACAATATTATCTAAGGGACTTGTGTAGTTTCCTCAGAAAAGACAGATTTACTTGGAAGTATTCATTTTTGAAAAAAATCAATAATAGGTAAAAAGTGGACAGGTGGGGTTTCTAAAATAACCGACTCAAATGAAAAATTACCAGAACTAAGCTATGTACATAAAAATCTATATTATCATTTTTTTTGCTTTTTGGTTAGGGGTGGTTCCCACTAATCTAAAATCTAAGATTACTGAAAATCTACAACTATGAAAAAAATTTTTATTCTCATAAAAATTAAAGGTATTCGATCTTTTATAATGAAAACTAAAAAAGTTACAAACAAAACAGTAACGCATTTAAAAATTTTGGCGCCATTTGTTTTTAGTCTTATTGCTCTAATTTCTTATTAATTCAATTTTTTTTAAAATCCTTCTAAATATTGTTAATGCATATTATTACTAACATGCTTAAATGTTCTATAATTTTTAAAATAATTACTTTTCATTCTGTACCCATTTTCTATAATAAAACTTTTCATAATTTTTTTAAGAAAATCGGGTTTTTGAAAATTGCTCAGAAAATATTTTTTTATAAAAAATGGTAATAGTACAAAAATGAAGGGTTGCAAAAAAAGAATAGTTCGTTTTTTTTTTATTTTTCTACCACAAACTGTTCCAGAGATATAAAGGTTTAAAGATGGCGTTTGGGCACATACGCAAGAAAATTATGTATTTCAAATTGAAATATCTCAAAAACTATAAAGTTGATAAATACAAAATAAATGAAGAGTTTCGATTTTTATTTTTTTTTCCTACGACATACT